>CM042138.1:54645544-54770807 GCA_023376005.1 Doryteuthis pealeii
TTATATATTAATAGATTTACCAACCCCTCGGAACGGGTAGGATATGACAAGATCAATTTCTTAAGCGGAGTTTAACAAGTTTGAATTCAGAGTTTTCCTTCTCCTAGACCGGTTGCCTAAACAAGGTTAAAGATCCCAGTCCATTCTACTATTTATCCATAGCTGGAGGGAGAAGTGTTGGATTCATACCTTTTTCAATGGTATTAGCGCTATGCAAAAAGTAAACAGCTTCGTCTAGAATTTGAACTTGTCTCGCCACGTTCATTTTCTATGACGGTAACCATTACACCACGCACCTCCAAAATTATATATATTATAGAATTAATTTTGTATATACATATAGATTATATATGTTTTTTTTTCTTTTCTTTTTATAGGTACATTTCATTTTATTTCATATGCTGTTTATGACAAGCTGAAGGATTTTGTTATCATTTTTTCATCATGAAACAAAACAAATTCTTGTCAAATGGATACCCCCCCCCCACCCAGGTACCATTACTATTTGTTTACTAAAACAGAAAATATTTTTTTGCATCATGAACATTTTTGAAAAAAATATCCATTCATCCAATTAAGAATTGTTCTTTGGGAATATAAGAACACAGAAATTCGGACACTGCGCATTCATATTTTCAGTTCGTAATAATAAACAATTCAGTCTTATTTTGTATTTTCCCAATTGTATTCAGAACTGTACCAGCATAAACAATTCTGTAATAATCTTTTTCGCATGTTTTTTATGCTGGTAGATTAGTTTATCTGGCTGACATTTTCTTGGCCATAACAGAAAGAGATCGATTGAACAAAATCAATTTCTAAATTGATTAAGTTTCGTATGAAATCCATTTTTAGTAATTTTTTATTGTGTCGACCTTGAAGAAGAAATGTTAATTCCACATTTGCAATGACGATTCGTTCCCCTCAAGTGATTAATTTAGTTGTTGGTTGTTTTGTTTTATGGTATATTAACCCTTTTCGGGTCATTTAATGCCAAATCAAATCATTTTGATATTCGATTTCTTACGGTACCTGCTGTTGCTTAAATGGTCACCTATCCAAGTATTATACAAGCGGAAACCAGTTATTTCAACGCGAGTTGAACGTAAACCTGATTAATTTGGATCTTGTAATAATAATATTTCTCACAGTTTAGAGAATCAATGTTTGAGTTTAATTTAAGTTTTGTTTACCGGCATATGAACTTCAGTGGGTCATTTAATGCCAAAAAGGATTAAATTGGCTTTGTCTTCTCTATGGGTTTGGGCTTTGGGTATGGGTTTTACGGTAATATTTGGTCAGTTTTTGGCTGAAAAGGTTGAAATGTTGACGAAAAAGTTGTTTCCTCAGATTTGGTATTTTTGAAAAAGTCCTTTAAGTTTCTTGTCTGATAATATTTGAACAGTGAAGGGTATTTTGCATATTAAACATATTGGAACGTCTTCCCTTTTTAGTTGGTGTAAATGGGTGATGTTGGTGTGTTCAATGTGAAGTCTGGAGAGTATCACTTCTTCCTTTTTGTTTCTTCTGTAACCTGCCAGCCACTCACCGATTGTATCTTATATATGGTGGAGCTTGTGGTGAATTTGATGGTCCCATAATTTTTGCCATTTGTCATCTATGAATTTGTTAATGGTTGGTTCAGAGTATAGACAATCAAAGTTAAGGAAAGTTTATTTGTTGAGTATCATTTGTAATAAAACAGACAGTGCATTTCATTGGATCAGCAAAATGTTAAATGTTAGCAAAATAGACAGAAATAAAAGTTCATTTAGGTGAATAATTAGTCTTTATAGGAGCTAAAAAAAAGTTATTTGCAGACAACCACGTGATTTCACAGTAAAATGTAAGATACCCACGCAGTAAAGGTTTCTGGAAAGATCAGAGCTTTTCTTAATTTTGGCTACGTCAGACACCATCATTTTATTACCCTTCACCGACTAAAAAATCGATAAAATCAATTGTGCCTTCTGCAGTTTATAGATATCTTCCGATTTCTTTTCAAAAGAGAAAATAAAGTTGTATTTATCGAAAAGCGAATGAAAAGAACCCTTGAATACTTATATAAGGCAAAATAATTTCCATTCTAGACATGAAAATTGTGTGGAATTAGGAAAGTTTTTTTTTATAGAAATCAGACAGGCAATGAAGAGGTGAAAGATTCTCTGCAAAGGTTATGTTGGACGAAAAATCGTCAATCCAAATTAATTTTTGGGAAATAAATTTTAGTTTCATCTTATAATAAGTCTTTCCTTCGAGTTGAATTTAATTCATAGATGAACACACAACATAAGTATCGAAATTTATTGTTTCTCTAATTAAATGTGTCCAACTTCAATGGTTCAGCATTTGTCTAAGGAGCTAAGGTCGATTTTGCCACGAAAAAAGTCTCAGAAAAAAGAAAGGTACTAAATTTTATTTTGGCCTCTGGGGCACCAGGACCTCAACTCGTTGTAAATTCTGCTCAATAAGCAAAACTAATACGCGTCGATTTATCTTTCCGTTTCATCAATGAGAAATTGAACATTTATTCATTATGATTAATTGTTTAATTGATTGATAATATCTAATTAAAGTTTACTGACCATTTTTAACTGTGATAAAGAGACTGAGTTTGGCATTTTAAATTTAATTTCCAGTCTCGAGTTAAAATTGGACATATTGACACGAGTAGAAACAAATGTATACGAGCAGAAGTGCTTGCTGTCACTCGGGAATTAAAAAAAAAAGACGTAAGAGACAAGCTGAAATCATTCATATTTATACTTGTGCATTTATATATACTAGTACAAAATAAAAAAAAACGCACTCCGGGAGATGTAAAAATAGAATTTTGAAACATATTGCCTGAGGGATGGGAGTAAAAAATTCAATGTCAGCGAGTTTGTACCCTAAGTAAGTAAAATCATCAAATTCATTAAAAGATCAAAAAATAAAACAATTTGAAATGTAAACTTTAAATATGTATTAAAATAAAACAAACTATATATAGATATATAATACCAGTCATGTATTTATTAAAACTTGTTTTAAAAAACAATTGTTACCGACAAAAACCGTAAGCGAATATCCATTATTAATAGAGATATATTTTATGTATATTATATATACTAGCAAATATATGCACCCTCCGGGTGCAAGTATTTAACTTTTAATGTAATGAAATATCGCATTAAATTAGAAAGGCTAATGAAACTAAATAAGAATGCAGATAAAAAGATTTGAAACAGAGGAGGTATAATCGAAAAATAGAACAACTGAAACTTACACTTCCATCACTCTCGTCTTTCATTGTTATTTTTTCTAATTTAACTATTTAGTTAAAAGAGGAAGTAAAGAATAAAATTACAGTTATCTTTTCTTGTTAATGGATTTCATTTAAGATTCATTGAAGAGATTTTTGCTAATATTCATTAAAATAAAACCAAACAGTTAGAAACCAATAATACTAAGCACATATTTATTAAAATTACATTTTTAATATCAATATGCAAATTAGGCTTCCCGTTCACACTGTAAACCGCTATTTTGTTGTATATATAAATACAATTGCATGTTATTAGTATGTAGATATGGTTAACAGTATTAATCATGAAAAACAATTTTATTAATAATTGAGGTTAAGATAAGGATAAATTCGTGGTGAATGTGGCGTCAATTACTAAGGGAATTGTGACTTGAGTAGTGATTTAGTTTCGGTTACAGTCAGAAAAACACACAATCTCCATTATAATAAGATTATGGATATTAGATATAAATTCAACATAAATGTATAACAAAAATGTTTTGATTATTCTGATTAGTTTCTGAGACCCCATTTATACATAATATTTTTTATTCATCTTTTGCAAAAATGTAGATTCCCTTTTTATAACTTACTCATAAGTATCTAATATATATTTGGCCATGGGAAAAATACAAACCTGACCTTTGTCTGTCCCACTATTTATGAGGGTTTTTTTCTCACTCTCTTTGGTAAGAAATGGGATATTTTTTCAATGTTCACACCTCTTGGCTTCTTCTGCCTGGCATAGGGTAAGTTGGGTCCCAGGTCGTCAATATCTACACCAAAAATAATGTATACAATATGGAAACCAGTACTTAAAAAGGCTAGATTAGATTAATAAAAAAATCGCAATATGAGTAATGGTAAAAAATCATACATAATAATAATAAATGTAAAAATTCTAGGTAAAAAGGTCATTAGGTTTATAGGTTCCAAAAATTAACTCTGGACCCTCCAGTTAGACACATGGCACAACGGATATAAGCGTTGATTTATTATAGTTTTAAGTGATGATCATCTGTAGGTTGTAGAATCAATTCTGACTACGGACAAAAATAACATTGTATACTTAACATAGCTTCACACTTGTACCTAGTGGTGGTTAACGGCATAAGAACAATCTACCCGAATAAAGGATTCGGTTTGAAGTTCATTGAAGGCTCCCGAGTTCAACAAGAGGTTTCGACACGTTCCTAGAACGTACCGTTTTGTTGTCATCCTCGGACAGACAAAAAATTTCCGCAGAGTAGTATATATGAATATACTGAGATAGATAGAAAAGGATAGACTAAGATAGATAGATTAAATGAATGAATCGAGCCTAGAGAGGGACAAATAGACTAGCATGATCACTCTAATACCTTCAATCACAAAAGAGTTTCTTAATATTCATACATATCCTAAAGATTCTAAACTTTTCTATTCCTGTTTTTTTAAGTGGACAAATCACATGTTATAAGATGGAATCTTAAATCCTGAGTTCGACTATGGATTAACCCTTTCATTTATCTTTTATAAACGCATCCACACGCTCACCCAACACATTAGGCGTCTACTTTTGAGCAATTAATGTGTGAGATTCATATGCCATTCATTGTAAGCTTGATCTTCAGTATCGACACCTTGTGCAAAATTATGCCAGGGTTTATAAATTCCTAAACAAATCAGCAGAAAATTATTTTAGGAAAACGTTTATTTGAATGAATGCGCGTCTGGATGCATCAAAACTGGTTTCAATTATAGAAGTAGATCTTTATTTTTACTTCCATCATCATCTCTCTCTCTCTCTCTCTCTCTCTCTCTCTCTCTCTCTCTCACACACACACACACACACACACAAACACACTCTTTCACTCTCTGTCTGTCTATATATATATATATATATATATATGTGTGTGTGTGTGTGTGTGTGTGTGTGTCTGTGTCTGTGTCTGTGTGTGATATGCCTACGTACACACACACACATATAAAAACATGATTGCGGCAAATCGGAGCACAGAATTAGCTTCCGGCAAGATTCGAACTGAATAACGTTTTCACTGAAGTTTCCTATTTCAAGTAATAACTCCTTATCAAATAAGCAGTTATATCTACTTTTGATATTTGTGTGTGTGCATATATATATATATATATATATATATATATATATATATATATATATGGGGGTGGGGTGTGGTATATCGATTGTATTGAAAAGAGTCCCAAAATGTTTTCGCTTTCTTTAGAATCTTGTTTGAATAAAGCCAAGGAATCCATTAAGCAGATTTCTTTGGGCAAAACTCTCGAAATTAAAAGTATACCTCCTGCAACTTACAAATATGATGGGAAGACATTGGCTCGTAAATTACTTAAACGTATATATGATCATCTGGATGCACGTTAGGGTCCCTCGGGACTTCAAAGATGTTTCTTGTTAAGTTTAAGAATAAAAGTAAAAAAAGGGTAGCATGATAATTTAAGTTATATCTCCCTCCTGAAAATTGCAGGGAAATTTCTCTTTCGTCTTATTCTGAACAGAATAATCATTCACTTGATAGATCAAATTTTCTCTAAACCCCAGTGTTGTTTTCTCCCTAGGTGAGGCATGATTTCGTTTCACTCCATCAGGTTGCTGGAAAATTTCGAGAGTAATCAAGAATTATAAATATATTTTGTTGATCTAACCAAACACTTCGAAACGGTCAACAGAAGTGCCTTATAGAATTTTTTAAAGATAAAACTTAAGGACCATATTACCTTTAGGCACCCCTTTTTGATCTCGATTAAGAAAGGACCTGTTTTTCATTTACACTGTCAATATCCGGTTGTTTGTTAGGGGTTAGGGTTAGGGGTTAAGGTTTGGGTTAGGGTTAGGGGTAAAGGGTTAGGGGTTAGTTTTATAATTTTTTAAAATCTAAAAATCGTCTGTTAAAACACCCGGATATTGACGATGTAAATGAAAAACATGTCCTTTCTTAATCGAGATCAAAATGGGGTGCCTAAAGGTCATATGGTCAAAACTTAGGATATCAGATATGTTGAATGTGATTATTCATTCAATGAATGTAAACGTAAAACCAACCAACCAACCAACCAACTTCCATAAACATCACTTTTGCTCCATATGTGGATATAAATGGCAAAATATGTTTCTAATTATGATCTGTTTATAAAATGCGATTAGTTTCCCATAAATAAGAATGAATATAAACGTCTTCGGCATAAGATAACCCAATGGGTTGACAATGTCGTAAAATCCAACCAGTCGTCACCCTTATATAGTCGTCACCCTCATATTCCACGATTTTTTTTCATTTCTCTAGCAGGGTCCAACTTTCTTTTCATTTTCTTTCATTTTCACCCAGTGATCTGTTGGGACTGCAAAATCTACCAGTTGACAACTTAACTGACAACAGGACTGGCTGGAGAAGATCATACGAGCTGTTCTTGGACATTACGTAAAAGTTCAATATGTATGTTATAATTTTTAATTTTTGCCATATATTCTACATCCCTGTCGGCCGGGACTGTAGAATACACTGACTGCACCTCTGCAGAGGGGTAAGATCCCTTGAATGTAGCCACCTGTTAGTCATGGGTTTTCTTAAGGACGGAATCCTCGTGGCTGTAACACTACACTTTGGCCCTTACTTAGGCTAGACGGGCGGTCGGAGAGGCCCCTCCAATCAATTGGCTGGTCACGTCAAGCCCTAGCACGTATATGATTGTCCTAGCCGTATTGCTCTTATGAAAAACTCCTAGCCATTTTATCATGTATATGCCAGAAGGCAGTGGCTGAGTGTCTTAGTGTAACCGGATATGACGTTAAACTGCATCTAGTGGTGAAGTTCCAATTCTGGATCTCTGGGGAGTGTAGAGTACCCCTTCATCGCTATTACATCCAGGTCCACTCTGACTTCGAGTGGTAATACATGTTAGAGTCCAATCAATGGGTTAAATGATTTTTTGATAAAAACTGAGTATATAAAAAATGTGGTTAAAAAATTGAATACCCAACAAGAATGAATATAAACGTCTTCGGCATAAAATAACCCAATGGGTTGACAATGCCGTAAAATCCAACCAGCCAACCACCCAACCAACAATATTTGCAAACTTTTTCTTATACAGACATACAAATATTGAAACTTAGTGATATCCGAAAATCATAAAACCCAGGCGGAATTGTAAATTATTTCGATTTTACTGGCGCCATCACATGCTATGCCAACGCGTTGCTGAGAGAATTCTACATTTTTTTTAGATCTTTCTGTAGCAAATGACATTGTAAAAAGAAAGAAAATTATTTCTTTAAGGCAATTGCATTGCACGTGATAGTGTCAGTAAAAAAAAAAATGAAAAAATAATGTCAGTTTAAAAAAAAATGAGTAAAAAAAATAGTGAAAATCTGTTGGAATAAAAATGTTGACTTGGTTTCAAGATTTACATAGATATTGGAAATGTAACCACACAAACACACACACACATACACACGCACACGCACACACTCAAACACACACGCGCACTCATGCATGCACACATGCAGGCATATGCACATGCAAACACGCACACATATGTATATATGTATGTTGAAAAATGGAAGTGAATCGGACAATATGTTAAAAAAATAAATAAAGTAAAGAAAATGTTGAATATCAAATATCTTGCCCTGATAACGACCGCTTTTCTGTATACTTAAAAAATTTATATTTTTTCTATAATTATTATTCTATTTTATTTTGTATTTCAAATAATAATAAATAGAATACAATGTGTGTAAAGACAATCTCTCGGTCGAAACACTGTCAGCCCTCCAATAAATGATTTTATCCATTCAGTATTTTCTTTCCTTTATTTATTCTTTTCAACACACACACACACACACACACACACACACACACACATATATATATATAAGTCTTCGGGATGGCCTAAAGTCGCTATCAGTCTATCAGCGAGGGAGTCTATCCCCTTTTCACTAGTGCTAGCCCAAGGAGATTGTTTTTGCATCTGAGGTTGAGCGCCACACCTACCATCAAGCTCCTTACTTTACCGCACAGATCCCTGTGCTACTCATACGCTGAGTTAGCGAGGGCCGGTATCGAACAAAGAACCTTGTGGTTTCTAGCCGAACGCTCTACCGACTGAGCTAACCCGGCCCTTTTAAAAATTACATTCCTACTATAAAGTATTGGTCCAATGGATTTGATTTTAGAATTCCTAAATATGTATATAGGCCTTGTTTATTGTTGATATCTTACATTTTGGATTTTACAAGTATTAAGTTGTCACTGAAAATGTTTTTTTACGATTACCTTAATATGGCAGTAAGTAAAGCGAGGAAATTGAACCTTTTGTTTTTAACAAAACTGGAAAGCCCTGATTTACTTCAGTTTCGTTCATTTTGTTATTTAGATTTATTTAGTCTCTCACACATTCCTTCAATTGCTTACAGTATCAGCTGTTCGGCTT
This sequence comes from Doryteuthis pealeii, assembly GCA_023376005.1. Classification (NCBI taxonomy): domain Eukaryota; kingdom Metazoa; phylum Mollusca; class Cephalopoda; order Myopsida; family Loliginidae; genus Doryteuthis; species Doryteuthis pealeii. The sequence continues at coordinate 54,654,282 of CM042138.1, forward strand.
TGTCATTATTACTGTTATTGTTGCTTAAATTTCAACCCTGTGTCCTTTTTTAGCCATTGACATTTTGTCGCATTGAGTGATCACTCATCAAATAAGTGTTTGGTTTTAGTTGTTCTATTTGATCTCCCCTGTTTGGTGATTATCTAAGAGGATTTACGGGGTTCATAAGGAGCTCTTATTCTCCCGGTGGTCGGCAATTATTTCGGATGAAAGAAGACAAACAACACAATGGAATTAAAACACTTGTATTATAAAGGTACAAAAATTGCTACAAATTTGATGGCTTCGCTACCAGACTTATCTTGAGAGGTGAAATTAACAGTTCATTGGTGAAGTGGCTCAAGAAAGGATTTTTAACAGCCGTCGTTTGGAGTGCTGTTGAGACGTCTCTCTAGGTGAAATTAACAGTTCGTTGGTGAAGAGCGCTAGAAAAGGGATTCTACTCGCTGTGGTTTTGGAATGCTGTTAAAAACGCGTCCGTCTTGGTCGGTTCTCGTCCGATAGGTAAAAGTGTTGGGGAATGCTTTTTTTGAGCGACTCGCCTGGTTAACTGCCCTGTGAAGTGGGCGGTGGATGGAGTCCTTGTTAAAGTGATTTTTCAGGTCGACAGCCTTCAGATAAGTAATGGGGTTTGGTTTGGTTTTGCCGCCAACATCGTAAGTTGGCGATTCGCCCCCTAGCGACAGGGGAAGTTAAATTCTATTATCGGTTTTCCGATATATCTTTAGATTTGCCCAAGTCCAAAGAAATATAGACAGATAAACGCCGCTCATATTTAGTCCCCCTCGTGACCGCAGCGATGTATATAAAAACAGTAAGGAGTGAAAAAGAGAGGAAAGGAGCCGCCATGGAAAAGAGAGCCAAAAGGAAGGAGAGACAACAGAAACTCCAGCAAGCACCACTGTTTGTTTGCAGTCACTGCTCCAGAGACTGTCATTCAAGAATTGGCCTGTTCAGCCACTCACGTAGTTGCAGATTTTTTTAAAAATTTAAATGGACACAACGCCATTGTCTTCAGTAGACGGAAGGATGCCAACAAAAACTAAATCGGAAAAGTATTAGGGGACAGACAAGTAAACAGTTCCTAATATCACATATTGACAAATAAACAGAGAAACTGTAAGACATATAGATATACAATTACATTTACGTTCATATACAGAATTGATTAAGTTTTGTTTAAAGGAAAGTTCTGTTTGCTTCTTAACTATGTTAACGTAATTCTCGTAGATTAGAAGCTCCAACCTTGAACCCGCCAAAATGACTAGAGTTAATAATAATACTGTCACTCATAATAATACAAGTGATTAAAAGAATAATTCAGGACTCTTTGACATAGCTTTACTGATTTTTACATATTTTTGACGAGCAGTAGATGTTCGAGAATAAATCTAATTAATCATTAAACATTTAATTTCAAGTAAACTTTTACGTGTGTGTAAAACAAGCATATATATTTATGTGTGTGTGTGTGTGTGTGTGTGTGTGTCTCTGCATGTCTGTGTTTCTGCATGTCTGTGTTTCTGTGTCTGTGTGTGCGTGTATCTCGAGAAGTCGACGATTAAAACCCAGAAATAGCAAATAAATATCCAGATTTAAATACTTCAGGATTCACAGCTCAATAAACGTGTAAAAGTGCCAAATAAAAAGAGATAATTATACCATTGAAAATCGAATAGTCGATAACAACACCGACTCAAGATTCTTGGAGTTAACAGATCTGAAGATTTGTTAACTACAAGCAACTCGAGTCTGTCTGGCTTTCGACCATTTGTTTTATACTCGTATATATATATATATATATATATATATATATATATATATATATATATATATATATATATATAAATGTGTTGTTCTGGTTCCAACGGGAGAAAATTCAATATTTTATAAAAAAGGAAGGTCCGCAAAATGTATTTTGTTCTCAGAAAAAAAAATTTAATTCTTTTTGTTTTACATGTGCAACACGTGTTTCAGATCTTCTGGTATCTTCTTCAGGCTTTGATTGATAATATCAATCAAAGCCTGAAGAAGATACCAGAAGATCTGAAACACGTGTTGCACATGTAAAACAAAAAGAATTAAAATTTTTTTCTGAGAACAAAATACATTTTGCGGACCTTCCTTTTTTATAGAATATATATATATATATATATATATATATATATATATATATATATATATATATATAATATATATATATATATATATATATATGAAAAGTAAATGGAAGGGAATCCGACAGTATGAATTAAACAAAAATGTTTAATTCATATATATATATATATATATATATATATATATATATATATATATATATATATATGAAAAGTAAATGGAAGGGAATCCGACAGTATGAATTAAACAAAAATGTTTAATTCATATATATATATATATATATATATATATATATATATATATATATATATATATGAAAAGTAAATGGAAGGGAATCCGACAGTATGAATTAAACAAAAATGTTTAATTCATATATATATATATATATATGTATATATATATATATATATATAATATATATATATATATATATATATATATATAATTTTATATGAAAAGGGTGACTTACCAGTGAAATTGGTCACAATGGTTAGTTGATGCAAGTTTCACAATGATAAGACAGCGATATAACAAATTTAAAGTTCTCAATACGTGAATAGAGCAACTTTATTATTATAATGGTACACAGTAATAGCCTACTAATTACAGCCGATTGCATGTGTGTATTTTTTGGCAATATTTTTCCGGGTTTTTTTAGGTGGGGGCTATATTTTACTGAAAAATACACACGTGCAATCGGCTGTAATTAATATCAATATCTTGATTAATTCAGTGGATTCAACCCTGAAGATCCTTATGGTGAAACTCGAGTAGGTTATTTCTGTGTACCATTATAATATATATATATATATATATATATAATATAGTCGTTGGACTGAATAATTCGCAAATCTCTTTTATAAACCATCAATTATCGCCAAAGAGTTGATCAATTGATTCCTTCAACCGGAAGTTGTTAAAGAAATTGTCATTTTCTTTCTCAATAACGTTCACTGCCAAGCAGTTCAACAGCCTTTTGGTTCGATGGAGAAAGTTGCGTGACAGTGAAAAATAAAAAGAAAAGAAAGTTGATACTTGTCAAATGTGAAATACCTTTACGTGACAGAATCCATGAGAGGACAGCAATATATTCATCCACTGGAACAAATAAAGTATTCCGTTTAACATTATCTAGTGGGTACCAGTTATCGTGGTATAAACACTGGGATAAAAATAACCAAAATAATTAATGTAAAATCATGTTTTTTTTTATCCAGATAAAATTTCTAAATTTTCTGCGTCTAACTTTCGGACAATTTTCACCAGTCATTACGGGTAGAAAAGACTCTTTTTAAAGTCTCGTCTGATATACAAGGTGTGTCAAAAAAGAATCGAGATTTTTTGTACTATTTGACACAGCTTGTATTCTGAAAAAAAAATGACGTTCCATTCATTCTTCATTTCTATCTTGGTAAATACAGCTTTACACTTGGTACTTTTTGACACACCTTGTATTCTGAAAAAACTGATTAATGGAATGTTATTTTTTTTCAGAATACAAAGTACAAAAAATCTCTTTCTCTCTCTCTCTCTCTCTCTCTCTCTCTCTCTCTCTCTATATATATATATATATATATATATATATATATATATATATATATATATATACAAGGTGTGTCAAAAAAGTATCGAGATTTTTTGTACACCAACTGCCATATATATATATATATATATATATATATATATATATATATGGTAGTTTAGTGTATGTATGTATGTATGTCCGGTGGAAACAATAAAAATAAAACAATTAATGACAAAGTAAATGTATATACACATTCAATAGCACCAGAACTTGCTTTTGGGGCAAAAATAAGGATGATTTGGTTTATATTCGTAAAGATAATTAAAAGACAAACTTTAAAAATGATAACAGCATGGATTTTTTTTTGCATTTAATATTTTAAATAGGAGACATTTATTTTTATTTTCAGAGTGGCTGGATCAAGGTAAGATCTTTTTTTACGTAGGGATTTTAATGGGACATCCTGTAAGGATCCAACTAGCGATTCAATAATAATAGATCTGCGAAACTAACATTTTTACCCCCACCCCCTACCTCTACCCAGGCGACACCGAGTAGCTGCTTCTAATATATATATATATATATATATATATATATATATATATATATATATATATATAATTTAATATACCAAGCGTGTTGGTAGATCCTTGCGGAGAGAAAAAACCCAGCAGAGAGTTTGATTGTAAAAATATACTACCAAACATCAACCAGGAAGAAAAAATTTTTTGAAAAAAAGAAAAGACCAAGATATTCGTACCAACAAAAAATAATCTATTGGTATAGTATTTGGCCAAAAGAAAAAACAATTTATATGTATATATATGTATATAAGATATATATATATATTCATATAACCGCTAGGAGAAGCTAATCTGTAAAAAGTGTTCGATACCTAAGTAGAGCCAAGTAATAAAGATAATCTACTGAGTCAGACGAACCTACTATTAGTTTCGCATAAAGCTCTTCAGGGCTAAAATCTGACTCAAGTCAGATTTTAGCCCTGAAGAGCTTTATGCGAAACTAATAGTAGGTTCATCTGACTCAGTAGATTATCTTTATATATATATATATATATATATATATATATATATATTAGGCTAGCATGGATATGGAGTCAACGGCACTGATAGTTTATCTCCTATGCGATTATTCAAACCAAGTGCAATGGGATAAAACGGTGGTGCTATTTATACTTTGTTTTGGTCTTTGTTGGATGGAGAAAAAGGGGAAGCGGGGAACAATTTTGATTGGTCAGGTGTTGTGTGTAGGAAGATATACACTTATTTAATTGGGATGAGTGCTCTCTTATCTATTTATGTACTGGTAGGTGGGAGGTGGCGTTGTTTTTTCCTCTTCCTCTTCCCCTCCCTGAAAGACCAAACCAATGTATGAATAGTTTCACTGCTTCATCTCATTTCACTTGGTTTGAATTATCGTCTAGACGAGAAACTGTCACTAACCGAAAGCCGTTGACTCCTTGTCCATGCTACCCCAACAGATATAAACGCTCTATCCACAATATTGAGTACTGCATATTTATAAATATATCATCTATGTTATATATATATATATATATATATATATATATATATATATATATGATTAAAAAATGAATGGTTTAAAATACGAATCGTTTAAAATATACCGACTTAAGTTTCTCGCATTAGCGCGAATTTTCGGGGAACCCCGAAGATTCACGGTTATGCGAGAAACTTAGTATGTTTTAAATGATTCGTAGTTTAAACCATTCATTTTTAATCGTCTATTTAGCTCTTTAAATTGAGCACTTTTTAATTGATTTTAGTGAAAAGTGAATAAGATTTTTATGCTTATTTACTTAGTGGATTTTATAGTCACTGCGGTATATATATATATACATATATATATATATATATATATATATATATATATATATATATATATATATATTAACTTCTTTTGACAAAAAGCCAAAGCAACATAATGTGACACCATTAACAGTTAAATTCACTACAGTAGCGAAGAGATTTACGAGACAAATCTGTTAATCATTACACACTGGTTGTTCCTCTCTGGCGTTTCTCCAGTAATATATATATATATATATATATATATATATATATATATATATATATGTGTGTGTGTGTGTGTGTGTGTGTGTGTGTGTGTGTGTGTGTGGAGGTGCGTCGTGTAATAGTTATTGTCGTAGGAAATGGACACGTCGAGACGTGTCTATTTGCTTTTCACATAGTGCTGATACCCTTGGGAAATGTACACATCCAACTATTCTCTCTCCAGTTAAGGGTAAATATTAGGGCGGATTAGCCCAGTTTGCCATACTATTTACCCATAACTGGAGAGAGAATAGTTGGATGCATACCTTTCTATTTCATTTTTTTGTAGTTGTTTTTAAAGAGTTTTTTTTTATATACACAGTCCTATCGAACATGAATAATTTTTAAACCGATCTATTTGTCCCAAAGATGAGATCCTAACTGGTACTACCACTCCGAATCAAATTGGTCCTAGAGTAATGTCAATAAAGGGGTACTCTACACTCCCCAGCTATTATATGCAGTTTAGTCATACCCCCGACACCCCTTTTGTGGGGGGGGGGTTCTGATCTCTCTGCAGAGAATATTCTAAATCTTGCCGACAAGGTGGAAAGAGGGAGAGGGTGAGAACGAAGGTTTAATATGTTTTTTTAATCTCCCGATTTGATCAAGATAATTATTGTAGAAAATATTTTTAAAAACTTGAACTATATCATTGTAGATTTACTCAAAATTAATCAAGAATAAACAAAAAAACCTCTAGGGTCAAAAATCAGATAACAACATTGGAAAGTTAATTCTAAAAAGGAGCGATGAGGGCAGACAGGGTGGCATTCAGAGCAGTTAATATATAACTTGTTTTTTTACAAAATCTAAATGACAAAATATATGTCATAAATACTAAGTTAAAAGAAACAAGTATGCAGTTTATACAGAATAAAACTGACATAAGAATTATAAACGAATGCATAGTTTTGTTACGCAGTCCGAAATCGGAGTCAAAGTTTGACGCCCGTACGCAAACGTTCAGTGTCACACCAATTACCACATGCTGCCCAACCAGGCGCGAGAGCAGGTTCAGCAGACAACTGAAAAGGTCAAAGCTCAGCTCAGATTTGTAAGTACTACATATTAATTTCAATCTTGTAGGGCCTCCAATTTTCCTTTTAAAATTCACCTTGATTCCGTTTCTACTTTTTGTAAATTCCGTTTTTCCCGTTTTCACTTTTGAGAAATTCCATTTTTCCATGTATGAGGTGGGAGCTAGGAATCTACTAGGAAATAGAAAATAAAGTTTTGCAGCCACTGGTCTCGATACAAGAGATTCTACCAGAGAAGGAACAATATGCTTTGCTTTTCAATAATATTCTTATGCAGTGCAACATTTCCTTTGAAATATACCCGAATGAATAGGCCAAAAACAACACGAGAGAATGTTCTACGCATCATCGAACTTAGATTTATTCACACAGTATTTAATCTTTAGGTTGTCTGACAATCTGCTTGTCGCCAGTGTTCATTCCTTTCAGCTCATTTCACAGAGAATTAAGCACGATAAAGATAAGATTTGCAATAACTGCTACTTAGAAATAAATAATGATAAAAAAAACGTTGACAAAAAAAAAGTTGCTCCTCACAAATATGTAGATTCAGCAATTTATTGTTTATCTGCTGTGTTTGGTTATAATTGATAATTTCCAAAATGGACATTATTGAAATGATAAAGTTCTGGCAAGATAATTTTCATCTCATGTTATTTTTCAAACCGATACAATTATTCATTATATGAAGTCTGCTGACTGATACATTAGTGATAAAATCCTTTTATTCTCGAGAGAATTCATTTAGGAAACACTGTCAGTCGATCTGAGTGAAAGCCTTCAACTCTTTGTGCATAGTAATTTGGCATAATTGGCTAAACTAAATATAGACTTGTAGATAATATGGCGGCTTTTATTGAAGCCTTAATTGTAAGTAAATATCAGAATATGAATGACTGCTCTTACTACAAATCGCACCCGAAGTTTCTCTCTTTAACCAGAATAATCGATAATATGTTTCCATAGAACAAACCCAAGTGATGATTTTATTGCTTTTTTAATCAATAGTTCACAGTCCCAAAGAGGAACATCTAGTTTTGAAGATATTTACAATGACTCCTACGTGTAAAAAAGTGTCTGTGCTGTTGTTGTTATTGTTGTTGTTGTTGTTGCTGTTGTTTGATTTCTGTAGAGTCCTTGTGGAGCGGTGATACTATTATGGTTTCAGTAGCAAGTTTGTTTTACGGAATGTAGTTAACAGCCTTATATCCCACCTTTTTTTCTTTTTACTCGTAGCTAGAGAAGTGAATTCATAACTTTTCTTAAAGGTATTTAAAGTGTCTCTGCTGACTTTGAATTCAAAGATGATCTTCTATATCCCTACCAACCAAGGTGGGAATGAGTATAGATAAATTCATAGTTTTCCCAAGGACTAATAGGCCGAAGTGAATACAAACAGTTCCAGCAGGAATTTGAACTCGGCTTACTGATTCCATTTTCCCGTTATGTTGTTAGACTGCGATCATATCCGCCTGTGTGTGGTGTGTGTATGTGTGTGGGCGTGGGCGCGTATGCCTGCAATACTCTAACGTCTGCATGTACGTATGTGTACGTGTAACGTGTGTGTGTGTGTGTGTGTGTGTGTGTGTGTGGTGTGTGAACGTCAGAGTGTGTGTGTGTGAAAATGAAGTTAATGACATCATCATCGTTAAGTAACTATGTTCCTGATGAGAGACGCGACATCGACTTTCTTTGTGTGAAACGCGTTTTTTTCTGAAAGTTTAACTTCGATGAAAGGGAAATAATCAGGAATGCGGCGAAGTTGGAAGTCGATTAATTTCGGACAATTTGGCGGGAAGAATAAAAAAAAAAGTAAAGAAAAAGGTAAAGACGAATTGACAGACCGACCGACAGACAGACAGACAGACAGAAAGAGAAAGGAAAGCGGTACTCAAAATATACTCTGATCCCACTTATCAAAGTACTTTTTTTCATTAGAAAGAAAAAACGTGAATAAATCAATATTGCCAAAATCAATTTTAAGCGAATCGATATAAATGATATTTTCATTGATTTTTAGCTCAATCGGTAGAGTATCCGCCGAGGAACCACAAGGTTTCGGGTTAGATACTGATCCTCGCCAACTATTCGTATGAGTAGCACAGCTGGTGTGTTCTGATCTGTGTGGTAAATTGGGGAGCTGACGGTAGGCGTGGTGCCCCAACTCAGTACAAACAATCTCCCAGGTTTAGCGCTAGAGAAAAGGGGATAGGTTCCTTCGTTGGTCGGCTGATGTAAACAATAGGCCACACCGCCAACTTTACTTTTTCTACTACTTATTTGAATTTACAGAAGATATTTTTTAAAAATACATCGAAATATCTATCAGAAGTGTTCGCTTTCCTCTAGTATTGAATATAAATAATCATCTCAAATTCATTTTTCAATCTACACACACACACACACACACACACATATATATATATATATATATATATATATAAGGAAAAATAACAGATGAATTAGATTTTTAGCATAATAGACTATTTCAGGGTGAAACTGAAGTAAACTGAAAAAATGGACAAATACCTGGAACTTGCCAGAGAACTGAAAAAGTTATGGAATATGAAAGTCAAAGTTATACCAATTGTGGTTGGTGCACTTGGAACGGTCCCAAAAAGATTGGAAAAAAGTTTGGAAAATCTGGAAATCAGAGGGAGAATCGAGACCATCCAGAATACTGCACTGCTGCAATCTGCCAGAATACTCAGAAGAGTCCTGGAGACCTGAGGAGACTTATTGCCAATCATACTCCAGTGAAAGACCATCAGCTAACGCTGATGTGAAAAACTCAAAAGGAATGAATAATAATAATAATAATAATAATAATAATGATAATAATATATAAATAATAATAATAATAATAATAATAATAATTGCAATGGCCTGGATTGATTACAGAAAAGCCTATGACATGGTCCACATACCTGGATTTTAGAATGCCTACAGATGTACAAAATTTCCAACAACATTATAACCTTCATTAAAAAAAGCCATGGAAAACTGGCGAGTTCAATTAAAAGCTGGAAAACAATCCTGGCAAAGTAAAAATCCAAAGAGGCATCTTCCAAGGAGACTCATTATCACCACTACTCTTTATTATTGCAATGATGCCGCTAAACCATATACTGAAAAAATGTACCGGGGGATACAAATTTAGTAATTCACAAGAGAAGATAAACCACCTTATGTACATGGATGACATTAAAATTTTGCAAAAAATGAAAAGAATTGGAGAGCCTAGTACAAACTATTAGAATATATAGCCAGGATATAGGGATGGAATTTGGAATCGAAAAATGTGCTATGCTTGTAATAAAAAGGGGTGAAAGAAAACTAATGAATGGAATACAACTGCCAAATCAGGAAACTATAAAATCTCTTGATGAAAATGAAAGCTACAAATACTTCATGTAAGCAGAAATGAAAGGAAAAGTTAAAAAAGAATATCTCAGGAGAACTAGAAAACTTCTAGAAACAAAACTTAACAGCAGAAATCTGATCAAAGGAATTAATACCTGGGCTGTCCCCATTATAAGATACTCAGGACCATTCTTAAAATGGACAAAAGAAGAACTCAGACAGATAGACCAAAGGACGAGAAAATTAATGACAATGCACAAGGCTCTACACCCTAGAGATGATAGAGATAGATTGTATGTGCCAAGAAAGGAAGGGAGAAGAGGTCTTGCCAACATAGAGGAATGCGTAGAAACCACAATCCAACAACTTGAAGATTACACAAGGAAGAGCAAAGACAAACTACTTATGGCGGCCAACAATAGTAGAACGGCAGATGGACAAACAGAAAAACAACAAAGACTAGAAAACAAAATGGGAAGAAAAACAATTATATGGACGCTTCAAACGACAAATAGATGAAGTTGCACATGAAAAGACTTGGACATGGTTAAGAAAGGGGAAACCTCAAGAGAAACAGAATCACTTATAATTGCTGCACAAAATAATGCCATAAGGACAAACTATATCAAAGCGAAAAATTGATAAGACCCAACAAAATAGTAAATGTAGACTTTGCGGTAATAGAGATGAGACTGTAAACCATATACTATGCGAATGTAGGAAACTAGCACAACGAGATACAAAACTAGACACGACTGGGTTGGGAAGGTGATCCACTGGGAATTATGCAAGAAATTAAATTTTTGACCACACAACAAAATGGTATATGCATAAACCAGAATCTGTTCTTGAGAACGAAACGCACAAAATTCTCTGGGACTTTGAAATTAAAACGGATCACCTTATCCAGCAAGAAGACCAGACCTAGTGTTGATTAACAAAAAAGAAGAACTTGTCAACTGGTGGATTTTGCAGTGCCAGCAGATTACAGGGTGAAGCTAAAGGAAAATGAAAAAATTGACAAATATCTGGACCTTGCCAGAGAACTGAAAAAGTTATGGAATATGAAAGTGAAAGTTATATCAATTGTAGTTGGTGCACTTGGAACAGTCCCAAAAGGATTAGAAAAGGGCTTGGAAAGTTTGGATATCAGAGGAAGGATTGAAACCATTCAGAACACTGCACTGCTGCAATCTGCCAGACTACTCAGAAGAGTCCTGGAGACCTGAGGAGACTTGCTGTCACTCAGACTCCAGTGAAAGACCATCAGCTAACACTGATGTGAAAACTCAAAAGGAGTAAATAATAATCATTTTGGGTTATATCACAATTATCGTCATCTTTATTGTGATATATAAAAACACAACGGATTTCTTCAAGCGTACAACGACCGAAACATTGTGTTTTTATATATCACGATAAAGATGAGGACAACAGTCCCGAAATATCATAATAATACATATCAAGCCTCATCTAAAAAAATTTAGACAGCTAATTTATTGGATTGTTTCGTTATTTGCGTTCAAATATATTTGCGTATGCAAATAAAATGATTTGAAAATGGCGGCAAAAAAATTATCTTGGCTCTTCAGTACATTCGTATTATAAAGTTGTAATTGCTTAAAAGTGGGCGGAGTTTTCGAAGTTTAAGTTTGCAGGGAAAGAATCAAATTACCCGCTGCATTAAATTATTTATTGTTAGTTTTGAGTAATTCATATTTTATAAGTGCCACATACTTTGATGAATTGATTGCTATTTTGTTTAATTGGTGCCTGGGAGTGTCTTTGTGGGCTCGAGTGTGTGAAAGGTGCGTATCTGTGTGTATATGTGCATAAGCCCGTCTATGTGTATGTGAAGAATAAACTAAATGAGAATGAGCTTGTGCATATATGTTTAATTAGGTGTGTTTACGTATGAATGTAGATGTATATGTAAAGAGGTGGGTCCTTACATACTTATGTTTGATTCTGTGTGTGGATATGATTGTGTGGAATCTGCGGATGGGTATGAAGCTATGTGTGTGTATGTGTGTGTGTGTGTGAGAGAGAGAGAGAGAGAGAGAGAGAGAGAGAGAGAGAGAGAGAGAGAGGAGAGGTAAAGAGCTAGAAGATAAAAGGTGAAGAGAAGATTTGCACCTGTTATCCCCTCTTGGACGTGTCCAAACCTGCCCCCAACCCCCACAGTGACATGAATTCCTCCAACACACCTGTACCCCCATCCAACTCAGCACGGCATTCTTCCACCACTATTTCCGCTAACAATTACTTTGATCGATTTGTGAGCGCAGTAATCAAACTATGAAAGAGTTAATATATCTCGCATCGATGCAAAGGCTCTTTGCCTTAACGACGGCTTAAGTATCGAGTCTATTGATCGCTAATTACAGGTTTGTGATTCCGAAAGACAGACAGACAGACAGAGATAGAGAAAGAGAGGGACAAAGAGGCAAAGAGGGGGGATAAAGGGATTGAAATCACAAGAAGAGAGATGAATAGAAATAGACAAAAAAAAAAAGAGGGAAATCAAGTCAGTGCGCAGTAATAGTTTCCTAAGTGCGGTATACTAATAATCTAGAATACTAGATTCATAAAGAGTGCTCAATATCGGTTAAAGAAACATAGTTCGATGATAATATAGGCGAGAAACTGACAGTCACCAACCACTGTTGATAATGATTAGAAAGATAAAACAGAAACAAAAAAGAGGAAACTAGAAACTAGCTATATATATATATATATATATATATATATATATATATATATATATATATATATATATATATATATATATAAAGAGAGAGAGAGAGATGAAAAAAAGCTAAAAAGAAAGTGATATATACATATGGTAAAGGGGAAAATTGGTGTATATATATAGGGTCATCCACAGACACGGGTTTCGACTTATCAAGTCTCTTCAGTGTGGCTAGACATTTTGTAAGCTACCTACAGCCGGAAATGAAATCCGATCGGTTGGGTGTCAGACCGGCACTTTAACCATTAACATTATCAGTATTAGCATAATGCCCATCACAATTAAATAAGATTATAAGAGTAAATATCGACAATTCTGACGAGAATCAGAATATCTAGGATTAAATGCCGCTCTCTGACATGTCTGCCTAGGATCGAAATGTAGCAGAGGTCCGTTGTGAGAAAAACATTGCATCAAATAGGTATAAATTGTTTTGGTTTTTATGTGGATTATATATTTTGCGACCGAAAAAATTTATGGTCATCCCAGTGGATCCAATAATAAGTCTCTTTTAATCATCAACGTTCTCTTCAATATTCCTACTGATTTAAAATGTCTGAATCGTCTCAATTCTTCTGTTTCCACCGAACTGTATCTAGTGCGAAATGATTATGAATACAATCTCTGGCTTCCTGTTATTCTTGATTTGTAGGTTCATTGGTTGGATTTTAAGGCAAGTCAACCCTTGGGTTATTTAATGCTGAAGACGTTTGTTTTATTCATTCTTGTTGTGTATTCAATTCTTTTAAACTCAGTTTTTGAACATGTTTTTAAAATCCATTTTTAAAATCTATTTAACCTATAACAGGTACTACCACTCTGAGTCAGAGTGGGCCTGGGAGTAATGGTGATGAAGGTGTACCCCATTCTCTTCAGAGTTCTAGAATTGAAATTTCACCACTAAATGAAGTTTAACATCATAACCAGGGTACTAAGAACCGCCTCCACCGCCTACTAGCAACTATGTGATAAAAATGGTTGGGTGTTTGCTATAAGAGCAATAGGGTTGGGACAATCATATAGGTGTTATGTATTTACGTGACCAGCCAATTGATTGAAGAGGGCCTCTCCGACCGCCCGTCTAGCTTAAGTATGGACCAAAGTGGAATGCTGCATGTCATGGACTGCTCAGCCACCGGGATTCCGTTTTTAAGCATCACGTGTCACTACCCATGGGCAACAGGTAGCTCACATTAGGGGGATATTTTAGCCCTCTGTAGAGGTGCAATCGGTGTATCATACTGCCCAGCCGGCTGGACGCCTTCCTGTTATGCGATTTTTCAATTCTTGTGTAAGGTTTTGATATTTTCCAATTGAATTTCTTTCTCGTTTTATCCTCCACCGGAATTGCCACATTCACCGTTCTGTCTTCTTCTTGTTGACCACAATCAACTTTGATCTTCTAATCTGGACAACAATGGATAAGAGTTTTAATCTCAGAATCCTAAAATATTTTTTCTATGTAGTTTCTACTTTGTGTCTATTTATGATTAATAATAACATTCCATATTTATTCTTCTCTGACAGGAAATTAAAATATTGTTGAGTTCTTTAGTTTGTATAGAACGGAAGATTCATTTGAATATTTATTGCTCGAGAATAGAATTTATATGCGCATTTTCAGTGTGTACACTGATATGTATCTACTTGTATATGGTGGTAGGCACAACATTTTGGCTTTGTGGCGATGTTGCAGATTTCAGTTAGTCAAACGTATTGTCTTACGAATATTCAACTTGCATAATGGCTGCTACGTCGAATTCAAGTATGGCAATGGAATAATATAATTTCATAAAAGAAGGATTAATCATGTCATGAACGGATGTTTCTTTTTATGCCAGCAAAATATTTAAGGCCTGATTAATGATTCTTTTATGAAATGATATCATAACCATATTTGAATTCGAGGTAGCAGCAAGTTGAGTATTCATAAGACAAAAGATTTAAAGCCTCTAACATAAATTTGTCTCATGTAAGATTTCATCTTACGGGAAACTGCTGTTACACAATGTCCATGTATTTTAGGAGGTTTTTTAAGCATTCCTGCTGACTTGTATTTTTTCACATGTGTAATATTTGGTAATCCTTAACTATTTCCAACCATAAAATAAATTGAACCCTCATTTTATGTCCGTGTTTTTGCAATAAATGTTTTATTTTTTTGCACCCGTTATTTTACAATACTAAATATATTTTCTTTATTCTTTAACAAATAAAGAAAATATATTTAGTATTGTAAAATAACGGGTGCAAGAAAAATGAAATATTTATTGCAAAAACACGGACATAAAATGAGGGTTCAGTTTATTCTATGATAGAAATTTACGAGGAAATGTGACCTACTTTCATGAGTATGTAAATTGCTTTTCATTCAATCTCTACTTATGCAGGTCCTCCTACATATATGAAAATGTGGTTTCCAACAATTACTTTTCAGAGGAGAAACCTCAGATTCAAAGTCTTTCGCCGCCTTTTTTTTTTTTTTTGTACTTTTTTCATTTTCAGTCTAGGATTGCTCAAATACAACTTCCCCCACACAAACCAGCTCTCGCCAATGACTATGGTCCTTTTTCTGAACCTCCCAGTCTTCCGCTAAGATATTTGCTGTTTTGTGTGAAGCCCTCAAACAGTCTTTGTGCCTCACATTTGACTTGGGTCGTTTTCCATTTACTAGCTCTCCATAGAAAAATGTCTGGAAGGCTTCCATCATCCATTCTAACAAGATGTCCACTCCGTCTTAGCTTCTGCTTCGGAACTATGGCCAAAATACTGTCGTACTCACGTATCTAGCACTTTAACCGTTGTTAAAAATGTGCTCTAGATTTGTTATGACAGTTATAGCAAACTCATGTTTCGCATCAATAAAATAAAGAAGTAAGCACACAAACATGATGTAATGTACTTTTCCGCGCTGTTTCTGGAGGCGTAGCTCCAAAAGCATCACTGAGTTTGCTAAGTCTACACTCGTGAACAGAAAAAATGGGCCAAGATTGAAAGAAGGAAGAAAATAGATTTTTCGATATTTTTTCAGGAATTTACTGAAATTTAACTGCAAATTCCTATTTTTCAGATCATTAATATTATAGTATATAATAATTTAGTGGTAAAAATGAGTCCTAAAAAGGTAAGACCGCATCTGGGCCAGCGTATGAAAAACCGAATTGCATGATTAAGGCAGTCTAATATGACTTACAAGCACATTTTCGATATTTTGAAAAAAGAAAATGTGACAACATCTCTCACTGCTGTGAAGCGAATTGGTCAAAGGTTCGAAATCGAAGGTTCAGTAAAAAGGAAATCTGGATCTGGTCGCCCTAGAGCATCCACTGTGAAGGACAACCCAGGCTTAAAATGACTGTTTTGAGGGACCGAAAGAAAATTTATGTTGACCATAGCAAACAATTCAAAACAGCGGATGGAAATTCCATTTCTAGAATGACAATATCTAGACGATTGAAGGAAATGAGATTTTCTTCAAAATGGTGCGCAAAGAAGCCATTATTATCTAAGAAGAACATCAATGGTAGAAAGACATTTGTCTCGTGTTATGGCAAGAAAGGTACAGAATGGTTTAGGAATGTTTTCTGGTCCGATGGATCAAGATTTTGTCTTTTTAGTGATGCTCTCGAACGCTGCATTCGAAAATCCGGAGAAAGATTATCGCCAAGTTGCATAAAAACGACAGTGAAACACGGGAATGGAGGGATAATGGTATGGGGAACTTTTAATGCCGCAGGAGTTGGGGAACTTATTAGATGTAAGGCGTCAATCAATGCAAAGGAATACATTCGATATTAGAAACAGGACTGTTTCCAAGTATCCAGAAGCTGGGAGTATCCCATAACATTATTTTTCAACAAGATAATGCACCTGCACACACCGCTAAAGTCACTAAGAAATGGCTTGCCGATAATTCAATTGATGTGAGGTTTTGGCCTGGCCAAAGCCCCGATTTAAACCCAATCAAGAATATTTGGGCCATAATATCTCGTTCATTGGCTGGAAGAACTTTTTCGAACAAAGAAAAGCTCTGCAAAATGAATAGAATAGCATCCCCTCTTCACAGTGTTCCAAGTTGGTTGAGAGCATGGTTAAAAGGATTAATCTTTTAAAGAAATCAAAGGGGAAAGCGATTCCATACTAAGCATTTATTAAAGTAAATGTCTTGTTCTGTGTATATAAGACTCGTTTTTGTTTTTTGTTCAATTGTATTTTGTTTAATTTTGCTTTTTGTACAATAAAATGTATAATACTTGCTTGGCCCATTTATTTGGTTCACGAGTGTATGCATGATTTCACACTCTAAAGTATAAAATCTGTTGATTGTACTTCCTAGATATACAAACCTGTTAACCACCACGGCTAATAAAAGTAGTCTTATTGTCATGTACATGTTGAAACATTACCGCATTTTTCATTTTTTAGACTAATATTAAGTCCCAGCGCAGTGAAGGTTTTAGTAAATCCATCCATGATTTTCTCTTTTCTTTGTTCGTGTATAGCCGCACTTGATTGTCAGCGTTATAAACTGATTCACTGAATAAGGAGCAGCTATTTCCAAACTTAATTTAGCCCTGTCGCCTGAGACTGAAGAATACACCGGTTGCATATCTGCAGGGGGTAAAATACCCAATAATGGGGCCACCTGTTGGCCGTGGTGTGACGACCCGTGAGGACGGAATCCTGGTGTTAAGCAGTCAATAACATGTGACACTCCAGTTTAGCCCTTAGGCTAGACAAAGAGGCCCCTTCCGATCACGTCAATTCCTAGTGTAGAATAATGAAAAGTAGAAGTCAGTGTATAACGTCAGCAGTGATTTGACGTAGGACGAATGTGGAAAAAATGAAAGTGTAATAATGGAAATTAAAAAAATAGTAGATGAGTGAGTGATGACGTGGAAGTCACTGACCTTGGTTTCTGATGGGCCAAGCCGGAACAATAGTGCGAAGAGTGAAAGAGATAATGAGAAAATTGTTAGTCAGGCTGAGGTCTTCGAAGAAGACGGATGGGGAATTTGGGCTGGGTGCCGAGACAAGACTGATCGCAATGGTGATCTATACGTTCGAGGCCAAATAAATAAATAAAAGTAAAATAAAAGAACTCTGAAAAAACATCATCAAGTGTTGTGTTCGTTAATTAAAAACTAAGCAACGACAAAACAAGTAATCCCAGAAAGTTCCCAAGTGGTTCCACACCCAGAGAACAGAGAGAAGCCAGGTAGCCCAACAGACCCAGCTACCCAGGTGTCTAGTAGTAGCAGATATAAAAAGATCATGAAAAAAGAAAAGTATACCTAGCTTTAGAACCATGAAATAATGAATCTCTCAGCTGGATTGAGAGGTAAGAGTTTGCATTCCACTACACATCCTCCACACAGAGTTAGAAAGACACAAGGAAACGAATCCATCATCAGCATCAACATCACGCTCTGTAAAGTTACAGCTCGTTAAAATGGGCACACTGCCATGTTACACTAGCACTGTCTCGACCCCATTGCCATTATGGCACCCTCTAACCCATCGTACCATATATATATATATATATATATATATATATATATATATATATATATATATATATCACACATATATATAAACGCACACAAAATTAAAAAAAACAAAATCATCATAAAAACACGAGAATCAATGACGACAAATAGGAACGCCGGTGAATGAAGAAAGCAAAAGCAAGAACGAATAACGGATCACGTTCACACGAGGCACGAGTTAAAAAAAACTGTCCAATTTTTTCAAAAAGTCAACGTCCCTGATGACGAATAAATATCTGAAACCATTGGTAAGACGAACTTTGTATTGGTGACTTAAATAAATAAATAAATACAGCTCTTAAAGAAATAATTGAGCACTTTATAATCATTTCTCCAATATATATATATATATATATATATAGCTCAGTCGGTAGAGCGTTCGGCTAGAAACCACAAGGTTCCTAGTTCGATACCCGCCCTCGCCAACTCAGCGTATGAGCAGCACAGGGATCTGTGCGATAAAGTAAGGAGCTGATGGTAGGTGTGGCGCTCCACCTCAGACGCTAAAATAATCTCCTTGGTTTAGCGCTACTGAAAAGGGGATAGACTCCCTCGCTGCATGGCCGATACCGACATTAGGCCGCCCTGACGACTTTATATATATATATATATATATATATATATATATATATATAGGCGCGTGGTGTAAAGGTTATTGTCGTTGCTATGCTCGGATGAACAATGTTCACCTCAAGACAGGAGGTTACAACGGCCAAAACGTTGTGTTTTATACATCACGATAAAGATAAGGACAACAGTCTGAAAAATCAAAATAGTACATCTTTAGTGTAGTTTTGAAACTGATTAATGTATATTGTGATTCAGGAAAAGAAGCCACTGTAAATTAAGCCTTTTTTGTTACCTCAGAATCAATGATAGTTTAGGTAATGGCTTGTTAGGCATATGTTGTGGAATGAGCGAAAGACCTACAGGTAAATCTTTCAAATTATCGAGGCCAGTCAGACGTTAACAGAGGAGCCAACATTAAAGGAAAGCAGTCTGGTGTATAATCACGAATTCTAAAAATAAATCCTCAAGCTCTTTCTGTGCCGCGCACTTACCATTCACTGAATCTTGTTGTTGCTGACAAGTTATCTGCCAAAGCTTTGATATTTTTGGTCTTCTCTTCAAACCATTTGCCAATACTAAAACCTATGGCCTTAATTCTATCACAGGATCCTGCATCAATGATTGGAATACACAAGCAAAACATTTCCAAACATTAATTTCACCAACTCAAATTATTTATCAAAATAGAAATTTTTAATACGTATAAGTAAATTTATAATCAACATTCAGACTATGTAAAAATTAAAAAAAACCCAGCTACAACAACAACAACAACTGATGTGGTCACTACTAGAATAAGCTCAGTCCTAATTAGTGATCATCCTCCACACATTACTACAACAAACATTACCTTTTTTTCTTTGTTTTTTGTTTTGTTTTGTTTTATGTGACTTATTTGTATTGTGTAATGTGTGAAAATAAACCATTGTCTTCTTCTTCTTCTTCTTCTTCTTCTTCTTCTTCTTCTTCTTCTTCTTCTTCTTCTTCTTCTTCACTATATTTTCTTCATCCACAAAACGCTGAAATATGTTAATGGCAAATATATATTTGTCTGTTAATCCCAATCAGAGTGTCGTTGAGAAAGTCGCATTAACTTTATCAAATCACTTTGATAATATTTGAAAGATTTTCGAAAGCGCTGGAAAAACTGGAATAATTCTCGATAGAGAAGAAGAATAAAACAACAGCCACAAAGACTAGTTCATTGATAATTGCATCGTGGTGTTTCATTTTGTTGGTCATTCTATTTAAAATTAACAAAGCTAATAAAACAATCCAATCATACCGTATCTCACTACTAGATGTCAAGAAGATCAAAATCAATGGAACTTGAAATTTTTTAGAAAACTTTCGTAAGAATGGATACACTTGTTCTGTCACAACTGCTCGGAAGATTGCGGAAGATCTAAACATTGCCTGTGTTTTCCTTTCCATTCGTTCCAGTTCGGATTGAAAAATCTTTGCTGGTAATTCTTTTATAAATCAAAGTGAAAATACGAGGTAAACTAGCAATTGGCACCCGAGAGATGCTTTCACGAGTACCTCCAATAATAAACTTAACGAACAATTCGTGAATATGTGGACCGAAAAAGCAGGGGAGACACCCGAAAACAAACATGGATATTATATTATGTTCGTTTTTGAAAAATGTGTTCGTTTTTCAGGGCAAAATTTTCTCTAATAATATATTCGGATTTCAATTTTTTTCGGTTAAATTGAACTTAACGGACCTAAATTCCGCCGTCGTATGCCCCACCGAAAGAAAAAAAATACCAAAAATCAGGAAATTGACCGAATTTAATGAAATTATCAGTGTTGATATATTAATGAATAAAAGATATAATGCACCAGTTATTTTATTTAAAGAAATTATATTTTTTCAGGTCTGTTAACTTTGAACCACGTATTTTTGGTATATGTGTTACGCCTCAAGGATACGTGGTTCAAAGTTTAATTGAAAGCAGTAACTTTACGCCCGAACAACGAGTTCAAGAGGGGTTTCAGCCCTGTCAGATGGGGCTTTAGAATAAACCAACTGCACCTCTGCAGAGTAGTAACCCCACCCCCTATGAGACCACCTGTTGGCCGTGGGTGGCTACCCGTGATGCTTAAGAATGGAGACCTGGTAGTTGACTAGTCCATGACATGCAACACTCTACTTTGGAACTTATTTAGGCTAGACTGGGCGGACGGGGAGGCCTCCTCCGATCAATCGCCTGGACACATCAAGCCCTAGCACCTATATGATTGTCCCGATCCTACGCCCTTATGCCAAGCTCCAACCCTTTTTATAATATGTGCTAGAAGGCGGTGACTGAGGGTGCTGATATGATATGGAAACTCTCTCTGATGGTGAAGTTCCAGTTCACACCACACCATTGCTCCCAGATCCACTCTGACCCGGATGTACCTTGTTAGGGTCCCATCTATGAGTTAAATAGAAGAAAAATGAGTTTAAAAAATGTTTATTTATGATGATGGAAAAGTTCGTCGTTCATTTTGGTAATGAATGCATGTAGTGACTGTCTTTCGTATGATAATTATCATACCTGCACAGGTTTTCACCTGTCAACTTTCTAACTAAATAGGATACAAATGTGTCGTACTGTAGAATACATACTACATCTTATGGAATAAATATTTTGATGTAAAGAAACACACTCAACAAAATGTTGATTCTGTTTAAAATCCTGATTTAAGAGAGGGGCCTAAACCAATCATTTAGGGGAAAAGTATAGTTGTCACGGCACTGCATATATATGCACACACGAGAATCATTCAAAAAGTTCTAAGCTTCACTCGGATATTTGGACTGCTTGGGCTTCTGTTTTTTGTTTGTTTTTTGTTGTTTTTTGTTGATTTTTCTTTTCTCACATACCTCTCACCTTTTTATGGGCTTCACCTATACATAGATTAAGACAGAAATCTGAATTAACTTTTCTAGTTTAATTAGGAATATCTTTCTTTCCGGGTAAGGCTTAGGACGTTTTAAAAGACCCTTATATATATTTTTATAGATATATATATACTCAACAATGCTTCTAAAGCAAATTGTCTTAACCTCCTTCCTCACGCCGGAGCATAGGCCTAAATTTGCGATCTTCTCAACGTCCACTCTACTTTGTATAGTAGTAGTAATAGTGACGTATTTACCCTTGACAAGCTAATTTCACATGTATCGTTTGCTGCGTATCAGTGGCCCAGTGGTAAAACCTCTTACTCTGCGTGCTGAGTTTCGATTTCTGTCGGAGGAAATCGTAAGTATACATCGCTGATGAGACTTAATAAAGTTGAAACAGCTGTACGATGTTCTGCGTAGGGGGCGATATTTGCCGGGTTCGCTTGTCATGATTATTTTCATTAATTATCGAATTTTATACGATATACGCATTGTAACTGCCTTCAAGCAAAAAATATATATAAATAATAATATAATATAATATATATATATATACTGCAGCCTGTTCATATTTATTTATTGATCTAGCTCGCCTCGACAAGTCTGTTCATATCTATCTATCTATCTATCCAGCTATCTATCTATCTATCTAATCCCCCGTCTTGAGTTAACCACACCCATAACTTGCTTAGCTTTTTATTTTTTGATAGCCTGTCACATGTCCGTTTCTCTTTTGTCCCACTTACACTGAACAATCAATCAAACACCATTGATGAGATTCATAACAATTAACAAAGAA
Organism: Doryteuthis pealeii; assembly: GCA_023376005.1. NCBI lineage: Eukaryota > Metazoa > Mollusca > Cephalopoda > Myopsida > Loliginidae > Doryteuthis > Doryteuthis pealeii. The sequence goes on from CM042138.1 coordinate 54,676,993, forward strand.
AACGATAAATTAACAGATACGATATCATTAAAATTCCCACTGGTACAATTCGTATTTCAATTCAATACAACGTGAACCTAAAGTTTGCATTCAACGAAATCAGGTCATTTTAAAAGTACTATTTCTCTGAATGTTTGAGATGAGGCTTCATGATTAGTATTATCTGCATTATTCGGACTATTGTCCCCATCTTCATTGTTATTTGTACAATGTTTCGGCCGATATGCCCTCCGGCCTTCTTCAGGTATTTCTTGTCGGACTTGGGAACCTACTTGGACTCGGGGACCTTCTTTTCGAACTCGGGAACTTGCTTGTCGTAATCGGGAGCCATCACGAACTTCGAACTTAACCCTTTATTCAGTCCACGGGGGTATCCTTTCTCATTCCGATAACCATAGCTGGGGTAGGAGTTGTGTTAATTATTTTTCTATGTTACTGCCTCTACTCAGGATTGATGACATTCATAACAATTAACAATTGAACCTGGAATCCAGAGATAACTGTCACTTAGAACTGTCTTAACCTAACTACCTTATCCACTAGGCCATGTGTCCAATTGGACAATTGAGTGTGCATTTTTGGGAACTTGTAAACCTAATGTCTTGTTTTGGCTAGAATATCTACCTATTCATTTTTATGTATGATTTTTTACATAGACTCATATTTTTTTTCAATCTGATCTAGCCTTCTTAATTACAAGAAATACCTGAAGAAGGCCGGAGGCATATCAGCCGAAACGTTGTACAAATAATAATGAAGATGGGGACAATAGTCCGAATAATGCAGATAATACGAATCATTTTAAAAGGGTTTGTTTTGTTATATAGCCGTCCAAGTCTAGCTATATATATGGATAGAGAGAGAGAGAGAGAGAGAGAGAGAGAGAGAGAGGAGAGAGGAGAGAGAGAGTTCTTATGAGACGATGGGAGATGGGTGATGAGTGATAATGGGAGCATTAAAGGAATTCTTATATGCCTCCCACATATTTAAAGTCTTTACTTCTTACTTACTTGCTTGTTGGAGTAGCTCGGCTAGCTTACTTGTGTCGTCTGTAGCTTGACTTTAAAATACTGGTCTGACTTTATTTCTTTTCTTAGTTCTGGTTCTGTAGAAGCTGGTTCGCCATTAGTTTACAAATATAAGGCTTATATCTTAAGTGATCATTTCCTTCTTTTTTAACAAGACTTCTCAACCGCGGCTGAGAGAAGCGGAAACGATCTTTACATCATGGTGTCTCCCGCTTAAATGCTTACTGACTAAGCTAAACTCAACTTCAGTTCTTACATTTCTCAGTGGTGGAGGCCAGGGGTAAATTAAAGGTCAATAGATATCAATAATCTAACCCCCTCCAATTTTGAATTTCAACGGATTTTAATTCAAAATATAACTACACTCACCGTCCAAAATGCGTAGGGGTTGATAAATGTGTATATAAAGAAATCAAGGAACCTACTTTTTTTAATTGTCAGGCACTTTAAATGTTAGCTTTTCGAAAGACTGTCTAAAAGTGAAGAACCTCATTGGAACTTTTTCTGGTTATGCTGAAACAATCAATTAAATAAATTAAAATAAACATCAGCTCTGCACAGACAGAAGAAGGTGAAACATTTTTAACGACTTAATTAGTAATCGCATCACATATGACAATTCACTTTGAAAAGATTGTTACTCTACTTCTTCGCTGCTGTTATTTTGTCCAAAAAGGCATGTACCAAAAATCTTGAATTCTTGAAAACGGACCCCTCACCCACAGCCGGTTCAGGAAGTGATCATTCTAGAACGACAATGGTGATCGAAATTGGTAATTTGTAACTGATTAATTAAATCAATAAATGTTTTCAAAATGCCCTTAAAGTGATTCGAATGTAATAACTACAAATATAACTGAGTGCCCTGTATTCAAGGCCTTGTGCCAGACTAAATTAAGCTCATAAATTATACTGGATATTTTGTAGAATTATCTGATAAGAGTCATTGGTTTAAAAAAAAAACTGTGAACCGTGCTGACTAAAAGTTTCATTTGTTTTCCTGTATGAGTCATGTTCCTTTCAAGTAGGTGTCAATGTTTAGGAACATGTTGTCAGATAGATTTAGAGATTTTAAAAGCTTTGTAATATTGAAAGGTGACATTGTTGGTGCAAGGCGATAATAGAATAATGGGCCATTATATTTTAGATTTGTCACTTCCGACATAAACATGAATCTATTTGTTTACTTCATTCTAAAAGTTATAAAATCTGAATTGACTTGATTACATAAATGTTCAATTTTTTTTTTAAAACGATTCTATTGAATTTACTTTTCTGGATTCTATTATTCTTAAATTACTGGAAATGTTTCCAAGAGATATTTTTTAATTCTGTTTCTGTAATTAACCTTTAAATAATCGGATACATATCATGGAAAATTGTGTCGTCAAAATGAGAGACAATCATAATACCGAATGTCACTTGTAGGAAAACTGACTTGACGGAACGTCATTACGCAGAAATAATCGCTTCATCAAAGGGCAGCCCCGTCGGCTGGGGCTTTAGAATACACCAACTGCACCTCTGTAGAGGAGTAAGATCCCCGCCCATGGGACCACATATTGGCCATGGGTGGCGACCCGTGATGCTTAAGGGTGGAACCATGGTGGTTGAGCAGTCTATGACATGCAACTCCACTTTGACCTTTAGGCTAGACGAATGGTCGGAGAGGCCCCCTCCGATCAATCGGCTTGTCATATCAAGCCCTGTCACCTTCACCAATGTCACAACCCTATTGCCCTTATGGCAACCCCAACTATGTGACTGAATGCCATGGGTATGACGTTAAAATCTATCTAATGGTGAAGTTCCAGTTCTGGAGGTCTGGGGAATGTAGAGTACTCCTTCATCACCATTGCTCTGAGTTCCACTCTGACTCGGAGTGGTAATACCTGTTAGAGTCCCATCTATGGGTTAAATAGAACAAAATGAGTTTTTTAAAAAGTGTTTTCAAAAATTGAGTACCCGTCAAAAATGAATAAAACAAAATGTCTTCGGCCTAAAAATGACTCAATGGGTTGACATGCTGTAAATCCAACTAACAAACCAACCAACCAACCAACCAACCAACCAATCATCGTTTTACAAACAAATCAGCAAACCGAATTCAAAGGAAGATAATTTTTTCATATATGAATCGGATTTTTTCAATTCTTTGATGTAAATAGTATTTGTTTATTTACGATAAAAATATCAAAGAATAAAATTGATTCTAGAAGAATTTAGAAATTAAAATACCTTTTATTTATCCAATTTATATATAAAAGTCATCTTTCTTTGAATTTGACTTGTTGATTTGTTGGGAGAAAGGATCCTTCGATGAAGCGATTATTTCTGCGTAATGAACCAGACCCCATCAAAATAATTGTTATTTACGTCAGTGAATTGTCAATTTGATACAACTTGTCTAGTAAAATATCTCGCATATCTTTAGCCAAATTAGCGTATCTTAATGAGAATAACTAATCTGCAATATTCAGTCTTTCTATCAAATTGGGACAAGTAAATGTAATTAATTTCCAAGTAAGTATTTTCTTATCTTTATAAGTAAGCGATTGATTTGATTGATAGCTTTTAGAAATTGTCTAGTTATTTAAATAAAACCATTTTGTATTTTCAAACTGGTAACGACCTTGACCTTTACATTACTTCTTGAAAATATAAAAGAGGGCATTCAACTGTTAAGATGTTTTCGTATATTTTGGGAAAATCTTAAAAATCTTAAGCGTTTAAGTACTGTCAGTAAAATGTTACTGAATTTGGTTTTGTTTTAAATGGATTTATTTTGTGTAAAACAAACATTTCATGTTTAAAAATGTACACAAATAGCTTGAATGAGTAAATATAATTTTCTATATTTCATTTAATATTTGTTTGCATTTTTTTCAAATGCTTAAAATAATGAATAAATAAAAATGAAATACCTATAAACACGTTATTTAGCTATTGATATCATCAGCAAGTTATGCTGATAGTACGGATTCCTCTCTCTCTCTCTCTCTCTCTCTCTCTCTCTCTCTCTCTCTCTCTCTCTCTCTCTCTCTCTCTCTCTCTCATCGATCCCTTACCCGCTATCGCTTTTGGCATCCACTGTCGCACAGAACTGATGAACGTAAGAATTTTCCTGATCGTGTCCATTTATGTGAGCCTACAGAATTCGTTCCGGCTACTCCAGCATTGACCAGCGTGTCTTATTTGTCTTGGATGCCTTGTGGGATGGAGGGCATGTGGCCATACAGCTGCTGCTTTGTGGGGTGCTGCTTCTAGGAATTGTTCAAAACAGCACGCAGGATCTTTGTGTAGTTCCCTTTTAGCCTTTCCCGCAAGCGCTTAGTTAAATTCAAGTGATGCAGCCAGACAATGATACTGACACAGCTACAACTTAGTAGAATTCCGTTTTATTTTATTAGAGAGATTTCCATATGGTCGATGACCTGTCGATGGCAGTTCGTACCTTTCCTATGTCGCATTCTTTTCTGCAAAATCTGGGTCCTCGCTTTGGTCAGATGGTGCGTGTATTATATTGTGTAGTTGAAGGATCCTTAAATACCCGAGAAATTTCACTTCCCAAAGTTCATACTTGGCTTCATTGCCATCGAAGAAAATCCTTACGTTCCTGGGCCCATAACCTGTTACGATTTTTGTGGCCATATTTAGTCTTCAAGCAAGAGCACTCTCCAGCGGAGATCCCTTGTGTTGGCATCATTTTCAATAGATGAGATATTGATACAAAGGTATGTGAAATGTTATACTAATTTTCGAGGTTTGCCATTTAATGTGGAGTTGGCACAGGAAATACTTTCATTTGCACTCAAAACAATTTATTGACAATAAGTGAAAGGAAAAATCGATTCACGATTTGACATTGATTTTTACATCAACTTGTCGATTACATTACAATCTATGATACAACAATATCAAACAAGTTTTTATTTTTGTGTCAAATTTACAGTCTGAAGACTTTTTGCCAGACATAAACTTTTATTTGCATCAAAAACAATTCGAAGAATTCCTTTTGTTAAAAGGAATTATATAATCGCTGAGACATATGATTAATGTTGATTGACGATAAGGAAAAATCAAGTTAGTTTGAGTGTATACGATCACTGGGCCGCACTTAATGTTATCTCTCCGATCTTTTGTCCAGAACCTTCGGATATAATAATAATAATAATAATAATAATAATAATACATGTGACTCGAGTTTATGAGATGAGGATGGGAAGTAATATGACGAGGACGAGATTGAATAGCGTATTTTGTAGCTTATTACGCAACATTCAATCTTAGATTTCAGTTTACTACTACTAATACTACTACTACTACTACTTTATTATTATTATTGTTGTTGTGTTGTTGTTGTTGTTGTCGAAAAGATTTTTCTTATCAACTTTAATTTGCATAAATAAAAAAAACATCGCCAAACAATGATCTAATCAATCAGCTTCTACGTAAAAATGTTTGTTGTATTGATTTCTTCTGCTATGAACATTGAAGTTTTTCAATTGTCCAACGATATGAGACTCTCAGTCATTTAAAATGCAATCCGTTCGTATGACTTCATCCCCGAGTCGCGTCAAAAGAATTACTTTTTTTTTTTTTTTTTTTGAAATCGAATTCATTGATTTATGTCCTTCATTTGGTTTTTAGTTAATTTTTGTTTCTGGTTTTTGGTTTTACATTTTTTCAAATTGTTTTGAGCGCAAATTGAATTTATGGCGCCACTCTGAGATGTGACTGGAATACGTTGTGTACTGTGTCTCGTTTGAAACATGACGACAGATTCTGAGGATTTTGGGGTGTGTAGCAGTTTGAATGGGTAGATTGAAATACTGTTGGGAAATCGTCTTTTATTTTAGCATTGATCTAATTCATCTTAACGAACCTGGTGGTGCTTGGTGCAATATATATATATATATATATATATATATATTTGTTCGAAATACGCCAGACTACACAGCACAGGGTAGCGTCGTCAGTTATGTTATTGACTGGCGTCATAGGGGGGTTTCGGGTCTTCCAACATAATACCCCCCTCAGCCAGCCAGACCTCGTTGGAGACGATCAAACTCCAACACGCCACCCATGTGCAACGCCAACAGAAAAATGTTTAGGATACGTCAACGCAATCCTCGACCTCTTTATATCCGATTGGCCAATTCCACAGCCAATCATCGATAAGGGTAGTTTTTATAATCAGGATCGCGCGACAGTTTTTTTTATTTAATAATACATTGGCATAGTTGGGATAATACTAGGAAGAAAAACGCGTTGAGACAGAAAGGAATGTAAGTCGTAACAATTGAGAAGTCTGTTTTTTTTTTGTTTGTTTGTTTTTTCCATAATAGCAATGTACACATTATTCCATATTCAATTTGGTCGAAATTGAATACGGATTTTAATCTTAAAATTTTTTTAAGCGATAAAAGTATATACATGTAGTTAAGGGGGTTAACATAAAATATACAAAGGTGTAAGATTGCGTAAAATATATGTATATCGTAATTTATTGTCTATAAATATCTATATACGGTTGAAAACTAGTTTTATAAATTTGATCGGTTTAAAATTACTAACGTTGCTAAATATCTATTTACCTACTCGGTAAAGAGGGTAAAAAAAATATTAAGCGAGGCTGACTAGAACGAATGAAATTTAAAAAAAAAATTAAACGCAACCAACTATAACGAATTTATATGAAATATAAAGCTTCGTTTAGCATTTGTACGAAAAAAAATTCATATCCCTAAAAAATACTGGATTTAAGACTTACGAAATGCGACTGTAATATGTAGCCTAGATGATATACTAAGGAGAAGGAAAAAATTCTATAACGAAACTTAAATCGGATGAAAAATAAAGTCTGGCATGAACTGTAATTTCCTAGGATTCCTCTCATATGTATATATATATACGACTAAAAAATTTTTTATAAATATATAATTATTTGACCGGTTTAAAATAAATAACATTGATAATATATATTTTCTTTCTCGTCGGAGGGGGTAAAAAAATAAAAAACGAGACTGACTAGAACGATTAAAAAAACTAAATAAACGCAACTGACTAGAACGAATGAAAATGAATTAAAGTCGTATTTAATACTTTTACGAAATAGTTTATTATCTATTCATTAAACTACTGTTGAGAAGTCGTCTTTTATTTTAGCATTGATTTAATTTATCTTAAAGAACCTGCTGGTGCTTGGTGCAATATATATATATATATATATATATATATATATATATATATATATATATAGAGAGAGAGAGAGAGAGAGAGAGAGAGAGAGAGAGAGAGAGAGAGAGAGAGATGAACAAAAGACTGAAAGAAGCACAATTAAACATCTCAATAAATAAAATCCAACATACCAATATGCAGCGATGAAATCGTGATATATATGAATTCATAAACCACTTCACTACATACAAACACATTTCTGTCTGTCTGTCTGTCTGTCTGTCTATCTGTCTGTCTGTCACAAACACACACGCACACACAAACAAACAAACACACAAACACACAACACACACATTTTTAGAGTTAGTTTTAATTTTATTGTCATAACATTTATGTCATTAACAAAGAAAGATTTGAGAAAATTCTGATATGATATATTTGTGTCTATTGTAAATTTGTGTTTGAAGTTGTTTACACTTTATCAAACAGTATGATAAGTTTATTCTGTAAGAAAAGTTTCTGGAAATAGTTGGTTTTTAATTCAATCAGATCCCTCTGATTTGATTTCATTAGATCTCAATTAAATGTTCTTTTAGACACTAAAATGATTTACAATTCTATATGTATTCCATTAAAGATATTTTAAGCAGTGTAAAAATGGTTTGGGTTCAGAGTCTTCATTATTCTAGACTGGGTGATGTACCAAGGTTAAAGATCCCAGTTTACCCAACTATTTATTCATAGCTAAGAAGAGATGGGTACAGGTCTTTTCTAAAGGCATTAGCAGAAAGCTAAACACAAACAGCCTCGGCCAACATTTGAACTCAAATCATCGACTCCATTTCCTACGAGGACATCTGTTTCGTCACTTGCGCCACAAATTTCTATATCTCCCCACCACCTAAAAAAAATTAAATCAGTCAAAATTTTAAAATTTCAACCGGAGATGTGGAAAAATATGTGCTGAATTTGAACATTTAAAAAGAAAAAAAAAAGAAAAAAAATAGATTAGATATTTTTTTCAATTCTTTCTTTCTTATTCTCCTTGAATAATTCGGAAATGTTATTAAATAATAATTGTTTCGATAATCGATAAATGTAAAGTTTAGCAATCAGTCGGAAATTTTTTTAATGCAAAGTTGTAATTTTTTCTTGTATAAATAGAAGTTCTGAAGAGACAGATTTGAAGGAAATGAGGTGAACGTTTGGGTTGCCTTAATCCGCACACATTGAAGAGGAATTAATGACAGCGGATACAGCAAAGAAAGGAAAGGAAATGGTTCTAAAGAAAAGACTAGTACAAACTTACTGTTTAAAAGACTCACTTAAAATGGATTCTCGTTTCCTTTTGTGAACAGTGTACTTAAATATATGCATGAATATATGTAAATTCACGTTCTTCATAAATTCTACGTGTTTGGTATTTAAATGAACCATCTGTTTCCCTTTTCTTTGCTTCACACATATGTAAACACTCACCCAAATATTTGTCTGTAATTGTTCCCCGTTTGGTCGATTTTGAACATTGGCTACATCGGTTTTCAGCTAACGATAAAATATATTAGTAATCAGGGGAGGAGGGGGATGAGGAGGAGGATGAGGGGGGGAGAGCACTCAAAGTAGTTTTGACTAACGGGAAGAGAGACACCTTTGTTTTGAATTCAGAGCTTTCCTTTTCCTGGATCGGTTGCCATACCGGGGTTAAAGAGCCCAGTCGGCAGAGCGCTGACAGCACGAATATCCATGACTTTCTCGCCGTCCGTCCCTATCTGTCATCGTTCGAGCCAAGTCTTCCGCACGGCATCCAGAATCCGCACACAACGGATTGATGTAGGTTTTTTCTGGGCGACCTATATTGATGTGCCCATCTGTAGGTGTCTACAGGAAAACGTTTCTTATGGGTTCGTTCTTGCTTTTTCAGCAGTTTCCAGTATGTCTTGTTTGTCTTACTTGGATGGTAACTTATAAATATTCAAATAAATAAGTCCTTGTCCAAACGAACCTCCTCATTTGTCCAGCAAAGAATCGGAAATTTAAGAAGTATGAGATGAAATTTACATACAATAACCACCTAGGGAAGTTCAGAGAATCGACCGGTTGACACGTATTAATAGAAACAACAAAAATGTGATCATGCTAGTGGGAATAATTCGTCAAATCTTGGCGAATATTCTCAATAAATTGTCTTAAAATCCATTGTGTATTGCGGATCAGTTATTTTTCAAAGGGGTTGAACTTTTGCGACTGTGATCTCCATTCCAATGCTCTATTTCTAAAAATCTTGGGCTAGACGGGCGGTCGGAGAGGCCCCCTCCGATCAATAGGCTGGTCACGTTAAGCCCTAGCACCTATATGATTTTCCCAACCCTATTGCCCTTATGGCAAGCCCCAACCCCTTTTTATCATATGGGTGCTAGAAGGTGGTTATTGAGGGTCTACATGTCCTGGGAATGACGTTAAACTCTATCTGATGGTGAGGTTCCAGTTCTGGAGGTTTGGGGAATGTGGAGCACCCTTTAATCACCATTGCTCCCTAGTCCACTCTGACCCGGAGTGGTAGTACCTGTTAGGGTCCCATCTATGGGTTAAATAGAAAAATGTATTTATAAAAAAAATTGTATTATCCATTAAGAATTGATTTATTTCAAAACTTTATCGGTATTAAATGACCCACTGAGGTTGATATGCCGTAAAACAAAACCAAATCAAAAAAAAAATCTATTTCTAAAATACAGACCTTTTCATAGGTAAAGTAAATATGAAAAGAAAATATATTTGGATATTTTGCGGCTTAATCTCTTCTGGATACTTACGAAAGTCATCAGAAGAGAAGTCAACGGAACAAGGGAAAATCATAAATAAACATGAGTTAATAATGCATGTGCAACTATTGTAACATCTTCCTATCTCTATGCAAATGAGAAAGTCCAAATCAATAAATGTAGACATTGCAAATATGATGGAAAGTGAAAGTATTTGAGCGTGTGGAGATGAGTAAGTGGATTTGGCAGCGAATTTGCATAATTACACACAGTTACTTCTCTGTATCGTTGTAATGGAACATTTTTAATTTATTTCTCTCAAGAGGAATGATGAACCAATTCCCCAAGTGTAGGACTACTTTAAGCGTTATATATATATATATATATATATATATATATATGGGTAGGTCGATTTTTCATTTTTTTTTTAATATCAAATTACATGAGGCATCGAAAGTTGTTTATTGGTCTCTTAAGTATTTAACTCAATATATCAAGCAATAGTAAACCATTATTTGTTTTTCCATATTAGTTTGTTTTTGTTTTTTATTCATGATAGAAAAAAATCAGCTTTATTCACTGTTACTGCTTGAGATAAAACAGCATTTCGGAGCCATCTCTGATAATGGGGGAAGGGCTTATTTTTAATTTGAATTTTAGATATAATTTCTTCCTTACCCTTTATAAAATAAAATGACAACATTTCCTGCTTTAAATACTGAAATTGTTAGATTTTCTGATCAATTTGGCGATATGTTGCAAAACCTAGTATTATTCAGTACATTTTTGTCTACGATCTTTGATGACATTTCTTTTTAAAAAATGGTACATGTGCATGATCTAATTTTTGGTATCAGTAGTTAACAGACCGAACACACAACTTTTTTTCTGAGTTCTCCTTCTCCTAGACCGGTTGCCATACTGAATTTAAAGATCTCAGTCTGTCCTGCTATTAACCCATAGCTGGATAGAGAATAATTGGTTTGTACGGTCTTCAGCCTACTTCAAGTGAATGTTACATTCGGCGATTGAAAATATTGATAATTTTTCTTATCCCCTCAACTAAAAAAAATTTTTTTTTTAAACCAAAAAAAAAAACAGTTTTATATTTTCACATAAATAAACACCAAGTGCCTTTGTGACAGGAAATTATTCAAGTTCAGACTGGAAAATACGTTTAATTCTTATCAAAGAATTGCCTTTATGTAGACCTCTGACACGTGGGTTAATGGCCCAAAATAGTTCCTGAACACTAGTTTTCACATTATATCAACATATAAATTCATTGTGCCTGACCTGGTACGAGTGGGGTACTGGGAAAATAAAATCAACATATACATTCAGTTTGTTAGTAAATTTTCTTTTCTTTACTGATTTTCTATTTTAATTCTTAATTATGTTAAACTAATTCCTGAGAAAGGTGGTGTGCTCTCTCTTTTTTTATTCATTTATTTATCTTTTCTTTTTTCTTTTTTTCTTTTTTTTCTTTTGAGATTTGAAAACATTTAAATCATGCTATATTACTAAAAATCATCTGGTATACAATCGTATATTTTAAATCTTTATTCATGCGAGGAGGGTAACCAAGAAAACTGGAATCCGAATATAGTGCGCGAACTGAATTTAGTTGTACATTGCAACCATTTAGCGCATTGAGTCAACACGATTTTGATCCGATCTGCTACCTTTGTTTTTCGCGATGGCTGATAAATAAAAAGAACACATATACACTCACACGCACACAGCCATGCATACATATATAGTGAAGAAGAAGAAGAAGAAGAAGAAGAAGAAGAAGAAGAAGAAGAAGAAGAAGAAGAAGCAGCAGCAGCAGCAGCAGCAGCAGCATCAGCAGCAGCAGCTTATTTTTTAATAAGACTTAGCCGCACTAAACTATACACACATCGTCCAAGAAACGAGGATTATTTTCATTCTGAAGGAAAAAAAAAACAGTCTTATTTTGATGAAATTCTTTTTCTAACCTGAAATGACATTACCAAGTTAGTTGGTTGGATGATGTCTCAGACTTTTCTCCGCCTTTCTAATCACTTAGGATTTTTTTTCACGAAAGATATTTGATGAAATTTTCTAGAGATCAAAACAAGATTCAATCAGTCCCCCCCCCTTTTTTATTTTTTACTCCACTGCTTCTAAGAGATCGAAATATGTGGTTGACATAGATTAAGATAACAACCGATAAAAGATAAATGTCGGATTTCATAGTCAAATGTCAATGTAGATTGTAACCGCGTGATTTTTAAGAAGTAGCTGGACAAAATACTGGGGTGAGTCAAAAGTTTTGCAATATTTTATTAATAAACAGTTCATGCTTTTACAAATGTCTTGAAGGTGAAAATATAAAAATATTGCAAAGATTTTGACTCATCTTTGTATCTGCAAATGAAAAAGGTTACAAGGAGAAGTGTCTTGTTCTTTTCATAATTTTCTCATTCTTAAATCCCTAATTAAGACTCAATACATTTTTAGGAGAAAAATCCGACAATATTTTGAAACATTCAAAAGTTTTAAGGATCCTTTTTAAATTAGTATTATCTGCGTTATTCGGACTATTGTCCCCATCTTCATTGTTATTTGTACAACGTTTCGGCCTTCTTCAGGTATTTCTTGTCGGACTCGGGAACTTTCTTTTCGAACTCGGAAACTTTCTTGTCGTAATCGGGAGCCATCACGGAACTTTGAACCTAACCCTTTATTTAGTCCATAGGGGTATCCTGTTCTCATTCCGCTAACCATAGCTGGGGCAGGAGTTGTGTTAATTATTTTTCTAACTCTACTCAGGATCCAGAGATAACTGTCACTTAGAACTGTCTTAACCTAACTACCTTATCCACTAGGCCATGTGTTCAATTGGACAACTGAGTGTGAATTTTGGGAACTTATAAACATAATGTCTTAATTTGGCTAGAATATTTACCTATTTACTTATGTATGATTTTTTTACCTTTTTAAATTGTTTGAAGATCTCCAATTAGGCGGTATAATATCTGTTGGGAAGAGTTAAAAATATCGAAATCACAAAAATCACGTGACTTTTTGTCAAGCAATTAATTTGTACATTTCTGTCTATATGATTATCACAACCCTTGTTGTGGCACCCCTAACCCTTTCTATCATATATGTGCTAAAAGGCGGTGGCTGCGGGTCTTAGTCCTGTGTATGATAACTCTATCTGATGGTGAGGTTCCAATCCTGGAGTTCTGGGGGATATAAAGTACTCCTTCATCACCATTACTCCCAGGTCCACTCTGACCTGAAGTTGTAGTACCTGTTAGGGTCCCATGTATGTGTTAAATAGAATAACATGAGTTTGGAAAAATTGTTTTAAAAATTGAGCTTAAATTTTGAAAAACTGAATACCCATCAAGAATTAATAAAAAGTCTTCGGCATAAAATAACCCAAGTGTTGACATGCCGTAAAATCCAACCAACCAAACGACATAAAAAGATCAATTACAGACATAAAACCATTTCAATTGATAATTTTGAACTTTCTTGTGTTGTGGTCCTATGCTAGTCACGGTATTTGATGAGGTGACTTAATCTAGTTCCGTGACTATTACATATACCTCCAGCTAGTTGCTATGTCAATGGTTTTGTTAGAGTGGACCTGGGAGTAATGGTTTTGTACCCACGCTGTGTTTTCAAGATCTACAGAACTTGGAATTGACGCAACTTCATCAGAGTTTCTCGTTGGGTTTGTTGGCTGTTGGTTGCAACAAGTTGCTGGGTGTTGGCAACTCAAAAAACTAGAAAAAAATTCTCCGTAAATAATAACAAATTATTGAAACACAATTACGCAACAATAATACATATAATAAAAATATCACCTTTGTTTTGAATAGGGGAGTAATTAATTCGCCTGGCGCTATTTTGCGTAATCACCAGTGGTGATGGTTGGGTTCAGGACCTTTGAGGTTTTTGGTTTTTCTGGAGAGACGTTTTAGCGTTTTGGAGAGAATTCTTTCGCCTATCGTCTTCGGGTGGTCTAGTTCACTCCTCTAGTTTTTCACTCTTGTGTTGAACACTTTATTGGGGGCTCCTCCGGAACAATCACTTCTGATTAGTTAACCAATCAGAATTTCAATTCACCTACGCATCTTACACACCTTTTGGGGGGATTATTGAAAGATCTAACTTTTCAATTTTTATAGCTTACGGCGCAACTTTTTCCTTTGAACAAAAACATGCCTTTGGCAGAAATTAAACTTTAGAACAAAATTCTTGTTAAAGAATTTTGACATCGCTAAAGCCGTATTCTTTTAAAATAACATTTTGTTATTTTATTTTGATAATACCAATGACATATTTCTCTAAATAACATTCTTGTTAGTTGATGTTGACAATATATGCAGCCAATCTGACCTTTAGAATTGAATGTTGAATTATACTTATCTTTTCTTGTTAAAGATATTTTCTGATTTAAAAAATACCATTCTGCTAATCAGTTGGTGGACCAGTCGAATATCTCACATAATGTCAAAGTGTAACAATTGTCGGACTCGGGAACCTTCTCTGACACGGGAACCTTCTTTTCGAACTCGGGAACTTTTTTGTCGTATTCGGAAGCCATCACGGAACTTTGAACATAACCCTTTATTTATTCCACGGAATGAGAACAGGATACCCCCTATCCTATTCTCATTCCGCTGGGGTAGGAGTTGTGTTAATTAATTATTTTTCTAACTGCTTTCACTCAGGATTGAACTCGGGTTCCAGAGATAATGTTACTTAGAACTGTTTTAACCTAACTGCCTTATCCACTTGGTCAAGTGTCCAATTGGACAATTGAGTGTGAATTTTGGGAACTTATAAACCTAATGTCTTGATTTGGCTAGAATATCTACCTATTTTACTTATGTATGATTTTTACCTAGACTCATATTGTGTTTTTTGGGGTTTTTTTTCAATCTCAACTGACCTTCTTAACAATGAAGATGGGGACAATAGTCCGAATAACGCAGATAATACTAATCTTCAAGCCTCATCTCAAACATTCAGAGAAATTGAAAAAAAGTGTGTAATTTTATATCTTTTAAAATCTGAGTATTTCATGGCAAATATTTTTAAAGAATCTTATTTTACCAATAGAAGACATATAATGTGAGGTATTTTAACGCCACAATACAAAAGTCAATCAATTCTGATAAACCGTACTTACTCACCAGACATTAATAATAAGTAACAGACAATCGAGTCAATCAGTTTTCAATAGGACATTTACTTGTCACTCAACATTATTCTATCGATCATTGATGGCCAACAATGCATAATCAATTCTCAATATTATGGCTTACTCCTCAGATTGATAACCAGCCACAAACAAACTATAATCAGTTCTCAGTCATCTGGCTAATTCGAAAATTGATAAACCAGTGACATACAATCGACAGTAAATCAGTAACCGACTTACAGTTATCGATGACCTCGACACACAATTGGTTAGTCGACCACTTTTCCATAACTCTGATCATAAGAGACAAATGACACATAAACGAATGTTATTTCTCAATTATTTACTTATCAAATATTGGCGACCAACTATTATCATTATTAAATAATCTATTTTACTCATCAGAGACTGATAACTGCATTTGTGACAATCTTTTCGAATCGCTGTACCAGTTACGACATAACCTGGTCACAGCACCAGTGTCGGAATGCGCCCACTCGCTCGGTCCGTGCCTTCTTGCTTCATTCATTTCGCCGTATTGTACGTTATCTGTAACGTCATCAACATCAGAACCAGTATGGTCGAATCTGCACCCGGTTCGAGACGGGGTCATAGTGAAAAATAGAATAAACAAAGAGCAAAGACAAAAGAGGGTGAACAGACATGGAAGGGATGTATGACACTTGGCATAACTGCTTCTCTGCAGTATTTCCCATTATCTTTCAATCTCAGCTTTTAGACTCTCAATTACAGTGCACAGAGGGACTGGAGAGGCAGTTCTCGTCGGTCCCGGTTCTTCCACTCAGCCAATCTGTTGCCTACGTGTCCATTTCTATATGGCCTTGCTCTACCCTCCAACTCAGGTCTCACCAACCGTCCGCCCTGTCTCATTGCGACTCTCTAACTACCCCGGGGTCCAAAGCGAATTGTATATACAGACTAATCTCCTTGTTACTTCCGACAGACCACCCACCAGTTAAACCATGACCCCTCCTTTTAGTCCTGATTAAAAAAAAAAATATGTGAACATAAAAAATATTCTTGGTCATCATGACTCCAATTTCTTATAGTTTTTTTTTTATTCAATCAAAACAGGAAATCGTCTTTGCCTTATTTATTTTCTCCTTTGAAGTTCGAAACCTGAAAAACCCGACATTTCGAATACGAAATTTGATGATAGAACGATAGCATTCAAATCCTGAGGCAGATCGTACTAAACCAAATAAACCGAGAATTTGTACGAAGAAAATTCTATGCAGATTGATTGGTTAAGTAGAGAAAAATAAAGAAACATATTTTACATGTTTTACGTATTAAACATTTTTTTTACGTATATGTGAAAAATATTAATTCTTAATTCTTAATTTGTTCACATACACGTAATCAAATCAAAATTTAATAGCGAAATATTTTCTTGTCCAATACAGTAAATTCTAAGTTTTAACATTCTTTTAATGATGAATGTTTGTTACTCTAGAGTAAAAATTGAGAAAATTGAAATGAATAAAAATAGCATCAAGAACATCACCAACCCAAAATTAACACTAAATATTACGTTTTAAAATAACAAGATTGAATACCTTACCTCCTCCTCTAACCGAATTTATGGTGTATTTCGATGAGAGAATGTAGAGTCGCCATTTTTAGCACAATATTGTTGAAGCTTGTGTTCAAATACCTTAGACTAACGAGAAGCAAACATTGATTTTTAAGTAGAGCAAAAAGATCTTTTGATCAATCAAGCGAAATAAAATCTGCATTCTAAAAATAACTGTCTCGTCGCCGGACAAGACTCGATGCCAAACATTGGACAATATCAGATTTAATCAGGCGTAACATCATGGGTTGTCTGATAATAAATAAGTCGCTGAAGTTACTTTTGATGTTTGTAATAGACAAACAGTTACAAATCCAGAATTGACCAGCAATGTTGATAACTAAACAATAACCGTGGTGGTTTTTTTTGGGTTTTTTTGTCGCTGTCCAGCACGTTACCACTACACCACTGGGACTCTCTCCCCACACACGCACCTTGGTCGGGTGACAAACAAGTGATTGGCCCCAACCTGTCTATCGAACAGGAATTGTTCGTCTACTTAACACCCAGAAAGAGAAAGAACAAAACTTGCTGAAAATTAATGAAAATTGATAATGGTCCATTATTTAGCAGACTCATAACTCATATATATATATATATATATATATATATATATATATATATATGTGTATATGTGTGTGTGTGTGTGTGTGTGTGTGTGTGTTAGTGATATATTGTGCTATATTTATAACTTTTGCAAGAGAAGTGAAAAACAGTGTAATGTGAAAATGACTGTTGTATCTATCATTATTAAAATATATGGAACAGTCCTGAAATCCCCTCAAAGGAATTGGAAATCATAGGGACAACTGAATTATTAAAATCCGCAAGAATAAAGAGGAAATTGCTGAAAATTTGAAGAAAATTGCTGTCACCGGCAAAATTATCAGATTGATACGATGATTAATCTATATATTAATACTCTTGTTCCTTAATCTTCCGACCGTTATCATCTTGCTACAACCTTTGGCTAAAGATGAGACCGTCCAAATCATCTAAGATGAAATGCAAAAATGTAAATTCTGATTATCTAGTGTCGCTTAATCGCCAACTTTTTATTTCTTATGAGTTATGAGTTTGCTAAGTTAATTCCATTTTTATTATTAAGAAAGAAAGGGAAGAAATAGGGCATACTACACAGAAAAAATATAATAAGAATAAAAGAAAAAAAGAAAGAGTAGGGAAAGATAGAGAGTGTGGGTGAACACGCGGAACCGATAACGCTAATCTGTTTCAATCGAACATAATGAAAAGATGAAAAGAAGGAAAGAAAAAAGAGTGAGAGAGAGAGTTAAATCAAGATTATTATACTTTTTACATAGTGAACTATTTAGCAATAGCTCTTAAGTAAATGTATTAAACGTTGTAATTATTAAATAATCATACTGTGGTATATCCATAGGTCTCGCGTGTACTGAAACCTAAAATGAAGAGAAAATTTAGTCGACAACAAATAATTATTCGATAAAATAATCGTTCTTTCAGCCTTTAGATTCCGTTTACGAAATTATGAATGAAATAATTGAAATAGGCAGGGGTTTTTTTTCATTGTTTTTTGTATTTTTTTGGGGGGGGGGTAGGGGTCCCTGGAAGAAAAGTTGTTAATCGTCCAGAACAAAGAAAATTCTCACGAGATATCTTATTAATAAGTTTGCACACAGATGTTCAAAGATGAGAAAACAAGTGTGTGGGGGAGAGAGAGAGGGGGGGGAGAGAGAGAGGGGGGAGAGAGTGAAGGAGAGATCATCTGAATGGGGGAAGTGTGAGGGAAATAAGAATAGAGAGCTTACGGTATGTCTATGGGGCGTGCCAAAAAATTATGTAAAAATGTTATATTGTTGTAAATTTTGTTTCCTGAAAGACTGAGAGATACTTAAAAAAATAGCAAAACAAAAAAACACTGGCACAACCGACCGACTAACAGATAACGCAGATTAAAGAACAAATGAATATCTTTTTGTTATACCCTTACATTATAAAAGTGCCAAATTGTTCAGTTGCCACTCCAAAGTTATTAAACGGTCATAAAAATTATATATAGTTTGGAAAATGTAGTTGAGGCCTCGAAAGATCAAAAAAGGTTATTACAGATCGTCAAACATTGAAAAAATACGTTGTAATAAAAAAAAGAAAAAAGAAAACGTATTTGCACAATAATTTGACACGTACAGTATATGTACATGTGAAATTAATTTAGAGAAGGTGCAAGAAATAGAGGGAGAAAAAAATGTGTTCTATCCGAACTGAGATCACATAAATCAGAATCGTAGCAAATCGACGCGTTCCAAATTCGAACGCTGTTAACTTACCTTTGATTTATCAGCCAACATCTCGCAATTTCAGTTGTCCGCCGGTGGCAATGAACCTCCATGATTAAAGATTCCCATCATCAGCCATTTTGTCTCTGCTAAACGCAAGCCACGCAGATTCAGAATCAATTCTGTTTGGATTAATCTTACAGTGAATCTACAGACGCAGATAGTCCTTTGATTAGCGGACCAATTTCTGTCGGCTGGTAAAATGTTCCTTTCCGTGAAGAAAGTCAACAAATTCTGATGGATTCTTTGCGATTGATCTTTACGAAGTACCGAGAAAATTCTATGCACAGACAACAAAATGTATCTGTAACTATTCTACAAACTATTTTTAAAAATATGTTCAACTTTTATTTCGTAAATATATGATTTTGGCTTTAAAATAAAAATTATAAGGCAGACCAGAAGGTTAAATCTTTAAATTCATATTTTGGAACCAAATACATTATTATTATCAACGATCTTAGCAATATCACCATACTTTTGTTTTCTTTTCTCATTAAGGTTTGGTTTCTTTGTTTAATGGCATATCAACCTTCGTGTGTTATTTAATGCCAAATCCATCCCTTTAGAATGACAGTAGTGATACTATTCATCCCATAATTGGGGTGATGAAGGTTTTCATAACTTTCCCAATAGTATTAATCCAAAAGTAAATGTAATTGCACGACTGTAGTTCGAATTCGCTTACTACGATGTCGCAGTCTAGAACGTTAGCCATTTACGCCACGGAGACTCCCCCTTTTTTCTTATCAAGCCGAGATCTTTAACATATTAACTTAAATAAAGCACTTTACAACTTTTCTTTAGCATAAATAAAATACCACTATCACTATCCTTGCACTTTGAGACCATTGTTAAATAAAATTTATGGCCTGTTTTAATATGGGGGTTGACTCCAAGTAACTGAAACCCCGGAATGCGAAACTAAGGATTAGAGTAATCACTAAATCTTTTAAAAAACTGCAAAACGTAAAAGTTGTGGACATAATTATTGATGCACTGATGACAATTCTAATTACGAAGGATTGTAAAAAAAAAGTGTTGAAATTGGTAAGAATATTGAAGAAAATAGTGATAAAGAGATTCACTCTCCTATGATGAGACCTAGATTCCGCGGTAAAACGATACAAATAATAATAATAATAATAATAATAATAATAATGGAACTGAAAAATGTGCTATGCTAGTAATGAAACAGGGTGAAAGAAAATTAATGGGTGGAATACAACTGCCAAATCAAGACACTATAAAATCACTTGATGAAAATGAAAGTTACAAACACTTAGGAATTTTAAAAGCGGACAATATTAAGCAAACAGAAATGAAAGGAAAAGTTAAAAAAGAATATCTCAGGAGAACTAGAAAACTTCTAGAAACCAAACAACAGAAATCTAATCAAAGGAATGGCTGTCCCCATTATAATATACTCAGGACCATTCTTGAAATGGACAAAAGAAGAACTCAGACAGATTGACCAAAGGACGAGAAAGTTAATGACCATGCACAAGGCTCTCCACCCTAGAGACGATATAGATAGATTATATGTGTCAAGAAAGGAAGGGGGGAGAGGTCTTGCCAACATAGAGGACTGCGTAGAAACCATAATCCAACAACTTGAAGATTACACAAGAAAGAGCAAAGACAGATTACTCATGGCGGCCAACAATAATAGATCTAACAGATGGACAAACAGAAAAACAACAAAGACTAGTAAACAAAAAGAAAAACAATTATATGGACACTTCAAACGACAAATCGAAGAGGTTGTACGTGAAAAGACTAGGACATGGTTAAGAAAAGGAAACCTCAAAAGAGAAACTGAATCACTAATAATTGCTGCACAAAATAATGCCATAAGGACAAACTACATCAAAGCGAAAATTGATAAGACCCAACAAAATAGTAAATGTAGACTTTGCGGTTATAGAGATGAGACTGTAAACCATGTACTCTGCGAATGTAGCAAACTAGCACAACGGGAGTACAAAACTAGACACGACTGAGTTGGGAAGGTGATCCACTGGGAATTATGCAAAAAATTTAATTTTGACCATACAACAAAATGGATAATCATAAACCAGAATCTGTTCTTGAGAACGAAACACATAAAATTCTCTGGAACTTTGAAATAAAAACGGATCACCTTATCCCAGCAAGAAGACCAGACCTAGTGTTGATAAACAAAAAAGAAAGAACTTGTCAACTGGTGGATTTTGCAGTTCCAGCAGATCACAGGTTGAAGCTAAAGGAAAATGAAAAAATGGACAAATATCTGAACCTTGCCAGAGAACTGAAAAAGTTATGGAATATGAAAGTGAAAGTGATACCAATTGTAGTTGGTGCACTTGGAACGGTCCCAAAAGGATTGGAAAAGGGTTTGGAAAGTCTGAAAATCAGAGGAAGGATTGATACCATCCAGAACACTGCACTGCTGCAATCTGCCAGAATACTCAGAAGAGTCCTGGAGACCTGAGGAGACTTGCTGTCACTCAGACTCCAGTGAAAGACCATCGGCTAATGCTGATGGGAAAATTCAAAAGGAGTAAATAATAGTAATAACTAGCGGGACGCGTGGAATTTCCACGAACCGAAATAAAAATCAAAAGAAGCTATTTAAGCTAGAAACGATGATTTGCAATTTCATTAAATATAAATTCAACTGCTGTCTTTGCAATAAATAATACAAAAATATACAATAACAATCAATATAATACTTAATACACATATCATTTGTAAGTATTTAATGCAACAGAAACTTCAAGATCAATATAGTTGCATATTCTATTTGGTTGATAACAGTTTGCTGGTCACGGAACGACATAAGATCAAAATTACCAAAATGTATTCCGTAATTCAAAATTTCAATATTGCAAAAAAAAAAAAAAGAAACATGAATCTTCTTTTTATTTTTTAATTCATTTTAATTTTACGTTTGACATTTAAGCAACACAAGACGATTTGGAATGTTTCATTTTAAATTTAGGCGAAATAAAATGGACAAATAATAAATCTGCGAATAAACGACCCCACATTATCTGTATTTACATTTTTTCATTTCATCTTGTACGATTTGGACGGTCTCGTTTTAACAAGAGGGTATTGCAGGATGATAACGGAGAGAATATTTAGGAATACCAGTATTAATATACAGATAATAATAATCATTTTTATTATTTCATATTCTGAAAATTAAGTAAAAACAAGTAATCCCAATGTACCAGCACTCTCCTTAGTATTCTGTCTTATTTTAATCAAACCGTCGTCTAAATCAGCGGTCCCCAAGCTTTTTTGCGCCACGGACCGGTTTCATCTAAGACAATATTTTCACGGAACGGCCTTCATATGCTCCGGCCTACATTTGCTAGATAATCGTTAATGACGTAATCTAATAATAAATCATCCTCAGTGGTCTTATGTCAAATGCAAACATCAACAGACAATGAACAACATTTTTGTTCATAAATTAATAATCAACAACATCTCTTTAAACGAAAATATTTATTTCAGAACGAAAATCCTTTCTAATAAGAAATAATTGTAATAAAAAATTCGATTCAAGTGACAATACTGATCAGTTCTATATAACAGAAGTCACTTTTCAAAATAAAACATCAACATTTAGACTGATAATCAATAAAAAAAAAAATTAAAAAATTAAAACGTTCTGTGCGGCCCGGTACCTAATGGTCTGTGGCCCGGTACCGGGTCGCGACCCGGTGGTTGGGGACCGCTGGTCTATGGTTTCAATTCTTTTTTGAATTTCCAATTCAGCATTTTTAGTGCAAGGATCCTTGGAAACGTACTCTAATAATAGTAGCTTAAACCAGTCATTTACAGCTACTTTATGACACTAACCAGCCTTTGAGCTGCAAACTTGTAGGTCAGAGACACCGCATTTTTTGCTTTTTTCGAATAGTTGTCTATCAACTTAAGGCTCAACATGTAAAATATCAACAGACCTTGAAAATAGGATATTCTACGCGAAACATACCACCGAAAAGCGCTATTTACACAATATCAAATGATTATTTGTTTAGGTTGTGTTCAATTGTTCACTGAGTTTAGTTCTAGTTTTGACAAAACATTCTGTGTTCCATTTACTGACAGCAGCTGTGTTTCACTATTTTAAGTTCACACCTGTTTTCCGTAAACTTTTGGTATATTTTCACGTAATATTATTTTCGAAATGTAGGTGGGCAAACTCTTAAAACATCTCGACTCCAGGTAATATGTAAATTGTTAGTATCCGTACTAACGAAATTCTAGAGTTGCTACCCTTGATTAATAGGGAACAGTTGCCTTCCGTGACAGCTGCCTTGTGAGAGCTAGGACTGGAAATTGTACACACATGACACACATGAATAGGTAGACGAGCTAGTTGGTTGGACATAAGTTGAGCTCTCAAGTCATAGTTTGGATAGAAGCATTTCTCTACCATTTGTTAAATTAAACCTTGTTAATTTCCAGCAACCTGGTTTGGCATTTTCATTCAGTGCTTCGTATTTAATTTGTATATAAAGATATGTAGAGGTTTAAGAGATATGTTCAATAATATAGGAATAACGATAAAATAACAAGACACAGTTTAGGCAGAAAATACGGAGAAATGATAGAAACAAAGCATGTATTTATATAATAACAAATAAATTTATTCGGAGAATAAATTCGTAATTAACAACAAATATGTGAATGTTCAATGTGAAATGTAAAAGTTCGTGCGTAGAGTTTAGAAAAGTTCGTCAAGAAATGTGTAATGTCACAATGCAAAATGTGTATGCAGATTCGTCAAAGTTCGATAGGAAGAGTGTAATGTTTACAATGTAAAATATGTATGCAGAATTAGAATTGACAAAATGGAAAATTAAAGTTTGTGAATACGACCTGATGAAATGTATTGGTAATATTAATTGGTGTGGCGAGATCTTTGGTAGTAATAAGCTATGACTCAGAAGGTGTGGTGTTTGTTTTGGTGTTGGTGAGTCTTTCGCTCGGACATCTGTTTCTTGTTGTCGGTTGTGTGTTCTATCTGGCAGCGAGATGGATCTGTGTGTATGTTGATTTCGTCCTCTATTTTTATAATTCCAAAATAGGATCGGATGGTGATTAATTTTTTGGCGCTTATACGTAGACGTAGTAGTAAGCAACCCCATGATTTGTCCAATTAAACTTTGACTAATTCATAAATGTTTTTTAATCACTTTTCCTTAAGTTTGGAAAAAGGATTATGTTCGTGTGTTTTTTTTAATCTAGGAACAGGCAAACGGAGCCTAAAATGCGTTTTTGACAAAATTACTTTAGCCCCCCTACAGAAAATAATTTACCAAAAATCAGGAAATTATTGGATTTTAATGAGATTTTCAGTGTTTATGTATCAATGAATGATCTTTATAATGCATTATTTATTTTATTTCAAAACTTTCTCATTTTTTTCAGGTCACTTAATAAACATAAACATAAGATGTTTTGCAAGTTGATCATTTTCGATACTAATTACAGTATAAATAATGAGATAAAAGACCGAAGTTATGAATAGAAACAAAAAAAAATTTTACGGTTGCGCTTCTATGAGAAAATAAGTCCCGAAAATCGAAAAATAATAAATGATTAATTTTTTGGAGATTTCTTTTTTACTCATTTCGATAATTATTATTATTATTATTATTATTATTATTATTATTATTATTATAGGCTATTATTTCATAAAAGAAAAAATTATACATGGATGTTTTTTCTGCTTAAAAGGGGGAGGGGGTACAGTTTCAATCGAGTTTTTCTTCAAAACTTATTATTTTGGCGCCTAAAATAAGTTTTGTATTAAGTAGATATTTATTTTTAGAATCTAAAAATATAACATTTTAAACTTAACATCAGGATTTTCATATTTTAAATGAATTTTATATATTAATTTTTCATAGCAAAAATACTAAATTAAAGTTTTGAAATAAAATAACTGATGCATTATAAAATTCATTAATTGTTAAATTAATTTCATTAAAATCGGATAATTACCTGATTTTTGGTAAATTCTTTTTCCATCCCAAATGTTACGTTAAAATTGTAAACAAGCGCCTAAAACGATTGAAAAACAACCAAAATGGCGGATCGCGTCGAAATTGACCAAAACAAATAGTTTTAAATCTTTTGAAAATAAACTGCATATGTAATTATATTTTTCTTTTTTTTAATGATGGTTATTATGTTACTACTTATCGATTTAGACAAAGTTAAAACTCGTAGTATCCGATTTTTTCTGCCAGTCCCTATTTTAATCTCTTTTCCTTAAGTTTGAGGAAAGAAATGTGTTTGAGTGTTTTATCCTTATTTGAGTATGAAATATAGGATTGTATTCTATAAATATAACATATATATATTATCAGTTGGGGAAATCCAGTCCTCCAGTATAATTTTTTTTTATTTCAAATTAAATACTCTAAATATGTAAATGATTTGTCATAAACGGCAGGTTATTTACTTCCTTGTTCCGTTTGTGCATAGTTGTCTCCTTTTGACATAAGCAATAAAAATATTTTCCTTTCAACTAATCAATTAATGAAAGCGCAATCAAGCGGTAAGCAAACATTTCTCCGTTGTTACCGGATATCATTGTTGCTGTTTTTCCTGCTTTTTTTTAATTTAAACTTTTGATAAGTCTAATCAGAATGATATTTATTTTTGGTAAAACTTGCAAGTCATACTCAAAATCCTATGAACCAGAAAAAACAGAAACCACAAATTTTGTAATAAAACTGTTAATTTTAACTAGTTAGGGTTAGGGTTAGGGTTAGTTTAATGGGAAAATAAATAAATAATTTGGGTTATGTTTTTGCTGGGTCACCCTGTAATATCATGGGATTTTGAGTATGATTTGCATGTTTTACCTTATTTTGATTGTAGTTGGAAGAAAAACAAAATGTTTAGATTTTGCCTGATAGCTAACCTCAAATACTCTCTCTCTCTCTCTCTCTCTCTCTCTCTCTCTCTCTCTCTCTCTCTCTCTCTCTCTCTCTGTGTGTGTGTGTGTGTGTGTGTGTGTTGATTCCATTATATTTATTGATATATTAGTTAACATATAAGTTAAGGTAGCGTGGACATGGAGTCAACGGCGCAAGGCTACAGACAGTTTCTCGCCTATGCACTTGGTCTGAAGATTGCATTGGCGAGAAACTGCCAATAACCAGGCGCCGTTGACTCCATGTCTACGCTACCTTAACTTAGATATAAATGCTCTATCCATGATCTTACACATAGTTTACTTTTCAATACAGCACCCATATTATCTATCTATATCTATTATATATTTATATTGTTACCATCAAAAGATATTCAAAATTCAGGAAAATATTTGAGTCCTAAACAAGTTTCAGTTACAGTTGAAATTGAGAAGTCAGAAGATATGAATTTCAATTGAACACGTGTAATCGACAACGGTATCTTTAGTTCACCCATTAATTGTAATGTCAAAAAGAGGGTCTATTTTTCTGTCGCTAATCAGTGTTTAACTTAGTTATATGTCCAACGTATCTAACTCTGATTTCGACCGGGGGGTCCAGTGTCTTCGGCCCTGGACCCTACAAGCCAATATAGTTGATCCCAGAGGACCATCCCCCAGGAAACACATACCCCCTTGATTTAAAGGGGTAGGGCTGGGTTTATTGTCCAGTGCGTGATGCGCCCCCTTGAGGGGGAATGCCGACGGGATCAACGCATTTTTTGCATCCGCCACCCACGAGCTTCGGTTCGTGGGTGGTCCCACATTAATAGGACCTTGCGCCTAACCCGTACGTGGTAAATACCTAGTTATACACTGTAATCTTCTTACCTGCTGCTGCTACTGCTGCTGCTATCATTTAATCTATCTATACATTTATCTAAGAGCAGATGTTTCGCTATGAACAATTATTAATTACACTTTCCTCTTTTTGAATCTGTGTACATTTATCATTTGATACTTTTATGATTAAGTGCAAATTGTAGAACTTCGTTTTTTTAATATCTTTATTAATTAGCATTCATTTTTTCTATTCTTTTTACCTTAGTCACATCGTTTTAGTATTTGTATATTTATGAAATTGTTCTTCAAATTACTTCAAGTGTCTCTACTTAACTGCACAGATGTAAAAACTAATCTAAACACGAAACAAGTTCTATTATTAAAGGCTTGTACATCAAAAGTGCCGTCTGTAAGGTAGATTATCCAATAGCTAGGATAAAATCAGGGAGATTTCTACCATACCCAAAGAAGCAGTGATTCCCTTGTATCTTTTGCTAAGTATAAATTCTTATGTCCACAATGGGAAATACAGGAAGTAGTCATCATCATCATCATTATCATTGTCATCATCATCAAGTTGTGCTCCTTTTCGCCATCCATCCTTATCGTCCATCGCTCTTGGCAAGTCCTCGAGACGGCATTTAGTGTCCACACAGAACTAATGAATGTAAGTTTTTGATTGTTGGACAACGCTAGTGTATCTAAGCGTAGGAGTTCATAGGAGAACGTCGCTTATTAGTTTGTCCTTACTTCTCCAGCTGTGCCCAACATATCTTGCAAGTCTTAGATGTTTTGGGAGATAGTAGATAGATAAGCACCTTAAACATTTACATTTTTTCAAAGAGAAATGGTGGAATGTTCTTTTCCCTCGAAAACCCGAAAAATTAAGAAAGCTCTGTATTATTATTGATTTTCTTCGTTGATCCTACACTTTAAGTCATTTTTCTAGCTTAGTTAGTAGAGCATTTTCATAGGAATCGCAAGGTTCTGGTTTCGATACCGGCCTCGCCAACACAGCGCATGAGTAGCACAGCTTGAATAATCTGATCTGTGCGGTAAATGTCCCCTTCAGCGTAACATTGTTACCTCATTTTCAAGGGCCGGTGTAGCTAAGTCTGTAGAGCATGCGACTCGAAACTACAAGGTTTGAGGTTCGATACCGTCCCTCGCTAAGTCGGCGCATGAGTAGTACAGCTTGGATTTGTGCGGTCAAGAAGGGAGCTGATGATAGGTGTGGCCCTCCACCTAAATAAAACAATCTCCCTGATTTAGCGCAATCGAAAAGGTGATACCGACAATAGGCCACTCCGCCGACTTTACTTTTTATTAGTTGAATAATTAGATTTATTTACTTATTTTAACGGCATGGCAGCCCATCCAGAGTTATTTTATGCCAAGTGGTAGGTTGTGAGGGATGGTCAAATTTATTGTCATGTGTTTTTTTCAAGGATTTTTATTGATTGTGACAGTAGGTTGTTTGCAGTTGTTTGTTGCTAAGTGGATTGGAATTCATTTTAAGGCATAAGTTTATAGGGTAAAGCTCAAGTTTGTTATAAGCGATAGTTTAGAAGAAAGTTTTTTAAACAATTTTTATAAACAATTGTTTTCTATTTAACCCATAGATGGGACCCTAACAGATACTACTACTCCGGGTCAGAGTCGACCTGGGAGCAATGGTAATGAAGAGGTGCTCCACATTCCCCAGACCCCCAGAATCGGAACCTCACCATCAGAGTTTAACGTCATACCCATGACATGAAGACCCTCGGCCACCGCCTTCTAGCATCCATATTATAAAAAGGGTTGGGGTGTTGCCATAAGGGCAATAGGGTTGTGGCAATCATATAGGTGCTAGGGCTTGACGTGACCAGCTGATTGATCGGAGGGGGCCTGTCCGACCGCCCGTCTAGCCTAAATAAGGCCTAAAGGGGAGTATTGCATCTCATGGACTGCTAAGCCCTCTGAGTTCCATCCTTAAGCTTCACGAGTAGCTACCCACGGCCAACAGGTGGCCCCATTGGGGCTGTTTTACCCCTCTGCAGAGGTACAGTCGGTGTATTCTAAGTTGCATAATTAGGTCGTCGTTTGTGGCCATCACTATTCGAAAGCATTCACTAAATCAATGAGTTGTCTGTTACGACGTTCCTTTTCATCTATGATTATCTCGGAAAACAATGTTTGCAGTGTTCAATGCAGCCACAAGCCGTCGGGATGGAACGCAACAGACGGAACACTTCTCGAATCAGACATCGCTAATTGCGAGATTCTTGTCGATGCGTGAAATGATAAATGAAACTAGACTTAATTACTAGAAGAAAAAAAGACTATTTTATGTTCTCTGCTTGGTACGATACTCCGTTATAAAAGATAGAATAGATGAATAATGACAAGAAAGAACTCTTAGTATAGTTATGGGGAAGATTGCCAATAATCCACTTAAACGGTTTCGTAATGACATAAACCATTTCTGTTTTTTTCGCCATTCCATCCATTTCTCTACTGCACAAATTATCTAAACAGACTCTAATTCTTGAAACTTTTTCTGATAGGCTGTTAGCCTATCAGAAGAAGAAATGCCAATCTGATTCTATATTTACTCACATAAATACACGAATCTAATCAATCTTTAGAAAGCAACTCCGAAGAATATCGTCATCATTTTTGCATCGGCTTGCCATTGTGATCAATAAGGAAACAATACTGCAGACAGATAAAGAAATATTTGTTTATATTGTAATTTTGTTGGGAATTATCAAATATCTTTATAAATCAGCCATAAATATGAATGATAATGTTTTTCGCTAATTTTGAACGCTACATTTTTTTGTAATTGGCAAATTTAGCTCTATAATTCTACTCGGTTATTTTTTATGCTGTTTTACAAAAGTGTAGAGGTTTTAAAGCATGTTTACTGCAATTTCTATCACATTCAAATCCGTAGAATTGTATTTTTTATTTTAAAACTTTCGTTCTCTTGTACTATCAGATCAATATTTTTTTAGTCTGATGATAGTAAAGGCAAGAAACTGAGAGTTACCAAGCACCACTGACTCTACATAGGCTCTATCCCCGATATTGAGCACTCTTTATTTTAAAATATATCAAATTATATTATATATATATATATGTCTGTCTGTCTGTCCTTCTGTGCGTGCATGCAAGTTAGGTTAAAAAGTGCAGATAATGAATCATATAGGATCTATTGAAAGCTTTTCTTTTTTCATTTGTTTTTGTTTTGTTTTGTTTATTTTAGGGGGTTTGGGGAGATGTTTGCTGACAAACAAGGAAATTAATTCCGGATCAAATGTGTATAGACATTGTACAAGATTCAGGGGTTGGGGCGCTTTTAGCAGTGTCCTTAGCCATTTTCAAGAATAATGGGTTTTTTGTGTAATTTAGACAATCAATTTTTATTATCTCAACCCCTATAAAGAATAGTATGAACTGGCTTTTTTCCGTGTTTGTTTTTAACGAAGTTTTCATGGGCTACTGAAGTATCTGTTGACATCGTGTAACATTTTCAGTTCAAACGTGTTGCGCCGGCTGAAGTCAATCAATTGTTAAACGCACTTGGAACTCCTTGTCAATGTCCGAAAAAGATCTCTAATGCCAAGTGACATCGACTGACACACGATTTAACAACAACGATGAAAGCATATGTAAAAAAAAAAACATCGATATTGAAAATGTTTCATTTCAAAACTTCGGACAATACGAGAAGATGTATGAACATATTGATTGAAACGTTGTTTTAAAAAACGAAGATGATGACGGCAGTCCGTAAGATATATGAAATATTGAAACAAAATACTTAATCTCAGAACTTCAGATAACTGGAAGGAAATTTAGTTTGAGATCTTGAATTGAAAGATACATCTGTCAGGTAATATCCAGAGTATAACTTAATATTGAATCTGAAGCAAAAAATAAAAATACAGCCGATGAGTTTATGGTAAAGAACAGCGAAATAGTGTTATTATTATTGAAGGGTCGTAATGGACAATGCGATCAGCACAGAGATACTTATTATCCGAAACAGATAAAGAATAATTATCACGATTAAAGATTATTAGGTAAGATTAGCTTAAGGATAAACGATCAGCAAAGATTATCTCCAAACAATTCGTCTTTTCTTCACTTCTAACATAGTAGTATTGATATCCAGCCAAAAACTTTCTAAAATCCCATTGTGTGGTTGGTATTCAAGGCCGAAATCAATAACTTTAGCTTTTCAAAATGACCTTCAAGAAGAAGAAGAAAGTGTTGAGAATGAAACTTTAGTTCTGAGCTCGGTTGATAGGTGGCGCTAGTGATTTTGATGCAGAATGGGTGACTGCATCGAGCAGTCTCGGAAGAAAAGAGAAAACCCGTCCTACTGTACCACGTGTTCCAGCAACGGTCCAATCAGAATGCAAGACTAGTGTCATCATTATAGTTGTATTTCGCCGCTATTAATGCTGTTGGTTTGACGGCATTCTTTGTTCGAATGTGCTACCAGGGTAGCAGCTGAAGCGACCTTCAATCGAAGAATTTCAAAACAGTGCCAAAATTCTATTGATTTGGTCAGGAGAATGACATGATAAGAAAATGATTCAAGTTCGTTTTCAAAACGGCTTGTGTCATGCAATAAAAATGCTATAATTTAGTACATGAAAATCAATGAGTGAGTGTCTGTTATACGTTTCCATTCTGTGTTGTTTGGAATATTGCCAACTTTGATCCATACAGTTCCAATCTCTCCAAATTAGGAACTATTATGTTACAAATTAAATGCACATTAGAAATCTATAAAATTAAACTTAAATACATTTAATTCGAATCCTTAATGACTGTTCATACTACTACTACTACTACTACTACTACTAATAATAATAATAATAATAATAATAATAATGGCCCCCAGAAGTTTTGAAAACAGACTAGAGCAATTGGAAATCAGAAGAATCGAGACCATCCAGACAACAGCATTGTCAAGATTGGCTAGAATACTCAGAAGGATCCTGGAGACCAGGGGAAACTTGTTGTCACTCAGACTCCAGTTAAAGACCATTAATACTTGGATCTAGCCAAAGAACTAAAAAAACGGTGAAATATGAAGGTAAAGTTCGTATCATGGTTTGGAAAAGAGTCTGAAGGAATTGGAAATCAGAGTAAGAATCGAGATCACCCAGACAACAACATTGTTAAGATCGGATAGAATACTCGGAAGAGTTCTGGAGACCTGACGAGACTTGTCACTCAGACCACCAACTAATGCTGGTGTGAAAGTCTCTTATAATAATAATAATAATAATAATAATAATATAATAATAATAATAATAATAATAATAATGGCAACAGCGGAAGCTGCTGCAAACTGTGCTGTCCTACCAGAGGGTTCTGGTGATTATCATTAACGATCAAGGGATATCAAGTCTCCAAACTATTCCACTACCCTCCTCGGGGCTCTTATTTCTTCCACGATTGTTTTATCCAATCCATATTATAAAAATCAACAACGATGCGACAGTGATAAAGTACATCAAATTCCAATTCAATGATAACAAAACAGAATCGACTCCAAAAAGTCTACAAGTAATTATAGTTGCCATAAAATTAGGTTTGATTTTGTTCTAGAATAATTTCTTATTGAATTTTGGCAATTTAAAAACTGTTTTTCAATAGAACTGAGAAATAAGTCCCATTTCAAAAGAAAATAAATCGTTTAGTGTGATATTGGTACAATCTTTAACTTTCTATTTTTATAATTAAATTCTATTTGGGTGTCAAAGATGAAAATCATTTGAAAGGAATGATAAAAATTGCGACTAACAACGCATAGTAGTAAGAGACACTGAAATCTGACCACAAGGTCATTATTGATTCCTTGAAGAAATTAAAACAATCACAAATTTTATAATTAATTCTGCCGTCCATTTTCCCTTTTCGAATTAATTTTAATTGCTGGATTATTCTTAGTTTTGCTAAGTTGTTTACTTTAAGTAGTAAAATAAGAATTTCACACTGGAAACTGCAAGATTTGAATTTCAATGGTGGAAGAAATTACTGTACAGAATTATATTTTTTCTGTCAAAGTCGTTGCATAACATGATTACAGACGCACATATACACTATTATTATCATTATGGAGTTTTTCACACCTGCCGTAGCGGGAGGCTGTGACAGCAAGTCTACTCAGGTCTCCAGAACTCTTCTGAGTATTCGAGCCGATCTTAACAGAGCTGTAGTTTGGATGATCTCAATTCTTCCTCTGATTTCCAATTCATCCAAATTATTTTCCTCGGCTTTGAGGACCGTTCCAAGGGCATCGGTTACAATTACCTTCACCTTCATGTTCCACAGTATTCTCAGTTCTCAGGCAAGATCCAAGTATTTATCTATCATTTCGTTTTCTTTCATTTTCACTCGGTAGTCGGACGGGACGGCAAAATTCA
The DNA here is from genome assembly GCA_023376005.1 of Doryteuthis pealeii. Classification (NCBI taxonomy): domain Eukaryota; kingdom Metazoa; phylum Mollusca; class Cephalopoda; order Myopsida; family Loliginidae; genus Doryteuthis; species Doryteuthis pealeii. Next base: position 54,710,274 of record CM042138.1, read on the forward strand.
CGAGATGACAGGTTCTCTTATTATTATCAATCAATACTAGGTCTGGTCTCCTGGCCGGGATTAGGTGATCCGTTTTTACCTCGAAGTCCCAGAGAATTGTATGCGTCTCATTCTCCAGGATAGGTTCAGGCTTGTGCATATACCATTTAGTTGTGTGGTGAAAATTGAATTTCTTGCACGATTCCCAGTGGATTTCCTTTCTCAACGAGTCGTGCCTAGTCTTGTACTCTCTTTGTGCTAGTTTGCTGCATTCACTTATTCAATTAACCATTTCGTCTCTGTCTCCATACATTCTTCCCTTGCTATTCGGCTGCGTCTTCTATTTTTGTCTTTATATAGTTTGTTATTATTATTATTATTATTATTATTATTATTATTATACATTATACATTATACATTTCAACAATATAAATTTTAATTGAATCCAGATTCTTACGTAGTGATTTAAAACCGGTCCATATACGTTCTTTACTTAAATGTAATTAACTTCAATGGATTTAGGAAAATTACATCGTGTGATGTCTTTCAGAAGCCACGAATCCTTTGACATGATCACGTGGTGCCGATTTCCATTTAGTGAACGGTATTTCAATTTAAAGTAATTTAAACCTCAAGGAAAACTAATTTTGTTTAAAATGTTATGCATTTAAAGAGAAATAGAAGAAAATATGAGAGAATGGATTTTCTTGGAAGCTTTATAAGGAAACATTTAAATATAAAGTGTGATACGTTTTTTTCACTTACAAATCTTTTGTAGAAAAATAATTAAAAATTGGAATTTATGTAAATTATGAGTTTATTAATAACAAGAAAAAAAAGAAGTAAAAAGTTACGGTGAATAATCGCCAATTTTTGTTATTCTATTGAAAAATCAAGACGATCAGAATATTCTCTTCACACCTCTGGTGTCAAAAATCGCGCGCGCGCGCGCGTGTGTGTGTGTGTGTGTGTGTGTGTGTGTGTGTGTGTGTGTGTGTGTGTGTGTAGCTAAATATCAGTTAAATTCATCAAATAAAAATTGACATTCATCGATAAAAAATTGGAGAAAAAAGTTTATTGATGAGGTTGGTTGAATGGAAAATATCGTATTGTAACTTTTTTTGTTTGTGTTTCTATGATGAAAAAAAAGAAGAAAGAAATCATATACGCATAAGAAGCAAGTTTGAAAGACAAAGGCAAAAGTCTTAATTGTAATGAATAGACAAAGAAAAATGGTAATCAGCCTGTGTTAATGTTCTTCACTAACACAATGAGATAGATGACAAAAAAAAGCGAAATCAGAAAAGTCAACAGCGAACATATTTGGCAAGACAACAAACTTCATTTACAAAATATTTCTGAACATTTTTCATTTGGAAAGTATAATAATTAATCCAATTTTTAGAAATTGTCAAGGTTGACAATGAGAGAACAGCTTTACTGTTTCTGCTTGGGCAAGTAACAGTTATAGGGGAAGTGTGTTGAAATTATCACTCTGGTCAGTACTTGATAGATAGTTAAAATTCACTGATAGTAGTAATTGTCGTGTCAGAGTTATCAGCACCGAATCCCATTTTTGTGTATTGGTGTTAGGTTACCTAGTTTACGTTGTTGCTTCAGTTAATAAAAAGAAAACCGCGCAAGTTTTAAAAATTTGTTCTTATGTTTTGTCTCGTTGATTGGGTTAAAGTATCCTGCCTGGAATATATGAAGATTATACCTGCATTTACCCGAGATAAAAAGGTACGTCTTATTTTCATATGGAATTAAGTTCGTAAATTTCCAACATAATGTTCATTCACTCAATCTTTATTACATCCTTCCCCATGACATGTTAAGGACGTGATATTCTTTCAAGATATTTGGTGATGAAATAGCGCATAAGGTAATGTCTTTTCTAAGAAGAAATATAAACCGTCACAGCTGAAATCGAACCGGTGTGCCGGTGCCGCTTCTCGTGCAGCATTTCGGGTCTTTAAACTGAACAAGACATTCCTTTTATATTGCCCCGCACCCAGTGTTACCAAAGACACACAGGTTGTATTTTCTTTAGTACCAAGGGGTGGGACAAACAATAACGAGGCGAGGAGAGAGAGAGCAACAAATAAACAAAGTCATAAACTCATATCATTCATCCTGACATAAGCGTTAATTTCTCTCCCATAGAGAACAGCAAGTGATATCAAATCTCTAGTTGTTCTCATATTATTCTGTGTTAGTATTAATAATCCAGAAAATATGACATCGGTTTGGTTTGGTTTCAGTTTTGTTTTACGGCATATCAACCTCAGTGGGTCATCTAATGCCGATAAAGTTTTGAAATAAATCAATTCTTAATGGATAATATAATTTTTTTATAAATACATTTTTCTATTTAACCCATATATGGGACCCTAACAGGTACTACCACTCCGGGTCAGAGTGGACCAGGGAGCAATGGTGATGAAGGGGTGCTCCACTTTCCCCAAACCTCCAAAACTGGAACCTCACTATCATATAGAGTTTAACGTCATTCCCAGAACATGTAGACCCGCAGCCACCGCCTTCTAGCACCCATATGATAAAAAGGGGTTGGGGCTTGTCATAAGGGCAATAGGGTTGGGAAAATCATATAGGTGCTAGGGCTTGACGTGACCAGCCGATTGATCGGAGGGGGCCTCTCCGACCGCCCGTCTAGCCCAAGATAGGGCCAAAGTGGAGTATTGCATGTCATGAACTGCTCATCCACCTGGGCTCTATCCTTAAGCATCACGGGTCGCCACCCACGGCCAACAGGTGGCCCCATTGGGGGAGTCTTACCCCTCTGCAGAGGTGCAGTCGGTGCATTCTAGCGCCCCACCGACAGGGCGGTATGCCATCGGATTATGATTCCTAGTTTATTTCTTTCGCATGAGGAAAGATATTGACTTTAAATTTCCAATCTCCATTTCCACATTTGGGATATTCATTGCATTTGCTGATCAAATGCAAGTTGCATGATCTCATCACGCTAAATTTGGGAATCGACGATTGTCAACAAATTACAATCGATTTTCACTTTTTTTAATAACTTCCTAATTAATTTAATAACAACCAGACATTTTGTCCCATTATCTTTCAAATTTTCTACAGACTTGGAATAGAATTTCATTTGAAAAATTAACCAAATTTATTTTCTTTGTAACAAAAAATATCAAAAATCGTTGAAAGGCTGCACCTAAAAGATTCTGACTTCATTATTGAAGATTTGAGTCACCCCCCCCCACACACACACATGCAAATTATGCGCTTAATATAAAGAGAAGGTTCAAAAGCTACTATCGTCAACCATTCACTAATGAGGTGAGTGAGATCCACCGGGTGCCCCACTGCGGTAGTCTTGTACCAATCCCAAGCCATAAACAGTGGATTAATAATAGAAGAACTTTCCAGAGAATGAATCATTTTGATATAAACGTTAATCTTTTATCCGAAAGAAACAAAATACTCAGTAAATGATTTGAAACTTGGAAGATCGAAACATTGTCACACATTTTCATTTGTTTGTTGCATCTAAATTGTTTTTGTTATAATGAGAAAAGATGGGTCACTTATTAAAGAAAGTTCTAAGGAAATGTGACTTAAAGAAAGTAGATATTTGTGTTTATTTTGGATATATTAAAGCCGAACATCTTTAAATCTCTTTGAATCTTCGTTTGTGAAATGAAGATTTAAAACCTAACCTCAGATCATAATACCATCAGGTTTTTGTATTCACTAGTTTCTCCATATTCGCAGGAATAGAGAATCCCGCGTCAACTCAGAAAACTTGAAAATCCGCGCGAATATCTTAACTATTTCTTATTACCTAAATAACCCCAAATTCCTCATGAGAAAACGTGAAAATCAGCGAATATCTGTCCCTTACCCCAGATTCTTCCTATCAGGACATAAATAATTACTAATCCATTTTAATTAACAGAATCCAGGTTAAAATTACTTTTTAGATATTTTCAATATCATTATTATAATTTTTTATTCATCAAATTATGCATTTGATAAAGAGTGAGTATTCATCTTAGCATCTAATCAGCCCTTTTCTGGACAGAGAGACCATCACCACATTTATCTAGAATCGGAACTTTTTTATTCAGTGTCATCACTTTTTTGATTACTCTTTTAGGCTAGATGCCCTTCGTCTAAGTCTCGTGTGTACTTACACAAAGTAATAACAGGATTTATACAGTGTTTTCAGATTACGTAGCATCGCGCAGTTGGACACATACACACACATACGTACACACGGACACATACACAAAACAAAACACTGACAAAACACTGATAGACTGGATGAATCACAAGTCGCCTTATTCGATATTTACTGCAAAACTTAAGAGGCATATGTAGACTGACCCGCGGATCAACCAAATGATGGATGATAAAATAATTTTTTTAACGTTTCGTAAAAGCACGAATCCACGTATATGCGGACACAAACATGGCTGCTTTCAGGACTTTGTGAAAGAAGAGTCTGAAAGATGTAAATTTTAGGTGTATATTTATGCCGATCTTAGTGACAAATTTAGTGGATTTGCAATATACGTGCCTTTTGTAAGACGAGCACATAATATTTACTTGTCTGACATTACTGATTTTACAAATTCCAAAAATACATTTTTTCTTAAAATCTACATTCCCAACGCTAGATCTGTTTCTTTTGTTTTTATTTAATTTTTTTTTTTTTTGGGGGGGGCTTTTTTTAAAAGTTTTCTTAAAGAAGGACATGCCTGTATATGTACTATTTCCCAACACTTCATATTAGTGGATTTTACAAGTATAAAAAGATAAAAACAATCTTGTCAACATTTTGTAATAGAATTTATTGACGGGAAGAAACATCTTCATGAATTGGCTTTCTGATTATCCAAATTGGTGATATTTCGTCATTTCATATATTTTTCATACTACTGACTTTGTTTTCATTGTTTTAAATTCAAAGTTTCGTCCAATATGTATTTCGTTCTTTCTCAAGTGTATGTTGCATCCACAAGTTTTCTTTTAATAGAGAACTGAAATTGATCTGATCGAATTGCGTTTATTGCATTTTTACGAACTAAAATTTTTATTCGCCATCTTCGACTTATGTAAGGGCGCTGAATTATTTAGTCGACATAAAATGGCTCATAAAATGGCTCATAATAAGAAAATATTTCAATGCTTAAGTAAGCATATACTATATACCAGAGGATCAATTCATTGGAAATAAATATATTTCGACTGTTAGTTTTTTCAATCACCAGCTTAACAAAAAGTATTGAATCTATTATAATTTATCACGCATTATGATTAAAAATGAAAAATACAACACTTTCGTAGAAAAAGGCTTACGGTACTTGGCTCATGGTACTTTGCCGTTGAACAAAACTCAAACTTGACTTACGGTATTTGAGAAAAGCGGACATCACTCTGATTTGGAGGCAGATTTTACTGTCTTCTTTTTATGTACACCATCCATTTTTTTATTGGTCATTCAGAACGTTGGTCAGCATACTCGGACTAGAAGTGTAGAATTCTCTTGTAAAAACTTTAACTTGATCATTTTTGGTTCCTGTTCTCATACAGAATATTCATTTAAAATGATAACATGTTAATATGGCAATTTTTACGAAGGACTGAATTTTGTAACTGGGAAACTCAAAAAGCTCGAGCTTAACACATCGGTTTAAAAAAACTGACACTTTTATTATACGAACTGTCAAGATTTTAATAATAATAATAATAATAATAATAATAATAATAATAATATGATCAACCGTTTCACATGATTAATGAAAGCAGTAAACTAGCACAAAGAGAGTTCAAGACTTGGCACAACTGGGTGGGAAAGGTGGTCCACTGGGAATTGTGCAAGTGTAAGATTTCAAAGGTTATGACAAAGTCATAACTCGTTGGAACGCAAACAAACTCCGACAAAGGTAGAAGGACAAAACATTTTATATAACAGCATAAGAATTAACAGGTGCACATAATACATACATACATAAGTAAGAGTAGAGATAACGACACATTCATGAATGGTAAAATACAAGATATTTAGGTATCAAAGAGATACCTAAATGTACATAAAAACGTAGTTACGGGTACATGACTAAAGGATAGTCATATATGGTATAAGAGACTTACTAGCAGTGAGTGGCCAGTGTTAAGGGCCGAAGCCCCAACGAGAAAGGGGTGGTCATAAGACTACCTCATTGCGTCTCGTAGGTCGAGCAGCAGGGAAAGAGAGAGAAGAAGTTCAAATCAGCCGCTTAAATAGACAGGCCCCTAGCGGGAACCAGCGACGCTATACGGGCAGACAACTCTCCAGGCAAATACGAAAATAACCCCACACAAGAAATTAAATTTTCACTATGCTACAAAAATATGTACAAAGCAGAATCTGTCCTAGAAAATGAGACGCATGAAATTCTCTGGGACAAACGAATCACATAATCCAGACAAGGAGACTAGACTAAGTGTTAATTAACAAGAAGAGAACTTGTCATCTCGTAGATTTTTTTCTGTCCTGGCGGAGCAGAGCGAAAATGAAAGAAAACAGAAAAAACAAATACTTGGACTTGGCCAGAGATTTGATAAAAAAACAAACAAGCAACTGTGGAACTTGAAGATATCTCCCCTTTTTCTACCTTCTATATATTAATATAATATCTATTCACAAATCAAATTTTGTTAAGTAATTCATCCGATAGTTCTAAAAATGTCATATTCTTTTTCTTATCATTTTGTCTGAAATCATCTAAATTAACCTTAAATTCCTTTTTTTTAAATCTAATTTAGCAATTTGCTTCCAAGCTCAATCAGTAGAATGTTCGACTAGGAACCACAAGGTTTCGGGTTCGATACCGACCCTTGCCAACTCAACGTATGCGTAACACAGGGATAACGTGAGAAGCTGTTGGTAGATGTGGCGCTCCCTTTGACATGTCGTGCTAGTGAAAAGTGTATAGACTCACTCACTCACTGTCTGGCTGATACCGATTTTAGGCCACCCCGATGACTTTACTTTATTAGCAAAAAATCCAATTGGTTAATAGACTTTGTTTTTGAAATCTCCCTTGACAGCAAAAAAAAAAGTGATGATTAGCATAATATTTTCAAACTAAAAATTTGAATCTTCTTTGCTGTTTGCTTTTTGGGTATGTTTGTTTTTGTTTTTTGTTTTTTGTTTTTTGTTTGTTTTTTGTAGAAGTTATTTTTTGTTTTGTTTTTGTTTTTGTTTTGTATTTGTTTTTTGTTTTTTGTTGTTGTTTTTTTGCTTTTTTGTTTTACAGCTGTTGAGTGGTATTCGGCCTAATTTAATAAATATCTATGATCGCATGATTCTGTCTTGCTATTTATATTATATTTCCATGTCCACTTTAAACGATTTGCAACAATTTAACCGGATGTTCTTGTCGGAATGAATACATCGCGATTTAGATAAATAACACGTAAATTTGCCTTTCGACTTATTCATATCTCATTAATTAATTGTTGATAAATACGTCGAAAAAGGATTCCCATTTTTGTATGCATTGTTCTTAATTTTATACGTTTGACTTTTTCCTAATTACATTGCAAATTTTATTGAGAAAAAACAGACAAGCAGAATCAATTAGAAATATGAACTATATCTTTTTTAATTCATTCTTCCCAACAGTAGCCATTTTGGTTGTATTGTTCGTCCGGTTTTACAAAGATATGATTCTTAGAAAATATTCACATGGGTTTCCATAAATTTATGATGTGTGTGTATGTCTGTGTGTGTGTGTGGTGTGTGTGTGTGTGTGTGTGTGTGTGTGTGTGTGTGCGTGTGTGTGTGTTTTCATTTCATCAATATAAATCTTACCTAAGAAGCATATTGTCGTAGATGCCCATGTAAAGCTGGATCAAGTGTATAGATTGAAGTTTGAGTTTTGGCCAAGACGCCATTAGTTTGCCACGTGCAAAGGTCGATCTAAGATTTGGGAAATGATCGAAAAAGAAATTACGCTAACAATGCAGCATATAAAACACATTCCAGGGAATTCTCGTTAAAGGTTGCGTTTCCTTCGCCCTCGGCTCTCATAAAGTAACTCGCCATACATTTGGCAACTTTCAGCTTGCTATGAAGAGACAGAAGAAGTGTCTGCCCTGGTGGTAACAGTGCCAACTCTCAATAACTGCTGCTGCTGCTGCTGCTGCTGCTGCTGCTGATAATGATGATGATGATGATGATGATGATTCATTCTGTTTTGTGCAAATAATCATCTGATCTTAATGAGGATGATGAAAATATTGAAAATATTTTTTCACAATTATGATAGAAATTATAAGAACTTCAACACTGACTAAAGAAATAACATTGTACTGTTAGTCAAACCTCATTGTGTTTCATCTACTAAAGATATTACACAACTTTTCTTTGTATTAATTAATACTTAGTACATACTTTTGTCTCCGTCGTTTACTCGTAGCAACGGGTTGGTTTTTTTTGTCCAAACCCTAGAGTTTCTTTTGGTCTTTCCCATCCAACATGAATCTCAACCTAACGAAATCATTATTCAATTTTAAGTTTAAAATCCCAATTCAAGGCAAATAATTCATATAAAGACCAATATTTTCTGAAGAACATTGTTAAGATTTCTACTGTTTTTTTAACTAAAGATAATTGTATATTTTATAAAAATTACTTTGAAAATATATCAGAGACTTCACGTATTATAATTCCAAGTCTTCTCATAGGATATTTAAGAAAACATTTGTATAGACAATCGCAACTGTTCACAGAAGGTGGAATCAAACATATAATCTTGGTTGGGAAAATATTCTTTAGCTTTCTTTTGTTTTATCGTCTATAATCAAATAAAAACAATTTCAAGAAAATTCAAATTTTAAAAACTTTGAGTTAGAATAAAATCAGATTCCATTTTTTGGAATATTTTGCATTGGCGCTTTAAAAATACTTTTTTTTAAATATCTGAGTTTTGTAAGTAAAATCAATACTAATCGTTCAAATAAACTTAGTTCAAACATCCAACTGAAGCAGATTTAACAATAATCAAAATATTTTTCTTAGAAACTGTCCTAAATTATAATTTCTGGTTGTTTTCTTCTGAAATATATAGTTGTTTTCCAGGAGAAAAAAACAATTTCAAAAAAATTAAAATTTCAAAAAAATTAAAATTTCAAAAAAATTAAAATTTCAAAAAAAATTAAGTTAGAATAAAATTTAAAAAATTGTTTTACAGGAAAAAAGCCGGTTATGAATAAAAATTTTTTTTTTAAAGTCATGAAATATGAAATGTATTACCTTTTATTGAGTCCAATAAGTCTTTCCTCATAGGATTGCATTTTATATTTCGAACTTCATAGTCTAGCATTTTCAGGATGGTCTTATACTTGTTGCCATGCCCCAGGTCTCGTGAATGTCTATATTAAAATTGAAGCACTTAAGATATGAAATTTAACAACATTCTACATCCATCTATGTACTTTCTTTAAACTGATTATCTTCTTGTCTAGTATTTTCTGGTTTCCTCTAAAATAAAGGATTCGATAATCCATGGTTACCATTTTGACTCTTAAAGATTGAGAAGGGATACTCACCTCATAGAGCAAAGTGGGCGGGAACCTATCGCGTTTGCAGGATGTGTGGAAATGATAAATATGGCTGCCTTGGCACTAAAATTTAAATACGAGCAATCTTGAAGCCAAGAGAAATGTCAATAGTAAATCTGCACGTATGCAAATTTCTCTCAGATCGCTGTACACAAAATGAGACACAACTGAGAAGGGAGCGAGATGCATCGAAGTGGTTGATGAGTCGTATGCGGAGAAATACTAGAAGATTGTTGCGGGACGAGAAAGTTTGTCGTCGGACCTTGCAGTTGAAGAAAGAGGTTAGACGAATCAATTTCGCAACCCATAGTTTTATTTCTCTGAATGTTTGAGATGAGGCTTGAAGATTAGTATTATCTGCATTATTCGGACTATTGTCCCCATCTTCATTGTTATTTGTACAACGTTTCGGCCGATATACCCTCCGGCCTTCTTCAGGTATTTCTTGTCGGACTCGGGAACCTTCTCGGACTCGGGAACCTTCTTTTCGAACTCGGGAACTTTCTTGTCGTATTCGGGAGCCATCACGGAACTTTGAGAACCTGTTCTCATTCCGCTAACCATAGCTGGGATAGGAGTTGTGTTAAGTTCCCAAAATTCACACTCAATTGTCCAATTGGACACATGGCCGAGTGGATTAGGCAGTTAGGTTAAAACAGTTCTGACAGTTATCTCTGGTACCCGAGTTCAATACTGAGTGAAAGCAGTTAGAAAAATAATTAATTAACACAACTCCTACCCCAGCTATGGTTAGCGGAATGAGAACAGGATACCCCCGTGGAATAAATAAAGGGTTAGGTTCAAAGTTTTATTTTCATTTCTTTTATAGCTTAAATACATAAGAAATCCGTTAGGAAATCAAATGGATGGAATATAACCCGATTAAAAAGACATAATATTAACTTTAACTGTGTCGTAATTCATCTTTTATTTCTTTATCGGCTATTTTCAGTGAAACAACTTATTTAAACTAATTGAAACTTCAAGACTTTCCCGACAGAATGTAATGAATATTAGATTTGGTTTTAAATCAGATTGTTTTACTTTGAGATTCGCGTGGATCCTAAACCTTTCGGCTACACGTCGAATGATCTTTCTCTCTGCAACAATAAACATTCATGACAAGATTGATTAGGTCGTTGATGTCATTTTCTGATTGTAACAAGTATTTCCTGGATTTTACAAGAAGAAAAAGACATTTACAATATGATATCGAATTAATATTTCTCCGAGGTGAATATTTCTTTGTGATACATTTTATTCCCAGTCCGCTGCTTTACTGCTGGGTTGCGTTCAGAAGTGATCGTCAAAATAAATAATTTTATTTACCTAAAAAAATAAGTAGGAAATGAAAAATAAACTACAAATGTTTTTATGATTAAGTTAAATCCTTGTTGAGAGAGACAGAGACCTTGTGTGTGTGTGTGTGTGTGTGTGTGTGTGTGTGTGTGTGTGTTTATCTAAACAATTGCATAGTTTATATTACTGTGTGTACATGTTTATACGAATATTTACTTAATATTGTTGGACAAAAGGTCGCGGTTGTGGGCACTCGACAAGAAATAATGAACTGTTATATCAACTTGTTAACCAAGCGCATACCCATCTAAATACTGACCTGGCTTGAAGTTGCTTAACTTCGATGATTTTATATGTAAGAAAGAAATTTGTCCGTATAAAAAAATAAACGTGTTTCTTGCGAGTAAACAAAAATGACGATGGAGAAAAACATGAATGTTGATATGAAAATGTGTCTGCACATGTGATTAGATTATTGATTTTACATTGATTACGATACTTCAGTTAATACTATGACAGGACAAACAGTCCCTAGCTCTCTTTGTTCTGTGCATATCTCTGTCTGTCTGTCTGTCTGTCTGTCTGTCTGTCTCTGTCTGTCTCTCTCTCTCTCTCTCTCTCTTGCTCATTTATATATATGCTAGACTTTTCCCTGTCATATAACGGTGTTTTAAATATTCTTACGCCATTATAGATGATATGAGATTCTGTCAATTTTGGTCATCCATACATCAGCTGCAATTTTTACTCTATTCATATTAGAATAATTTTCACCGAATCCTAAGTTGCTAAAAACGTTACGTCTTTTTTGGAAAATTTTAATTACAGACGCTTTTTTTGGTGGGGGTCAATAATAACGTAATCAAATTGATTTTATGATGAATACTGACATTAAAACAGTCTTAAACCGGTGTTACTTATGTTTAAGATAAATTAAGACTCCAAAGAAAGTATTTGAATTATTTCAATGGGTTTTAATTTTTTTATTAAAAAGACTATGAAATTGTAGTAAAAATCTCCAGTGATTTTGCTTGTATTTAAATGAGATGGGCAACATATAAACTCTACTATTTTATGAGCATTTATTTTGGGTTATGTATGCTAAATATGAAAGAGATAGCTGGTTAACACTGAGATATAAAGAAAAACATAGCGAGACATGTTTTGTGAGTTACAAAAATACATACACTATTTATCCTTTTGTATATATATATATATATATATATATATATATATATATATATATATATATATATGTGTGTGTGTGTGTGTGTGTGTGTGTGTGTGTGTGTGTGTGTATGTGAAGAGATGGAAGTGAATCCAACGGTATGTAGTATATTAAGAAAATTGAAAAAAACACAGGTTTAAATAAGTTGAGTGGTAAGTTTATTGGCCGACGCTGCAGTGTTTCGATCTATTGATTAGATCATCTTCAGGGCATTTGTTGGTATAAGGAAGGTGATAACAAATTTTATCACAGAATAACGAGAAAAGCAAAGCGATAGTCCTTGTTTATCAATCTGTTCAAAATTTGAAATCTGAAGAAAGGACGATGAAAAATGGACGGTTTGAAATGTGACGTCAAATATTCTCTTTTTAGTGTGAGAGTGTATATATGAAAAAATAAACCACAATGTTATTTTTAACATTTTTTATCGATTTTGTTTTCTCATCACCTTATAAAATCTCCAAAAAGTTCGGAAAAAAACACTACTGACCTTTAAAAACATAAACAAAGTTATTACAGCTAATAACACTGAAATAGGATTTAAAAAATCAAAAAGATTACCTGTGATTACAAACTCAGATATTTATACGAAAAATACCTTGTTTACTTCTTATTTAAATTCCATGTTGATAAATAAAACTGTTACATCGCCAGCGGATTTTTCTGGCTCTTGTTCCTGGATAGCATGTAAAAACCTTTTTAAAACCCTACGGGCATTCTTTTTCACGGCCCCATCAGCCAACAGACATTGCAAGCCTCCTGGCCTCACCAACCAACCAATAGCCAATCTTCTAGACCTCGCGGACTCGTCGTACACAGCAACTCCATTCTCAGCTACAGTAATAGATATATTCCCATTCACATTGTATTCACGTTTCCAGTAGCCATACAAAGAACTCACCTGCCAGTCATAAACAAAGTTTTTTTCCATATATATATATGTATATATATATATATATATATATATATACGGAAATACGATGAGGAAATTAATCCGACAATATATGAAGAAAATATTTTCAAAAATATAACAGACACAGGATGTTAAGATCAAAGGAAACATTTTATATGTCTATACATGTCTATGGGCCGGGTTATCTCAGTCGGTAGAGCGTTCGGCTAGAAACCACAAGGTTCCTAGCTCGATACCGGTCCTCGCCAACTCAGCGTATGAGTAGCATAGGGATCTGTGCGGTAAAGTAAGGAGCTGATGGTAGGTGTGGTGCTCCACCTCAGACGCCAAAACAATCTCCTTGGTGTAGCGCTATTGAAATGGGGATAGACTCCCTCGCTGACTGGCTGATACCGACTTTAGGCCGCCCAGACGACTTTACTTTTACTTTATACTTAAGTATTTCGGTTTATGATAAACCATCATCAGGACAATGCGAAAGATTTTTTGTCAGGGAGAAAAATGAAAAATGTTAAGTGTATGGTGAATGTATGAATATAATTTTATTTACCGTTATTTTTAATATGTGCGTTTATATATATATATATATATATATATATATATATATATATATATGGAACTACATGACTACACTCCATACGCACACATAGCCTACAACTTTTATCGTCAATCACATTAGATCTTGCTAACCAGACATAGACAACAATTGCTCACGTATCTCATTGGGACCTTACCACAAATACGCAAACAACAGAGAACATACAGACTACAATGAATAAATCTATTCTTTGAACGCTAAAGATTCCACTTTCAAAAACATCGGTTTTTCACGTGTCTCATTGGATCCACGTGATTATACCTCACCACCCACCCAACACACACACACAATCAAAAGCTATATCAAGAAAGTTTATTCTTTGAACGTTAAATGAGAATTCTATTATCACAGAAACGGTCATTTGATCAACATAACTTTCCTTGTAACCCTTCCTTCCAAAAATCATCTTGTATGTTCCCGCACGGAAATAACAGTCTAGAACAACTTTTGTCTCGTTCAAATTACTCTCTCTCTCTCTCTCTCTCTCTCTCTCTCTCTCTCTCTCTCTCTCTCTCTCTCTCTCTCTCTCTCTTGCATTACCCTACACACATATAACATCGTTATTCTTTGTTCACCAGACCACGAACTTAATATATCTTCCATATATATATATATATATATATATATATATATATATATATTATATATATTATATATTTGGGACTACTTGACTACACTCCATACGCACGCACGCACGTGCGCCACCACACACACACACACACACATATATATATATATATATATATATATATATATATATAATGAAGAATGAGACTCTATCACTTGCACTATATACACACACGCACGCACACATATATATATATATGTGTGTGTGTGTGTGTGTGTGTGTGTGTGCGTGCGTGTGTGTATATAGGGCAAGTGATAGAGTCTCATTCCTCAGAACGTGAGAAGTGTAACAAGATAAAGGTGGAAACACACTTCTGATATTAGTTTGTTTCAGGGCGTCTCGGAACCAAACGGGCACACATTGAGCTCATTTCTTGGCGGAACGAGGAACAGACGTCATATTCGTTCAAAGTCGCATTGCTAAAAGACATTGGACACATAACATGGGAAACTCCGCTTCCAATACAAAAAGGGAGACGATTCTATTTTGTGTCCCAACAATGCGAACTAGTTCGTGAATAAATTGTTTCCAATATCTTGTAAAATCGATATTAAGCTTGAGTTTCATTTTTTTTTTCCAGTTCTTGAGTGTTTAAGCTTTACAAGAAAATATTGGTCTTCTGCCTCAAAAATTGCTACCCGGTGACTATTAAAATAACGACCCAGCTCAGTCTACTCAAAACTATCCATCTTCATATCTATCTCAATTTGTTCATATTTATCTATATTACTTTAAATACTAAGATTTTCTTTTATTCATGTTTGTTTCTTTTATTCATGTTTAATTAATTAATTGTTTAATTGTCTTGTTTCTTTTATTCATGTTTAATTAATTAATTGTTTAATTGTCTTGTTTTTAGTTTAAATAAACAAGAATTACGACAAAAAAAGATGCGACCCCCCCCCCCTAATAGATTTACTTGTCGAAAATATCTATCTCCATTTCTTCATATCTATCTATATTATTTTGTTTGTTTATCTGTCTATCTATCTCAGTCTATTCCAAACTATATATCTATCTTCATATCTAAACAAGAATTACGACAAATTACGATAAATAAACGAGAATTACGACGATCTGGGGTTGTTATTTTGATTGTCACCGGGTAGCAATTTTTGAGGCAGGAGACCGGGACGCACTTCCTCATAAATTACCAAAATATTTCCAATCCATACTTATCAAAGAATCTTCTCGGTTATTGACTTCTATTATGAAAAGTATCAAATAGTTCAGAATTCCATAGTTAATGATCTCTAATTGATCTTACGTTGATAAGAATATAATAGGCATTTTTCTAAACTTGATTTCTAATTGGTATTCAACATCACCAGTCTCCATCATATTATATCGTTCCATCATAGTTTTGTGTTTATAATTTGGATCCCATTTCTAAACAGGAGTCAATTCTTCTGCAATTATATCAATTTTACAAAGTTATGGTGTTAATGAGTCACTGGATCTACATCAAACTTTTCTTTCAGTTGTAAATAGACGCATCTATATTCAATTCTGAAATAAAGAAAACTCTTTGATCTGTGAAGGTTTATCAAATAAAGCATTTTACATTTGTGCATTCCATGGGAATCTAAAACAACAATAACAACAACAATAACAAGAAATGATTTGAAAAATTCTGACGCCAGATTTCTTTTGTTGTCGTTGAAAAAAATGAATTCACTGAGCAATAAAGAATAAAAGATCTCTCTCTCTCTCTCTCTCTCTCTCTCTCTCTTCTCTCTCTCTCTCTCTCTCTCTCTCTCTCTCTCTCTCTCTCACACACACAACACACACACACACACACACATACATACACACACACACAAGGGAAATGAATGAGACTGAAGCCCTCAATATTTTTTATAAAGTTCACATTTCATTAGTAAACCTAAAAAAATCCACTTTGCTTTCCTCAACAAAAGAATGAATTACTTTTCAATCATTTCAATTTTTGGCTTGGAATATTTTTCAGCCGTCGAACAACAACTCGAAGATACTCAAACATTCAGCTCCCGATCTGTCAGTTCTTTAAAGAACTGACCAAAATATTTTCCTTCTCAATCTGTCCACGCTAAATCAATTTATTTCTAATTTCATGCAAACATAGTCCTCCACTTGGGACTCATTACATCTTGCAAAGACAAACAGAACGCAATGAATTATTTTTCTCACTTAATTTGTATATTTTGTTTTCTCTTCAGTCAAGAAGAAATATTCAGAAATGTTAACACATTTTTAAACTCATTTTTTTTCTATTTAGCCCATAAATAGACATCTAATAGGTACTACCACTCCGGGTTAGAGTGGATCTGGTAGTCATGGCGATGAAGGGGTATTCCACACTCTCTAAAGCTCCAGAATTGGAACATTGGCCCTCAGCCACCACCTCTTAGCACATATATGATAAAAAGGGGTGGTAGTTACCATAATATAGGGTTGAGACAATCATATAGGTACTAGAGCTTGAAGTGATCAACTGATTGATCGGAGAGACCAAAGAGCCAAAGTGGAGTGTTGCATGTCATTGATTGCTCACCCAGTAGGATTCCGACCTTAAGCATCACGGGTCGCAACCTACAGCCAACAGGTGGCCCCATTGGGGGGATTTTACCCCTATTCAGAAGTACAGCTCCAGCCGAGAGGGCCCCTAAACATCAAGAGAATAATATTCGAAATTATAATTACATTTTTTGCAGAATGTAGTTATTATTTCACTTCTTGCGAGTTTTTCACACCAGCTAATGTTGATAGTTTTTCACTGGATTCTGAGTGACAGCGAGTCCTCTCAAGTCTGCAGAACTCATCTAAATATTCTAGCCATGCTGTTTTCTAGAATAGCTCGATTCTTCCTTTGATTTTCAATTCCTCCAGTCTTTTTCCAAACCCTTGGAGACCGTTCCAAGATCACTGCAATTAGTATCAACTTCACCCTCATGTCGCTCAGTTTTATTTTTAGTTCTCTGACAAGGTTTAAGTATTTTTTAATCATTTCGCTTTCTTTATTTTTCACTTGTGAAATCCACTACATGACAAGTTCTTTCTTTTCTTGTTAATTAATACAAGGTCTGGTCTTCTGGTGGGGATTTGGCTATTCATTTGTATCGCAAAATCCCAGTGAAATTTATGCTTCTCATTCTCTAGGACGGATTCTGGTTTGTTAGTTAGTATGGTCAAAATTTAATTTCTTGCACAAATCCCAGCGGATTACCTTTCCCACCCAGTCGTGCCTAGTCTTGTATTCCTTTGGTGCTAGTTAGCTGCATTCGCTTATTATGTGGTTAACCGTTTCATCTGTCCCCACACAACTTACTATTCTGTTGTGTTTTATCTATTTTCCCTTTGATATAATTTGTACTTATAGCATTATTTTGTGCTGCTATTATGAGACATTCAGTTTCGCTCTCGAAGTTTTCCTTTCTTAGCCATAACCAGGTCTTCTCATGTACAATCTCCCTCCACCATTATTATTATTATTATTATTATTATTATTATTTTACTCCTTTTGAGTTTTCACATCAGTGTTAGCTGATGGTCTTTCATTGGAGTCTGAGTGACAGCAAGTCTCCTCAGGTCTCCAGGACTCTTCTGAGTATTCTGACAGATTGCAGCAGTGCAGTGTTCTGAATGGTTTCAATCCTTCCTCTGATTTCCAGACTTTCCAAACCCTTTTTCTAATCCGTTTGGGACTGTTCCAAGTGCACCAACTACAATTGGTATCACTTTCACTTTCATGCTCCATAACTTTTTCAGTTCTCTGGCAAGATCCAGATATTTGTCCATTTTTTCATTTTCCTTTAGCTTCACCCTGTGATCTGCTGGCACTACAAAATCCACCAGTTGACAAGTTCTTTCTTTTTTGTTTATCAACACTAGATCTGGTCTTCTTGCTGGGATAAGGTGTATTATTATTATTATTTTTTTTTTTTTTGAGTTTTCACATCAGTGTTAGCTGATGGTCTTTCACTGGAGTCTGAGTGACAGCAAGTCTCCTCAGGTCTCCAGGACTCTTCTGAGTATTCTGGCAGATTGCAGCAGTGCAGTGTTCTGAATGGTTTCAATCCTTCCTCTGATATCCAAACTTTCCAAACCTTTTTCTAATCCTTTTGGGACTGTTCCAAGTGCACCAACTACAATTGGTATAACTTTCACTTTCATATTCCATAACTTTTTCAGTTCTCTGGCAAGGTCCAGATATTATTGTCGTTGTTGCATCGTCCTACCTGAAATATCTGGAGATCGAGTGACAGCAAATCACGGAGTGCAGTATTTTCGCCTAACTTAACACTGCTGTGGTCTGGATGTTCTCTTTATCTTCCTTGAATTTACATTTCTCCGGGGTATCTCTAGGGGTATTGTGACGGTATCTCTAGGGGTATTGTGACGGTGCCAGAACGATAGAGGCCTGTTTTTCCTTTCCTTTCCTTTCTCTCATTTCGATTCTGTAATAAGCTGAAACTAGTCACACCTCCAAATTGACCGATTATTTTTTTTTTTTTTTTTTGGTTTCCGTTCACAGTTGGTTTTCACTGGAAAACAAGTGAGAGCAATTCTTCTCAATACTCTCTTAACGGTTGAGATATCGTTTCGACAGTTTGACTGCTGACAACTTCGGAGTCAAACTTATATTTGTTATTCAAGCGAGCAAATACGCTTGGCCATTATAATATTTGATGTTATTCTGTCTCCTGACAAAGCAACTAAGAACCATCGCAATAACGTGACAAACTCAAATCCCTGGTCATCATTCCTATACAAGAAATTCTTGTGCTTGTGAATAGTAATGAACAGTAAATAAATTGGCTGTCATTCTGATGCCCACGCTTTGCGTCCGCGTCGTCCGAATCATGGGAACAAAATCTGATTCATTCGGTGATAACAGGCCAATCGGGACTCGAAACAACGTTTACATGAATCTTTGTAAGTCACAAATATGCAAAGAGTTCTGTTATTGCGATTTTTTCCTGATTCTTATAGTTCCAACTTGATATTGACTTAAATATATAAAGCAAGAAGAAGAAGAAGAAGAAGAATAGCATTAATTATAAGTGACACAAGGCCTTTTTATCGTGGGGTGCGTTTTCCCCTTCTATATTCCCCTTTTGGGTCACCTAAGGCACCGGACAATAAATCCGGCCCTGACCCTTTTATACAAGGGGACAGGCGTTCGGTCCCTTGTGATCATGCAATTTAATTTATCTTACCGGTCCAGAAGCCGAAGCTCCTGGACATAGAGCACGATGTGCCAAGAGTAGCAGTAATAATATTGACAACATCACGTGAGACTTCATGTGCATGGTACATAAAGTATGGATGAGCAAAAGCGCTGAAATTATGTTTTTGTATCTATTTGTAAAGAGGCATTCTGTAATCAGTAATAAGGCGTGAAACTTAAAACTTTAAAAACCTTTGATAACTTTCTGTCTGTGATTGTAGGGGCGAATTTTCGAGTTAGACTGTATTTTGGATGATAGCAATGATCAAGTCTATTTGTGAAACAGTTGTAATCGACGTGTGTAGGAAAATCAAAACGTACTTAATTTCAACCGAAGAAAATATTTCGACCCATAAAAAATTAGCAGATATCAAAAGTATAAATCTAGAATCCAGCTCAGGAAATAAAGTCGTCATTTTGTCTACTGAAAGGAAATAGCTTCAAATTGATGTTTGTTTTTTTGTTTTTTGTTTTTTTGTTTTTTGTTTTGTTTTGTTTTTTTCATAAATGTGATAATTATATGATTGGAAGATTAAAAAAATGATACCCGGATGATAAGATGAGAGGAAATCATTAAAAAAATGACATGACTCGTAAAGAGATACCGATGATAAGAAGATACGAATAACAAAGAGGCGCTAAAGTTAAGGGGGACATTGATAATAAGGAGACACCGTTAATAAGAGAACACTGATGATAAAGAGACACGAATTACAAGGAGACATCAATGATAATGATTATAAGGGGACGTTGGTGATATTGATGATAGATGGTCATCAATGGGGGGGAGACTTTGACGCTTTGAGACTGTTTCATCAAATGAATGTGTTTATTACTTTTTTACTTATTTGAGCTTTATCAGACACGCACATACGAATAAGTAAAAGCATTCGCAGAGGAGAAAAAGTGTAGGGTTATCTATAGCTGTACATTTAATCATAGCTCCAGAAAATCAACAAACTATTCGATGTTTTATTTGCGATAAATATTTCAAAAATAGTAAAGTTCAGTTGGATACATGGCGTAATGGATATAAGGGTTGGTTAATACAATCATCTGTAACTTTAGGTTACAGGTTCAATCGTGACTTCAGACGAAAATAACATATAATACTTAACATACCTTAACACTTGTACCCGGTCATAGTTAACGGAATGAGAACAATTTACCAAAATGGATTAAATAAAGGTTTCGATCCGAAGTTTTGTGAAAGCTCCGGATTACGATATAAATGCTCCCGAGTTCAACGAGAAGATTACCGACTTCAACTAGAAACAGCTGAAGAAGGCCAGAGGGCATATTGACCGAAACGTTGTGCATATAACAATAAAGATGAGGACAACAGTCCGAAAAATCTAAATAATCTATATATTAATACACTTGTTCCTTAATCTTCCGACCGTTATCATCTTGCAACACCCTCTGGTTAAAAATAAAACCGTCCAAATCGTCCAAGATGAAATTCAAAAATGTTAATCCTGATTATCTGGTGTTGCTTATCAACCAAATTCTTATTTCTTGTGAGTATCGTCACCTCAGCTAAATAATGGAACATTCCGTTTTTATTATAAAGAAAGAAAGGGAAGTGAAGGACATGCTACACAGATAAAATATAATAAGAAAGAAAGAGAGTGGGAAAAGATAGAGTGGGTGAGCGCGCGGAAGCGATAACGCAAATCTGCTTCAGTCAAACATAATAAAAATAAGGAAAGAAAGAAAAATGAGTGAGAGAGAGTTAAATCAAGATTATTGTATTTTTTACATATTGAACTGTTATTATAATATCCCTAAAGTAAGCATATCAAATGTTGTAATAATCAAATCATCATGCTGTGGTATATCCACATGTCCTGCTAGTACAAAGTAAAGGCTAGTATTAAACAAATTTTAATCTATTCACATAAAACAAAAAAGAAAGAAATTATAGACTGTGTTGTATACTCTTCTTTTTACTTCTATTATTCTTCTGCTCATCTTTGGTATCTTACATTCATCTTCTAGCGCCTGGACTTCGTCTTGGTGGTCGGTCGCACTTAATTCATTTCTTCTTCTAGATCAGTCTTGTTGCCAAGACATTCATAAACCACAAAACCATATTATTTATTTAAACCTTTATTTACTTAACTAAACATTTTTCATCTAACTAACACAGCGCGCGTATGAAGTGAGTTCCAGCTAGGGTAGTACATCTTCTCTGCCTGACGTCCAAGCTGAAAGCCAACCAGGTCCCACGTGACTTTTTGTAATATTCCATGGAAAGTCTCGCCTGTGATATGAAAAGGGGCCATCCCTTCAGAAATACAGGGGTTTGACAATAATCTATGCATAGATTATGTAACAACTGGAATTCCTTTTATCTCGGTCAAATACAATACTTCGTGATTCTCATTATTTATTTTGCATTCTTTCTTCTTTCTTTCTTTCTTTCTTTCTTTCTTATTTTCTTTCTTTCTTTCTTTCTTTGGTGTTTTAAACAAAATACATCTTGTGTTAACGAGAGAAGTCAACCCAAAGAGAAGACCTGTCTCTCTTCGTCACTTGATGCGAAATTTCAATCAGTTATTTGCAAATTAGATTAATTTTATCATCATATCATGCTAGCAACACGGATATCCATGACTATCTCTTGCCAACAGTCCCTATCGGTTTTTGCCCTGTGGAAGGCATCTGTGCAACACCCAGAATCTGCATAGAGCTGATCGATGTAGGTCCTTGCTGGAGGGCCCACACGAGCGTGTCCATGTATTCGCCCTGTTTCTCCAGTAGTGTCCAACATACCTCGTTCGTCTGACTTGGATGGTTTGTGTCATAAGGGACAAGTGACCGTACAGCTGTTTTTTTATGTGAGGTGCTGTTTTCACTGTTTGTTTAAGACAGCATGCAGCATTCTTGTGCAATTCCCATCTAGCTTATTCTTTATGCGTTTCGTTTAGAGTCCAAGTGGTTCAGCTGTTCAGTAGCACTGATACAACTACGACTTGGAAGAATTGTCGCTTTAGATAAAACTAGAAGCAGCTATCGGCGTCGCCTGGGTAGAGGAGAAGCAAAAAGTTAATATTGCAGCTCCATTATTACTGAATTGTGAGCTGGAAGCTCGCAGGATGCCCCATTAAAATCCCTACGTAAAAAAAATCTTGCGTTGATCCGGCCTGGTGGGGCGTCAGAAAAGATAGTGCACAGAAACTCTGAAAAGAAAAATCGGTATTTCCTATTTAAAAATTAGATGCAAAATAAATTCCATGCTGTTAGTATTTGAATTTCATTTTTTAATCATCTTCACGAAAATATGATTTATTTTTGCTCAAAAAGCAAGATCTGGTGATAGTGAATGTGAGTATATATTTACTTTGTCGTTAATTGTATTATTTTCGTCGTTTCCTCCGGATATACATACATACATACAACTGTCCTTTATATATCTATAGATAGAAAATCGCAAAAATACAGATGTGTGAATCTGAAAATAATGTCCCGAACTTAAATATTAGAGATTAATGTTACAAAACTAATGTGGATTTGGAAAACAAAAGTGATTTTTTTTTCGCAAGCAAAAACTTAAATTTAAAAGATTTTTAAAAGAATTTCCAAAAAGTTTTCTTGGTTGAACTTGGAAAATTATTTTTCAATAACAAAAAACTGCTTTGAATGAAACAATATCATGTAGTTTTTTTGGGTTTTTTTTATTCATAAAACAACCAAAGATTACCTCATTGATGACTTGAATTTCAAAGTCCTTTCTCGTTTATTTGAATGGATCCGACAAAGATTAGCGTCTGTTGAATCTTATGACAGCGATTTAATTTTGAATTGTTAAGTAACTTTGGAAGTCAGATAATGTTGCTGCTAATCTTGACACAAATCTAAAAAAAAAAAAAAAGTCCCATCCCATTGATTTCATCATCAGCAATACATCTTAGCGATCCTTGTCAATTGTATTTTCAACTCTTTTTATCCCTCTCCATTACCCATGACATATTACGATCTTCCCATTGGATATTTTTACCTTGTTTATAATAGGAAAGCGATAAAATTGCCTGGGGATAATAAATTTAACAAATATTTTCAGAACGACTCATTTGAGTCATTGTCTTCCTTATTCTGCAATTCATTCTCACTCATTTTTTTATCTCAACATTTAGATCGATACTTTCTCGACCTTCTTCAGCTGTATAGTTCATCCATTTGATGATATTTTTCTTTTTCTTCCAGATTTTTCCAGATTTGGATGTCAAGAATTCCTGAAAGCAGAAAAATTATTTATATATTTGGCTATGAATGCAAAACATGATACAATGGTTGATTGGTTGGTTGGTTGGATTTTACGGCATGTCAACCCTTGGGTTATTTTATGTCGAAGACGTTTTGTTTTATTCTTGTTGGGTATTCAAATTTTTAAAACTCAATTTTTTAAACAAATTTTTCCAACTCACGTTTTATCTATTTAACCCATATATGGGACCCTAACAGGTACAACGAAACCGGGTAAGAGTGGACCTGGGATTAATGGCGATAAACGGGTACTTCACACTCCCCAGAGCTCCAGAAATGGAAATTCCCCATTAGATACAGTTTAACATCATACCCAGGACACTAAGACGCTCAGCCACTGCCTTCTAGCATATATATAATAAAAAGGGTTGGGTATTTGCCATAGCAAAAGAGTCGGGAAAATCATATAGGTGGCCAGCTAACTGATTGGAAGGGGGCTTTCCGACCGCCCGTCTAGCCTAAGTAAGATCTAAAGGGGAATGCTGCATGTCATGGACGACTCAGCCATCAGGATTCCATCCTTAAGCATCATGAGTCACCACGACCAACAGGTAACCCCATTTGGGGGATTTTTACCTCTCTGCAGAGGAGAAGTCGGCGTAATCTAAGCCGACAGGCCTACAAGATACAATTAACTTATCTAAAGTATGTAATACGTGCCCCCTACTCAATATTGATGCTACATAGGGACATATCATTGTGGGAAATTATGCTTGGGACGTATGAGGCATTTACCTTTGCTGGGGATATCGTTGTGGGGAACCGTCCTTCCTTTGGACCGCATTTTCAAAAGAAATGAACACGCATTTGCAGTAATTGAGCTTTTAAACAAATGGCTCAAATTCTTGATTATTTTTTAGGATTTCTTTTCGAAAGACGGGATCAGTGTCACTGGAGAAAAAGTTAAATCATATTTGTTACTGAGATTTCATCATCTTTCTCTGGTCTCCTACGAAATTTTAGAATTAATCTGTCTGAGCCCCTTCAGGGTCCTTGACACTTGTCACGGTCCGCTGCTAAACTAGTATGCTTTCCTCTGCTGTTTTTCGGCTTTGACCCTTGTTCTGTTTTTCTACCCAAATATCGAGACATTTTTATTACGAAATATGATACGACAATTACGTAGCCAACAGATGACATCCAATCATTATTTTATTGTTAAACTACAATCGAACTATGTATTTACTTAAAAGTGTGTCAGTTATCACACAAAATGACCTATCTTTAAAAAAAAAAAAAAGTAGCACTTTCAAACGAATAATTGTGAGATTCCTATCTGTAACCTTCAAAATCTTTATCTAGATATTTTCATAAATAATGACTCTGACTCTCTAAACTATAACTGTGCTTGTGGAATATACTCTTATCTCCAAATGGCATATTTTATAATTACTGGGGGAAATATACCCTCCCCTTCGAGTGACATCTATCTGTCTACATACTTATTTATTTTCAACATCCTAAGGAATTATCCCGTTGCATTTGTTAAGTTGATTCTTTAACGAAAACCTTTTCAAAAACTAGAAACAAATTGTAACTCCATATATCGAAACATTTTCTTGGCCTTATTCATCTTAGTGCAATTTGGAGGTGTTGTCAAGGACAGAGATCCCCAGTGATCAGTTTAATTGTTTCTGGTTCTCTTGCTCAGTCTGCTTTAAAATAACTCTATTCTATGTAGAACTTATAAGTGAATTTCACAGTAACATTCTCTTTTAAGTGTCATCAATTTTGCTCATTAAAATGCATATGTGTCAACCTGAACTGATGATTTGTTTTCTTACAACACCTTTTTGTGTCGAATAGTCTTCGTCCCAAATATACCGTCATGGTACAATGATTTTCTATTCTATTTACACGCCTGTATATTTTGGGCGCCATGTTTACACTTTCATTAATCTAATTGGTTATTTTTTTACTTCTTCTGAACACAATCAACATTGGTTTTCCTGGGATTCTATCGATTGTTGGCGATAATCTTACTATGGTGACCTTGTCATGACATAATTACTGAATTATTGTAATTGCCATAAGATGCATTATTTTCTTGGCATTATTTTTTTTTTAATTATATTCTTGGGGACTTAAAAAAATTGCTTGATATTTTTTGGATATTTAAATTTTTGTTTTTCATTATTCGCTGCTTTAAGAAAGATTTCAAAAAATTTTATTTTTTATATTCGTTTCTAAATGGAGTGTTCAACATTGGAAAGACTGATCAATGTCTTTCTTCCGACTGACTCTGCGGCTGTCATTAACAAAACATTAGGTATTTTTTACAGATTTTATCTTTTCTTTCTATCTACTTTATTAGAGTTAAATTCTTTCAATTTGAGAAACAAATCCCTTCTTTTTTTGAATGATTTCTTCCCTTCTATTTCTCACTTAAAAGAAAGGATCAAATGATAATAAAGCTATTCAAATTCCTATTCATTAAAATCTTAAAGTAATTATTAAATGAAAGTTTTATCAATGCAATAAGTAAATTATTTGAGAATTTAGATATTTCTAGAAAAAATAGAAATATTGTAGATTTTTTGACAGATATAACTATGAAAATAAAAATTGGTAACAATTATTCTGAAACAATTATATATTTTTCTGTGTACCTAAAGGATCAGTACTGGGAATTTGTTATTATTTAATATTCATAAAGGATTTACCTAATGATATGAAATATATAATTATTTGTTGATGATGTTAAATTATTTGTTAGACCATTAAGAAATAACAGAAATGGATCTAAATAAATTGTCATATTGGGAAGATATTTGGAAATTAAAATTCAACATTCAAAATTTGTTAAAGTTGATTAGTTGGCTGGTTGGTTGGATTTTACGGCATGTCAACCTTGTTGGGTTATTTTATAGCGAAGACATTTTATTTTATTCATTCTTGTAGGATATTCAATTTTTTTCAAACTCATTTTTTAACACATTTTAACTTAATTTTTTAGTCTATTAAACCATATGGGGGACCCTAACAGGTACTACTACTCCGGGTCAGAGTGACCTGGGAATAATGGCGATGAAGGGGTACTCCACACTCCCTAGAGCTCTAGATTTGGAAATTCACCACTAGATGTAGTTTAACATCATACCCAAGACACTAAACTCTCAACCACGGCCTTCTAGCACATATGTCATTAAAAAATGTACGGGTTTGCCATAAAGACAATATGGTTGGGGCAATCATATAGGAGCCAGGGCTTGACATGACCAATCGATTGATCGGAGGGGGCCCCTCCGACCGCTCGTCTAGTCTAAGTTCGGGTCTAAGTGGGGTGTTACATGTCAAGGACTGCTCATCCACCCGGATTCTGTTATTTTATGTTTTGACATATTTGACATTTATTTAGAAAATAAAAATAATTTTCTGGGATTCAAATAGCATCAAATTTTCTCGGATTACATTTTTTTAAAGAATCTTCGTTGTCATAAATTGTTTTTGTTTCACTCTTTATTCAGTTGATATTTATTCCCGTCTTCCTGTTACGAACTTCAACACTTTTCTATATGCAAGATAATTATTCTGATATTTTCTGACGCTCGGCTTATTTTGGACTCATGAGACTCCTACGTTTCGCATTCCATGAATCTAATTGGTTTGAACTTGATTTTCTAAAATACTTCAGCGACCGGGTTGACTAGAAAGATAATCTGCGCAGACGATCGGCCAAAGTGAATCTCTTAAATGTTATTCCCTTCAACAGTTAGTTGGAGGTGCGTGGTGTAATCGTTAGAGTCGTAGGAAATAGACTCGTCGACCCAAGTTTAAATCCAGGACTAAAGCTACAGTTCACATAGCGCTAATTCTCTTGGGAAAGGTATGAATCCAACTATTCTTCCTCCAGCTATGGGTAAATAGTAAGGCAGACTGGGTCCTTTAACCTTGTTTTGGCAACCAGTCTAGGAGAAGGAAGACTCGGGATTCAAACCTGTTAAATCCGATGGGGTGGTCACTAGTAGAATAGGCCCAGTCCTAGTTAGTGATCTGTTTCACTAATTAATACTAATTAATTAATAAAACAAAAACGTATATAAATTGACAGGTATTAACAGTTTTCTTTTTAACTGTAACAGCTGTCCATGATGATATTCATATTTCTATTTAGGAAGGAGTGAATGATTATAATTTACATTTTATAGATATCTTCATTATACAAAGAATTCGGATGGTTAAAAAGTGAAATTCAGTTGCAAATTGGAGAGGAATTTGCTTTATTCACTGAGGATTTTAAGTGTATTACTTTAGTTAAGCTCTCAGCATGTTGTGTGTTTTTTATAGTTTTTGGTCACATAAGAGTAAAAAATAGTAATAAGGAAAATACTTTGCCATTTTGTTTCATTTTGAAGTGGTCATTCAAATTCTCAACGATTGACAAAAACGAATGAGTAAAAGTAATTATCATCGGAAACTAAATACTCTCTCTCTCTCTCTCTCTCTCTCTCTCTCTCTCTCTCTCTCTCTCTCTCTCTCTCTCTCTCTCACGCACACACACAACAAAGAAGTCATTTATATATGCTAGTTTTGTCATGTAACAGTATTTTAATGTTCTAAATCACACGCGCACATACAGACTCTCACACACACACACACACACACACACACACACACATATATGTGCCTGCGTGCGTTTGTGTGTGTGTTAGGCCGCGCATGCGTGAGGTTAAAATATAACCGTAAAAAATGTGAAAACCTGGTTGTTGAAAATAACATTTTTTTTAGATATGACATATTTCGATTTTTAGAGCTTTATCAGATACTGCGTTGTTGGCGGTTGTTGTTGTTGTTGTTTAATGGCAACGGCTTTGAAAATGCAAACGTCAGGGAAACAGATGTTGAATGTTATGAATAAATTTTCTACATCATTTTTCTACAGCCATATTCTTAACAGCATATTTGGATATAATTGTTCAATATATATATATATATATATATATATATATATATATATATATATATGGGGAGTAAATATTAAAGTAAACACTGAGTTATATCCGACAATATGAAGAAATTTGAAAAACTGTTCCAAAAATAAGATGAATTTATTTATCGACTCTTAAACATTTCGGTTTATTTAAACCTTCATCAGGATGGTTTTATGGGATGAAGAAATTAATGGATGTTTTATAAATGACAGGAGTTAGAAAAAATATTTTTCTAACTCCTGTCATTTATAAAACATCCATCAATTTCTTCATCCCATAATCAATCCTGATGAAGGTTTAAATAAACTCAAACGTTTAAGCGTCGATAAATAACTTCGTTTTTCAAATTTCTTCATATATATATATATATGTATGTATGTATAATCGTGTCGTGCTGTTAGCATGGTTTCCCATGATTCGCCAACCATCCCTATCTGTCATCGCTCCCGGCAGGTCTTCCGGCGGCACCCAAAATCCACGCAGAGCTAATTGATGTAGGTCTTTATTGGTCAGTCCACATTGGTGTACCCATGTATATGTGCCCACAGGAGGATGTCACTTATAATTTCGTACTTGCTTATCCAGCATGTCTTGTTCGTCTTACCCTGATGGTTTATGTAATAGGAGGCAGGTGACCGTACAACGTTTTTCTTATGGGGTGCTGCATCCAGTATTTGTTCAGGATATATATATTCTTCAGTCGAGCTCGCCTATCTAACATCTTCAAAATAAATTAAGAACCTTTTCAATGATTCTAGTTCTTATAAAATCCAATATTTTTTTCTAATATAAACAGCAATTCACGTTACTAACGCTTCCTGAAAATAAAATTTCCACTTGAGTGATTCTGACCTTCTGGTTACATCCGGTTACAAATCCTGTTGTCCCTGAAAGAAGTAGAATTTCTAGTTTTTATATTTTATTTTCCGCATTCCACCATTCAGGTCAGACACAAAGGTTCATTTTTGGGCGGGCCAACCACGAACCGAAGCGTATGGGATGGCAGCACAAAAAAATGTGCGGATCCCGTCGGTATTCCCCTATTGAGGCGCCTCGGGCACTGGGCAATAAATTCTACCCTTTCCCTTTAAATCAATGGACAGGTGTTGACAGTGGGTAGCGTCCTGGGATCATGCCGTTGATTTAATTTATCCCCGGCCCAGGGCCCGAGGGGGAGGGGGAATATTCTAACAGTCTCAAACGGCAAGGGCCAAGCATTCGATTTGACATGATTTTCGAGACACAACTTTTGGAATTCTTAGGTTAAAAAAACACACTTATTGCACGAGTCCCTTTATTTTCTAATAATGGTAGGTATCCAATCCCAGTTAAAACCAAGGATTTCTATCCAGAATATTTTACAACCCTTAAAGAACTAGCGCAACTCAATTTTACTATCTTCTATTTCATTTCCAATTGGCCTTGTGTCGGACTAAGCTAAGATTGATAAATATCAATATTGTTAACTCGAATATTTCTAGATGGACATCTTATTGTTTTACAAAAATAGTACAACAGCCATCTTGAATAAATCTTCAGAATATTAAAGTAAACATTTTCTGTTTGGTGGAGTAATCAGTGAAGTGTCAATGTCCTTTAATCTTTGAGTTACCTCGCAAAAATATTTAATTTCTCAAATATTTTTGTAAATTTCCACATATCTTTTGGACAAGTCCAACATTTTTTTCTCCATTTTTGTCGAAATAGGTACAATAAATGCTGCAATGCTATTTGATAATTTTTTTTTTAAATTTAAAGAGAAATTGTAACCACACAAATAAAAACATAAGCACGTCCAGTTCTGAAAATAAACTCTGATGATGAAGTTCATGCTTCAAAATCGATAAGACAAAAATAACATCTTTTTATTTTTATTTTTCATACGCATTGTATTGGCCTTCAAAATATTAATATAATTTTTTTTTTTTTTTTTTTTACTGCGACCGACACACAAACCCTAGACAAGAGTCGACCGCCGCACATAACACACCCGATAAATAACCAATTACAACGCAAGGATTCTGAAATTAAAACCAAAATTTCCGTATGAAACAGAATGATCGACTATAAAAAGGTGTTACCGTGATGTCGTCGTAATAAAAATTGAGAGTTACTGTCTATTATTTTCAATACATCTCTAAAGGTACAAATAGAATAGCATAGATCGATAGAACTCACTACTTGTTATTTTGCTGTTGAACAGGATATTTACGACCATTGCACATGTAGTGAGTTTAACCTTTAGTAAGTTAAACTTAATAAATATCTACCTATGAACATCAATATTGTGTCAATAAAATGGGCGATAGATGGTTAGTAGTAAATGGATATAATTATTCAGTATTTTCCAAAGTATCATTGACCAATTATGGAAATTTATTTCGGATACATGTTCGAATAGTTACATATAGGCCAATCACGGCCCTCCTGGAGGTCACGTGAGGCCAGCTATAAAAGTAAGGACACTGAAGGTTCTTCCTCTCTTCGCTCCTCTTTTGCCTTAGCCACTAGCTAACATGGGTTTTTCTACTACTAAGGCCACCAACCAACGACGGTAAGACATCACTTCCTGATACAGCCAAGGACGACGAGATCAAAGTATTTGCTTCCTCCACAATTAAAGTCTGAGAGCCGACAACTTAAGCGGCTACTACTATTGAAACCGGGCCACGAAGGAACGAGTTATCAGGACTTCAATAACAGCTAATTTCAGCAGGTAACCCCAAACGAGACTTAAATCTTACCAAACCTAAATTTTTAACAGTGAACTGTAAATTACCATTACTTGTTTTATACATTGTTTGTACCTATTTATATATTCTTGGAGGTGGCGGGTTAGCTCAGTCGGTAGAGCGTCAGACCAGAAACCACAAGGTTCTGGGTTCAATACCGGTCCTCGCCAACTCAGCATATGAGTAGCACAGGGAATTCTGCGGTAAAGTGAGGAGCCGATGGTAGGTGTGGCGCTCCGACTCATACGCCAAAAACAATCTCCGTTGGTCTAGCGCTAGTGAAAAGGAGATATACTCCCTCGCTGTCTGGCTGATACCGACTTTAGGCCTGTCCGACTACTCTTTTATATATTATTGAAGTAGTAGGTTGTTGTATTGTTTTTCTTTCTTCAAAAGTTTCGCCCATTTTTCACTGTGCATTTATTTCCCGACAAACCTTAGGGGATAAAATTCCTTACAGTTTTCCGATAATTGCTACACACACTGTGGTTATTTGCTACACAATTTGAGTCTCAATTGATTTGAGATTATGTTAATGAATTGTTATATTCATGTCTGAACTTAAACAATATTCTGGTCAATAAATAATGAACAATTATATATTAAAAAAGAAAGATTAGACAATTAAAAATTTACAACTGTTGAAAACTGACATACATTAGAGAAAGTGATTCCAGAAAGTATCAATTAATTATTGATATATCGCAATGTTAAACAAATCGATTAACATTTATAGAAAATTGAAATATTAACCGAACTTGGCCTTTATCATTTGTAGAGGGGGGATTTCAATTTATTGAAAGGATAAAGACTGTTGTTTTTTTTAAGACATCAGCGACCACATCGTCATAGTTAGAGAAGCAAAGTTACAAAGTTTACAACAAGTTAAAAACATTGAAATGAAAGGAATAAAGTTTAAAAGAAAAAGTAGACAAAAAGAAAGAAATACTTTCATCATTGAGCAGTGTAGAAAGAAAAGAACGAATTTCTAAGGAATGATTGGATGTCATGGGAAAGTGAAGGATTCAAATTGGTTCTGAAAAACATTCCTTACATACGTAGGTACATCATTGAATACGTAATTTAATGATGAAAAAATAATTAATTTTAAACAAGGGTTTATTTCAACATAATCTCCTTCTTTTGAAATCCATTTAGTATGATACTTTTTGTTAATCATAAAAATACAGTGAAACATTTTTAACGAATAGTAACGTTAAAATGACAATATGTTCTGGAATATGAAAATACCAATTGATATTTAATATTTTTCGAGGTCAACACTATTGGAAAAATTCTAACTGGTTTAAATTTCTACGATAAGCAACTAACGTTTTACAGATTATATATATATATATATATATATATATATATATATATATATATATATATATATATATATATATATATTAATGTGGAGGCTGGAAGGAGAAGAATTGATGAGAAAGGTGTTATAGGCGTTTTAAAATGTGTGTACTGCATTGGAAATTAATTTTGTTTAAGGATGGTTTATATTGTTTTATGTATAGAGCTTCTAGTATTTGGATTCACCTCATATTGGATTCACCTCAACCACATTGTCACGTCGTCTAACCCTCCATTTAACAGATAATAGTTCCATTTCAAAACACCTAAAATTAAATTCATGCCTCCACTCTAATTACCGAAATATTCTAACAGAAAATACACACATTCTGCACGAGGAAAAAAATAAACAAAAACTCCAAATACTAGAAGCTCTATACATAAAACAATACAAACCATCCTTAAACAAAATTAATTTCCAATGCAGTACACACATTCTAAAATGCCTGTAACACCTTTCTCATATATATATATATATATATATATATATATATATATATATATATATATATATATATGGAAGGTATGCACATCTAACTACTCTCCCTCCAGCTATGAATAACTAGTAGGGCAGACTGGGCTCTTAAACCTTGACTAGGTAACCAGTCTAAGAGAAGGAAAACTCTGAATTCTAACTATTAAACTTCGCATAAGAAATTTACCTACTCCTGTGAAGGGGTTGATAAACACACACACACACACACACACACACACATATATATATATATATATATGTGTGTGTGTGTGTGTGTGTGTGTGTGTGTGTGTGTGTGTGTCTGAAAATATCTTCTTGTGATTGAAGAGATGAAGGAAAAAAGAAAAATTGCTAGGCATTCCTAAACACCATTCGATATAACTTATCCCTCAAGAAAACAGACAGATATATTTGACGAAATTATATTTGAAAACAACAAAAATAGAGATACTGGTCTAAAATGTATCCAGTTACGAATTTATTTCGTACCTGGATTTTTAAACAGTTAGTTTAGGGATGAATTTGATTTCAGACCAATGGAGAATACTTTTACCAGAGTCGTCAGTTTTTTCAGGTGTAAAATAAATTGTCTTATCAATAAAAGATAGATATAAATACAACGAACACAGCTGGGACAGCATTTTGTGTTCGTCGCTCGACGTGAAATTCTTGAAATTCGATATCAAAACGAAATAACAACACAGAGTAAACGCTATTCACCTTTAAGGATCAATGTTGTGTTAGACTAACAAACGAGCAACTTGAATTTGTTCCCTGCTCAATTAATTTGCACGGTCTTTTTCCTTGTTAATGTACCACCATGTTAATGT
Source organism: Doryteuthis pealeii (assembly GCA_023376005.1). Lineage (NCBI taxonomy): Eukaryota > Metazoa > Mollusca > Cephalopoda > Myopsida > Loliginidae > Doryteuthis > Doryteuthis pealeii. The sequence goes on from CM042138.1 coordinate 54,744,327, forward strand.
AATATTATAATCATCAGGTCGTGCTGGCAGCTCGGATATCCATGAAAATCTCTCGCTAACCGTCCCTATCAGTCATCGTCCCCGGGAGGTCCTCTATGCAGCATCCAGCACATCAATGTAGCTCCGGCCCACGCCGGGGGTCCAGTGGCTTCGGCCCTGGATCTTTACGAGTTAATAGCGTCGATCCCAGGGGGCTATCCCCCCAGGCAACACCTGCCCCCTTGATTTAAAGGGGCGGGGCTGGGTTTATTGCCCAGTGCCTGAGGCGCCCCCCTTGAGGGGTAATGCCGACGGGATCGCGCAATTTTTTCACCCGCCACCCCATGAGTCTCGGCTTGTGGGTGGTGCCACATAAATAGGGCCTTTGTGCCTGACCCGTACAAGTGGGGTACGTGGAAAATATCATGTAGGTCCGCACATCGATGTAGGTGTTTGTTTCTGGTGAAGTTTGTAGGTCCTTGTTGGACGGCCCACAGTGACATGCCTATGAGTAGATTTCCAAAAGAGAATGTCACTTATACTTATAACCACATGTTAGTATACGGACTTAATGATCCACTCTTGGATATAAGAATTATTTTTTACAAGAAGTTTCCAGTTTATTCCATTTGATACAGTAAATAAGTGAAACGTAAGTTTTGTAATCAAAGTATGTTTGATGTAGATTTTACGAAAGGTGAAAGTTATGCACAGTTATTATCCCTATACTTGTAAAATCTACAATATCTATCAATGAATATGAGATTAAGTGGTATGAAGCGCTTCCGGTTTTTGAAGAGATCCGATGAAACTGGATTTCTGCTTTTGTTTCTGGTGAAGTTTGCCAACGAACCCAGCAACAAGCCAAATAAACGGCCGGTCTACTGATCGTCGAATGGGTAACACAAATCAAACGATCGATCTCAGCTATTTTAACGATATGGGCCACGTATTGGTTTTCAGTTCAATATTTCTTCTTCGTTGTTTTTTTTCGGCTGGCATATCTTTTCTGTCGGGTTTGCCACGAAGGCTAAGTTCATATTCAGCTTGTTAGTCAGTGTTAATGGCCGGTCAGGTGTCAGCCTCGCCTAAAAGACTTTTTTTTCTTTAAACAAAAGCTGGTTTTAGTATCCGGAATCGATACTCGTTTGTACACTCAACCGACGGTACAGAGTTGTCTTTCTTTATTCAATGAAACATATTGTTTAACATTTACAAAAATATACATATACACACATTACTCCTGAAACAGGCAGAGATGTAAACATACATATACTAATGAGGTGTAAATATGATTGTGGTTGAACATTTACGGGGGGTGGGCGCATATGCAAATTCAGATGTATATATGCGAATGAAAAACAGCCGTTAACTTTTACCTTCCCACTTTTATCTTTACCACATACATGACACACGTAGCTACACACATACACACATACATACAAGCATACAAACACGTGCATACACACACACAGATGCAAAATAATCTAATCTGCGTGTTTCTGTCTCCATTTTCTAAATATTGATGTGAATGCAAAGACGCTAGTTGAGAGTCAACAGGAAAGTATTGCTCAGAATTCAAATATCTCCATGCGAATTTAGGATGCGAAACAACCATATATTAGAACTAACAAAGAGGTTTAAATATTTTGCTAGTTGATTCAATGGAAATTTCTAAATCATTTTTAGCAGGAATAGTTAAGTCAGTTATTGCCCATTTCAATTTCAAATACTGAATTTCATTGGAAGTAAACACTTTCACCCCAGTTGTAAATTCTATTCTCTCAAAATAATGTTATATATATATATATATATATATATATATATATATATATATATATATATATATATGTGTGTGTGTGTGTGTGTGTGTGTGTGTGTGTGTGTGTGTTTGAGATTATTTTGGTATATGTATCCGTTTGTGGGAGGTACATATATCTGGTTTGTGCATTTGTATGGAGCATTAAAGAAAGAAATATCAGAAACTCGGTTGTTTTTTTTAGTAGAGTTTCGTTTATTTAGTAGGATTTTTATAGCTTCCATCTTCAGACTGTGTAAGGATAGTAGTGTTGCTGGCTTCTGGTTGTTCCTTCTAATGGGAGTAGCTGCTACTTGTGGTAGTGTAGTTGTCATCTTTGTGTGTGGGTGTACATGGCGCTGATTGATCAGTTGGTAAGCTGTATTTACCAAGACAGAAATAAACAACGGATAAAACTTTAATTTTCTTCAAAATAGTCTTATTTGTATTCAACAGCGATGTTTCAAAATACTCTGTATTATTTGGATTTTCGGACTTTTGTCCTCCTCTTTATTGTTATATGCACAACGTTTCTGCCGATGTGCCCTCTGACCTTTTTCAGATATTTCTTGTCGAACTCGGGAACCTTCTCGTCGAACTCGGGAACCATCTTGTTGAACTCGCGAGCCTGCATGTCGTAATCGGGAGCATTCACAGAACTTCGAATCACACCTTTTTTATAAATCCATTGTTTTCATTCAATTAACCATGACCGGGTACAAGTGTCAAGTTATGATGTTAAGTATTCTATGTTATTTTCGCCCGATGTCAGGATTGAACCTGCAACCTACAGATGATTGTCACCTAGCACTGTATTAACTTAACCTTGGACGAGAAGGTTCCCGAATTTGACAAGCAACACCTGAAGAAGGCTAAAGCACATCGCCAAACCGTTGTGTATATGAATATAAAGATGAGAACAAAAGCCCGAAAAATCAAAATAATACTAATTATGAAGCCTTATCTAAAAAAAAAAAAGTCCAGATAAATCATAGTCAAAACATTAAAAACTGAAACTATTCTTTTAATCTGATGTAAAGTTGTGTCGTCGTATTTCTTTTAATGTACTTCACATCCTCAAATCTTATCTTTAAGAATAATTTTCAGTTTGGGTCTGATGAGGATGGAAGGTGCTGCACTTACATCATTCTGATTTGTCTTTGTTTCTTTGTTTTTTGTTGTTTGTTTTTTTTTTTGGGGGGGGTTTGGGGGGTAAATTTTGTTGATTTATTTTTTTTTTGAATTTTGTCCAAACCTGCTTATCAAAAATTATCTAGGCTGCTAATCAAACAGTATCAACAACTCCCACTTGTTATACACCCCTTTTTGTATCGGGTATATACATGGCGAAAGGAGAGAATTCTGAGGAGGTTCTATTTCGCCGACTGGCTACTGTTTTCCTCCTCTGGTTGATACGACTTCTTTTGACCTGGGTTTGGTTGTCTGTGCTCATACTCTTTGTTTTTAATAATGATGACTTTGTTTATTTTTCAAAAATGTCTTTATTAAAACCGAAACCCTAAAGGGTTTAACCGCACGGTGAGGAGATGGATTACTTGGGAACAGACGGTCATCGCGTCCGGTCTCTTTGACTAACCACCAAATTCTAACTACCTAACTCAGTTCCCTTCACACGCTCTTCCCTTAGCCAATGAGAAATCAGCGGCTAGGTCAGTGAAAGGTGAACTTGTCATCCACTTCTACAACGGTTAATGGTAACTTTCCATTTACCATACCGTTATTTAAAGTTTAGTACACTACAATCATAATTCGTAGGCTACCCACGAATTATGTAACACCACTGATTCGTGTCGACATCATCATTTCATTATATAAGTTGCTCAGCTGTTCACACGTCTTCATATAAATTATAAATTAGATAATCTTAAATTTAAACAAATTAAAAATTAAATCTCGATACATTTTGATTACACCTCGTATGTTCTATCCGTGATAATAATGGAAACTGAGTTAATGTCAATGCTGATCAGAGATTAAATTTTTATCAATGGGGTGACGGCAAACAAAAAATTATTCTTTCGACAGCAAACGAAAAAGAACAACATAAGTAGATTTCTAAAATGTCTCTCATATCACAATAACTATGGTGCTCTTATGACAACCTTTGATAAGGCTGACATAAAAATACATCTTCCGTTAAATCTAGATAAATAACTGTAGTCCCCAAGTATAGTGCCTACTTTTAATCTGATGACCTCTAACATATATATATATATATATATATATATATATATATATATATATATATATATATAATATATAATAACAATACCCGTTTGGTAACTCGTTGAGGTCTGGGTAAATAATTGGGATTAGGGAAAAGTGAGTTTAGAAAGCGAATATTTTTTTTTAAATAAATACGACAGGAGAATTAAAAAAATTAAAATCATTTTGTAAGATTTCTACGAAAGGGAAAATTTGACCTAATTTAAATCTAAATGAACCTGATTCTAGCTACGAGCTAGCTGCTTCTGAAACTTAACATACAAATATATTTCACACTCCCTAGTCTCTCTCTTTACGCTCACAGAAAACTAACATATATAACGAGGAGTTAATCAAGATATAATTATAGAGGGGAAAAGTGACAGGCAAAATGTTAAGTATGAGACGGGTCAGTTTTTTACTTGATTGCAAATTAAGACTAATTAGAACCAATTAAAATGGATTTTTTCAAACATAACTTTTTCTGATAAGAATTTTGTGTCATTAAACTAAATAGAAAAAAGGCTTTAGCAAACAATCATTGATTCACTCAGCTTTAATATAATAATAGATATCAACATATTCATTTGAATCCGACCCTTTATCTCTTGTTATGACATAATGTCTAGATTTAAAGGTAAAATGACAGTTTCTTTGGTCACTAATGTAAATCTCGGACTAATTGTAAGTAAAATCATATCGAAGAATTAAGAAATAAAGCTATGTAAGTTTCAGCCTTCACCAGATTCAGCTTGACGATCAAGACCGTCAACACTGACAACGAACAAAAGCAGAGTTACATATGTTGAGTTCAGAAGATTACAAGAATTGGACAACGCCTAAAAATCCAACTGTCGTACTTTCTTGGTTTTCTTTATAAACATGAATATCTATTAAAATTTCAATGAGACCATCAGTGACTCATAACATATGGACAGCTAAAACACAATCTCACAGGTGTGTGTGTGTGTGTGTGTGTGTGTGTGTGTGTGTGTGTGTGTGACTATTAGGCCGTTCGATATATTATACATATTTATTGACTTTTGTCATACAACTATAAAATGAAGCCCTAAGTGAATACTGAAACCTCTACGGGAGCAATAGCTTCATAATCTAGCAATCTACCCTTTCCCCTATTCTTGACGAATTTACATAAATATTAGCAGACATCACTTTAACCTTGTTCGAGGCCATAATAGTGATGCACCCGGTGAAGGTCGAACTCTCTGTGATGAGTTTTTTCGTCTTCACTGAAATGTCTTCTCTTTCCACCTCCATTGTAAAGATTCCCCAGGGTTTCCATTATTGATTTTTATTGAAATCCAATTAATCAGTCTTGTTCCTTAATATTAGTTTCATCATCATCATCATATCGCGCATGCAGCACGGATATCCATGACAATCTCTCGCCAACCTTCCCTATCATTCATTGCGGAGCAACCAGCATCTTCGCATAGCTGGTCAATGTAGGTCCTTGCTGGGCGCCCCACACTTGCATGTACATGTGTTGGCTTCTACAGGAGAACGTCGCTTTTGAGCTCATCCTTGCTTCTCCAGCAGTGTCCTGCATGCCTTGTCCGTCTCACTCAAATAATTTGTGAGTTGGGGGGGGGCAAGTGACCGTACAGCTGCTTCCTTGTGGGGTGCTGTTTCCACGACTTGTTCAGGACTGCACACAGCATTCTTGTGAAGCTCCCATCTATCTTATTCTCAAGACGCTTCCTTAGGGTCCAAGTGGTGCAACCATATAGCAGCACTGATACAACCACAGTCTGGAAGAACTGTCGCTTCAGCTTGTCATGGAGATCGGACCTCCATATGACTGATAATTTGCTTGTGGCCGACCATACCTTTGCTATTCGTGTATTAACATCGCTCTAGTTTAATATATGTGTAAAGTTTTATTATGGTAATATTACTGGTGTAATAACCAACTGGTTATACACAGACAGACAGAAATTGCCATTTATGTTGTAGATAATAAATGCGTGTGAACACATCAACACATGGAAATGTATCCACATAATAATAGGAAATGAAATGTGCACCAGAAATTTAAGCCATGTTCTGCATATGTGTGTCTATCAAAATGTTTCAAATATCGATGAACTTCTATTCTGACATGCGCTTTATCCTCTGCACAAAGTAGCAAAATGGTTGAAGTCAACTCTGCTCATTGGCGGTATTGATTTCTTGGTCAGGGATTCAAGTGACGTTTCTTCGCTTATCAGACAAAGAAAAATCTGGGCTATTTTTCTCTGTTTCATTCTTTCTTCATTAAATCAACAAAACTTCTTCAATGTACAGATTTTGATAATGGCAACGAAAGATAACCAAATCCAGCAATCTCTTATAATATATATATATATATATATATATATATATATATATATATATATATATATATATATATACGCATCACTCCTACAATATACGCATTTTCCTCAACCAATTCCGAATGATTGGTGCTCCAAGTATTGACCAGTTCTTTGTGTGCCTGATTAGGACTTTAGATATTTTCTTTATTGGTAAGCTTTGTTAACAATTTTGTCAACAGAAAATTTTGATATAAAGTAGAAAAGAGACTGCTCGGCGTTGCTTGGGTGGAAAGAATAACCTATAACAGAATCTGTGATTTTAGGAGGGTTTTCCATCAGTTTCTTGGAGTGTTCTTTCCACTTCAGAAGTCTATCTTCTTGGCTGGTTGCTTTTAGGTTTGGTCCTGAGGTGATTTTCCCACCATTAACTTCATTTACTATCTGCCATGCTAATTGCGATTGTCTATCTTCTACAGAATTTCTGATTTTGTTTATCTATTCTATTTGTTCGTTTTGTAAAAAAATTAATTAATTGCCAATTAGACATCAAACTAGGACACTTTGCAATGTATGAACTCGACGAAGTCCTAAAAACAATAAAAAGGTGAGAAGCCGCAGATTCAACTAAATATATTCGGCTGGACGACTCCAGTACAAGGGGTAGTAAGTGATACCATAGCAGGACTTAAAAACGCTTTTTTGTACTTACTTATGAAGAACTGTGTAGAAATCGATTATTTTTAAGTATTGAAAAGGTATTAATCAATAAAAATCAAAAACTAAATTTTGCACTTTTCTTTATTATAAACATATTAAAGAGTAGTCGCGATTTTAGTCTGTCTCTCCGTCTCTGTCTCTGTCCCTGTCTGTCTGTCTGTCTGTCTCTCTTCTTCTTCTTCTTCTTCTTCTTCTAATGTACTGTACACTCCAAATGCCCATTTTTCGCAGTCCTTACATGTTAAAATAATTCCTAGCACTTTATTTTTTCTATATCATATGTATTATAATAAACATGGGTTATGAAATGATTCCACTTGTAAGATAGATGGTAAATAGAAAGAGAATTGAAACGACCAACTGTGTAACAATGGTTATGATTACGATTAGGGTTACTCCAGAGATCATATTTAGAACTGAACATGGGCCAGCATTCGAAATGAAGTATACGGCATTATGAAGCTTACTCTTGGACAGCAAAGGCGAAAGCATCAAGATTGATTTGACAGCAACAACGAAGAGTAGAAACAGGAATCTTTCTCTGGTTGACTGCGTCATGACAGGATCACCAGAAGAAGTAAAGTTCAGACTGGACTGTAACAGATGAGGGACAAGAGGTGGGAAGCAGAGGATACAAACATTCAGATGTATACAGATGGCAGAAATCAGGTTTTTTTGGGGGGTTAGGGGTTTTTTTTTTTTGGGGGGGGGGTTATAGCTTGAAGCCTCATCCAACACCATGCCCGATCTGCTCGATCTGGCAATGGCATCCTGCTTATAGAGACTAGCGACAAAACAGGCCATTTAAGATATGCCTCAGCGCGGATCCTGACATTTTTCAATGACTTCCAACTAGGGATGAATACCTGTTAGAAATTTTGTGACATATAAGGTGTGCTCTAAATCCTCACTTTGATTTATAGACTAGCCAGGGTCACGTGAGTTATTCTTGCAACAAATCATACTGCGGGCCCGATAGAATACTTAAACCCCCACATTGGTCATAATTACAAATGCACTCTTTGAGGACGGACATAGGATTGCCGGATCTTTACCAATAACTCAGGAAGGACTTATACGATTACCAGAGTAACCAAAGGATTCATACCAGTAACTGAGAACACTTTACCAGAGTAACAAAGGATTCATTAAACGTAACAATACCAATATTGAAATACCAGTAGTATACCGATATCAAATATGACAAATCCGGAATTAGAAGTGGGCTCATAAGCTTATATTTCCTTATATATATATATATATATATATATAATATATATATATATATATATATATATTCTTTTTCTTTTTAGACGTCCGTCGCAGATGACGATGACGTCACTCCATGTCTTCAACAGTTGTGGACCCTCTGGTGGCTAGTTAGTCCAATTCTGGACACATATTGTAAGGGAAATTCCCTTCTGCATTTCGCGGTTCATGACAACGAAGACGTCGCCGCTCTGCAGGCCTGTTAATCTCGATATTGAGCCGCTCAGCTCCTGTGAGGCAGGTGTCTCGCCAACCCTGTCTGTTGGAGGCTAGTTCTTCCAGTCTGGAAGGTGTAATGGTGCATTTCTTCATCGTTGTGTTAATATGGCCTTTGGACCGCTTTTGTGGGACTCCTGTCCTCCGCGTACCATCTGTGAGTTCACTGTAAAGTATTTTACGGGGGAGTCTGTCTGTAGGCCTGTAAAAATTCCCCTGTAAAATACTTGTAAAATTTATGTTATATAACGCACGCACACACACACACACACACACATATATATATATATATATATATATGTGTGTGTGTGTGTGTGCAATATATAACAAATTTTACAAGTATTTTACAGGGGAATTTTTACAGGCCAACAGACAGACTCCCCCGTAAATACTTTACTATAGCGCTAATACCTTTGGGAAAGGTATGAATCCTACACTTCCTCCAGCTATGGATAAATAGTAGGACAGACTGGGCTCTTTAACCTTGGTTAGGCAACCGGTCTAGGAGAAGGAAAACTGAATTCAAACCTGTTGAACTACGCTTAAGAAATTGACCTTGTGTCACATCCTGCTTGTGCGGAGGGGTTGGTAAATAAAATAAAAATATATATATATATATATATATATATATATATATATATATATTATATACTAATTGGGATAATTTTCCTTGTAGGACTAGGTTAAATATCAAACAATAGTTTTAATAAGAAGAAAATAGCAAGTTAAAGTATTCTGTCATCAGAAATTTAAAGAAAACTGTTTCAGATTATTAAAAATGTTTTAGCACAATCAGGAAGTACAAGACAGTGCACTGTGCGTACGTGACGTACAGTAACATCCTGTTTCTGTATGATACATACTGATTTTTATTCATTTGACTGGCCTCCAGCAACAAAAGGCACGATTTTGATTTTGTAAAGATATCATTTTCTTTTAAAGTATTTAGCATTTTGACTCGTTATATACAATGTCGAAAAAATTAAGTGCTAGGAATTATTTTAATAGAAAAGTTAAAGACTGTGAAATAAAAGCATTTTATGGGAGGTCAGACACCAACTGGTTTCTGGGGCATAGAACATTAGAAGAAGAAGAAGAAGAAGAAGAAGAAGAAGAAGAAGAAGAAGAAGAAGAAGAAGAAGAAGAGCGAGCGAGAGAGAGAGAAAGAGAGAGAGATATGTAATAAAAGAAGCGACAGAGTGGGAGGAAGAATTTTTTGTTTGCACTCAGCTCATCCTGTTGCGAATATTGAATCAGATAAGCAAACGTGCTTTGTTGTGTGGGGCGTGGCATTTTACTGTCTAATCTGCGAAGAATACTTACGCGAAAGCACATTTTTGTCATGATGTAAGTGTCAGGCTTTTTCGAATGTTTCAAGTACAGAAAAAAAAAAAAAAAGAAGTTGAATTCTGTTCAAAACCAGGATCCTCCCCAACATGAAGAGTTTAGGAATGGATCAACAAAAACAGATTTGGGGAGTTTTATCAGAATAGTAAAATTCATTTTGGATTCATATAAAATTGACACTGTAAAAAAAATTCAAAAATGGGTTGAGTTTAGGTTCGTGCCATAGCGTGATGGTTGACAAGTTAGATTCACAGACCAATTTACCATTGTAGCAAGTTTGATCCTTATCGAGCGCTCCAGATATTTAAACTAGAACAATATTCTTCAAAACATTTATAGAATGAGAAAAACTTATGAGTTAAATAACGTTTATAGAATGAGAAAAATATTTATAGAATGAGAAAAACTTATGAGTTAAATAACGTTTATAGAATGAGAAAAACATTTATAGAATGAGAAAAACTTATGAGTTAAATAACGTTTATAGAATGAGAAAATATTTATAGAATGAGAAAAACTTATGAGTTAATAACGTTTATAGAATGAGAAAAATATTTTAGAATGAGAAAACTTATGAGTTAAATAACGTTTATAGATGAGAAAAATATTTATAGAATGAGAACTTATGAGTTAATAACGTTTATAGAATGAGAAAAATATTTATAGAATGAGAAAAACTTATGAGTTAAATAACGTTTATAGAATGAGAAAAATATTTATAGAATGAGAAAACTTATGAGTTAAATAACGTTTATAGAATGAGAAAGAAAAACTTATGAGTTAATAACGTTATAGAATGAGAAAAATATTTATAGAATGAGAAAAACTTATGAGTTAAATAACGTTTATAGAATGAGAAAAACATTTATAGAATGAGAAAACTTATGAGTTAAATAACGTTTATAGAATGAGAATGAGAAAAACTTATGTTAAATAACGTTTATAGAATGAGAAAAACATTTATAGAATGAGAAAAACTTATGAGTTAAATAACGAAATACAACCCCACCAAGAAAAAATGATTTTAGATATTTGGGACGGTTGTCCTCATATTTATTGTTATATACACAACATTTCGGCGAATATGCCTTCCGGTCCTCCTCGGGTGTTTCTGGTCGAACTTTAGAACCTTTTCGTCAATCTGAGGAGCCTTAATTAACTCAACCCTTATATCCGTTGTGACATGTATCCAAAAATTCAGACAAATAAAAATAAAGAAATAATTGCATCCCCTACCGACGCACCCGATCATTCATCCATCTATTTATTTATCTCACATATACTCCTGAGTCACCTACATATACATCCACACATTCATGTGCCCATCCAACCGTCTAAATACCAATCCATTAATCAATACCTCGATCCAGCTATCCATGGATTCATCAAGCCATCTCCCAACCAATCTACCCATTCATCCACCAAACATCTATCAACCATCCAGAAGACCATCTTCTCATCTATCCAACCATTTTACGAATGGATAGATGATTCATAATGGATTGCTTTTCAGCCATCCTCCATCTATCTATTAACCGTCTACTAACCATCCATTTATTCATTAACAATCCATGAATCCAGCCACCAATCTTCCTTCCATCTCTCTACCTATCATCCGTCTATCTATCCATGTATATATATTTACCAACTCTTCCGCACGAGCAGTATGTGACACAAGATCAACTTCTTTGGCGGCGTTTAACAGATCTGAATTCAGAGTTCTCTTTCTCCTAGACTGGTTGCCTAATCGAGCTTAAAGAGCCTAGTCTGCCTTACTTTTGCAGGAATAATTGTATTCATACCTTTCCCAAATGTATTGATGCTATGTGGAGTGCAGACAGCCTCGTCCAGGATTTGAACTCGTCTCGCCATGTCCATTTCCTACGATGGTAACCATTACACCACGCGCCTTCACATCTATCCATGTATAAATCCAGCTGACATGTTTTGGGGGCCATGTTTTTTTTATGAAAAAAATAGTTTAGCTATCACCACCAACTTGCCAACAAAATGAAATTAATCTATGTCAGATATTTTTGGAAACCGGTGCTCAAAATGGCAACAGTGACAGCCTCTTTTATGAATGTTTTTATCAGGGTTTTTTTTTTCATACAGAAACAAAAAATAATGCATCGATTGGAGTTATACATTTGTTGATTGAAACGCATAAACAATGGCCTTCTTTATTTTCTTTATTTTCACTAAAGACTTTTTTTCTCCAAGGGGTTTTGCTTTTTTTTCTCGTCTTATGTTGGACCAAAATAAAATACGATGAGGGACGAATCGATAAGAATTCATAGAAGCAATACTTTTTTGTTTTCCTCTGTATTTTCATTCTTATTTTTTTAAGTAACAATCGGACTCAATCAATAATTATTATATCTATATGTCAAACCCGATGAAATACGGCTTTCGGAAATCAAACGCGTGACTATTCGTTGTTAGGTGTGAATCTTGTAAAACACTTTCTGGTTGTCAATTTATTCATGAACAAAACTTTTAATAACAATTGCTCACCGACCAACGCCCACATACTATATCGTAACTTGATATTTGAAATGAGGATTTTTCTTTCTCCAAGAAATTGTGAGTTTTTTCCCAGATTATAGATCCATTAGTCATTGTTTTCTTAACATAATATAAATTATTTTAACGGGTTTCATCGTCTTGTTTGTTTATTTGTAAAGTCCTCAATTGGTGTCCTTATCAAATGTTATTCAATACGTTTATTTTACTGGCATTACATGTCCGCTTAAGAGTGGCAGCTTTTTTGCTGAGGTTATCCCTCTAAAGTGGTGATGTCATTGCTACCAAACCCGTTGTCTTGACAACCAATGTGAGATGTAAAATGAAACCTCTAATGGCAGACTTTTGAGTATTCGGTTCAACCGAGAAAAAAGACTTTTAAGAAAATGGAAGTAAATGTTTTGAACAAGTTATCATTCAGGTTGAATAGCACGGTAATTACATGTCGTCGCGCCGCCTGTCGTTCGGTTGCAGCTGTCCAATGAGAGAACAGGACTGATGACTTCTTATAAATACAAATTAAAATCATTCAGACGATGAAAGGCCCAGCCTGAAGCGGACAGGTTAGGTTTGAGGCAAAGGCGATAGCAAGAATCTACGAAGAAGAGATTTCTCTGAAGGCAAATCGATATCAGACAATTCGATACGTCGAAAGATGATCTTTATCTTTATTTTACTGAGAATGATCAGAAATACACAAATTGACATTTATACAAATGCACGATACACGCACATTTTGTACTTACCTCAACTTGTCTGACATTCTGGAATAAAGGACTTCCATTATTTGTTTTCATTTCTTTCTTTTTAGCGTTCATTATTTATAGCGTTTTGTCACAAAAATATTGACTGATATTTTCATTGGCCTTCAATTTGAATTCACAGAACTCAGAACCAATAAATAGCTTCGAGCAAGACTTGAACTAGTTTTGTATGTCACGGAATCTTGCTATACCATTAGCAATGGTTATACAGTTTGGGACATAAAAGCTATGGCAACCAATTACATTCTTTTACCGCCTATCACTTCGCTTCGGATTATTTCCAGTTGTTATATACTTATTAAGTAGTTGTTGTAGTAATAGTAGTAGTAGTAGTAGTTGTTGTTGTTGTTGTTGTTGTTGTTGTTGTAATTTGTCAATGTTTCTAAGATGAAATATGTTCTTCATTGAACACAAGAAAAACAAATAGACTTCTATGAAATTGTATTTGATTTCAGTAGTTCCCAACTTTTATATGTCAAGCTGTTAGGATCAACAAATAATAAAACAGTAAAATGTAATTTTAACTCAAACAATATTTGCTTTTATGGAACCTTTTAATATCGAAAAATGTTGTTAAAGCTTCCTTTTCAATTTGGCCATTGTTGCGTACTTCAGTTATCAGTGATCTTGATGCATTAGCTTTGCTTTTTGACCGATATCAGTAAAAACATGAGTAATGACAGCACCATGGTTTGAAGCATCTGTGACTAGAACATCTATGGAAGCGTTGTATTGTGTCAGCAATAGATTGGAAGAAAGTAAGGACTTGACCTTTGTGATGGCTGAATGACATTCATCAGACAAATACCATGTAATATCTTTTTTCGAAAGATTGTTGAGGGATGCACGAACTCGAATTTCTAGCAGAAAAAACGTACTGTAGTATCTAACCAACCCAAGAAAAGAATGGTGCCGTTTGTTGGCGCCGGTATATTTTCATTATTGCCAAAATGTTTTCCGGGTTGTGAACCATATTTGTCAAATACAAAATCAATGTGTTTGATTTATTTCCGGAAAAATTCACACTTTCCAGCAAGGAAATTCGCATTGTTGTATTTGACTGGAAACAGAAAATGAATGCAGCCAAATTTCATCTTGGGATTCAGTTGCAACGATGATGTCATTAACAAATGCTATTACAATCCGGTTACCTTGGCGTCAATTGTTTGCTTGAATATGGGTGGTGCCGGTTTGATTCCAATGCTAAGACGGTTAAATCTGAATAAATCCTTGTGGATGTTGATAATAAGGAACTCCTTAGACTCTTTGTCAACTTCCAATTGAAGAAAAGCATCGGAAAGATCAAACTGTTGCGAAGAAAGGTCTGCCACTTAGTTTTATGAAAAGATCATTTATAATTGGGAGTGAATACCGATGTGCATTCAAAGAATTGTTTAAACCTTTTGAGTAATTAGCACTTATTCTGACTTTTCCATTTGCTTTTTTACAACTACAATAAGAGATGTCAATCCATATTAAATGTAGGTTTGTCGGCCACATTAGAGTACCCAATGAGTACGGACTCTGTACTCCAGCACTGTGAGACAAAGTCGATTACGATCTCTCAACAACAAACCCACATATCTAGTCTGGCATAAGGTCACAAGTAGAACGTAATCAATTAACTGACTATTAAATGGTAAGACGAGCTTGTTAACCTATAAGTAATCAATGTTTAACATAACCTAATACATAGGAGAGAGAAAAAAGACTTTGTTGCGTCAGTCTTATAAATGAAGAGAGGTTGCGTATCATTTTTCAGTATTTTTTAGATGAGGCTTGATGATTAGTATTATTTAGATGTTTTGGACAGTTTTACTCGTCTTTATTGTTATAAACACAACGTTTCGACTTATGTGCCCACCCCCGACCTTCTTTAGGTGTTTTTGTCGAACTTGGGAACCTTCTCGTCGAACTCTGGAGGCTTGAGTTAATATGGTTCTAAGTGACAATCATCTGCATGTTGAAGGTTCAGTCCTGAATACGGGAGAGAATTACATAGAATCCTTAATATAGCTTAACATTTGTACCCAGTCATGGTTAACGGAATGAGTGGATTGAATAAAGGATTCGGTTCGAAGTTCTGTTAAGGCTCCTGATTACGACAAAAAGGTTCCGGAGTTCGACAGAAAATACCGGAAGAAGACCAGAGGCACATCGTCTAAAACGTTATATATATAATAATAAAGATGAGGACAATAGCCATAAAAATCCAAATAATAGAGCTTGCCTTTAAAAATCAGTATTCGAGTCCAGGGTTTTTGATCAACCACGGCTGGAAAATAAGTAGTTACCTCAGTGATCGAACCAACCAGACTCGTAATATCGATAAATTTATGTACACGTGACTGCTGCGTCACTATTACATTTATTATACAACAGACATTGAACTACTGAGATATTCCCTCAGGACTACAGCAATTTTTTCTTGTTTTAGTCACAGATTTAGCCTTTAAGTCAACGGTCATTTTTTTACCGCACTCTATTCTCCCACTGCAATCCTCATCTATGATAATCAGTTGATGGTGATTATTGATGAATCTCATTTGTTTTCGACTATGCATTATCAAACTGACAATTCTTTTTTTTTTATCTTGGTTGGATTTTTATCTTTTATCCAAAGTGACTCGTTATAAATGAATGATTCAAAAGTCTCACTGTTTCAAGTAAAAATCAATTTTTTAATGCTCTCTCTCTCTCTCTCTCTCTCTCTCTCTCTCTCTCTCTCTCTCTCTCTCTCTCTCTCTCTCTCTCTCTTATATATATATATATATATATATATATAGTCATCAACACCGTGTATATATATATTAATCTAATTTATTGATTATTATACATTGAGCTCTTTTTAGGGATTTATAAAAATCCGTGTATGAATTATATGTTTGCACCTACATGAGCATACAGTATGTGTGTATATATATATATATATTATATATATATATATATTATATATATGCAATTCCATATTAAGGAAAAACTTAAAACCCCGTTCTATTACCTTTTTATAAAGAAAGGAAGATCCTAAATTGAATATAATAAGCAATACGACGGGGTTTTAAGTTGTTCCTTAATATGGAATCATAATCATTGCTCTGTATGTAATTTAAAAATTTTCATGCATTGAGCTATTCAGAGGACTTGGAAAAATCTTCGTATATTTCAATGTCAAAGAAAGAATCATATATATATATATATATATATATATATATATATATATATATATATATATATATATATATTATATTGAAAGGTTTATTTTATATAGATCTATATACATGTGTGTGTGTGTGTGTGTGTGTGTGTGTGTGGTGTGTGTGTGTGTGTAAGAAAATGAAGCTCCTGAATAGAATCATTTTCTTACACACCAACCCCGCTGATCCTTTGTGCATGCGCCATCTCAGACGCAAAACCAATCTCCTTGGTCTGGTGCTAGTGAAAGGGGATAGACTTCCTCGCTCTCATGCTGATACGACTTTAGGCCACCCGACCCTTTACATACACACATACACACACATGCACACATACACACACACACACACATATATATTATTATATATATATATATATATATATATTTATATATTATATATATATATATATATATAATCCATTATTAACTCTAATATATATATTTTATATATATATATTATATATATATATACGCATTAACCCACTTAACGTGAAAGAGTTAATAATAGATTACTTAAGAACACTTTAACATTAAAATAACGACGTATCAAGAACGCCATTTCTAGGGATAGAATGTTGGACACAAAAATATCGAACTAACACATAAGTCTATGTCGAAGATATTTTATTATTATCAATGGCATATTGGTTGGATGTTTGCCAATGGAAAACATTGTTGGTTGGAATAAAAGGAAGACATTTAAAAGAAAAGGAAATAATTATTAATTATCAACATTTTAAATGCATCTGTCTATAATATGAGCGTAGGCGTGAGTGGTGCATGTGGGTTTGTGTAAGTCTAGGTGTTGGGGTTATCTATTGATTTGTTCGATCGGTTTATCTTCAGTTTTCTTTGACCAGCGAACAATCATAATTCGCATATACATCCTAATGACACGTGAGCATATCTATTATTATACTAAAGCTGAGAGAATCAATGATTGTTTCCCTAAGGCTTTTTTCCTGTTTAGTTTAATGACTAAAATTTAATACTAAAATATTTCTTACTTCTGGGATTGAATTATGTTTTTTAAAAAATTAATTTCCCCCTCTCTATATATATCTTCATAGACTACTCCTTAGTAGTTCTCTGAGAATAAAGAGAGAAAAATCAAGAGTCAAGAGGAAGATTGAACCACCCTCTTTAATTGTTACTACTCCAAAGCCATAGCCGTTGCTTACAGGTATTAGACCCCATAGCACAACCAGTAAAGCAGCAGGACAGAGAAATGGCTATTCCCGACACCTCTGTCTCTCTTTCCCTTCTCCTTCAAGGTAAAATTGTCAATAATGTTTTTCTTGTTTTGTTTTGTTTTTTGTTTTTTTGTTGTTTTTTTTGTTATTTTAACTACAAAAGAAGTAAACTTTTTTTTAAATTCGGCTGTTCGAAGCAAAATACCGTTTTAACTCGCGGTAAAAATAATTCAATGGGTAAAAACACATACAAATTACATATTTAGAAACATTATTTTATTTCCTTTCCAGCCATATAAATATTTTAAAAATTTGACCGGAAATACACGAGAAACTGCGAGTTGAGCGGACTAAGTTGTAAATTTGTCAATCTCAACCGAAATCAGATATCGACTGGGAATGCTGTTATTACACAAGAAAAATGAATGGTTTCCTTATAAAGCAAAAAATACTAAATTAAAAACCGAAGACCGTGGTATCAAGAGAGAAAAAACGAAAACCGATACCGAAATATAAATTGCCAAACCGTCCAACTCAAGTATTAACCCAATCGTTTGCTTATATAGCAAAAAAAAATGCTGCAAGGTATAAGAACGTTATTAAAAACGTGAGGTCCCCACTCTTAGAGCCTATCCTGTCTCTGTGCCAATGTTTATACAAAATGGAGTCTTTTTCAAAATGGTTAAATAAGTCTTCGAGCTTATGGAATGTCCCGCTCAAGGTCCAGATCTTACTCCAATTGAGAATCTTTGGAAGACCACCGATGATAAAGAAATCGATTACTGTGACTGATTTGCAGCAGAAACTCTAGACGAAATGGAGAATTAATCAAACTTAAATAATGTATCAAATTAGTAAATTCGTGTGATCGTAGCTGTTCAGAAGTAATCGATTAGATGACCTATACACGTCTTATTAATATCTTCTTTTTTATAATAAACTGTTTTTGTTCTCTAACTTCTTTTATCCATGATTTTTTTTCATGCAAATTTACTCTAGATTAGAAAAAGTATTTGAGAATATTCACTGAAGTTTTTATCACGGTCCAATCTGTATTATTTAACCATTTTTGAAAAGACTCCATTTTGTATAAACATTGGCACAGAGAAGGACTAGGCTCTAAGAGTGGTTGGACTCACGTTTTTAATAACGTTCTTATACTGCAGCAATTTTTTTTTTGCTATATAAGCAACGATTGGGTTAATAATTGAGTTGAGACGGTTTGGCAATTTATATTCGGTTTATCCGGTTTCGTTTTTTCTCTCTTGTACCAGGTTTCGTTTTTTAATTTGATTTTTTTCTTATAAGGAACCATTTATTTTTCTTGTGTAATAACAGAATCCCAGTCGATATCTGATTTGGTTGAATTGACAATTTCAACTTAGTCGCTCAACTCGCAGTTTTCGTGTATTTCGGTCAAATTTTAAAATATTTATATGGCTGGAAGGAAATTAAATAATGTTTAATTGTAATTTGTATGTGTTTTTTACCATTGAATTATTTTCCGGAGTTAAAACGGTATTTTTGCTTCGAACAGCGAATTTTAAAAAAGTTTACTTTTGTAGTTAAATTAAAAAAAACAACAAAAAAAAAACAAACAAACAAGAAAAATTATGACAATTTTATTGAACGGAGAAGGGAAGAGGACAGAGGTGATGGCATAGCATTTCTTGTCCTGCTGCTTTCCTGGTTGTGCTAGTGGTCTAATATGTAGCAACGGTTATGGTTGGAGTAGTAACATTAAGAGGGTGGTTTCATTTTCTTGATCTTTGATTTTTTCTCTCTTTATTCTCAGGAATATAAGGATAGTCTATGAAGATATTATATAAGAGAGGGGAATTATTTTTTAAAAATAATTCAATCCCCAGAAGGTAAGAATATTTTAGTATTAAATTTAGTCATAACTAACAGGAAAAAGCTTAGGAAACAATATTGATTCTCTAGCTTTAGTATAATAATAGATATGTCAGGTGTCATTAGGATGTTAATGCGAATTATGATTGTTCTGGTCAAAGAAACTGAAGATAAACCGATCGAACAAATCAATGAATACCCAACACCTAGACTACAAAACCACATGCCCACTCACGCTACGTATATTATAAAGATGCATTTAAAAGTTGATAATTAATAAATTATTTCCTTTTTCTTTTAAATGTTTCCTTTTATTCAACCAACAATGTTTTCCATTGGCAAACATCAACAATTATGCATTGTATAATAAAATATTTCGAATAGAGCTTATGTGTTAGTTGATATTTTTGTGTCCATTCTATCTAGAAATGGCGTTTTGATACGTGTTATTTTAAGTTAAGTGTTCTTAAGTCATCTATTATTAACTCTTTCACGTTAGTGGGTTAATGCGTATATATTATATAATCATATATATAATATTATTAGAGTTAATAATGGATTTATATATTATATATATATATATATTATATATTATATATTATATATATCTATATATATATCTGTGTGTGTGGGTTGTGTATGTGTGCATGAGTGTGGTATGTGTGTATGTAAAGGGGTCGGATGGCCTAAAGTCGGTATAGCATGAGAGCGAGGAGTTAATTCCCCTTTATCACTAGCCAGACAGGAGATTGGTTTTGGTCTGAGATGGCGCTGCACAAAAGGATCGCGGGGTTGGTGTGTAAGAATGATTTATTCGGAGCTTCATTTTCTTACACACACACCCACCACCACAACACACACACACACACAATCACACGTATATAGATCTATATAAAATAACTTTCAATATATATATATTATATATATATATATATATATATATATATATATATATATTATATTATATATGATTCTTTCTTTGACTTGAAATATACGAAGATTTTTCAAGTCGTTGAATAGCTGCAATGCATGAAATTTTTAAATTACATACAGAGCAATGATTTGATCCTATTAAGGAACAACTTAAAACCGTCGTATTAGCTTATTATATTCAATTTAGGATCTTCCTTTCTTTATAAAAAGGTAATAGAAACGGGGTTTTAAGTTTTTTCTTAATATGGATTGCATATATATATATTATATATATATTATTATATATATATACACACATACTGTATGCTATGTAGGTGCAAACATATAATTCATACACGGATTTTTATAAATCTAATAAGAGCTCATGATAAATAATGCAATAATTAGATAATATATAATATAATACACGGGTGTTGATGCTATATATATTATATATATATATCTATATAAAGAGAGAGAGAGAGAGAGAGAGAGAAGGAGAGCAGAGAGAGAGGAGAGGAGAGAGAGAGAGAGAGAGAGAGCATTAAAAAATTGATTTTTACTTGAAACAGTGGATTTTGAATCATTCATTATAACGAGTCACTTTGGATAAAAGATAAAATCCAAACCAAATAAAAAAAAGAATTGTCTAGTTTTGAAATAATGCTAGTCGAAACAAATGAGATTCTCAATAATACCATCAAATGATTACATAGATTTGAGGATTGCAGTGAAATAGAGTCGGTAAAAAATGACCGGTTACTTAAGGCTAAATCTGTGACTAAAAAAGAAAAAATTTGGCTGTAGTCCTGAGGGAATTCTCAGTAGTTCAATGTCTGTTTTGATATAAATGTATAAGGGGGGTGACGCAGCAGTACGTGGTACATAAATTTATCGATATTACGAGTCTGGTTGGTTCGATACTGAGGTAATACTTATTTTCCAGGGTGGTTGATCAAAAACCTGGCTCCGAATCTGATATTTTAAAGGCAAGCTTAATTATTTGGATTTTTATGGCTATTGGTTATCTTTATTTTATAATATTAACGTTTTAGACGATGTGCCCTGGTCTTCTTCGTATTTTTCTGTCGACTCCGGAACCTTTTATTGTTCGTATCAGGACCTTAACAGAATTCGAACGCGAATCCTTTATTCAATCACTCATCGTTACCATGACTGGGTACAATGTTTAAGCTATTTAAGGATTCTATGTAATTCTCTCCCGTATTCAGGACTGAACCTTCAACATGCAGATGATTGTCATTAGACATATTAAATTCAAGCCTCCAGAGTTTTCGACGAGAAGGTTTCCCAAGTTCGAAAAACACTAAAAGAAAGGTCGGGGGTGGGCACATAAGTCGAACGTTGTGTTTTATAACAATAAAGACGAGTAAACTGTCCAAACATTAAATAATACTTAATATCAAGCTCATCTAAAAATACTGAAAATGATACGCAACTCTCTTATTTATAAGATGACGCAACAAAGTCTTTTTTCTTTCTATGTATAGGTTATGTTAACATTGATTACTATAGGTAACAAGCTCGTCTTACATTTAATATCAGTTTAAATTGATTACGTTCTTACTTGTGACCTATGCCAAGACTAGAATATGTGGTTTGTTGTTTGAGAGATCGTAAATCGTTGTCTCACATGTGCTGGAAGTACAGAGGTCCGTTACTCATTGGTATACTAAATGTGGCGACAAACCTACATTTAATATGGATTGACATTCTTTTGTAGTTGTAAAAAGGCAAATGGAAAAGTCTAGAATAAGTGTAATATCAAAGGTTTAAACAATTCTTATGAATGCCATGGTATTCATCCAATTATAATGATCTTTCCATAAAACTAAGTGGCGACTTCTTTCTTCGCAACAGTTTGGTCTTTCGATGCTTTTCTTCAATTGGAGTTGACAAGATCTAAGGAGTTCCTATTATCAACTCGCACAGGATTTTATTCAGATTTAACCGTCCTAGGCATTGGAATCAAACGGCCCACCCATATTCAGCAACTTGACGCAAGGTTAAGCCGGATTGTAATAGCATTTTTGTTAATCGACATATCGTTGCACTGAATCCCAAGATGCAAATTGGATAGATCTATCTTATGATCTAGATACAAAATACAACAATGGCGAATTTCCTTGCTGAGTGTGATTTTTTCCGGAATAAATCAAACACATTGTTTTGTATTTGACAATATGGTTCCAACCCGGAAAACATTTTGGCATACACTACATCACTCATAGAGCGCCAACAACGGCCATTCTTTTCTTGGTTGGTTGATACTACAGTCGTTTTTTCTGCTAGAAATTCGAGTTCGTGATCCTCAACAATCTTTCGAAAAAAGATATTAATGGTATTTGTCTGATGAATGTATTCAGCCATCAAAAGGTAAGTCCTTAAACTTTCTTCATCATTGCTGAACAATACAACGCTTCATAGATGTTTAGTAAGATGCTTCAAACCATGGTGTGTCATTATCATGTTTTTACTGAATCGGTCAAAAGCCAGCTTAATGCATCAAGATCACTGATAACTGAAGTACAACATGGCAATTGAAAGGAGTCTTTAAAACATTTTTTCGATTTTTGATTAAAAGGTTCCATAAAGCAAATATTGTTTGAGTTAAAATTACATTTTAACTGTTTTAATTATTTGTTGATCCTAAACAGCTGACATATAAAAAGTTGGGAACTACTGAATCAATACAATTTCATATGAAGTCTATTTGTTTTTTCTGTGCAATGAGAATATTTCATCTTAGAAACATTGAAAATTACTAACACAACACAACACAAACAACAAATATACTACTACTACTATTATAAAACAACTCTTAATAAGTATATAACAACTGGAAATAATCGAAGCGAAGTGATAGGCGTAAAAGAATGTATTGGGTTGCATAAGCTTTAATGTCCAATGTTAAAATTGCTAATGGTATAAGCAGATTTCGTGATCTACAAATAGTTCAGTCTTGCTCGAAGCTATTTATTGTTTTGAGTTATGTGAATTCAAATGAAGGCATGAAATATCGTCATATTTTTGTGACAAAACGCTATAAATAATGACGCTAAAAGAACGAATGAAACAAATATGGAATCTTATTCAGATGCAACAAGTTGAGGTAAGTAAAAATGTGCGTTTATCGTGCATTTGTATACAATGTCAATTTGTGTTATTTTGATCAATTCTCAGTAAAATAAAGAATAAGATCATCTTTCGACGTATGCGAATTGTCTGATTGTTTGATTCAGAGAATCTCTTCTTCGTAGTTCTTGCTATCGCCTTTGCCTCACCTACTGTCCGTTCAGGCTGGGCTTTTCATCGTCTGAAATGATTTTAATTTGTATTATATAAGAATCATCATTGTTCTCTATTTGGACAGCTGCAACGAACGACAGGGGCGCGACGACATGTAAATTACCGTGCTATTCAACTAATGATAATTTTTTTTGTTTTTTTTTTCAAAACATTTAACTTCATTTTCTTAAAGTCTTTTTTTCTCGTTGACGAATACTCAAAGTCTGCCATTAGGCGTTTTATTTTACATCTGCACATTGGTTGTCAAGAAACGGGTTTGGTAGCAATGACTAACACTTTTAGAGGATAACCTCAGCAAAAAAGCTGCCACTCTTAAGCGGACATGTAATTGCAGTAAAATAACGTATTGAATAACATTTGATAGGACACCAATGGACTTACAAATAACAAACAGACGTGAAACCGTTAAAATAATTTATATTATGTTAAGAAAACATGACTATGGATCATAATGGGAAAAAACTCACATTTCTGAGAAAGAAAAATCCTCATATTCAATATCAAGTTACGATATAGTATAGTGGGCGTTGGTCGGTGAGCATTGTTTATTAAAAGTTTTGTTCTGAATAAATGACAACAGAAAGTGTTTTCAAGATTCACACCTAACACGAATAGTTTCAAGCGTTATGATTTCCGAAAGCCCGTATTTCATCGGGTTTTGACATATAGATATAAATAATTATTGATTGAGTCGATTGTTATAAAAAATAGAATGAAATACAGGGAAACACAACGTATTGCTTTATGGAATCTTATCGATTGTCCGTCATCGTATTTTTTTTTGGTCCAACATAAGACGAGAAAAAAAGCAAAACCCTGGAGAAAAACAGTCTTTAGTGAAAATAAGAAAATAAAGAAGGCCATTGTTTATGCGTTTTCAATCAACAAATTGTATACTCCATCGTGCCTTATTTTTTGTTTCTGTATGAAAAGAAAAAAACCTGATAAAACAATTCATAAAAGAGGCTGTAACTGTTGCCATTTTTGGCCCGGTTTTCAAAATATTGACATAGTATAATTTTCATTTGTTGGCAAGTTGAGTGTGATAGCTAAACTATTTTTTTTTCATAAAAAAACGGCTCCAAACATGTCAGCGGATTTATACATGGATAAGATGTGAAGGCGCGTGGTGTAATGGTTAGCCATCGTAGGAATGGACATGGCGGACGAGTTCAAATCCGGACAAGGCTGTCTGACTCACATAGCAATCATACATTTGGGAAGGTGATACAATTATTCCTGGCAAGTAAGCAGACTAGGCCTCTTTAGCTCGATTAGGCAAAAGTCTAGGAAGAAGGTGATTGAATTCAGATGCTGTTTAAACGCCGCCAAAGAAAGTTGATTTGTGCCATATGGTCGTGCGGAAGATGTTGGTAATATATATCCATTGGATAGATAGACGGATGATAGGTAGAGAGGATGGGGAAGATTGGTGGCTGGATTCAGGATATGTTAATGAATAATGGTGGTTAGTAGACGTTAATAGATAGATGGTAGGATGGTGAAAAGAATTCATTTGAATCATTATCATTCGTAAATGGTTGGATAGATGAGAAGATGGTCTTCTGGATGGTTGATAGTGTTTTGGTGGAATGAATGGGTAGATTGGTTTGGGAGATGGCTTGATGAATCATGGATACTGGATAGAGGTACTGATTAATGGATTGGTATTTAGACGGTTTGATGGGCAAATGAATGTTGTGGATGTATAATTAGGGATCAGAGTTTGACGATAAATAATGATGATGAATGATGGTGGTCGGTAGGAGGATGCAATTATTTCTTTAATTTTTATTTGTCTTGAATTTTTGGATACTGTACAACGGATATAAGGGTTGAGTAAATTTAGGCTCTCGATTGCGAAAGTTTCTAAGTTCGACCGAAACACCCGAGGAGGAAGCGGGAAGGCTATTCCCGAATGTGTGTATTTAACAATGAAATTGGAGGACACCGTCACATTCAAATTCAGTTTTTTTGGTGGGGGGTTGTATTTGTTTTACTCATAAGTTTTTCTCATTCTATAAAAATGTTTTCTCATTCTATAACGTATTAACTCGTAAGTATTTTTCTCATTCTTAATATTTGTTTTTCATTCTATAAACGTTTTTACTCATAAGTTTTTTCATTCTATATGTTTTTTCTCATTTATAAAGTTATAACTCATAACGTTTTTTTCTTCATTATAAATATTTTTTCATTCTATAAAGTTATTTACTCTAAGTTTTCTCTATTCTATAATGTTTTTCTCATTCTAATAAACGTTATTTACTCATAAGTTTTTCTCATTTATATTTTTTTCTCATTCTAATAACGTATTTAATCATAGTTTTTTCTCATCTATATTTTTTCTCTTCATACAGTTATTTAACTCAGTTAGTTTTTCTCTCAAATTCTATAAATATTTTTTTCATTTATAACGTTTTTAACTCTAAGTTTTTTGCTCATCTTAATATTTATTTCTTTCATTCTATAAACGTTATTTAACTCTATAAGCTGTTTTTCCTCATTCTATAAATATTCTCATATCTATAAACGTTATTTAACTCATATTTTTCTCATTCTAATAATATTTTCATCTTCTACTAAACGTTCTATTTAACTCATAAGTTTTTCTCATTCTTAATGTTTTTCTCATTCTATAAAACGTTATCTCATAAGTTTTTTCATCAAATATTTTTTCTCATTTATACGTTATTTACTCATAGTTTTTCCCTCATTCTTATGTTTTGAAAGAATATGTTTCTAGTTTAATAACTGAGGCTCGATAGGATCAACTTGGCCTACATGGTAAATTGGGTCTGTGAATTACTTGTACTACTATGGCACGAACTCACTCAAC
>CM042138.1:54770907-54838407 GCA_023376005.1 Doryteuthis pealeii
CTTCAATTGCATCTAACATGAAAAAAATCTATAAATATGTAGATATAGTGAGATAATTAAATGATTTGATTAACGTTTTTCCTACCACTCTTCTTTTTATGGAACACGATTTTCCTGAAGCTGTAAACTTTTTTATTCATAGCTCTCTCTCTAATTATATTAAGTATTTACTAATTAAAGTTCTATTCCCTTCTAGAACAAAACAAAAAGAAAATTTGGTAATATTGAAAACTTGAAGTTTAAATTGTTAAATTATTAGGGAAAAAAAGCCTTAGCATCAGGAATAAACGATAAAATTCTTACAGAATTTGCAAAATCTTTGGAGTATTTATCAGTCAGTTGAAAAAGGGATGATAGAATTTTTGTATCTTAGGATATCCGTAAAAGCGTATGGTTTGCAAGGAAGAATAATGGACAAGATTAATTTGATAAAAAATCGTTTATTGAAATAACGAGTGTGAAAATTGTTGTTGTCGCCGTAGATAACGGTAGTAGTTCTCTGGAGTGGCCGAGGGGTCGGTGAGGTGTGGGTATCGTATGATACGTCGGAATCTCTCTTGGCCTGGTGCAAGGCGTGAGGTGGTAGAAGTTGAGTTGATACGGTCACTTGGTGTAGGGACCAAGTCAGGAATATCTCAGTGGAATAGTGATGGTCAGGGAAGGTAGTAGTGGCCGAAGGAGTTGAGTTCGTCAACTTAGGATACTGTTGTAAGTGGATACGGTCACTTGGTGCGGGAATAAAGTCAGGAATATCTCAGCGAGTTGTAGCGGGTAGCGCTGTAGTGGTCAGGGGGGTAAGGATGTCGCCTGGCTACGGTGAGGTGTTGAAGTAAGGCTGAGTGTCCGGGTGGGCGAGGGCGTGCGTGGTGGTGGGTGCGTAGCAGTTCCTTGATCCTCTCGTCTGGTGATATTCTCGGTTCCAGGCCGTCCGTCCAACTGCCGATTCTCAAAATACCCGAGCTTATATGCTGGTAGATGGGCTCCAGAAAGCTTTTGGGGTTTTTAGCGGGAAGATTTTTCATTGGTTGAAAATCCGGATTCCTTACAATATTATTTTTTGTTTATTTTGGAATTCCTCTCAAGCGTAACTCAATCCGAGCCTATGCGCAGAACTGCGTCGAATTGGTCACTTCGTGAGAGGGTACCATTGAGTTCACATCCGTTTGTTGCCTCCGACTTGAGTTTTGATGTTTTATGGTAGCGAGGTGTATTTTGTGAGTAAGCATTGTGAATCATAAGAGATATCTTCGCTCTGATATAACAAAGCTCCCCAAGATATCAATTTGATTCACAATGTGTATGTATGGTTATGTAGGTGGTGTGTTGACTGTGGATTCACTGCATTATGAAGTCCTTGTAACGCGTTGGCATCTGACTTCGCGTTTGCCTAACCGGGAGTCGTTTCCTGTTGTTTTGTTGTTGTTCAGACATGTCATGCTGACCGGGAGATTGTGTGGGTTTCTGCACAGTGGATTGCTCGGTGCGTGGTGGTTCCTGATGCTGTTGGTGCACGTGATCTGGCGGAGGAGCTAGTACGTTGTGGGACAGGTGTTTTGGTCGAGGTGTGAGGCGTCGAATGTGGGCTCGGTGAACCCAGTCGGTTTCACCCTTTTCGTTTCTCACTTGAATCACCATGTCGTTTGTTTTTAACACTTCAAAGGTGCCTATCCAGTTTAAGTGAGACGAATGAGCGATGGTAGATTGAGGACGGTGTAATAGCACCATATCGCCGACCCGTATTGGGTCCTTGAATACCAGCTGGTTCAGTCTGGTATTTGATTTGTGGTCGACTTCGTTGTTTGCCAGGGTGACACGTCGATGGACTTGTCTCAATAGAGCATTGATCTGCATGCCATATGCCGTGGGGCTTTGGTTTGTGAGCTCGTTGTGTAGCGGTTTGGGTAAACCGATGTTGGGTTGTCGGCCGGTGATCACATAGTGAGGTGACGCGCCGGTGGCGCTGTTAATTGTCGCGTTCATGGATGAGATGACGGATTCGAGTATATCCGTCCATTCACAATTCCGATCTTCGCATAGCATGAAGAGAGCATTCTTCATTGTACGGTGCTGTCGTTCGATGTTACCCGAACTCTGCGGCCGCCAGGGGCAGTGCAGTTCCTGTGTGATCGACATCAGCTCGCAAAACGTCTTATATATCTCTCCTGTGAAGTGGGTCCCGCGATCGGAGGATACAATTCGTGGTATTTCCCGGTGGCGGAGGAAAAAACTGTATAGTCCCCGAGCAGCGTCGATGGCCCGGTCTCTCGCGCAAGGTACGGCCATGAGATGACGACTGAAACTGTCAAGTATGGTTAGGATGTAACGTTTTCCCTTCGAGATGGGCATTGTCACGAAGTCGACGTAGATTATGTCGAAGGGCTTTTTTCCACGTTTGCAATGGCCGGCAGGCCAGTATCGGCGTTTGCCATAGTTTCCCTTCCGTTTGGCGCAGACTTCACAAGATCCGACGTACGTTTCGATGTCGCGGTCCTTGAATTCCCACCAATAGCTGGCTAAGTGGGCGCGCATACGGGTGACCCCAGAGTGGTTGATACAGTCGTGGGCCTGATACAGGAATTTGTTGCGAAGACTGTATGGTACAACCAGCCTTGGGGAATGTTTACTGTCTCTAACCATCAAGACCGCGCTACCTGGCTCTAGGTAGAATTTATGCAAGTGTCTTTGGTACAGGGGTGTCCGATGGTCGTCGGGATCCATGCGAAATCCCTTGCTTAGATCGTTTGTTTGGATGGCTCTAATGATTTCTGAGAGTAATTTATCTGTTAATTGTTCCGCTGCTATGTTGAGGAGATCGCAATTCTTCTCGGTTGGGATGGTGGACGTAGAGTGGTATGCGAAAAATGCGTCCGCGATGCGTTTGTGGCATTTGGTGCCTTGTGATGTGTGGGTCTTGGCGATGAGTTGTAAGCCACTGATATCGCCCAGACACCATGACGGGATGTAAATATGGAGATCGGATCCCTTTATTTTGAATGCTTTCCCCGCCGGCGTAGAGTCGGCCGTCATTTTAACCCTTTTTTGTCCATGGCTTCTGCTGAGCATGTCGGCCCACACATTCGATTCTCCCTCAACGAATTCCAGTACGAATTTGTAGCAGGAAATCTCTTCTTGCCAACGACGTATCTTGGCATTGTTGAATTCCCGCTGGTCCAGGTAAGTCAGTGATCTGTGGTCGGTGAAAATGACAAAGGGGCGATTGCGCAGGAAATAATCAAATTTGGCGATCGCCCACTTTATTGCATACGCCTCTCGTTCCGTTGTGGACCAGTTCTGTTCCGTAGTGTTGAAAGTGTGTGAGGCGACAGCTATAATTTTCTTCTTTCCATTCTCCGCCTCCTGCATTAGGATGGCACCACAGGCCACGTCGCTGGCATCGGTGGTAAGGGTGAACAGTTGGGAAAAGTCTGGAAATGAGATGATCGGTGGTGAAGAGAGTCGGTTTTTTTATTTTTGGAATGCCTTGTCGGCTTCCTCCGTCCATAAGAATGTCCTATTTGCTTTGTTTAGCTCGTGGATGGGATTCATAAGGTTGGAGAACGTGTCCGATCTTATCTGTTCGTATAGGCGAGTCTCCAGGAATTGTCTGATCCATACTAATCGACCGATAAGGCTTTGTAGCGCCTTTTTTGATGTTGGGGGTTGCATTTCCCTAATGGCACGAACATATTCTGGGTCGGCCTTGAATCCCTCGCTGGTCACTATGCGCCCGAGGTATTTTGCCTCAGTGGCGAGGAAGGTGCATTTCTCGGGGTTGAGTTTGAGTCCGAATTTGCGCAGGGCGGTGAAGAGCTGCTCTAGTGCGAGTATGTACTCCTCGAATGTCTTAGCATGGACCAGATTGTCGTCGATATAGGAGGATATGTTTGAGCGAGATGAGACCGTCGCCAGGGCTTCTGCTATGCATCGGGAGAAGATTTGTCCGGCCGACGTGAGGCCAAAAGCTAGACGCGTGTATTGGTAACACTTGTCCTTCCATGTGAATGCTGTTTTGTAGCGATCGCGTTCATCGATTTGTATTTGCCAATACCCGCTGCGGAGATCGAGGGTGGCAAAGTATTTATTGCCTTCCCCGATCCTGTGGAACAGTTGGTCGATCCTTGGCATGGGGTATGGGTCGAGATCGATCAATACCTTATTGAGAGTTCTTTTGAAGTTTGCAACGACTCGAATTGTTCCATTTTTCTTACGCACGGCGAACACCGGACTGTTGAAACCCTTAGGATCGTGGCAAGGCTCAATTATTCCCACAGAGGCCATGTGGTTGATTTCGTCATCGACGTCGCCTTCAAGTGCCTGGGCTATAGGATGTTGCCTTTGGCTGCGCGATTGACCATTTGTTGGTATCCGAACGGGCTTGACGAAGGTACCCTTATCCCCGTTTTGTGTACCGAGGACGTCGCTGTAACGAAGAAGTAGGTTCGTTACGCCTTCTAGTTCGTCGCGGTTCGGGTGGTTTGGGAGTGATAGCCCTGTATTTCGTTTTAGCCAGCGCAACTTTTCTTCCAGTGTCTGGTAAATGGGCACTGGCGTTGCGGTCAGCCGACCTTCACTGCTGTTAAGGGTTTGCGCCCCATACACAGGGTTGTTGTTGAGTGAGCCGACCTGGTCATGTGCTCGTATTAGCGGGGCTGTGTGTGTCACTAGACCCGACGCCGTGGTTCGTTTGAACTCGACAGTTGCGTCCTGGTTGTTGATTGTGTACGAGTTGAGTGTGTTGTGACCAAGGATATTTTGACCGATCAGAATCGGTGTAGACTGAGCCGTTACCAACACGTTGATTTCACCGAAGATGGGGGAGTCATGGTTGCCGATGGCGATATCACAGTTTAGTTCTCCAATGGCAGTAATGCTACCGTTGATCCCTTTTACGTGAACGTTGGAACGAGTCATGTGTTTCTTAGCCTCCTTGGGCAGTTGAGAGATTGGTACAATGCAGGTGGAGCATCCAGAGTCCAACATTGCTGCACCGGAAAATGCGGTACCTTCGACGATGAAGGTAGAGTTTATGAGAGGTGATCTCTGCCCGGAAGGTTTCTGGAGGTTGTATATGTGATGGCGAGTGGGGGAGAACCGAGACTGGGCCATCACATCTCGTCTGGTTCGTACCGAAAATCCTGTACTTCCGTGTTTATAGATGGTGTGTCCCTATCCGTTTCTGCGACATGGGCATGGGTGTGAGGCGGATGACGATATGGGCAATTTTGGCCGTGGAAGCAAGCGCGGCCCATGGTGTAGTTCCAGCATATGCCGGGTTCTAGGTTGCGGTCGCGGCCTCCGCGTGTCCGGATGTTGTTGCGTTTGTGTGATGTAGTAGCATTCGTCTGTTGTGAGCGCGGTGGTTGGTCACTTGTTCGTGGTGGTTGTTTGAGTTTGGTGGACGTGTTTCCCCGACTCCATCGCTGTGGTCTATGCGTGTAGTATGCGTTGTCATGCGATGTCGTGTCGTCAGTCTTTATGCCCCGATCGATGTATTGTTGGGCTTCACACGCTATACCGCTTGCTGTGTAATGGTTGTCCATTGTTCTGACGAGGTGAGGGTATAGGTTTGGATTCCACGTTTTGACCTTCTCGCTCATCAACATTGCCCCATCACCGAGAAAAGTGTATCGACAGTTAGATCAGAGTTGTTGTCCTTCCTGTGTTTATTTTTTATGTGGACAGCGGCCTCTCTGATTGTGTTTTCGAGTCGGCCAGCGAAATCTGTCAGCTTTTCACCGTCTCGTCGTTGTAGATCCCATGCGCGACTAAGGTGTTGGAAGTTTGTCATCTGGCTGCCATGGGTTGCCAGGAGGTATGCCTTCAGCTGCTCGAAGGTGGATGTGTCCTGCCCGGAGTCTGTCATCTGCTGAAAAATGCCGTGGTCGAGTAAATCCTTGGCAGCCTTGACAAATTCAGTTTCCAAGCTGGGATAGTTGGTAAGTTCGGGCGTCACGTGGAGCGTATAGGTTTTGTTTAGGCTGGTGATGAATTGGTTCACGTCGTTTCCAGGGTTGAAGTTTCTTTTGGGTCTCATGGCGTCACGCAGGTTTTGCTGATGCGTTAGTAGACTGTAGTTGTCGGCTGTCTGGGTTGTTGGTGTCGTTGGTTTGGCGTGATCTAGGGCTTCCATCATCCTGTTTATCTCGGTTGTTGCTTCTTGTATTGTTTCCTGACTAACAGGTGTTGGGCAATTTCTTAGGTCGCGGAGATATTTTCTCTGGTCTTTGATAAAGTCGATAATTTCCGAGCGAGTTAATCTTGTATAGTCCATATTTTCCCTTGCAACACGCCTGACACCAGTTTTGTATCTTAGGATATCCGTGAAAGCGTATGGTTTGCAAGGAAGAATAATGGACAAGATTAATTTGATAAAAAATCGTTTATTGAAATAACGAGTGTGAAAATTGTTGTTGTCGCCGTAGATAACGGTAGTAGTTCTCTGGAGTGACCGAGGGGTCGGTGAGGTGTGGGTATCGTATGATACGTCGGAATCTCTCTTGGCCTGGTGCAAGGCGTGAGGTGGTAGAAGTTGAGTTGATACGGTCACTTGGTGTAGGGACCAAGTCAGGAATATCTCAGTGGAATAGTGATGGTCAGGGAAGGTAGTAGTGGCCGAGGGAGTTGAGTTCGTCAACTTAGGATACTGTTGTAAGTGGATACGGTCACTTGGTGCGGGAATAAAGTCAGGAATATCTCAGTGGAATTGTAGCGGGTAGCGCTGTAGTGGTCAGGGGGGTAAGGATGTCGCCTGGCTACGGTGAGGTGTTGAAGTAAGGCTGAGTGTCCGGGTGGGCGAGGGCGTGCGTGGTGGTGGGTGCGTAGCAGTTCCTTGATCCTCTCGTCTGGTGATATTCTCGGTTCCAGGCCGTCCGTCCAACTGCCGATTCTCAAAATACCCGAGCTTATATGCTGGTAGATGGGCTCCAGAAAGCTTTTGAGGTGTTTAGCGGGAAGATTTTTCATTGGTTGAAAATCCGGATTCCTTACAATATTATTTTTTGTTTATTTTGGAATTCCTCTCAAGCGTAACTCAATCCGAGCCTATGCGCAGAACTGCGTCGAATTGGTCACTTCGTGAGAGGGTACCATTGAGTTCACATCCGTTTGTTGCCTCCGACTTGAGTTTTGATGTTTTATGGTAGCGAGGTGTATTTTGTGAGTAAGCATTGTGAATCATAAGAGATATCTTCGCTCTGATATAACACCGTGAAACCTCACAAAACAGTTCCAAATGAATCGACCTCCACCAAAACCTTGGTGGAAACATCATCTTCAACACCTCACCTCCCACTAGTCGATGACAGCACTACAACTAAAGTAATGACCCCTACTAGTACTACTACCGACGACAATATGAGAACGGTATATCCCGTACTAACGATTGCCACAAGCAGCACCACCACATCACACGAACATAAGCACGTTAAAGAACCCGCTAAAAGAAAAAATTACAACTTGGATCCCACTTGCTCGCACGGACGCAACTGTCCCTGTCGTCAACCACTACTCACTCGGACACACATCACAGCAGCGGGTGATAACAAACCATCCATAAG
Organism: Doryteuthis pealeii; assembly: GCA_023376005.1. NCBI lineage: Eukaryota > Metazoa > Mollusca > Cephalopoda > Myopsida > Loliginidae > Doryteuthis > Doryteuthis pealeii. The sequence goes on from CM042138.1 coordinate 54,778,464, forward strand.
CATCAGGGCCGCTCTCCCCATAAATACCATCCTAATCAGCTTCAAACGACATTTTTCTGCCATACCAGGCGAAAGGGACCACACAATCAAAGCTATCGGTGGACCAAGCCAAATTTCTCTCCACCACAGAGAAATACATAAATTATCCTCACAACTTACAACATCTAAAACTAACCCAAAATATTTTACCCTACAAACAACATCCACATCGTTCCTATCACGTGACACTCACAGCAACAAACAACTTATATCACCCCCACTGTCTATGGGGAAAACAGATCAACAAATAACAACACATACCAACAGCCTGAAAACAGAAAGCCTGTGACTATAGAATTAAGATAAGACAACATTTCCACACACGCTTGAAATAACTTTATTTTCACATGATTCCTCAAAACACACTTACACATACATACCCAAACCCATTGTGAATCGTATCAATTTCTGAGGGAGCTCTGTTGTATATGCAAAAGTCGAAATCTCCCGATTCACTAATACAAACTACATACACTCGTCAACGGGACGGATAAAGTCGGAAGTGCCCTCGGTCGTTACCTAAAACGGAATGACCATTTTAACATATATCTGCGCATGGGCTCCAAATCAGAGTTCCGGCTTGACAGTCAATTCCCAAAATTAAATAAAAATAAAAAATTGGTAAATAAAATTCGAATATCATCCAATGAAAGCGATTCCCGGGTAAAGTGAAAACAACTCCAATTGATCCAACTTGGGACCGCCCGATCTCTATAAAACGAACAGCTTTGAAGGGCACCGACAGTCAGAGCTGAAGGCACCATCACGAACGCAGGCACGACGAGCGCTACCTCACAGAAGGACACATCAAAGAGCGGCGGGTCACACCCCCGACTTACCCAAACCAGGCAGTCAAATCAACAAGTCAACACGCGAACTTTTCTACATCATCCGAAGAAACCAAAGACGCTTACTACCAATACACAATATTCTGCCTACGACAACAACAACAACAGACACACCGACTGATACAAACCCCATTCGTGCTACCACAAGTGAGTAAACTTATCTACCTCCCAACTCCCAATTCTCTACGATCATCAACTTAAGGGGCGAACTTCAGTCCGTACCTACCTCCATATACACAATACCATCTGCCTACATCACCACACCAATACCACAACCAAGCTGGACATTTTACGAACTTAATATTCAACAGAAATATCACAAAAATTGTGCGATACCCATCCTGACATTTACGGACTTGCTATTCACCTATAAACATTCATCAATTTTTAAACCTGTTGCTCTCTTGAATTTATTTCAACTTATCGTTGTTTTTTTTTTTTCATATTACTTTTCAATACAATTTTGAAATTTATATCTGTGTTTGTTTTTTCCTTGCCACCATACGCTTGCATGCAAATACGGTTTATAACAGCATTTTACTGTCTAATCTGCGAAGAATACTTACGCGAAAGCACATTTTTGTCATGATGTAAGTGTCAGGCTTTTTCGAATTTTTCAAGTACAGAAAAAAAAAAAAAAAAAAAGTGGAATTCTGTTCAAAACCAGGATCCTCCCCAACATGAAGAGTTTAGGAATGGACCAACAAAAACAGATTTGGGGATTTTATCAGAATAGTAAAATTCATTTTGGATTCATATAAAATTGACACTGTAAAAAAAATTCAAAAATGGATTGAGTTTAGGTTCGTGCCATAGCGTGATGGTTAACAAGTTAGATTCACAGACCAATTTACCATTGTAGCAAGTTTGATCCTTATCGAGCGCTCCAGATATTTAAACTAGAACAATATTCTTCAAAACATTTATAGAATGAGAAAAACTTATGAGTTAAATAACGTTTATAGAATGAGAAAAACATTTATGAGAAAAAACTGTTAAATAACGTTTATAGAATGAGCTTATGAGTTAAATAACGTTTATAGAATGAGAAAAATATTTATAGAATGAGAAAAACTTATGAGTTAAATAACGTTTATAGAATGAGAAAAACATTTATAGAATGAGAAAAACTTATGAGTTAAATAACGTTTATAGAATGAGAAAAATATTTATAGAATAAAACTTATGAGTTAAATAACGAAATACAATCCCACCAAGAAAAAATGATTTTAGATATTTGGGACGGTTGTCCTCATATTTATTGTTATATACACAACATTTCGGACAATATGCATTCCGGTCTTCCTCGGGTGTTTCTGGTCGAACTTTGGAACCTTTTCGTCAATCTGAGGAGCCTTAATTAACTCAACCCTTATATCCGTTGTGACATGTATCCAAAAATTCAGACAAATAAAAATAAAGAAATAATTGCATCCCCTACCGACGCACCCGATCATTCATCCATCTATTTATTTATCTCACATATACTCCTGAGTCACCTACATATACATCCACACATTCATGTGCACATACAACCGTCTAAATCCCAATCCATCAATCAATACCTCGATCCAGCCACCCATGGATTCATCAAGCCATCTCCCAACCAATCTACCCATTCATCCACCAAACATCTATCAACCATCCAAAACACCATCTTCTCATCTATCCAACCATTCTACGAATGGATAGATGATTCATAAAGGATTGCTTTTCAGCCATCCTCCATCTATCTATTAACCCTCTAACAATCATCCATTTATTCATTAACAATCCATAAATCCAGCCACCAATCTTCCTTCCATCTCTCTACCTATCATCCGTCTATCTCTCCATGTATATATATTTGCCAACTCTTCCGCATGAGCAGTGTGTGACTCAAGGTCAGCTTCTTAAGCGGGGTTTAACAGATCTGAATTCAGAGTTTTTTTTCTCCTAGACTGGTTGCCTAATCGAGGTTAAAGAGCCTAGTCTGCCTTACTTTTGCAGGAATAATTGTATTCATACCTTTCCCAAATGTATTGATGCTATGTGGAGTGCAGACAGCCTCGTCTAGGATTTGAACTCGTCTCGCCATGTCCATTTCCTACGATGGTAACCATTACACCACGCGCCTTCACATTTATCCATGTATAAATCCAGCTGACATGTTTTGGGGGCCATGTTTTTTTTTATGAAAAAATTAGTTTAGTTATCACCACCAACTTGCCAACAAAATGAAATTAATCTATGTCAGATATTTTTGGAAACCGGTGCTCAAAATGGCAACAGTGACAGCCTCTTTTAGGAATGTTTTTATCAGGGTTTTTTTTTTCATACAGAAACAAAAAATAATGCATCGATTGGAGTTATACATTTGTTGATTGAAACGCATAAACAATGGCTTTCTTTATTTTCTTTATTTTCACTAAAGACTTTTTTTCTCCAAGGGGTTTTGCTTTTTTTCTCGTCTTATGTTGGACCAAAATAAAATACGATGAGGGACGAATCGATAAGAATTCATAGAAGCAATACTTTTTGTTTTTCCTCTGTATTTTCATTCTTATTTTTTTAAGTAACAATCGGACTCAATCAATAATTATTATATCTATATGTCAAACCCGATGAAATACGGCTTTCGGAAATCAAACGCGTGACTATTCGTTGTTAGGTGTGAATCTTGTAAAACACTTTCTGGTTGTCAATTTATTCATGAACAAAACTTTTAAAAACAATTGCTCACCGACCAACGCCCACATACCATATCGTAACTTGATATTTGAAATGAGGATTTTTCTTTCTCCAAGAAATTGTGAGTTTTTTCCCAGATTATAGATCCATTAGTCATTGTTTTCTTAACATAATATAAATTATTTTAACGGGTTTCATCGTCTTGTTTGTTTATTTGTAAAGTCCTCAATTGGTGTCCTTCTCAAATGTTATTCAATACGTTTATTTTACTGGCATTACATGTCCGCTTAAGACTGGCAGCTTTTTTGCTGAGGTTATCCCTCTAAAGTGGTGATGTCATTGCTACCAAATCCGTTGTCTTGACAACCAATGTGAGATGTAAAATGAAACCTCTAATGGCAGACTTTTGAGTATTCGGTTCAACCGAGAAAAAAGACTTTTAAGAAAATGGAAGTAAATGTTTTGAACAAGTTATCATTCAGGTTGAATAGCACGGTAATTACATGTCGTCGCGCCGCCTGTCGTTCGGTTGCAGCTGTCCAATGAGAGAACAGGACTGATGACTTCTTATAAATACAAATTAAAATCATTCAGACGATGAAAGGCCCAGCCTGAAGCGGACAGGTTAGGTTTGAGGCAAAGGCGATAGCAAGAATCTACGAAGAAGAGATTTCTCTGAAGGCAAATCGATATCAGACAATTCGATACGTCGAAAGATGATCTTTATCTTTATTTTACTGAGAATGATCAGAAATACACAAATTGACATTTATACAAATGCACGATACACGCACATTTTGTACTTACCTCAACTTGTCTGACATTCTGGAATAAAGGACTTCCATTATTTGTTTTCATTTCTTGCTTTTTAACGTTCATTATTTATAGCGTTTTGTCACAAAAATATTGACTGATATTTTCATTGGCCTTCAATTTGAATTCACAGAACTCAGAACCAATAAATAGCTTCGAGCAAGACTTGAACTAATTTTGTATGTCACGAAATCTTGCTATACCATTAGCAATGGTTATACAGTTTGGGACATAAAAGCTATGGCAACCAATTACATTCTTTTACCGCCTATCACTTCGCTTCGGATTATTTCCAGTTGTTATATACTTATTAAGTAGTAGTAGTAGTAGTAGTTGTAGTTGTTGTTGTTGTTGTAATTTGTCAATGTTTCTAAGATGAAATATTTTCTTCATTGGACACAAGAAAAACAAATAGACTTCTATGAAATTGTATTTGATTCCAGTAGTTCCCAACTTTTATATGTCAAGCTGTTAGGATCAACAAATAATAAAACAGTAAAATGTAATTTTAACTCAAACAATATTTGCTTTTATGGAACCTTTTAATATCGAAAAATATTGTTAAAGCTTCCTTTTCAATTTGGCCATTGTTGCGTACTTCAGTTATCAGTGATCTTGATGCATTAACATTGCTTTTTGACCGATATCAGTAAAAACATGAGAAATGACAGCACCATGGTTTGAAGCATCTGTGACTAGAACATCTATGGAAGAGTTGCATTGTGTCAGCAATAGATTGGAAGAAAGTAAGGACTTGACCTTTGTGATGGCTGAATGACATTCATCAGACAAATATCATGTAATATCTTTTTTCGAAAGATTGTTGAGGGATGCACGAACTCGAATTTCTAGCAGAAAAAACGTACTGTAGTATCTAACCAACACAAGAAAAGAATGGTGCCATTTGTTGGCACCGGCATATTTTCATTATTGCCAAAATGTTTTCCGTTGTTATGGTTGTGAACCATATTTGTCAAATACAAAATCAATGTGTTTGATTTATTTCCGGAAAAATTCACACTTTCCAGCAAGGAAATTCGCATTGTTGTATTTGACTGGAAACAGAAAATGAATGCAGCCAAATTTCATCTTGGGATTCAGTTGCAACGATGATGTCATTAACAAATGCTATAACAATCCGGTTACCTTGGCGTCAATTGTTTGCTTGAATATGGGTGGTGCCGGTTTGATTCCAATGCTAAGACGGTTAAATCTGAATAAATCATTGTGGATGTTGATAATAAGGAACTCCTTAGACTCTTTGTCAACTTCCAGTTGAAGAAAAGCATCAGAAAGATCAAACTGTTGCGAAGAAAGGTCTGCCACTTAGTTTTATGAAAAGATCATTTATAATTGGGAGTGAATACCGATGTGCATTCAAAGAATTGTTTAAAGCTTTTGAGTAATTAGCACTTATTCTGACTTTTCCATTTGCTTTTTTACAACTACAATAAGAACTGTCAATCCATATTAAGTGTAGGTTTGTCTGCCACATTAGAGTACCCAATGAGTACGGACTCTCTACTCCAGCAATGTGAGACAAAGTCGATTACGATCTCTCAACAACAAACCCACATATCTAGTCTGGCATAAGGTCACAAGTAGAACGTAATCAACTAACTGACTATCAAATGGTAAGACGAGCTTAGTAACCTATAATTAATCAATGTTTAACATAACCTAATACATGGGAGAGAGAAAAAAGACTTTGTTGCGTCAGTCTTATAAATGAAGAGAGGATGCGTATCATTTTTCAGTATTTTTTAGATGAGGCTTGATGGTTAATATTATTTAGATGTTTCGGACAGTTTTACTTGTCTTTATTGTTATAAACACAACGTTTCGACTTATGTGCCCACCCCCGACCTTCTTCAGGTGTTTTTGTCGAACTTGGGAACCTTCTCGTCGAACTCTGGAGGCTTGAGTTAATATGGTTCTAAGTGACAATCATCTGCATGTTGAAGGTTCAGTCCTGAATACTGGAGAGAATTACATAGAATCCTTAATATAGCTTAACATTTGTACCCAGTCATGGTTAACGGAATGAGTGGATTGAATAAAGGAGTCGGTTCGAAGTTCTGTTAAGGCTCCTGATTACGACAAAAAGGTTCCTGAGTTCGACAAGAAACACCGGAAGAAGGCCAGAGGCACATCGTCTAAAACGTTATATATATAATAATAAAGATGAGGACAATAGCCATAAAAATCCAAATAATAGAGCTTGCCTTTAAAAATCAGTATTCGAGTCCAGGGTTTTTGATCAACCACGGCTGGAAAATAAGTAGTTACCTCAGTGATCGAACCAACCAGACTCGTAATATCGATAAATTTATGTACACGTGACTGCTGCGTCACTATTACATTTATTATACAACAGACATTGAACTACTGAGATATTCCCTCAGGACTACAGCAATTTTTTCTTGTTTTAGTCACAGATTTAGCCTTTAAGTCAACGGTCATTTTTTACCGCACTCTATTCTCCCACTGCAATCCTCATCTATGATAATCAGTTGATGGTGATTATTGATGAATCTCATTTGTTTTCGACTATGCATTATCAAACTGACAATTCTTTTTTTTTATCTTGGTTGGATTTTTATCTTTTATCCAAAGTGACTCGTTATAAATGAATGATTCAAAAGTCTCACTGTTTCAAGTAAAAAATCAATTTTGTAATGCTCTCTCTCTCTCTCTCTCTCTCTCTCTCTCTCTCTCTCTCTCTCTCTCTTATATATATATATATATATATATATATATATATATATATATATATAGTCATCAACACCGTGTATATATATATATTAATCTAATTTATTGATTATTATACATTGAGCTCTTTTTAGGGATTTATAAAAATCCGTGTATGAATTATATGTTTGCACCTACATGAGCATACAGTATGTATAATATATATATATATATATATATATATATATATATATATATAATATATATATATATATATATATGCAATTCCATATTAAGGAAAAACTTAAAACCCCGTTCTATTACCTTTTTATAAAGAAAGGAAGATCCTAAATTGAATATAATAAGCCAATACGACGGGGTTTTAAGTTGTTCCTTAATATGGAATCATAATCATTGCTCTGTATGTAATTTAAAAATTTTCATGCATTGAGCTATTCAGAGGACTTGGAAAAATCTTCGTATATTTCAATGTGAAAGAAAAGAATCATATATATATATATATATATATATATATATATATATATATATATATATATTGAAAGGGTTTATTTTATATAGATCTATATACATGTGTGTGTGTGTGTGTGTGTGTGTGTAAGAAAATGAAGCTCCTGAATAGAATCATTTTCTTACACACCAACCCCGCTGATCCTTTGTGCATGCGCCATCTCAGACGCAAAACCAATCTCCTTGGTCTGGTGCTAGTGAAAAGGGGATAGACTTCCTCGCTCTCATGCTGATACCGACTTTAGGCCACCCGACCCCTTTACATACACACATACACACACTCATGCACACATACACACACACACACACATATATATATATATATATATATATATATATATATATATATATACTAGCTAAGTACCCGGTCCATGACCGGACTAAAATGAAATTTGGATCACCAGGAGTGAGAGAGAAAGTGGAAGACAGTAGTTAGAGAGGGGGTAAGAGGAAAATAATTCTTGAAACTAAAATCATTGAGAATTTGTATATTTCAGGATTTGTATTTTCTGTTTTATAGTTTAAAATTATTTCATATTATTATACAACAAATTGAAAGTATTCGTTTGTATATTTGTTTGTTATTGTTTTAAATTTTTTGTACATGACAACAATTCACATTTAGTTCTTAATTGCATGTTGAGTTTAAAAAGAAGCTGAGAATCGAAAATTTAAATTCTTCGTATTGCAATATCTATTTTTGCTAAAACCTAAGATAGTATTATAGGGACCACCAATTGATCAGTTTAGGCCATCTTGAATAAAACGGAAATATTTGTTATTATTTATAATTAATTGATTTTTCATAGAATTTAAAAAAAACTCTTATCGTAACTTGTTTTTAGCTACGTTAATTTTCAGTTGATTTAACAGTGCAAAAAATGAAAACATTGTTTTTCAATCATAATTTTCATTATTTCCGTAAGCTGAAAAAAAGTTAAAGAATCATCAGGAGTTTATTTAATGTTTTTTCTTTCAAATGGAAAAAATTTTTTCAAGAAAATATTAATTTTTCTGCAAGTTTAATAGTGTTAAATATAGGGGAAGGGGGTAAATTTCACAGGGTAAAATTGGTGGTACCTAGTATTTTAAAAACATTGTTTAAAAACGTTTTGGTGGACCTGATTATCTGGACTCCCCCCCACCATCTATTTTTTCCCCTTCAGTTGATTATTATCGATTACACACCAATCTATCAGATTGAAAAAAAAATTCTTAAAAGTTCTTTATTATTTGAGTATTCACGGGTGCTCATTTCCTCGTATAAGTTTATAGTAAATTCATCCCCCATATCGGAACCGCTTGAACGGAACCCAAATTATTTATTTATTTCCCATTAAACTACCCCCCCCCTAACCCTAACCCCTACCCCCCTAGTTAAAATTAAGTTTTATTACAAAATTTATATTAATTACAAAACATCAATTTTCATAAAAGTTAAAATGTCACCTATGAAATCTCTATTTAAACATGCCAATTTTTCAGAACTGAAAAGTTGCACTATAAACTCAGCAATGTTTATTGACTTCACAATAAAGAGTAAAATCATAAAACTTAAAATTTAATTTGTAAGGCAAATTCTGAGGAATATTTTAAATTGTATTTTGAATAATAATTTAAATGTTGGTTGTTAGTTGTTTGTTTTATCAACTTTTCGGGTAATTTACTAACGAATCATGTCATTTTGATAAACAAAGCGCTTACAATTTTTCGTACTTACATATAATTTTTTTTAAAATGTTCCAATAACTGGATATTGTCAGATAAACTTGAAATAAATTTCGTCTTACAAATAATTGACTACTTATCTCCAGTCGGGCCTTCGACTAAAGATAAAACACCGGATTTTGTCCATATTAGTAACCTTTGTTTTTTTGTTTTTTATCGTGGTTTGAGAAAATAATTAGTTAACGAACCAAAAGAAAAACAGTTTCTAAGGAAATTCGTCAATCTTATTGTTATTTTTAACCCTTTAAAACTCTAACAATAAAAATTAAATAAATAAATTAAAGAATTAAAAGTCATTTTATTCGAATTAAAATCTTAGTTTAATTTATACAAATATGTAACCGTACTTACGACGTAAACTGATTTTCATGATACTGTTATTTACGGATTAAAATATTTTTTAATAATGTAACCGTAAAGCGTGCATTTTGATTTTCTACAATTTTTATGCATTACAAAAAATTAAAATTAAAATGAGTGTACTGTACAATTTAAGAATATGGACAAACTCGCTGTAAAAATAATTTATAAAAAACACATACAAATTACATATTCAGAAAGACTAAGAGATTCCGAACTGCCGTATTCGTATTATCGCCTATACGTAGTATTTTTTTTTTTAACTCGCTGTAAAAAAAAAAAAAATCTATAAAAACACATACAAATTACATATTCAGAAAGACTATTTCATCTTATTACTAAAGATATAAATATTTTAAAGATTCAAATCCTAAATAGGTAAGAGATTCCGATCTGACTGTTATAGACTGCACTGCGTGTATCGCAATAATCATAGGCAGCGTGGCTATCCGAAGCCATTTTTTAATTTTTTAACTCGCTGTAAAAAATGATTCAATTAATAAAAACTCACACAAATTACATATTTTGAAAGAGTATTTTCTTATCTTTCTAACGATATAAAAATTATTAAAGACTGGACCATAAATAGGCCATAAATTCGGAACTGAACGGCTTAGACTGCAAAATTAATTCATTAAAATCAAAACTTCGCTGCTGTTATCGTTTTAACAATAAGCAGGCAGAGACAATATTTTATTATCAGGAGGGGCTGATATACGGACAGTTCCGCAAATTGGGTGATTTTGGATTAATTAATCGATTAAATCCCTTAATCAATAAAAATCAATAACCAAATTTGGAATTTTTCTTAGTTAGAACGATACCAATGTGTATGCAAGATTTTGAATCTGAGTGACCTCCCGTTTTTTTGTTTTACGTCGACACGTACATACCAAAATCTCTGTTTTATATATTAGATATATATATATATATAATCCATTATTAACTCTAATATATATATTTTATATATATATATATTATATATATATATTATATATATATATATAAACCATTATTAACATATATATATATATATATATATATATATATATATATATATATATATTATATATATACGCATTAACCCACTTAACGTGAAAGAGTTAATAATAGATTACTTAAGAACACTTTAAAATAAAAATAACGACGTATCAAGAACGCCATTTCTAGGGATAGAATGTTGGACACAAAAATATCGAACTAACACATAAGTCTATGTAGAAGATGTTTTATTATTATCAATGGCATATTGGTTGGATGTTTGCCAATGGAAAACATTGTTGGTTGGAATAAAAGGAAGACATTTAAAAGAAAAGGAAATAATTATTAATTATCAACATTTTAAATGCATCTGTCTATAATATGAGCGTAGGCGTGAGTGGTGCATGTGGGTTTGTGTAAGTCTAGGTGTTGGGGTTATCTATTGATTTGTTCGATCGGTTTATCTTCAGTTTTCTTTGACCAGCGAACAATCATAATTCGCATATACATCCTAATGACACGTGAGCATATCTATTATTATACTAAAGCTGAGAGAATCAATGATTGTTTCCCTAAGGCTTTTTTCCTGTATAGTTTAATGACTAAAATTTAATACTAAAATATTTCTTACTTCTGGGATTGAATTATGTTTTTTAAAAAATTAATTTTCATCGTTTTAATTAGCAATAATTTGTAGTTAAGTCATAAATGAACCCATCTTTTAATTTACATTATGGCTGTCAATTTCCTCCTCTCTATATATATCTTCATAGACTACTTCTTGTTTATCTTAGTAGTTCTCTGAGAATAAAGAGAGAAAAAAAGAGTCTAGAGGAAGATTGAACCACCCTCTTTAATTGTTACTACTCCAAAGCCATAGCCGTTGCTTACAGGTATTAGACCCCTAGCACAACCAGTAAAGCAGCAGGACAGAGAAATGGCTATTCCCGACACCTCTGTCTCTCTTTCCCTTCTCCTTCAAGGTAAAATTGTCAATAATTTTTCTTGTTTTGTTTTGTTTTTTGTTTTTTGTTTTGTTGTTATTTTAACTACAAAAGAAGTAAACTTTTTTTTAAATTCGGCTGTTCGAAGCAAAATACCGTTTTAACTCGCGGTAAAAATAATTCAATGGGTAAAAACACATACAAATTACATATTTAGAAACATTATTTTATTTCCTTTCCAGCCATATAAATATTTTAAAAATTTGACCGGAAATACACGAGAAACTGCGAGTTGAGCGGACTAAGTTGTAAATTTGTCAATCTCAACCGAAATCAGATATCGACTGGGAATGCTGTTATTACATAAGAAAATGAATTGTTTCCTTAGAAAGCAAAAATACTAAGATAAAAACCGAAGACCGTGGTATCAAGAGAGAAAAAACGAAAACCGATACCGAAATATAAATTGCCAAACCGTCCAACTCAAGTATTAACCCAATCGTTTGCTTATATAGCAAAACAAATGCTGAAAGGTATAAGAAGGTTATTAAAAACGTGAGGTCCCCATTCTTAAAGCCTATCCTGTCTCTGTGCCAATGTTTATACAAAATAGAGTCTTTTTCAAAATGGTTAAATAAGTCTTCGAGCTTATGGAATGTCCCGCTCAAGGTCCAGATCTTACTCCAATTGAGAATCATTGGAAGACCACCGATGATAAAGAAATCGATGACTGTGACTGATTTGCAGCAGAAACTCTAGACGAAATGGAGAATTAATCATACTTAATTCGTGTGATCGTAGCTGTTCAGAAGTAATCGATTAGATGACCTATACACGTCTTATTAATATCTTCTTTTTTTATAATAAACTGTTTTTGTTCTCTAACTTCTTTTATCCATGATTTTTTTTCATGCAAAGTTACTCTAGATTAGAAAAAGTATTTGAGAATATTCACTGAAGTTTTTATCACGGTTCAATCTGTATTATTTGAAATTTTTATTTTCATTTTTAAACGTTCGTTATATATATATATATATATATATATATATATATATATATATATATATATATAAATTAATTACGATTAATTTAACAATATTGACATACTTATTAACTCCTTTACATGATATTATTTCTTTAAACCATGACACAATTTCTTTAAACCATAATACCCTCTTAGGATTACGGTCAGTCTAGAACTATTAATAAATATTTAAGGAAAAATAAATAAATAGTAACAGCAAAAGAAGGGGAAAAATAGTTAAATAAGATGTATAATTGAAGCAAAACACTATGCCTTTTGTAATTCAAATATTTGATTTATAATATTTAATCTATTTGAAATTTAAAAGGAAAATGGTTTGTTTTATTGTTTTGAATTTTGCATCAATACTAATATGTAATTATTATATGATATTTTAACATATAATTAATATAATATTTAATCTATTTAAGTTTAAAAGAAAAAGAGAAAAAAGTATTCATAAAAGATATTTTCTTAAAAAAAAAAATTCATTTATTTTTTCTATCAATAATAATACATAATTTAGGATAATCTTTTATTTACTTATTTTCTATATAAAAAAAATTAAATTAGAGAACAAAGGGGATATTAAAAAAAAGAAAAAAAGAAGAAGAGAAATAACACCCAAAAAAAGAAAAAAGAAAAAAAAAAGAAGAGAGGGAGAAGGAAAAAGAAAGGAAAGGTGAAAGCGAATCAAAAGCTAAGTATATAAATTTTTCTATTAACGGTTTTTATTTATTTATTCATTTTTTGTTTTTTAAATTTTGACATGTATACATATTGCAACATTTGACCGGATGTCAGCCGATATTAAGAATATTCGTTCTCAACAAACTTTAAAAAAAAAAAAAAAAAAAAAGAAAAAGAGAGAGAAATAAGAAATTACAGTTATTCGCCCATTTCATTCATAAAGGAGGAGAAGAAGAAAGAGAGGAAAAAAAGGAGAGGAAAAGGAAATAAGAAGAGAAATTATAACCACACAGATAAAAACATAAGCACGTCATTTCTGAAAATAAACTCTGATGATGAAGCTCTAGCTTTGAAATCGATTAGACATAAAAAAAAAACATCTTTTTGTCTTTATTTTTTTATACGCATTGTATTGCCTTCGAATTTTAATATTTTATATATATATATATATATATATATATATATATATATATATATAAAGTCGTCGGGGTGGCCGAAAGTCCGCATCTGCCAAACAGCGAGGGAGTCTATCCCTTTTCACTAGTGCTAGACCAAGGAGATTGTTTTTGCCACACCTACCATCAGCTCCTTACTTTACCGCACATATCCCTGTGCTACTCATACGCTGAGTTGGCGAGGGCCGGTATCGAACTAGGAACCTTGTGGTTTCAGGCCGAACGCTCTACCGACTGAGCTAACCCGGTCCTGTATGTATGTATGCGTGCGCACGCGCGTCTGTGTGTGTGTGTGTGTGTGTGTGTGTGTGTGTGTGTGTGTGTGTGTGTGTGTGTGTGTTTGATTCACGACAGTTTTATCGTAGACATTTTAACGCTACTCATTTTAACTCTACTCGAATACGAAAGTCTGGCTCTATTCCAAAATATGCAGTTATCTCAACTACGAGGCATATATATATATATATATATATATATATATATATATATATATATATATATATATATATATATTGAGTTTACCTCGCCTAGCTGACATGTTCAAAAGTATCAAAGAAGCTTTTCAATTATTCTAGTCCTTATAAAATCAAATATTTTTGTAATATGAACTGCTGTTTTGGTAATATTTTTGTAATATGAACTGCTTTATTTTCCCGAAGGGTTTAGCTGTTTATTTTGATAGTAACTATCAAAATAAACAGCTAAACCCTTCGGGAAAATAAAGTTTCGACTGACCCTCTGATTACATCCGGTAACAAATTCCGTTGTCCGTGAGAGCAGTAGCATTTTTAGTTTTAATAACTAAGATTGATAAATATCAGTATCGTTAAGTCGAATATTTCTAGATGGACATCTTATTGTTATTACAAAAATAGTACAGCAGCCATTTTGAATACATCTACAGGATTTCTATTCAGACTGGTTCACCTCATTTAAGTTTAGCGAAAATGCTTCCAACGAAAGTCTGTTTTCAACTGGGTTTTTGGTGACTAATTTTCGAAAAAGAGTGCCGAGAACTTTTGTACACACCCAATATATACCAGATAGTTTCCAGTTGTCTGACCCAGAAAACTATTCCTCCCCATTCCTAACCTCCTTATGTCTGCCTTTCGCCCACTTCAACTTTAATTATATTTACATACATGCATCCACACAGGCGCGCACATATAAAATATGTGCACACATCAACACATGCACATACACTAGAAATACATTAGTAAAGTTGTCGGGGTGGTCTAAAATCGGTATCAGACATGTCTATCCTCTTTTCACTAGCTCTAGACCAAAGAGATTGTTTTGCGTCTGAGGTGGAGCGCCACACCTACCATCAGCCCCTTACTTTACCATGCAAATCCCTGTGCTACTATTCACATAACACAAATACAAGTAATTATGAATTCCTCTTTTACTCTCAATACACCAAACAATGTTTCTTGAATGTAAAATATTTTTTATAATGAAACAAATGAATCATTATAAATATGATAGTCAACTCTACAAACTATATTTGTTCTCACATAAAAATCACAATATTATACATCCAAATCCCTACCTTTAGAAATTTAGAATATAATTACAAACACCTGGCTAGTGGCCCATCATAAATGATATTCAGTAATCTTAAACATTAATTATTAAAGTTTGTAAATTTATAAGAGTTGATGAGGGCCAGTATCGAACCAGGAACCTTGTGGTTCCTAGGCGGACACTCTACCGACAGAGCTAAATCGATCCATAAACTGCTTCAATTCTTTTTTTCTTTTTTTTTTGTTATAAGAGAATAATAATAGTTATGTAAAATTTATCTTCGAAAGATTTAGCAAGAAAATAAGTTTCCTGTGTAGATTGAAATCATTTAATTTGGTATAAATTTCAAACGGGATAAGACACTTTGTTTTATTGTTTTTTTGTTTTCCAATTGTTCAGATGTTGTTTTCTCACCGATGCTGGATAATCACAATTTGGTGTAAAGATCTATGACAATCTCCCGATCCCCAAAAAAGTTTAATAAAGACAAAAGATATGCACATTTATTTTATAGGAGAGGTTCATAGTTAAATATTTGTTTTCGAAGTCTGTCGAGGACGACGATGGCGTCACTTCATGTCTTCATTTGTGGACTCTATCGTGGCTCATTAGTCCAATTCTGCACCTGCAGATGCGGCCATACACACTGCGAGGGAATTCCCATCTACATCTGGCTGTTCATGACGACGAAGACGTCGAAGCTCTGCAGTCCTGTTTATCTAATTATTGAGCTGCTTAGCTCCTGTGCGGCAGGCGTCACGCCAACCCTGTCTGCTGGAGGCCAGATCTTCCACGCTTGAAGGTGTGACATTACATTTCTTCAGTGTTGTCTTAATAAGGTATTTGAACCGCTTTTGTGGGGCTCCTGTCCTCCGTGTGCCATTTATATATATATATATATATATATATATATATATATATATATATATATATATATATATATATGAACCTCTTGTAGGCAGTCCTCGTTATGCAGCATTTTGCGTTGATTTCAATATATGAAATTAATGCAAAATGCTACTTGTCGAGGATTGATGGCCAGAAATGGTTTTATTCAAACTGTTTAAAAATTGTTTAAATCGACACAGTGTTTTCGGTAATGTACTTTTTATAACGATTCTGAATGCTGCCTATTATTAGAACATGGAGATAAAACACTGAGTAGATATAGCACTGGGTTAAAAAAAAATGTTTAGGAACTCTTCATCAAAAATGTGCGTAACAACTTAATATTGTCAATTTTCTATATGAAATCTTTCTTGATATATATATATATATATATATATATATATATATATATATATATATATATATATATATATCTTATTATAATGGAGATTGTGGGTCTGTCTGTATGTAACCGAAACCATATCAGTACCCAAGTCACAATTCCCTTACGTCACATTCTCCATGATTTTAAACCTCAATTATTAATAAAAATTGTTTTACATTATTTATGCTGTTGGCCTTATCAACACACGAATAATATGCAATTATATTTATATATACAACAAAATAACAGTTTACAGTGTGAACGGGAGGGCTAATTTGTATATTGATCATAAACATTTGATTTTAATAAATATGTGCTTGGTATTATTGATTTCTAATTGCTTGGTTTTATTTTAATAAATATGAACAAAAATCTCAGAGATAAATCTTAAAAGAAATCCGTTAACAAGAAGAAATAACTGTTATTTCATTCTTTACTTCTTAATTTAACAAAATAGTTAAATTAAGAAAATTTATCAATGAAAGATGGGAGTGATGGAAAAAGATGGAAGAGTTGGTTTCAAAGTTGTTCTATTTTTCGATTATACTCCTCTGTTTCAAATCATTTTATCTGCATTCTTATTTAGTTTCATTGGTATTTGTAATTTGATATATTTCATTACATTAAAACTTAAATACTTGCGCCCAGAGGGTGTATATTTCTGCTAGTATATTTAATCTATGGATAGCTTTAATATTTTATATTCAATCAAAAATAAATTTTGAAGATAAAAGCAGGATTTTCTGTTGTTGGTTGATATCCACTCAATGTTCCTTAGATAATCAGTTGATGCTTCTTAATGCTTCTGTGTTTAGTATTATTTGGATTATTTGGACTATTGTCCTCATCTTCATTGTTATCTGTACAACGTTTCGGCCGATGTGCCCTTCGGCCTTCCTCAGGTATTTCTTGGACTCGGGAACTTTCTTGGACTCGGGAACTTTCTTGGACTCGGGAACCTTCTTTTCTTTTGATTACGACAAGAAGATTCCTGATTACGACAAGGTTTCCGAGTTCGAATAGAAGGTTCCCGAGTCAGAGAAAGTTCCTGAGTACGACAAGAAATACCTGAGGAAGGCCGAAGAGCACATCGGCCGAGACGTTGTACAGATAACAATGAAGATGAGGATAATAGTCCGAATAATCCAAATAATACTAATTATCAAGCCTCATCTAAAAAAAATTTCGAGAAATAGCTTCTGTGTTTAATTAATACAAATTCACATGGAGAATAAGAGTGGCAATTAATATTGTGTATATAATAGTTACTTACAGCGATAAAACTGATGAGGCACCACAATTGTTGAAATACACATTGCCAGAAGATTGTCAATCACAAATCAAAGAAGCATAAAAAGAGAATAATTTTCATGAAATTGTGTAGAGTTATTATAAATGATATCACACTTGAATCTACCGGGGAGAAAATAAAACTTCTTTCATCTTTTGTATTATTTAGATTTTTCGGACTGTTGCCCACATCTTTATTGTTATATACACAACGTTTCGGTCCTTCTTCAGGTGTTTTTGTCAAACTTGGGAACCTTCTCGTCGAACTCAGGAACCTTCTTGTTGAACTCGGTAGGCTTCTTATCGAACTCTAGAGCCTTCATGAAACTTTGAACTGAACGCTTTATTTAATCCATTGGGGTAGATTTTTCTCATTCCGCTAACCATGGCCGGGTACAAGTGTTAATCTGTGTTAAGTATTCTATGTTATCTTTGTATCAGAGAACTCGCAACCTAAAGATGATTGTCACTTAGAACTGTATTAACTCAACCTTTATATTTGTTGCGTCATGTGTCTAACTGGACAATATAGAATGAATTTTTGCGACCTATAAACCTAATTCTTTTTATCGAGAATTTTTACATTTATATTTTGTATGATTATTTGTCTGTAGTCATATTGCGATTTTTTTAAGATGAAGACAACAGTCCAAAAAATCTAAATAATTCAAATTATCATGCTTTATCTAAAAAAAAATTAAGACAAATATCTTTCACTTTTTTTGAAAATCGGAAGGAAACGCGTGATACAATTTGTAATCTTCCCTTAGAATAACGTTATATATTAATAATGTTAGACAAATAAACTAAACTAATGACTATGCATCGTGATTAAGATAATGATTTGTTCGTCACTGGGGTCAGCGATAGATGGCTGGGTCAGGGATAAAAGCCAAGATTTCGATTGTTAATTTTTAAACTCGGTAGTATTTCATCACTTAATAAATTAGCGCAACATTCTATCTTCTTTTCTTTTCATTTTGCTTTGATGAATAGTTTAAGTGTACACACAGACTCAGACACACACACACACACACACACACACACATACACACACACACACAGAGTGTACGTGACCTAATATTCACATTTGTTTCTGAATGTAAGTATTTAAGTCTACATCTGTGGGTGTGTCTGTATTATGATATATAGGTGTGTTTGTATACCAACACCCACACACGTGTATACTGACATAATTAACGTAACGATTTAGAAAATGTAGATTTCTGTCTGCCTTTTTGTAATCAATTGGGAGTGTCAAATAATTATTATTTAATTGCTCTCTCTCTCTCTCTCTCTCTCTCTCTCTCTCTCTCTCTCTCTCTCTCTCTCTCTCTCTCTCTCTCTCTCTCTGGACAGATCAACTGTTGTACACAATGCCGAAATTGAATATCAATAAGAGATGAAATTCTATTTCCTTCCTTGTTAATGCTTTCGTGCAAGTATCAATAATAATTGCAACACTTATTCTGTGACGATCAGATTGAATATCTTCCAGAAAGAAAATCTTTATTCCCCTTCGGCAATTTGACTTTCCCCCCAAAAGTAAAGAACAGTAAACAACACTTGGAAGTGGTAGATGTGATGGGCACTGAAATACTTCATCTCAGTCTAAAATAGTGGTTCCCAAACTTTGTTAGGCTTGTGACCCATTGGCTTCCCAGTGGATTTCTAGCGCCTCTTCCTCATACACACATGAAAACAAACACTATGCTTCAAATTGAAAATATTAAGATCAAACACAGAGATGTATTTCACAAATAAAACATAATTTATTAAACCAATTTATTTGGCAGTTTTAGCTGTGTCAACAATATGAAAGGGTAAATCAACATCTCACCAGTAACCATAGTAACATAGTTCATTGTCTTTACAGTGATTGTTAATGGGATGGATGTGCTTGATGCAGGGATATCAGCTTCTCAACATCATTCAGTAAGAAGTCATAGATCCCCACATTCAGTAATCCATGTCATATGGTAACTGGCGCGCCACTGCACGTGTTGTGTACAACTGTCAAGCAAACTTTCAGACTTTTATTCTGATTTAGGACAACGTAATAAAACTGCATTCGTTTAAAATGTTTATGTCAGTTTAATTCTGTATAAACTACATACGTGTTTCTTTACCTTAGTATTTATCACATATATTTTGTCATTTACATTTTGCAAAAAAAAAGCCATTTATTGACTGCTTCTAATGCCAACCTGTCACCCGCCCCACCGTCCTCTTTTGCCTCACCAACCCCTAGATCTTTCGACCACCTACTTTGGGGAACCACTGATCTAGATCCTGCTCTTCGGTTTTAGATGGCATCCAAGTTATAGATTGATCCTTAGTAAATGATTCTCACAGATTGTTCGCCACTATAAGGCCGGGTTAGCTCAGTCGGTAGAGCGTTCGACTAGAAACCACAAGGTTCCTAGTTCGATACCGGCTCTCGCCAACTCAGCGTATGAGTAGCACAGGGATCTATGCGGTAATCTAAGGATTTGCTTGTAGGTGTGGCACTCCACCTAAGACGCAAAAACAATATCCTTGGTCTAGCGCTAGTGAAAAGGGGATAGACTCCCTCGTTGATTGGCTGATACCGACTTTAGGCCACCCCGACGACTTTACTTACTTATAGTCAATTTTATTCTTACTGAATGCTTATTATTGTAATTGTGTTAAACTAATCTAAGTAAATATCTTCCAGTTGCTAGTATTAAACAATTGCTAGTATTTGTTAATGAATAGAATTCCTTTTCGCACTTCCTTTTCTTTTGTTGTTGTTTTTTTTTTTTTGTGTGTGTGTTTTTTTTTTTTTTTGTTTTCTAATATTCAGTCTCCAAATTGTCTCTGCCATTTCGAATCTTCGTTTTATTATCGTTCAATTTTAACCCCATCATTCATAGATCTGAATTTATGCAATTCACTTTGAGTTTATGTCAGTGTGTTATTCGTTTCCCAGTGAAGCAAATCTCCATTGACGATTATGTAAAGAAAGTATCTTTTAGTAGATTAATGTTATTTTTTCACCTTTATTTCGATGCTACATTAAATTAATTAAAATCATGTCCTGATGTTAATTTAAATGATCGTATAAGCAGAACATTTTGCCATTTGGGATGGGAGGTATTTTCTTTTGATTTCTGTTGATTAATGTGATAAAATCCACTTATCATTTGAGATACTAAGATAAAAATAAGTTACATTTATGATTGATAATAAAAGGTTGAGTGTAAAATGATTAAGTTATATATATATATATATATATATATATATATATATATATATATATATATATAAGGAGAATCATGAGAAAGGGAAATTCTGATTATATATATATATATATATATATATATATATATATATATATATGTATATATATATATATATATTATATATATATATATATATATATTATATTATATATAATCAGAATTTCCCTTTCTCATTATTCTCCTTTTTTAGATATTCTCTAAAGTAAGATTAGTTCGATTTCAATCCCACAACAGCATGATATTTTGGAAGAATCGAATTCACTTTACTTAGGAAGGAAATGTTTCTATTTTGAGAGCGTACACAGTTTTAGGCCGACTTGATGCAGACGTAGCAATAGATTACTCTTTTGTTCATCTTTTTAGTCCTTTAATATCTTAACGGTTGTATATTTGTCTATATCTTTTACAACGTAAAATAACTTGCACTGTCCAAGACAAAGACGTCATATTTGATAATAGAAGATAAAAATATAGGCATTTCAAGTCAATGAAAAGCTAAAAGTAAAATTAATCAATTTAATTTCATTTTTTCTCCTTCAGACTTGAAAAAAGGAACACCATAATTTTCAAATTAATGGATACAAAAAGAAAATAATGTTTTTTTTTTAAATAAGGCGCGAAAATAACAAGAAAGTCAAACATGATTTTTATCTATTAATTCACATGTTTTCTTGGACACTGCATTCCTTACTGTGATTTTATTTGAATAATTGTCTAAATAATGAGCCTTTTAATGGGTTGGTTGGTTGGTTGGTTGGTTGGTTGGTTGGTTGGTTGGATGGATGGATGGATGGATGGATGGATGGATTGGGTTGGGTTGGGTTGGTTGGTTGAATGAATGAATGAATGAATTTTACCGCATGTCAACCCTTGGTTCATTTTTATGCCAAAGACGTTTTGTTTTATTCATTTTTCTAGGGTATACATTTTTTTTCAAACTCAATTTTAAAATACATTTTAAACTCACTCTTATCTATTTAATCCATAGATGGGACCCTAACAGACACTACTACTCCAGGTTTGAGTAGACCTTGGAGTAATGGCGATGCAGGGGTACTCCATACTCCCCAGAACTCCAGAATTAGAACTTCAGTTGAACGTCATACCCAGGAGACCTTTCTAACGGGTATTTAATCGAAAATAAACGTCGATAATAAACTTATCGTTTATGTCGGTCACATGTTTTACACGTACTGAATTGATAATCTGCGTAATTTGATTTGTTTTTATCTTTTTTTCTTTTCTTTTCTTTTCTTCATTGCATCTTGAATTTCGTTTTTAATTAACAGAACCAAACTTTCACGGCTGGAAATTCGATCTAAAGAGGATTTAAATGTTTAATAAGGATGAAAAAATAAAGATGTGCTGGAATTAAATCGATGGTCAACTCTTCATTACTAATAACGCTTTCTGATAATTCTTCTTTCATATCAATGGATTGGGAAAGTATGAACACTTCATCTCCCCGGCTATGGGTAAATCAGTGGTTCTCAACCGGGGACTAATACAATAGGACTTTTAAACATCGAATGAATGGGGGGGGGGGGGTCTATCAGAGTAAAATAGGAATGTAAGAAGTTTATAGCTAAAATAAGGTTGAGAATCACTGGGTTAAATGATACCACTACTGTTATTCTATAAATATGTCTTAGGTATTAAATAATCCACGAGGGTTGATATGACATTAAACAAAGAAACCGGACCAAACCTTTCAGTGGAAATTGATGTGAAAATGTTTAAGGTTTCATTTCCTTTTTGAAATCTAAAAGTTTGGAACAAAATAGAAAAAAAAAAAAAAATAAGCCCATTTACTTAACGGACAGACTAAACATCGCTATAAAAAGAATCGGCATGTAGCCATAAAAAGATTGGATTAAGACAAAGACATAAATCAAAGAGAGGGAATTCTGTTTTAAAAATCCTAAAATTAAACTGGAAAATTTTTGTTGGTCTATGCTTAGTAGTAAGTAAAGTTGATGGAGTAGCCTATTATCAGCATCAGCCGGGCATCGAGGGAGTCTATCCTCTTTTTGCTAGCACTAAACTAGGGAGATTGTTTTTGTTGAGATAAGCGCTACACGACAGCTCCCACTTCACCACACAGATCACACGACTGGAATCTTGTGTGGAATGTGCTACTCATGCGCTAAGCTAGCGAGGACCGGTATCGAAGCCGGAAACCTTGCGATGTCCGAGGCGAATGCTTTACCGACTGAGCTAAACCAGCCTCTTGGCTCCTTTAGAAAGATGTTTCGTTGAAAATCAAACAAAAACTCTCGTTGAATCATAAACAGTTCTTTCGTAAGCTAGAAATTTGGTATTTTGCTTAATTTCATAAAAAAAAATCACAATTTTTTAAAACTACACTACTACATACACTAAAAAAAGGGGAAAACCATCTACCCTTGTGGGATAAAGTTAAAACAATTGACTGAAATTGGAAAAGAAGACGTTTCAAAGAAGCAGTGAATATGTTGGGTTGTAGTGACCTCTTAAATAGACCATGTATAGAGATGAACACAATTGAAAAGGCTAAATCATTTTTAAGTTAATTACTTTAAAAATAAAAATATTGAAAATAAATGTCCGTGGATTTTACGCTTCGAGTTTGCAGGAAACACTAATAAACAATTTTTATAATGGTCTCAAAAATTCAGATAAATAAATTACACTTGTTTGAATTCTGCAGCGCGTACTTCTTTTAACTTTAGAACAGAACAAAACAAGGAAAAAATGAAAAGAAAGCATTCACCTCTGATGAAATCGCTAACTTTGGTTAAAGATTTCTTTACGTTATTATTAACTCTGCGTTGTGAATTTATGATTCCGTTTTAGGGAAACTAGCTCCTGCTGCTACTGGAATCTTGTGTGGAATTTTATCCCCGGGTGTAGCCAGCGCCTTCTAAGATATACATCTTAGAGGGCCTTGGTGTAGCACTGTTTAAACCCTAAGTTTTATAGGGCTATAAACAGTACTTAAGTACACAGAGTAAAAAGAGCGACAGCCATTGAAGAAAAAGAAACAACAAGCGTTTACTATTATCATCAATTTACTGTACAGAATGGTACAAACGATATAGAAATCAGGTACAAATTAGTTACAAAGTAAGCAATAATTGTTCAATGTTCATGCACGAAAGGTTTGGTTAGGTTTAATTAGGTTTGCTTTGGTTTGCAGATAATATGCATGTGGAAATTTATCTGTAAGTTGATTTTTCGGGTAGCTCATTTAAATGAGGTTCAATTTGTAGTAGGAGTTTTGGTTGTTGGCTCTGAGCCCTTTTGGTAGCAGTGGGATATAGTGCCTCACAGAAATGAATGATAAAATTTTCTGCAAACAGGAGAATTTAAAAGTATCAGCCTTGTGTTGATGTCTGATGGGAAATGTGGGAGATTTTAATGGCGAAAAATAGTTCTCATATGATGCACTTGGTTTCTTTATGCATTTATTTTGTGAGAAAGTGATGTGCACCTTCTGTAGAAGTTTTCACTGTGATTCCTTTTCTGTTATTTTCCCTTCATACCACCGAGAAAGAAAATGTGTTTTCTTTTCTCTTGGTAAATGTTCTGCTATGCCTGATTTTTTATATCTTGCTTTCAATAATGAGATTTCTAATAACTTTAATGATAACTTTAAAAAGTTAACATTAAAGTTATTAGAAATCTCAGGACGCCTAGTTTCTTCTTAATATCATCTACTACAACTGTATAGAATATTATGTACGTAAATGTTGGTCATACTTTCTCCTGTTTGTAGTGTTCTAAGCTATAAAGAGTTATCGTTGTTATAACAGAAAAATAGCAGAAATCTTATGATTCACAATCTTTACTAACACAATACATCCACTCACCAACAAAACAAATTCAAAAAACAAAACAAAACAAAACAAAACAAAACACTACATAAGCTGCTGACACCAAACGGATGTTAACCCCATGGCAGCGAAAGTGAAACGAACAAAAAACAAATGTTCTACGCATAGGCTCCAGCAAAACTTCCGGTCGAAAAACAAAATTTATAAACAATTAAAAATATTTCCTATTTAATGTTTTTCAACCAATAAAAAATGTTCCCCCCAAAACCCTTCAAAGGCTTCCCCGAGCCACTTACTTACTATATACACAGCTGACTTAAATTCGATAGACAGTTGATCACAGGCCGTCGTAGAAGGAAGGTCGGCTTATCCCAAGCCGAGATAAAGGAACCGCCATTCCGACCACACTACACCCCGCGTCACGCAAAAGCCAAGTCATCAGCCAGAAGTTACTTTCAACCCCACACCTGCCCTCATTTCACCGAGTGAAAGGAAAATTTACCACAACAATTCCAGCTTTTGTTTATTTTAAAACAATCGAATTTAATTCAACTCTACTCATGCTATTAGCAGACGACCAAAAATCTCTCACCTACCCGTCTCTGACACGGCCAACCGGCGAGTCTTAAAGGGACTGACACATTCTCTATCATCAATTAACCAAATTGACACCTATCAACTCAAATCGACATCTATCAACCTTACAACTTTTACCAAACCAGCATCGGACCCTGCCCACGCGATTCCAAATTTTTACCACTCGACACCAAAATTAGACTTTCTTAAATGTTTTACAACCTTACAACCTTTTTCATGTTTTTCTAATACAATTGATGAAACTAATAATCTGTGTTTGTTTTTCCTCGCCACCATACACTTCATACTAACCTTTATATATCATCGTCCTTGTCTGTGCATGCATTAACGATGCCCCCCCCCCTATATGTGTGCTCGTGTTGCAACTCTAGTTCTTTTTAGTAACCATTGTGACAGCGAACAAACTTATGCCTTGGCTCTAAGCTGGAAAGCTGACTACGTATTTGGATTTCACTTGTCAAATTTTCAATATATTTTATAAATAGTTTAGTACACTCTTCAAACACCAGAACAAATAGCACAAAAGAAGCCGCATTTAACGATGGGACTTGAATTCTCATACATATTTACCAACCCCACCGCACGAGTAAGATGTGACACAATGTCAATTTCTTTAGCGGACTTTACCAGGCTGGAATTCAGAGTTTTCCTTCTCCTAGACTGGTTACTTAACCAAGGTTAAAGAGCCCAGTATACCCTACTATTTACCCATAGCTCCAGGATTTGAACTTATCTCGCCATGTCCATTTTCTACGACGGTAACCATTACACCACCTGCCTAAACATATCTTCCATGGACATTGAATTAACCATTTCGGATAAATACGCCTCTCTGCGCCATCTTTATTTTAATGCCCAGCAAAAATAATCATCAGTTGTTTTTGAAAATATCTTAGACAAAATATTTTCTGTATTATTATTTTATTACTAGTTTTACCTCATGTTATGATTGTCGCTTTTAGATTAAAAATAGTAATAGAATGATAAAGGGAAATACTTATCTAAGATAGTTTCAAAAAATTGATCCGAATATTTCTTGTATCCCGTTAATTGGGTTACGATTAACTTTTGTTTATGTCAAGCAATTAATAAACAAGAAAGATTTTCAGCGAAACAGATAACATTTTTCTTCTTTGTTTTTGTTTTTTGTTGTTTTTTTTTTGGGGGGGTTTCTTCTTCTTTTTTCTCTTTTTTTTCTCTTTTTTTCTTGGGGGTGTTTTGGTTTGTGTTTTGGCTTTTTTTGTCTCCTTTTTTCTTTATTCTCCTGGTTTCAAATCTGATATTCAAATCCCCTTGAAATCCTCATATTCACAGCTATCACTTGGTCACACTATTTAATATCTCTTGGTCAGCAATCCCATTCATGACTATTAAAAACCAAGTAACCATTCGTCATCACTCCAATTATTTATATCACAGTCAAATCACGCTGATAGCACTGGTTCCCGCCAGATCACCGAAGTTAAGCAGCGATGACCCTGTTTAACTTAAGTAACAGCATGTACTGTAAGCAACCTGAGTCCTTTGTTTATCAAAATGACTTCGGTATTAAATGACTTGAAAAGGTAAAATAACAAAGCAACTAACCAACCAATTTTTGATCATTGAGATCATTATGCAATCACGGCATTAAAAAAGTGTCTATAAAAGTGAAGAAGAAAATAAAATTCCAGAAACACAAAACTGAAGAGATTTATTGTGAAAGAATAAAAATAAAGTTGTATCAAATCAATAAGTATAGATTCGATAGAGCTGGCTTTTTTTTTTATGAAAACCACCAGGAAGAAGAAATTCTCTCTACACCATGATTTGATCTCTGGGAGAGTTTCAATTGTTTAAGCCACGGCAATTCACTACTTAACAGGCTCTCTGTGACATGTTCATGACAAGTATATTTTTTCGTCTGCACATTTATTTACTGAAAAAGATGTTAGTTTTCGAAAGAGAAAATTATGAGAATTTCCTCCTTGCTTATATTAGGAGTGGTCGATTCTGGTCACTTCTGGATGAACTTCAAACCATTTGCCAACACTAAAACCCATGACCTTAATTGTATCACAGGATCCTGCTTCAACGATTGGAATACACAAACAAAAAATTTCCAAAGATTGATTTCACAATAATGTCTGCTCACTAACTCAAATTATTTATCAAAATAGAAATTTTTGATACGTATAAGTAAACTTATAATCAATTTTCAAACTGTAAAAATAAAAATTTAAAAAAAAAACAACTAAGGTGGTCACTACTAGAATAGGCTCAGTCCTAATTAGTGATCATCCTCCACACATTACAACAACCAGCATTACGTTTTTTGTTTTTTGTTTTGTTTTATGTGACATTGTTTATATTGTGTAATGTGTGAAAATAAACCAGTCTTCTTCTTCTTCTTCTTCTTCTTCTTCTTCTTCTTCTTCTTCTTCTTCTTCTTCTTCTTCTTCTTCTTCTTCTTCTTCTGTTAAAATTATATTTCAACCCTCAATATTTACACTGTGATAGGTGAATATTCTCCAATCATTAAGTCGTGTGGTTAGGACTGTTGGCCAAATAAAAAGCGCTTAGAAATAATAGGTGAGATGAAACTTATTGCAATATACACGTGCTTGCCTGCTTCTCTTTTACTTTTCTTTTCCCTAATTAATGATGTTGGCCCGAGCAAAAACAAACAAAAATACAACCGAAACATGTTTAGCGCTTACAAATTGGAGCGTATTTCGATTTGTTAATGAAGATTTTTGATATTTTGCCATTTGATGTGAACAAAATCAATGTTTATAGCCTGATGCCTAAATATATCGGTTCTAAGTCTCGAAATAGCTCTTTTCTTTCTGTACAACTGGGTATATCAGATTGAAGAAGTTAAATGAATTACAATCCTAGCATGAAATTGAAAAAGAAAGAAAATGTGAAAGAGACTGAGAGAAAAGAAAGAAAAAAATCATCTGAAACTGTAGGGAAACTGAAGAAATCATAACGACCAGAGTCAAATTAACGATCAGGTATGAAAATCAACAATTCAAAGTGAAACAACATTTAATTTAACCAAAAATGCAGGATATCTTTCTGTATCTGAAATTTTATCAACACAACAAGTGGCCAAGATTTCTACCTACTAACAATCGAAAATCGAGAAAAGAAATTGAGAGGCAAGTGTTGACGTACTCCGAAATCTTTTGTTTGTAGAATGTTACGAATTATGACAGGCCGCCTTTCACTAACAGCTAAACGTGCTGGGTGTCAAAACAGCAGGAAAGATAATAAAATAGTTGTTTGGTACTTACAAGACATTAACTTTGAGGTGATTAGCCTCAAACTAATACTTTGAAAGTGTCTAAACAGTTTTCTGCTTGGCATGATCCAGCCAGACACCTCCAACTTGTTATCGATCTCAGCCTTTGAAAACTAATCGATCTTCTGAGGGCAAGACGATTTCAATGTGTATGCGAATTGGTTGGGGTAAAAACTATCTCACTGAGGATGGGGTCTTAAAGAAGGCAAGGCCAAGTTTAATGTATAAATAAATAATAAATGAAATACTGTTTATTATGAACGACTGCAAGAAAAATTTCCCATTAATTTTTAAAAAAAACATCGTTTCCATTGATGCCAACCAAAGAAAAGGAACAATAATTATTGATCTTTTTTATGGATATCTATTTATACTAGCAAATATATGCAACCTCCGGGTGCAAGTATTTAATCTTTAATGTAATAGAATATCATATTAAATTAGAAAGGCTAATGAAACTAAATAAGAATGAAAAGATTTGAAACAGAGGGGGGTATAATCGAAAAATATTTCATTGCTATATTTTACTAATTTAACTATTTAGTTAAAATAGTAAGTAAATAATAAGATTACAGTTATTTCTTTTTGTTAATAGCATTCTTTTAAGATTTATCCCCGAGAATTTTGATCATATTAATTAAAATAAAAGCAAACAATTAGAAATCAATAATACTAACCCCATATTTATGAAAATAATTTTTTAAAGATCAATATGTAAATTATCCCTCCCGTTCACACTGTAAACAACTATTTTGTTGTATATATAAATACAAGTGCATGTTATTAGAATGTAGATAAGCCCAACAATATTAATAATGTAAAACAATTTTATTAATAATTGAAGTTTAAATAAAAATAAAATCATGGATAATGTGATATAGATAACTAAAGGAATCGTGATTTGAGTAGTAATATACTTTCGGTTACAGACAGACAAGCGCACAAACTCTATTATAATAAGAAGATCTTGTTTTTCATTTTTGTCACTTTTTTTATTCTGGATTCATAATACTAAAAAAATATCTCACCAATGATGGAGTCCAAACACTTCCTCAAAATTCTTCCGATTATTCTAGTCGGTTTTTGGTCTGGGCGGTTTCAATCTTTCTCCAGATCTCCACCCATCCCCAATCTTTTTTCTAAGTTCTTTAAGATAGTTCCAAGAGCTTCGATTATAATTAGTATCACAGTTAGGTTCATATTTTATAGTTTTTCAGTTCTCTAGCAAGGTCAAGGTATTTATCAAGTTCTTTGAGGGTTTTTTTCCTTTACTTTAACTCTGTTGTCTGTTAAAACAAGGAGGTCCACTAGCTGACAAGTTCTTTTTTTTTCTTACAAACTAAAACAATATCTGGTCTTTTGACCATAATTAGGCAATCTGTTTTTATCTGAATCCCAGATATATTTGGTTCATTTTTTTCATCAGATTTTGGCCTGATTTGGATTAGGTTGAGATGGGCTAGGGGTTTTTATGCTGAAGTCAAACAATTACGTTCTCTGATTATATATCGAACAAAAAGTATATTCTTAATCATTTTAAACAGATAAATACTTTATTCTTAGTTACAATATCAATACATTAATGTAGTCTAAAATTATTTAAAACATCATCTCCAATATATCTATTTGACCCATAGATGAAATTTTAATTGGTATTACCACTATTAATCAGTGAACATAGGAGTGATGGCAACGAGTGGGTAACTCCACACTCTCCAGACTTCCATAATTGGTGCCTCATCACCCGATGTAATTTAGTGTTATACTCATATCTGTGCATATACCTTTGGTTTATAGAGCTGAAATTCAATCGTTTGCACAGTTCGCAGTGAGTCATTTTTCCTACCCAGTGTTACCTGCTCTTGTACTCTGTGTCAGTTTACTACATTCACTTATAATGTGGTTGATTGTTTCATTTCTTTACATAAAGCTGACACTTACTAATCCCCTGAGATTTATCTATTTTACCTTTTATCTAATTTGTCCTTATGGCATTGTTCTGGGTTGCTATAAGGAGCGATTCGGTTTCTCTCTTTAAGTTTCCTCTGCGTAGCCATGTCCATGTCAACTCATGCGTAATGTCTTTAGTTTTCGATCATTCTATCGGTGGAATTTTATTAATTCTAGTTGTTCTAGCAAATGTAGTTCTAGAACTGCTAGTCCTTGTACATCGACTATTTAGAATATAGTGTTGTGCCAGTCTGAGCTGTTATGTTTGCAAGGAATGCCAACGCTACTGTGGTATTTTATTGTATGCTACCAGTTTAGTTCTCATTTTTTGTTTTTCAGTTTGGAAAACCGTCGGGAACTATTTTTCTGGGAACATTGTGCGGAATGTAGTGACTGGTAGTGTGTTTCCTTGGAAACCTTTATCTATTTTTAGGCATAGCCTATGAATTTCACTTCTGTTTGGTAGTCTTATGTTTAGGTAGGCAAAGGCTTCGTCCCTCTGTTGAGACATGGGGGATATTTTAAAGCTACTAAAGGCTTGATATCCGAGCTGGGTTTTTTTTCAGTCCTTGTGTGTTGTAGACTGAATCAGTCTGGATAGGTTGCCTATTTTCGTATGAGTCTCTCTTGTGTCGAAGTTGGTGCAATAACTTTTAGGTAGATATGTGGCTGGATTCATTTTGCTCTGCTAGACAGACAAATCATTGCCGAATGGTTGACTTTACCACATACGTTGCGTTGAATGTTGATCAAATTGTTGGACAGGCTTCACAACGAAGTGCATGACTTTTATCACAATTGAGGCATTTTTCTTATTTTAGGAAAAATATGAGTTGTGTCCCTAATGTTATGGACGATTCCACTAATGTGAAGAATGGAAATGGTCCAAAATGAGGCGGGAGAAAGGAACAGGACTAAGAACCTATAAACCCAAGAGAACCCCTGCTAGGATGTGGAAAGACAGATTTGAGCCGCTCTAGACCAAGAGAGGAAAGCCGTTGCAAAAATCCTGAGGTAAAAACTGCCACGGAAAATCTGAATAAGATAAATTGAACACAAAGTGATTTTTATGAATTGAAAATTATCTTATTGTGAGACTTTAATCACTAAAAGAATATGTTTTAGCAACTATTCGCACTATTATATAAACATTGTGGAATTTATCTATTTTCCTCTGCGTAGCCATGTCCATATCAACTCATGCGTAATGTCTTTAGTTTTCGATCATTCTATCGGTGGAATTTTATTAATTCTAGTTGTTCTAGCAAATGTTGTTCTAGAACTGCTAGTCCTTGTACATCGACTATATAGAATGTAGTGTTGTGCCAGTCTGAGCTGTTATGTTTGTAAGGAATGCCGACGATGTTGTTTTTTTTCTTTCTTGCGACTTATATAGGGAGCCTATAAATGTTCCCATAAGTTATTTATTCATTTATTTATTGTTTTCCAATGATGTGTTGATGGGCATATAACTTGTATACTAGTATGTGTAGCTTCGTTGGTGTTTTGCATGGATCTAATTTGTTTTATGTGGGTGCTAGATGCTTTATAGGTTTTGCCTAAATGAAGTGTGTTTTCAAGTGTGTCATCTTTCCTTAGCAGTTCCTTTTGGAAATCTGCGATTGGCATGCCGACGATAATAAGTTCTATTATCCGCTCCTGTCACTTAGTCTATGATAGTGTACACTAGTGCCAATCACCTGCATCTGTTCACAAAATGATCTAGTGACTCTTCTGCTTTCAGTCTATATGAGAGAACTGGTCTGTAGATGTGGATTCAGATGGAATCCTGGCTCACCAGACATGCTAAACTCCGATGGAATGGCAGAATCGACAATAAAGCAAATAAAAAGCATAGTTTAAAAAAATGTAATAATGAAAATACTGATCCTTATCTAACCATACTAGAATTTACTTATACACTATCAAAATCTAAAAAAATGTCGCCAGTGCAGATATTCTTTGGAATACAGTTGAGAAGCGTGCTGTCCACGATGAAGAAATTTCTATCCCCATTAAATGCGGAAGAAACCAAAATCAACCTAATAAAGAGAAAGTAATATTAGAAGGAATACTATAATAATAACGCTCACGACCCGACAGAACTAAAAGAGAATGACCAGGTGACAGCACAGCCATATGGCAAGAATAAATACTGGAGAAAGGCAATCGTCATAGAAAAATTTGTAAAACGGCGACACATGATCGAATTAGAGAATGGAAAAAGACTAGGATGAAACGGGAGACACCTAAAGTCCACAACTGGATCCACATACATCATGACAGAAACAAACCATAAGCATGATATCACCAGAAACGATAGTGAGGGAATTTTTTTGTGGCGTAGGAAGTTCTTGATTAGTTTTTAATTATTATATCCATTAAGTAGAAAGAAAGAACGAAAGAAAGAAAGAGAGAAATCTTGTAGATATTTTCATTACACCCTCAAAATTAGATTGCCACGTATGTGAGCTTTTTTTTCTATTCCATGTCAAACTAATTTTTATTATTAAATGCAAATCAAGCAAAATAGAATTGGTAACAAAAGGTTACTGATGTTCTGGAAAACTATTCTCGGTCGAATGTCGTCAGATCACCTTGTCGTCAGCGTTTTTCAAATGTCAATAGAATTGTTCAAGTTCTTTGTTGTGATTGAGCCGCGAGAGAAACAAAATATGCCAATCCTAAAAGCATTCACCTGAATGATATTCAACGTGAACGCAATTCTTAAACTAATAGATCATACCCGCCTACACTAAATATCTTGACTGACAGTTTAATAAAGTATTTTAAACAAGATAATCTTAAGCGTTATCCTGTTCTCAAAACTGTCTATGTGTTTACTGAGTCAACATAAATTGTGCAAATATTCAAGCAAGTTTTCTTAACATATTTCTCGATTTCTGATTATTTTAAATCTAAACCCCCCCTACCCCCAAAAAATGATTAATACTCGTATTATTGTTTTACAGTTTGCTATATTCTAAGTATTGAAGCGATACATAATTTTATTCACTAAGATTAGATTAGTCATACAAGGTTACAATAGTGGATCTCTTGTAAAGACTGAATACGTATTAATCTATAAGAGAAGCTTGCTACTATATCTCTATGACAAATGCCCAGCCCTAGGCAACAGGTTTTCTTTTAAATCCTCTAGATATGACTTTCAAAGTTAGCTATGTTAGTAATATTAAGTAAATCTACATATCTTTGATAATTATTGAAAGTTATGGAGGCGCGTAGTATAATGGTTACCGTCGTAGAAAATGGATACAGCGAGACGAATTCAAATCGTGAATGCAGCTGTTTACATTTCACATAATTGGGAAAGGAGTGAATCCAGCTATTCTCCCTCCAGCTATGGGTAAATAACAGAGCATACTGAGCTCTTTAACCTTGATATAGCAACCGGTCTAGGTGAAGGAAAACTCTAAATTCACGCCAAAAAGGACTCTCTTCTCGTTAGTTAAAACTACTTTGAGAGTTCCCCCCTCCTCCTCCTCGTACATTTACAATCTGTGTTGAGACTGCCTAATAAATAATTTACTAAGTATGTTTTTCTAATTACACAACCGTAATTCTTAGAAAACGTATATTACCACAAACTGATATTTTTTATAAAGTCTGCTTGTATTAATGACAACTTATACATCTAATTTTAAATCTTGTACTCGACTCTTTGCATTTCACATAGCACCAATACCCTAGGGAAAGGTTCGAATCCAACCATTCTACCTCCAGCTATGGGCAACTAGTTGGACAGACAGGGCTCTTTAATCTTGGTTAAGTAACCAGTCTTGGAAAAGGAAAACTCTGCATTCAAACCTATAAACTCCGCTTCAGAAATTAACCTTGTGTTGCATTCTGCTCGTGTGGAGGGGTTGGTAAATGTATGTATATATGATTCAGATTACTGACAGTCATTCGTTGTATTTTGTTTTGTTTTCTTTTTTTCTTTTACATAATTTTAAGCTTTTTCTTGACAATTTCGTAAACAAACTCCTAACATACAATGATATACGTTTGATAACGGTTTTTATCATCTTTTTAAGTCTCTCTCTTCTACAATTTTACATTAGTCATAGTATCTTAATTAGTTCAGTAGTTTCGTATGAATCTGAGGACAGACGTTTCTACATTTGCATTAGTCATTTAGCTATATTATGTGAAAATGTTTATACATGTGACTATTTCCAGACAGATGACGTAAAAAGTTCCATATCAGTTGAAGAAGATGGTTGTCATCAAGATATCTAGGTCCGCCATGTTTAATGCAACTTAGTGCAAAAATAATTTACTGGGTGAAAGATTGGCGCATGCGTATATATTAATGCAGAAACCAAGAGAAAGACAGAACAAATAACATTTGATTTTCTTTGATTTTCGGTTTTAGAAATAATTCAAACAATTATTTTTTCAAGTAAATTTGAATTCCATCCTCTGTGAAGAATTATGGGTGTGAATATCAAACTTCGAATTATTTGGATTATTCGGACTATTGTCCTCATCTTCATTATTATCTGTACAACGTTTCGGCCGATATGCCCTCCGGCCTTCTTCGGGTATTTCTTGTCGGACTCGGAGGCCTTTTCGAACTCGGGAATCTGTCGTAATCAGGAGGCGTCACAGAACTTTGAACCCAACCTTTTATTCAATCCACGGGGATATTCTGTTCTCATTCCGCTAACCATAGCTGGGTACAAGTGTTAAGCTGTGTTTGATCATTATTCTATGTTACTGTTGCCCTTGACCAGGATTGAACTTGCGACCAAGAGATAACTGTCACTTAGAATTGTCTTAAACCAACGCCTATATCCACTACGCTATGTGTCCAATGTGATCAAAATTTCAGAGAAATCAAACGTCGAATCTTACCTATCAAGTAATTTATTTTATGCATATTTTTGCCCCATTTTCTGAAAATCAAAAAGTAGTTTTTAACTCTATCTAATTCTCTCTCTCTCTCTCTCTCTCTCTATATATATATATATATATATATATATATATATATATATATATATATATATATATATATATATAGTTTGCTATATCTAGAAATAAAGAGTACTTTATATCAGTACTAGAGCATATATATCTAAGTTAGGGTAGCGTAGATATAGACCCAACGGTGTTTGGTAACGGACAGTTTCTCACCAGTATTAATAACTATTTTCAAACATCTATTATTGTTTGCTGTACAGTGTACTGAAATAAGGCAGAATATTATAATGAATAAATTCAGGATTGAAGTTAATAAGTAATTTTCATGCTGAATTTTTCTTCTATTTGTATTTTTCTGACGCACATGGAATAACCAAATAGTCCAATCATGGTCCTTCTATAAGTCACGTGAAACCCTCTATATAACTAACGTATTCCTTAAATCCCCCTCTTCTTTTTTTTTCCTCGGGCAACCGCGTGTCCAACACCAGACAATGACACCGTAGGAGATCGTTCTTGTGACAACGAGCCCAAGACGGCACCGAGTCAACAACCTCTAAGATCTCTGCTACTACAATTAAGCCACCCACTTGCTGTCCAGTTACCAGAACAAAACATCTTTAAAGTTAAGTCTAGCAGACGCATATTATCTGCAAACCATTTCCTTGCATCTCTTTTTCCTTCTATTGTACACTAAATTTATTGCATGAGCAAATGGTTGTTGTTTTCCTTTCTCAAAATCTGTCAACACTATTTGTCTTACGCACTCAACTGCTGTCAAATCATCCAGAAAAAGTAAAATTGTCACCCATCTCCTTCAATTTTTCTGAAATTTTGTACAGCTATGTACTATGTTAAAGTAATACAACTCCCAAAATTTGAACTCCCAATTCCAATAATTGGCGAAGTTGTGCGATTTTTAGCTCACCAAATTTTAGGGGGGGGGCTGCAAAAAATGGCGACATTTTGAAACCTATTTTTGTCTGTAATATGAGTTCTAGAGCTTTTCTACTTCTAAAAATTGGATTATAAAAGTATTTTTGACCAAGGAATCCCAAAAATGCTAAACCAGTCTTAAAGTTAACCAATTTTAAGTTATTGATGATTTCTGATTTTTTCATAGCAAGATCAATATCCCAAAGTAGCTCTGCATCTATGACTAATTTTTTTCTATTATTATTTCAAATATATTGAAAATTATTTTTTTTATTAGTTTTTTTATTAAGGTGTGTAAAAGCAATACTCTATTTGTGTTCACATAACTTTTATTCGTTTATATATATAGATATAGATATAGATATAGATATATAGATATTTTAGTTTATATTTATTTACATTGGAACAATTTTGCTACCATTGGTTTCTTGGTGTGTAGCAGTCATCATGATGACTGCTACACACCAAGAAACCAATGGTAGCAAAATTGTTCCAATGTAAATAAATATAAACTAAAATATTTATTCATTTATCAAT
Organism: Doryteuthis pealeii; assembly: GCA_023376005.1. Lineage (NCBI taxonomy): Eukaryota > Metazoa > Mollusca > Cephalopoda > Myopsida > Loliginidae > Doryteuthis > Doryteuthis pealeii. The sequence continues at coordinate 54,815,659 of CM042138.1, forward strand.
TTATCTATTAACGCTCTATCACAGATATTGAGCACTCTTCTAATAACACTGTACGTTGGATTACTACCGCTTATTCAAGTATAATAATGCCAACCTTACACATTGATATATATATATATATATATATATATATATATATATTATATATATATATACCACAGACAATTGTCAATATTTACGAATCTGGATTATTCTGGTGAATGGAATTTATTTTTGGCAAATCTCTGTTGCTGCAAAGTAAATCCCCAAGCCTAACCTTATAATGTGTAGAGTATCCAGCAGCTAAATAGCATACACTTTGTCCTGTTGTTTACGTGAGTGCTAAACACTGAAGTGTAATGAGATCTAATATCGAATATGATCGTATTCTACCTTTACCCCCAACTAAATCAACAGCATGAGGTTTATTAGCAAACATTGGAAATTCCAGAACGCATATGCAGATGTGCGTTCTTTAGCAAGACAATTGGAAACATTTCAAAAGGAAATATTTCCGCATCAGCAGTGCAATGTCAATATCATTTAGAATATAAACAAAAGAAAAACTAAACAAATTTGGAATAATTTTTTGAAAATGTTTTGATAAATCCGAAATTACTTCAGCGACAAATAACTAAATAAATCTTCACTGAATCACATACAGCTTAAATTGTGTAAAGAATCTGAAACACATTTTAAAGGTATTATTTGGATTTTCGGGACTGTTGTCAACTTTATTGTTATATACACAACGTTTTAGCTGATGTGCCCTCCGGCATTCTTCAGGTGTTTCTTGTCGAACTCGGGGACCTTCTCATCCAACTCGAGAACCTTCATACCGTAATCGGGAGCCTTCACGGAACTTTGAACCGAACCCTTTATTCAGTCCACCGGGGTAGAGTGTTCTCATTCCGCTAACCATGACCGGGTACAAGTGTTAAGCTATGTTAAGTGTACTATGTTATTTTCGTATGTGTTGTATATTGTACAAACGGAAATAGAAATTTCCGGTTAAATTAAACAAAGCAAAGAAAAGACGACAAAAATGACAAAGGACTTTTTTTCCGGGTAAAGCGAACAAAAGAAGGATGGGTACAATAAGTTCGGAAATAGATTGCCCGTTATCAGATCAAAAGATAAAGATGCGTAGGCGTATCGTCAATACAAAAGCCAGAGGGCAGACTAGTTAGACGGTCAGATAGGAGACGGCGAACAGAGCACAAGGAGCGACCGTCGACACGGACCATCGCTGCCAGCGGGCAGTGAGGTCGTCTACCCCTTTCACGTCACCAACGCTAGTCATCCCAGCAGCAGTAGTAGTCATTGTCACCGCTCGCCACCCACCAGACAGGAGAAGAAACAAACGCAAGTTTTTACTATACAGCATGTGTTGTAATTTCATTAAGCGACCACTACATATATCGTCTAGGGTTAGTGACGATACCCGCTACGATACGTACGCCGATTTAGCAGCGTGAGTTTGAAGAAGCCGCTATATAACATATATAGAATTTGATGCCAGTATATAACATATACGATTTAGTGCCGGTAAAGAAGGCACTATGCATGATAGACAGGATTAAACCTGCAACCTATAGATGATTGTCACTTAAAACTGTATTAACTCAACACCTATATCCGTTCCGCTATGTCTCCATCTTAGAAAATAAAAATAATACAAATTATCAAAGTTTATCTAAAAAAAATCAGTCAAATACTTTTTAAAGTTATGTAATAAGTTTAACAGGAAACAAGTTATTTTTATTTCAGATTAAACTAGGATATTTGAACTTCGGGTTGTCTACTTGTAGTGACGTGAATTAGGTCCCTGTTATACATTAGTGTATCCAGTGATACACTAACACAGAATATGCAGTAAAGAAAGACGAGACTAACTAATATGAACAATAAATATGAATGACTTTTAATAAACATACAATAATTATCATGTTAATAAATCAACATGTACAAATAGATTAAATATGCGCATTTGTTCAATGAACAAGCAGAGTGAAAGAAGAGGTACAAAAATAGTGTGAAAGACTTGTCTTCAAAGGTTTCTATGGAAAGATGAAAAAAAAAACACTTTAACATACCAGGAAACAAATTGTCTCTATTCAGTTCAACAAACAGAAATGAAAAATATGTTCTTTTCGCTCCACGAGCGAGGACTGAAAAAAAGGTCTTATCCGTTCCAAGAACGAGGACAAAAAAGAAAGGGGCTGAATTCTCATCTGACCAACGGACTCGTGCCGTGGGAAACCACGGATTCGTGCTGTGGGAAGCCACGACCTCAATCCAAGGGAAGACAATCATATCTGTCTCCCTACAAGCAATTTGACGGGAATGTTAATTTTGAAACAAGTGAAGTCTAATAATATGTGTTCATTTTCCCAAATATTTTAATACTTTTATTTATGAAAGTAAAAAAAGAAATGTTGCTAGTTTAATTATTCATTTTACATTCGTGAACGTTACTAAATTAATTAAATCCTTTTGAAATATTTGGTAACACCTGTTTGGTTTGATCGAGAAATGTTACTCACCTATACCTTATGTTGTCTTGCTTTTGGAACCAGTTTACGAAAACACCCACAGAGTGGCTGTTATATATATTTTTAATCAAAATAAATTCATTCTCTCTCTCTCTCTCTCTCTCTCTCTCTCTCTCTCTCTCTCTCTCTCTCTCTCTCTCTCATATATATATATTCCTATTCTTTCCTTTCACAACTCTGAACAACTTCGTTCGCCGGCAGAAAAAAACAATAGAAAAAAGATTTCTTGTGTCACTCCCCTGGAGGCCTGCTTCCTGCAGATCACCCCCAATTTAAACCGATCTTGTGTCAAATACCTTCGCAGTGGGGAGTGCTAATGTGTAATAAAAAGGATTGTTGCTAGTTTGAAAATCCTGATATATATATATATATATATATATATATATATATGTGTGTGTGTGTGTGTGTGTGTGTGTGTGTGCGTGCGTGTGTGTGCGTTTCTTTGTGTGTGTGCGTTTCTTTGTGTGTGTGGTAAAATATGGAAATAAATCCGATGGTATACAGAAATGTAAATGCACAAATGTAAGCACATAGTTCCAATACCACAAAATGTAAACCTTATTCATATTTTTAATGTTAAAAAAACTATGAGCCAATAATTTTGAGCTGTGAGATGAATATTTAGAATGGCATGTACGTCTTATGGCTATAGATCTGTCATCAACTTTTACCTATTTCTAATGCAGGTGAATACGCTTATGGTCTTCTGTAATTGAAGTAGTTGAGGTAACTTAAGGTAAAATTACCTTGATCTTTTTTTTTAGTACAGATAGACAGATAATGTGTCTCATGCGATCTGCTTCTTGAAAAAAGGTTACCCATGACTGCTCTAGATTATCCTCAAGTCGTGAACTTTTCAGCGCCCCCCCCCCCCCTCTCTCTCTCTCTCTCTCTCTCTCTCTCTCTCTCTCTCTCTCTCTCTCTCTCTCTCTCTCTCTCTCTCCACTAAATAAGATGGCGTAGTGTTCAAAAAAGTTTGTTTATCTGCATCTGCGCGAGTGGCTGAGCAGGCCAATTCTTGAATGACAGTCACTGACTGCACACAAATAGTGATACTTCCTGCGACTGCAGTTTTCTCTGCTTCCTCCTGGCTCTCTTTGCTGTGGAGGCTACTCTCCTATCCGTCTCACTCCTCATCATGTCTTGTTTGACATTGAGGCGCCATGCCGCTCGGTTTTCTGCACCGATCTCCCATGTTTTGGTATCAACGTGGCAAATATGGCATGACCTCAGACGTTTTTGAAGCCTAGGCGTGGTCTACCTACCGATCGGGACTAATTCACCATACAACAGGTCTTTGGGAGTGCGGCCTTTGTCCATCCTCCTGGCATGACTAAGCCAGTGAATGCGACCTACTGTAGTATTTTATTGTGGTTCCAGTGTATGCTACCAGTTTTAGTTCTCAATTTTTTGTTTTTCAGTTTTGGAAAAACCGCGGGAAACTATTTTTCTGGGAACATTGTGCGGAATGTAGGGACTGGTAGTCGTGTTCCTTGGAAACCTTTATCTATTTTAGGCAACAGCCTGTGGAATTCACTTCCTGTTTGGTAGTCTTATGTTTAGGTAGGCAAAGGCTTCGTCCCTCTGTTGAGACATGGGGGGGGGGGTTTTTAATGCTACTACAAGGCTAGATATCCGAGCTGGGTTTTTGGGGGTTTTTTTAGTCCTTGTGTGTTGTGACTGAATCAGTCTGGATAGGTTGCCTATTTTCGTATGAGTCTCTCTTGTGTCGAAGTTGGTGCAATGACTTTTAAGGTTAGATATGTGGCTGGATTCATTTTGCTCTGCTAGACAGACAAACCATTGCGGAATGTTGACTTTACCACATACGTTGCGTTGAATGTTGATTAAATTGTTGTACAGGTCACAACGAAATCCATGACTTTTCTCACAATTGAGGCATTTTTCTTATTTTAGAAAACATATGGGTGTGTCCCTAATGTTTGGACGATTCCACTAATGTTAAAGAATGGATATGGTCCAAAATGAGGCGGGGGAAAGGAACAGGACTAAAACCCATAAACCCAAGAGAACCCCTGCTAGGATGTGGAAAGACAGATTTGAGCCGCTCAAGACCAAGAAGGAAGCTGTTGCAAAAATCATGAGGTAACAAAACTGCCACGGAAAATCTGAATAAGATAAATTGACCAAAAGTGTTTTTATGAATTGAAAATTATCTTATTGTGAGACTTTAATCACTAAAAGAATATGTTTTAGCAACTATTCCGCACTATTATATAAACATTTGGAATTTATCTATTTTCCTCTGCGTAGCCATGTCCATATCAACTCATGCGTAATGTCTTTAGTTTCGATCATTCTATCGGTGGAATTTTATTAATTCTAGTTGTTCTAGCAAATGTGTTCTAGAAACTCTAGTCCTTGTACATCGACTATATAGAATGTAGTGTTGTGCCAGTCTGAGCTGTTATGTTTGTAAGGAAGCGACGATGTTGTTTTTTTTCTTTCTTACGACTTAATATAGGGAGCCTATAAATGTTCCCATAAGTTATTTATTCATTTATTTATTGTTTTCCAATGATGTGTTGATGGGCATATAGCTTGTATACTAGTATGTGTAGCTTCGTTGGTGTTTTGCATGGATCTAACATTTGTTTTATGTGGGTGCTAGATTCTTTATAGGTTTGCCTAAATGAAGTGTGTTTTCAAGTGTGTCATCTTTCTTAGCAGTTCCTTTTGGAAATCTGCGATTGGATGCCGACGATAATAAGTTCTATTATCCGCTCCTGTCAATTAGTCTATTGATAGTGTCACTAGTGCCAATCACCTGCATCTGTTCACAAAATTATCTAGTGACTCTCGCTTTCTGTCTATATGAGAGAAACTGGTCTGTAGATGTGGATTCAGATGGAATCCTGGCTCACCAGACATGCTAAACTCCGATGGAATGGCAGAATCGACAATAAAGCAAATAAAAAGCATAGTTTTAAAAATGTAATATGAAAATACTGATCCTTATCTAAACCATTATTAGATTTACTTAATACACTATCAAATCTAAAGAATGTCACCAGTGCGGATATTCTTTGGAATACAGTTGAGAAGCGTGCTTATCCACGATGAAGACAATTTCTATCCCCATTAAATGTGGAAGAAACCAAAATCAACCTAATAAAGAGAAAGTAATATTAGAAGGAAACTATAACAATAACGCTCACGACCCGACAGAACTAAAAGAGAATGACCATGTGACAAGCACAGCCATATGCAAGAATAAATACTGGGAAAGCAATCGTCATAGAAAAGTTTGTAAAACGGCGACACATGATCGAATTAAGAATGGAAAAAGACTAGGATGAAACGGGAGACACCTAAAGTCCACTACTGGATCCAAATACAACATCATGACAGAAACAAACCATAAGCATGATATCACCAGAAACGATAGTGAGGGATTTTTTGTGGCGTAGGAAGTTCTTGATTAGTTTTTAATTATTATATTCATTAAGTAGAAAGAAAGAACGAAAAGAAAGAAAATCTTGTAGATATTTTCATTACACCCTCAAAATTAAGATTGCCACGTATGTGAGCTTTTTTTCTATTCCATGTACAACTAATTTTTATTATTAAATGCAAATCAAGCAAAATAGAATTGGTAACAAAAGGTTACTGATGTTCTGGAAAACTATTCTCGGTCGAATGTCGTCAGATCACCTCTGTCGTCAGCGTTTTTTTCAAATGTCAATAGAATTGTTCAAGTTCTTTTTGTGATTGAGCCGCGAGAGAAACAAAATATGCCAATCCTAAAAGCATTCACCTGAATGATATTCAATGTGAACGCAATTCTTAAAACTAATAGATCATACCCGCCTTACACTAAAATATCTTGACTGACAGCTTAATAAAGTATTTTAAACAAGATAATCTTAAGCGTTATTCCAGTTCAAAACTGTCTATTATGTTTACTGAGTCAACATAAATTGTGCAAATATTCAAGCAAGTTTTCTTTGCATATTTCACTATTTCTGAATTATTTAAATCTAAATCCCCCTAACCCCAAAAATGATTAATACTCGTATTATTGTTTTACAGTTTGTATATTTCTAAATATTGAAGCGATACATAATTTATTCACTAAGATTAGATTAGTCATACAAGGTTACAATAGTGGATCTCTTGTAAAGACTGAATACGTTATTAATCTATAAGAGAAGTTTGCTACTATATCTCTTGACAAATGCCCAGCCCTAGGCAACAGGTTTTCTTTTAAATCCTCTAGATATGACTTTCAAAGTTAGCTATGTTAGTAATATTAAGTAAATCTACATATCTTTGATTATTATTGAAATTATGGAGGTGCATAGTATAATGGTTACCGTCGTAAAAATGGATACAGCGAGACGAATTCAAATCGTGAATGCAGCTGTTTACATTTCACATAATTGGGAAAGGGTGAATCCAGCTATGCTCCCTCCAGCTATGGGTAAAATAACAGAGCATACTTGAGCCTCTTTAACCTGATATACAACCGGTCTAGGTGAAGGAAACTCTAAATTCACACCAAAAAGGACTCTCTTCTCGTTAGTCAAAACTACTTTGAGAGTTCCCCCCTCCTCCTCCTCGTACATTTACAATCTGTGTTGAGACTGCCTAATAAATAATTACTAAGTATTTTTTTCTAATTACACAACCGTAATTCTTAGAAAACGTATATTACCACAAACTGATATTTTTTAAAAGTCTCGTTTGTATTAATGACAACTTATACATCTAATTTTAAATCTTTGTACTCGACTCTTTGCATTTCACCATAGCACTAATACCCTAGGGAAAGGTTCGAATCCAACCATTCTACCTCCAAGCTATGGGCAACTAGTTGGAACAGACAGGCTCTTTAATCTTGGTTAAGTACCAGTCTTGGAAAAGGAAAACTCTGCATTCAAACCTATAAACTCCGCTTCAGAAATTAACCTTGTGTTGCATCCTGCTCGTGTAGAGGGTTGGTAAATGTATGTATATATGATTCAGATTACTGACAGTCATTCGTTGTATTTGTTTTGTTTTCTTTTTTCTTTTACATAATTTTAAGCTTTTTCTGACAATTTTATGATATACGTTTGATAACGGTTTTATCATCTTTTAAGTTTCTCTCTCTACAATTTACATTAGTCATAGTATCTTAATTAGTTCAGTAGTTTCGTATGAATCTGAGGACAGACGTTTCTACATTTGCATTAGTCATTTAGCTATATTATGTGAAAATTTATACATGTGACTATTTCCAGCAGATGACGTAAAAAGTTCCATATCAGTTGAAGAAGATGGTTGTCATCAAGATATCTAAGTTCCGCCATGTCTAATGCAACTTATGCAAAAATAATTTACTGGGTGGAAGATTGGGCATGCGTATATGTAATGCAGAAACCAAGAGAAAGACAGAACAAATAACATTTGATTTTCTTTGATTTTCGGTTTAGAAACATAATTCAAAACAAATTTTTTTTCAAGTAAATTTGAATACATCCTCTGGAAGAATTATGGGTGTGAAATATCAAACTTCGAATTATTGGATTAATTGTCCTCATCTTCATTATTATCTGTACAACGTTTCGGCGATATGCCCTCCGGCCTTCTTCCGGGTATTTCTTGTCGGACTCGGAGGCCTTTTCGAACTCGGGAATCTGTCGTAATCAGGAGCCGTCACAGAACTTTGAAACCAACCTTTTTATTCAATCCACGGATATTCTGTTTCTCATTCCGCTAACCATAGCTGGTACAAGTTGTTAAGCTGTGTTAATCATTATTCTATGTTACTGTTGCCCTTGACCAGGATTGAACCTGCGACCAAGAGATAACTGTCACTTAGAATTGTCTTAAACCAACGCCTATATCCACTACGATATGTGTCCCAATGTGATCAAAATTTCAGAGAAATACGTCGAATCTTACCTATCAAGTAATTTATTTTATCATTTTTTGCCTCCATTTCTGAAAATCAAAAAATAGTTTTTAATATCTATCTAATTCTCTCTCTGTCTTTGTCCTCTGTCTCTCTGTCTCTCTCTTTGTCTCTACTCTTCTTTATATATATATATATATATATATATATATATAATAATATAGTTTGCTATATCTAAAATAAAGAGTACTTTATATTAGTTGCTAGAGCATATATATCTAAGTTAGGTAGCGGAGATCAACGGTGTTTGGTAACGGACAGTTTCTCACCAGTATTCTATTTCAAACATTTATTATTGTTTGCTGTACAGTGTACTGAATGAGGCAGAATATTATAATGAATAAATTCAGGATTGAAGTTAATAAGTAATTATGTTCATGCTGAATACTGATTAGATTGTCTTCTATTTGTATTTTATCTGACGCATATGGAAATACCAAATAGTCCAATCATGGTCCCTTTCATTTGTACCCTCTATATCTAACGTATTCCTTAATCCCCCCTTTCTTTTTTTTCCTCGGCAACCGAGTGTCCAACACCAGACAATGACAACCTGTAGGAGATCGTTCTTGTGACAACGAGCCCAAGACGCACCGAGTCAACAACCTCTAAGAATCTCTGCTACTACAATTAAGCCACCCACTTGCGTCCAGTTACCAGAACAAAACATCTTTAAAGTTAAGTCTAGCAGACGCATATTATCTGCAAACCATTTCCTTGCATCTCTTTTTCCTTTCTATTGTACACTAAATTTATTGCATGAGCAAATGGTTGTTGTTTTCCTTTCTCAAAATCTGTCAACACTATTTGTCTTACGCACTCAACTGCTGTCAAATCATCCAGAAAAAGTAAAATTGTCACCATCTCCTTCAATTTTCTGAAATTTTGTACAGCTATGTACTATGTTAAAGTAATACAACTCCCAAAATTTGACTCCCAATTCCATAATTGGCGAAGTTTGTGCGATTTTTAGCTCACCAAATTTTAGGGGGGGGTGCTGCAAAAAATGGCGACATTTTGAAACCTATTTTTGTCTGTAATATGAGTCTAGAGCTTTCATACTTCTAAAAATTGGATTAAAAAGTATTTTTGACCAAGGAATCCCAAAAATGCTAAACCAGTCTTAAAGTCAACCAGTTTTAAGTTATTGATGATTTCTGATTTTTCATAAGCAATTATCCCAAAGTAGCTCTGCATCTATGACTAATTTTTTTTCTATTATTATTTCACATATATTGAAAATTATTTTTTTTTAGTTTTTTATTAAGGTGTGTACTTTTTGTGTTCACATAACTTTTATTCGTTTTATATAGATATAGATATAGATATAGATAGACAGATATATATATATTTTAGTTTATATTTATTACATTGGAACAATTTTGCTACCATTGGTTCTTGGTTGTAGCAGTCATCATGATGACGCTACACACCAAGAAACCAATGGTAGCAAAATTGTTCCAATGTAAATAAATATAAAACTAAAATATTTATTCATTTATCAATTTATCTATTAACGCTCTATCACAGATATTGAGCACTCTTCTAATGTATACGTTGGATTACTACCGCTTATTCAAGTATAATAATGCCAACCTTATATGATATATATATATCACAGACAATTGTCAATATTTACGAATCTGGATTATTCTGGAGATGTTATTTTTGCAAATCTCTGTTGCGGCAAAGTAAATCCCCAAGCCTAACCTTATAATGTGTAGAGTATCCACAGCTAAATAGCATACACTTTGTCCTGTTGTTTACGTGAGTGCTAAACACTGAAGTGTAATGAGATCTAATATCGAATATGATCGTATTTCACCTTACCCCCAACTAAATCAACAGCATGAGGTTTATTAGCAAAATATGAAATTCCGAACGCATATGCAGAAGTGCGTTCTTTAGCAAGACAATTGGAAACATTTCAAAGGAAATATTTCCGCATCAGCAGTGCAATGTCAATATCATTTAGAATATAAACAAAAGAAAAACTAAACAAAATTTGGAATAATTTTTTGAAAATGTTTTGATAAATCCGAAATACTTCAGCGACAAATAACTAAATAAATTCTTCCTGAATCACATACAGCTTAAACTGTGTAAAGAATCTGAAACACATTTTAAAGGTATTATTTGGATTTTCGGGACTGTTGTCATCTTTATTGTTATAAACACAACGTTTTAGCTGATGTGCCCTCCGCATTCTTCAGGTTTCTTGTCGAACTCGGGGACCTTCAGTCCAACTCGAGAACCTTCATACCGTTAATCGGAACTCACGGAACTTGAACCGAACCCTTTTTCAGTTCACCGGTAGACTGTTCTCATTCCGCTAACCATGACCGGGTACAAGTGTTAAGCTATGTTAAGTGTACTATGTTATTTGTATTGTGTTGTATATGTACAAACGGAAATAGAAATTTCCGGTTTAAATTAAACAAAACAAGAAAAGACGACAAAAATGACAAAGGACTTTTTCCGGGTAAAGCGAACAAAGAAGGATGGTACAATAAGTTCGGAAATAGATTGCCTGTTATCAGATCAAAAGATAAAGATGCGTAGGCGATTGCTCTACAAAAAGCCAGAGGGCAGACTAGTTAGACGGTCAGATAGGAGACGGCGAACAGAGCACAAGGAGGACCGTCGACACGGACCATCCGCTGCCAGCGGCAGTGAGATCGTCACCCCTTCACGTCAACCAACGCTAGTCATCAGCCGCAGTAGTAGTCATTACCGTCCCACCCACCAGACAGGAGAAGAAAACAACGCAAGTTTTTACTATTAACAAGCAATAAATGGGGTTTTTTGGGTTTTTGAAATTTTTTCCAAACCATTAAGCCCCGGACCAAAAAAAACATCGTTTCCATTGATGCCAACCAAAGAAAAGGAACAATAATTATTGATCTTTTTTTATGGATATCTATTTATACTAGCAAATATATGCAACCTTCGGGTGCAAGTATTTAATCTTTAATGTAATAGAATATCATATTAAATTAGAAAGGCTAATAAAACTAAATAAGAATGCAGATAAAAAGATTTGAAAAATCGAAAAATATTTCATTGCTATATTTTCCTAATTTAACTATTTAGTTAAAATAGTAAGTAAATAATAAGATTACAGTTATTTCTTTTTGTTAATAGGATTCTTTTAAGATTTATCCCAGAGAATGTTGATCATATTAATTAAAATAAAAGCAAACAATTAGAAATCAATAATACTAACCCCATATTTATCAAATTCATTTTTTAAAGATCAATATGTAAATTATCCTTCCCGTTCACACTGTAAACAGCTATTTTGTTGTATATATAAATACAATTGCATGTTATTAGAATGTTGATAAGCCCAACAATATTGATAATGTAAAACAATTTTATTAATAATTGAAGTTTAGATAAAAATAAAATCATGGAGAATGTGATGTAGTAATATACTTTCGGTTACAGACAGACAAGCGCACAATCTGTTGTAATAAGAAGATCTTGTTTTTCATTTTTGTCACTTTTTTTTTATTCTGGATTCATAATACTAAAAGAATATCTCACCAATGGTGGAGTCCAAATACTTCCTCAAAATTCTTCCGATTATTCTAGCCGGTTTTTGGTCTGGGCGGTTTCAATCTTTCTCCAGATCTCCACCCATCCCCAATCTTTTTTCTAAGTTCTTTAAGATAGTTCCAAGAGCTTCGATTATAATTAGTATTACAGTAAGGTTCATATTTTATACCACCCTGTCGGCTGGGGCGTTAGAATGCACCGACCACCTCTGCAGAGGGGTAAGACTCCCCCAATGGGGCCACCTGTTGGCCGTGGATGGCGACCCATGATGCTTGAGGATAGAGCCCAGGTGGATGAGCAGTTCATGACATGCAATACTCCACTTTGGCCCTACCTTGGGCTAGACGGGCGGTCGGAGAGGCCCCTCCGATCAATCGGCTGGTCACGTCAAGCCCTAGCACCTATATGATTTTCCCAACCCTATTGCCCTTATGGCAAGCCCCAACCCCTTTTTATCATATGGGTGCTAGAAGGCGGTGGCTGCGGGTCTATATGTCCTGGGAATGACGTTAAACTCTATCTGATGGTGAGGTTCCAGTTTTGGAGGTTTGGGGAATGTGGAGCACCCCTTCATCACCATTGCTCACTGGTCCACTCTGACCCGGAGTAGTAGTACCTGTTAGGGTCTCATCTATGGGTTAAATAGAAAAATAGAGTTGATAAACAAAATTGTATTATCCATTAAGAATTGATTTATTTCAAAACTTTATTGGCATTAAATAACCCACTGAGGTTGATATGCCGTAAAACAAAACAAACCAAACCAAATCATATTTTATAGTTTTTCAGTTCTCTAGCAAGGTTAAGGTATTTATCAAGTTCTTTGAGGGTTTTTTTTTCTTTACTTTAACTCTGTTGTCTGTTAAAACAAGGAAATCCACTAGCTGACAAGTTCTTTTTTTTTCTTACAAACTAAAACAATATCTGGTCTTTTGACCATAATTAGGCAATCTGTTTTTATCTGAATCCCAGATATATTTGGTTCATTTTTTTCATCGGATTTTGGCCTGATTTGGATTAGGTTGAGATGGGCTAGGGTTTTTTATGCTGAAGTCAAACAATTACGTTCTCTGATTATATATCGAACAAAAAGTATCTTCTTAATCATTTTAAACAGATAAACACTTTATTCTTAGTTACAATATCAATACATTAATGTAGTTTAACATTATTTAAAACATCATCTCCAATACATCTATTTGGCCCATAGATGAAATTTTAATTGGTATTACCACTATTAATCAGTGAACATAGGAGTGATGGCAACGAGTGGGTAACTCCACACTCTCCAGACTTCCATAATTGGAGCCTCATCACCCGATGTAATTTAGTGTTATACTCATATCTGTGCATATACCTTTGGTTTATAGAGCTGAAATTCAATCATTTGCACAGTTCGCAGTGAATCCTACCCAGTATTACCTGCTCTTGTACTCTGTCAGTTTACTACATTCACTTATAATGTGGTTGATTGTTTCATTTCTTTACATAAAGCTTACACTTACTAATCCCTTGAGATTTATCTATTTTACCTTTTATCTAATTTGTCCTTATGGCATTGTTCTGGGTTGCTATAAGGAGCGATTCGGTTTCTCTCTTTAAGTTTCCTCTGCGTAACCATGTCCATGTCAACTCATGCGTAATGTCTTTAGTTTTCGATCATTCTATCGGTGGAATTTTATTAATTCTAGTTGTTCTAGCAAATGTAGTTCTAGAACTGCTAATCCTTGTACATCGACTATTTAGAATGTAGTGTTGTGCCAGTCTGAGCTGTTATGTTTGCAAGGAATGCCGACGCTACTGTAGTATTTTATTGTGGTTCCAGTGTATGCTACCAGTTTAGTTCTCATTTTTTGTTTTTCAGTTTGGAAAACCGTCGGGAACTATTTTTCTGGGAACATTGTGCGGAATGTAGTGACTGGTAGTGTGTTTCCTTGGAAACCTTTATCTATTTTTAGGCACAGCCTGTGAATTTCACTTCTGTTTGGTAGTCTTATGTTTAGGTAGGCAAAGGCTTCGTCCCTCTGTTGAGACATGGGGGGGGGTATTTTAATGCTACTAAAGGCTAGATATCCGAGCTGGGTTTTTTGGGGTTTTTTTTAGTCCTTGTGTGTTGTAGACTGAATCAGTCTGGATAGGTTGCCTATTTTCGTATGAGTCTCTCTTGTGTCGAAGTTGGTGCAATGACTTTTAGGTAGATATGTGGCTGGATTCATTTTGCTCTGCTAGACAGACAAACCATTGCGGAATGGTTGACTTTACCACATACGTTGCGTTGAATGTTGATTAAATTGTTGTACAGGCTTCACAACGAAATCCATGACTTTTCTCACAATTGAGGCATTTTTTCTTATTTTAGAAAACATATGGGTTGTGTCCCTAATGTTATGGACGATTCCACTAATGTAAAGAATGGATATGGTCCAAAATGAGGCGGGGGAAAGGAACAGGACTAAAAACCCATAAACCCAAGAGAACCCCTGCTAGGATGTGGAAAGACAGATTTGAGCCGCTCAAGACCAAGAGAGGAAAGCTGTTGCAAAAATCATGAGGTAACAAAAACTGCCACGGAAAATCTGAATAAGATAAATTGACCACAAAGTGTTTTTTATGAATTGAAAATTATCTTATTGTGAGACTTTAATCACTAAAAGAATATGTTTTAGCAACTATTCGCACTATTATATAAACATTGTGGAATTTATCTATTTTCCTCTGCGTAGCCATGTCCATATCAACTCATGCGTAATGTCTTTAGTTTTCGATCATTCTATCGGTGGAATTTTATTAATTCTAGTTGTTCTAGCAAATGTTGTTCTAGAACTGCTAGTCCTTGTACATCGACTATATAGAATGTAGTGTTGTGCCAGTCTGAGCTGTTATGTTTGTAAGGAATGCCGACGATGTTGTTTTTTTTCTTTCTTACGACTTATATAGGGAGCCTATAAATGTTCCCATAAGTTATTTATTCATTTATTTATTGTTTTCCAATGATGTGTTGATGGGCATATAGCTTGTATACTAGTATGTGTAGCTTCGTTGGTGTTTTGCATGGATCTAATTTGTTTTATGTGGGTGCTAGATGCTTTATAGGTTTTGCCTAAATGAAGTGTGTTTTCAAGTGTGTCATCTTTCTTTAGCAGTTCCTTTTGGAAATCTGCGATTGGCATGCCGACGATAATAAGTTCTATTATCCGCTCCTGTCAATTAGTCTATGATAGTGTTCACTAGTGCCAATCACCTGCATCTGTTCACAAAATTATCTAGTGACTCTTCTGCTTTCTGTCTATATGAGAGAACTGGTCTGTAGATGTGGATTCAGATGGAATCCTGGCTCACCAGACATGCTAAACTCCGATGGAATGGCAGAATCGACAATAAAGCAAATAAAAAGCATAGTTTTTAAAAATGTAATAATGAAAATACTGATCCTTATCTAACCATATTAGAATTTACTAATACACTATCAAAATCTAAAGAAATGTCACCAGTGCGGATATTCTTTGGAATACAGTTGAGAAGCGTGCTATCCACGATGAAGACATTTCTATCCCCATTAAATGTGGAAGAAACCAAAATCAACCTAATAAAGAGAAAGTAATATTAGAAGGAATACTATAACAATAACGCTCACGACCCGACAGAACTAAAAGAGAATGACCATGTGACAGCACAGCCATATGGCAAGAATAAATACTGGAGAAAGGCAATCGTCATAGAAAAGTTTGTAAAACGGCGACACATGATCGAATTAGAGAATGGAAAAAGACTAGGATGAAACGGGAGACACCTAAAGTCCACTACTGGATCCAAATACAACATCATGACAGAAACAAACCATAAGCATGATATCACCAGAAACGATAGTGAGGGAATTTTTTTGTGGCGTAGGAAGTTCTTGATTAGTTTTTAATTATTATATTCATTAAGTAGAAAGAAAGAACGAAAGAAAGAAATCTTGTAGATATTTTCATTACACCCTCAAAATTAGATTGCCACGTATGTGAGCTTTTTTTCTATTCCATGTCAAACTAATTTTTATTATTAAATGCAAATCAAGCAAAATAGAATTGGTAACAAAAGGTTACTGATGTTCTGGAAAACTATTCTCGGTCGAATGTCGTCAGATCACCTTGTCGTCAGCGTTTTTCAAATGTCAATAGAATTGTTCAAGTTCTTTGTTGTGATTGAGCCGCGAGAGAAACAAAATATGCCAATCCTAAAAGCATTCACCTGAATGATATTCAATGTGAACGCAATTCTTAAACTAATAGATCATACCCGCCTACACTAAATATCTTGACTGACAGCTTAATAAAGTATTTTAAACAAGATAATCTTAAGCGTTATTCAGTTCTCAAAACTGTCTATATGTTTACTGAGTCAACATAAATTGTGCAAATATTCAAGCAAGTTTTCTTTGCATATTTCACTATTTCTGATTATTTTAAATCTAAATCCCCCCTACCCCCAAAAATGATTAATACTCGTATTATTGTTTTACAGTTTGCTATATTCTAAATATTGAAGCGATACATAATTTGATTCACTAAGATTAGATTAGTCATACAAGGTTACAATAGTGGATCTCTTGTAAAGACTGAATACGTATTAATCTATAAGAGAAGTTTGCTACTATATCTCTATGACAAATGCCCAGCCCTAGGCAACAGGTTTTCTTTTAAATCCTCTAGATATGACTTTCAAAGTTAGCTATGTTAGTAATATTAAGTAAATCTACATATCTTTGATTATTATTGAAAATTATGGAGGTGCATAGTATAATGGTTACCGTCGTAGAAAATGGATACAGCGAGACGAATTCAAATCGTGAATGCAGCTGTTTACATTTCACATAATTGGGAAAGGGGTGAATCCAGCTATGCTCCCTCCAGCTATGGGTAAATAACAGAGCATACTGAGCTCTTTAACCGTGATATAGCAACCGGTCTAGGTGAAGGAAAACTCTAAATTCACACCAAAAAGGACTCTCTTCTCGTTAGTCAAAACTACTTTGAGAGTTCCCCCCTCCTCCTCCTCGTACATTTACAATCTGTGTTGAGACTGCCTAATAAATAATTTACTAAGTATTTTTTTCTAATTACACAACCGTAATTCTTAGAAAACGTATATTACCACAAACTGATATTTTTTATAAAGTCTGTTTGTATTAATGACAACTTATACATCTAATTTTAAATCTTGTACTCGACTCTTTGCATTTCACATAGCACTAATACCCTAGGGAAAGGTTCGAATCCAACCATTCTACCTCCAGCTATGGGCAACTAGTTGGACAGACAGGGCTCTTTAATCTTGGTTAAGTAACCAGTCTTGGAAAAGGAAAACTCTGCATTCAAACCTATAAACTCCGCTTCAGAAATTAACCTTGTGTTGCATCCTGCTCGTGTAGAGGGGTTGGTAAATGTATGTATATATGATTCAGATTACTGACAGTCATTCGTTGTATTTTGTTTTGTTTTCTTTTTTTCTTTTACATAATTTTAAGCTTTTTCTTGACAATTTTGATATACGTTTGATAACGGTTTTTATCATCTTTTTAAGTTTCTCTCTTCTACAATTTTACATTAGTCATAGTATCTTAATTAGTTCAGTAGTTTCGTATGAATCTGAGGACAGACGTTTCTACATTTGCATTAGTCATTTAGCTATATTATGTGAAAATGTTTATACATGTGACTATTTCCAGACAGATGACGTAAAAAGTTCCATATCAGTTGAAGAAGATGGTTGTCATCAAGATATCTAAGTCCGCCATGTCTAATGCAACTTAGTGCAAAAATAATTTACTGGGTGGAAGATTGGCGCATGCGTATATATTAATGCAGAAACCAAGAGAAAGACAGAACAAATAACATTTGATTTTCTTTGATTTTCGGTTTTAGAAATAATTCAAACAATTATTTTTTCAAGTAAATTTGAATTACATCCTCTGGGAAGAATTATGGGTGTGAATATCAAACTTCGAATTATTTGGATTATTGTCCTCATCTTCATTATTATCTGTACAACGTTTCGGCCGATATGCCCTCCGGCCTTCTTCGGGTATTTCTTGTCGGACTCGGAGGCCTTTTCGAACTCGGGAATCTGTCGTAATCAGGAGCCGTCACAGAACTTTGAACCCAACCTTTTATTCAATCCACGGGGATATTCTGTTCTCATTCCGCTAACCATAGCTGGGTACAAGTGTTAAGCTGTGTTAATCATTATTCTATGTTACTGTTGCCCTTGACCAGGATTGAACCTGCGACCAAGAGATAACTGTCACTTAGAATTGTCTTAAACCAACGCCTATATCCACTACGATATGTGTCCAATGTGATCAAAATTTCAGAGAAATCAAACGTCGAATCTTACCTATCAAGTAATTTATTTTATGCATATTTTTGCCCCATTTTCTGAAAATCAAAAAGTAGTTTTTAACTCTATCTAATTCTCTCTCTGTCTTTGTCTCTGTCTCTCTGTCTCTCTCTTTGTCTCTCTCTCTCTCTCTCTATATATATATATATATATATATATATATATATATATATAGTTTGCTATATCTAAAAATAAAGAGTACTTTATATTAGTGCTAGAGCATATATATCTAAGTTAGGGTAGCGTAGATATAGACTCAACGGTGTTTGGTAACGGACAGTTTCTCACCAGTATTAATAACTATTATCAAACATTTATTATTGTTTGCTGTACAGTGTACTGAAATGAGGCAGAATATTATAATGAATAAATTCAGGATTGAAGTTAATAAGTAATTATGTTCATGCTGAATACTGATTAGGATTGTCTTCTATTTGTATTTATCTGACGCATATGGAATAGCCAAATAGTCCAATCATGGTCCTTCTATAAGTCACGTGAAACCCTCTATATAACTAACGTATTCCTTAATCCCCCCTCTTCTTTTTTTTCCTCGGGCAACCGAGTGTCCAACACCAGACAATGACACCGTAGGAGATCGTTCTTGTGACAACGAGCCCAAGACGGCACCGAGTCAACAACCTCTAAGATCTCTGCTACTACAATTAAGCCACCCACTTGCTGTCCAGTTACCAGAACAAAACATCTTTAAAGTTAAGTCTAGCAGACGCATATTATCTGCAAACCATTTCCTTGCATCTCTTTTTCCTTCTATTGTACACTAAATTTATTGCATGAGCAAATGGTTGTTGTTTTCCTTTCTCAAAATCTGTCAACACTATTTGTCTTACGCACTCAACTGCTGTCAAATCATCCAGAAAAAGTAAAATTGTCACCCATCTCCTTCAATTTTTCTGAAATTTTGTACAGCTATGTACTATGTTAAAGTAATACAACTCCCAAAATTTGAACTCCCAATTCCAATAATTGGCGAAGTTGTGCGATTTTTAGCTCACCAAATTTTAGGGGGGGGGGCTGCAAAAAATGGCGACATTTTGAAACCTATTTTTGTCTGTAATATGAGTTCTAGAGCTTTCATACTTCTAAAAATTGGATTAAAAAGTATTTTTGACCAAGGAATCCCAAAAATGCTAAACCAGTCTTAAAGTCAACCAGTTTTAAGTTATTGATGATTTCTGATTTTTTCATAGCAAGATCAATATCCCAAAGTAGCTCTGCATCTATGACTAATTTTTTTCTATTATTATTTCACATATATTGAAAATTATTTTTTTATTAGTTTTTTTATTAAGGTGTGTAAAAGCAATACTCTATTTGTGTTCACATAACTTTTATTCGTTTATATATATAGATATAGATATAGATATAGATAGACAGATATATATATATTTTAGTTTATATTTATTTACATTGGAACAATTTTGCTACCATTGGTTTCTTGGTGTGTAGCAGTCATCATGATGACTGCTACACACCAAGAAACCAATGGTAGCAAAATTGTTCCAATGTAAATAAATATAAACTAAAATATTTATTCATTTATCAATTTATCTATTAACGCTCTATCACAGATATTGAGCACTCTTCTAATAACCCTGTACGTTGGATTACTACCGCTTATTCAAGTATAATAATGCCAACCTTATTGATATATATATATCACAGACAATTGTCAATATTTACGAATCTGGATTATTCTGGTGAATGGAATTTATTTTTGGCAAATCTCTGTTGCGGCAAAGTAAATCCCCAAGCCTAACCTTATAATGTGTAGAGTATCCAGCAGCTAAATAGCATACACTTTGTCCTGTTGTTTACGTGAGTGCTAAACACTGAAGTGTAATGAGATCTAATATCGAATATGATCGTATTCTACCTTTACCCCCAACTAAATCAACAGCATGAGGTTTATTAGCAAATATTGGAAATTCCAGAACGCATATGCAGAAGTGCGTTCTTTAGCAAGACAATTGGAAACATTTCAAAAGGAAATATTTCCGCATCAGCAGTGCAATGTCAATATCATTTAGAATATAAACAAAAGAAAAACTAAACAAATTTGGAATAATTTTTTGAAAATGTTTTGATAAATCCGAAATTACTTCAGCGACAAATAACTAAATAAATCTTCCCTGAATCACATACAGCTTAAACTGTGTAAAGAATCTGAAACACATTTTAAAGGTATTATTTGGATTTTCGGGACTGTTGTCATCTTTATTGTTATATACACAACGTTTTAGCTGATGTGCCCTCCGGCATTCTTCAGGTGTTTCTTGTCGAACTCGGGGACCTTCTCATCCAACTCGAGAACCTTCATACCGTAATCGGGAGCCTTCACGGAACTTTGAACCGAACCCTTTATTCAGTCCACCGGGGTAGACTGTTCTCATTCCGCTAACCATGACCGGGTACAAGTGTTAAGCTATGTTAAGTGTACTATGTTATTTTCGTATGTGTTGTATATTGTACAAACGGAAATAGAAATTTCCGGTTAAATTAAACAAAACAAAGAAAAGACGACAAAAATGACAAAGGACTTTTTTCCGGGTAAAGCGAACAAAAGAAGGATGGGTACAATAAGTTCGGAAATAGATTGCCTGTTATCAGATCAAAAGATAAAGATGCGTAGGCGTATCGTCAATACAAAAGCCAGAGGGCAGACTAGTTAGACGGTCAGATAGGAGACGGCGAACAGAGCACAAGGAGCGACCGTCGACACGGACCATCGCTGCCAGCGGGCAGTGAGATCGTCCACCCCTTCCACGTCACCAACGCTAGTCATCCCAGCAGCAGTAGTAGTCATTGTCACCGCTCGCCACCCACCAGACAGGAGAAGAAACAAACGCAAGTTTTTACTATACAGCATATGTTGTGATTTCATTAAGCGACCACTACATATATCGTCTAGGGTTAGTGACGATACCCGCTACGATACGTACGCCGATTTAGCTGCGTGAGTTTGAAGAAGCCGCTATATAACATATATAGAATTTGATGCCAGTATATAACATATACGATTTAGTGCCGGTAAAGAAGGCGCTATGCAGGATAGACAGGATTAAACCTGCAACCTATAGATGATTGTCACTTAAAACTGTATTAACTCAACACCTATATCCGTTCCGCTATGTCTCCATCTTAGAAAATAAAAATAATACAAATTATCAAACTTTATCTAAAAAAAATCAGTAAAAATACTTTTTAAAGTTATGTAATAAGTTTAAGAGGAAACAAGTTATTTTTATTTCAGATTAAACTAGGATATTTGAACTTCGGGTTGTCTACTTGTAGTGACGTGAATTAGGTCCCTATTATACATTAGTGTATCCAGTGATACACTAACACAGAATATGCCGTAAAGAAATACGAGACTAACTAATATGAACAATAAATATGAATGACTTTTAATAAACATATATAACAATAATTATCATGTTAATAAATCAACATGTCCAAAGAGATTGAATATGCGCATTTGTTCAATGAATAAGCAGAGTGTAAGAAGAGGTACAAAAATAGTGTGAAAGACTTGTCTTCAAAGGTTTCTATGGCAAGATGAAAAAAAAACACTACCAGGAAACAAATTGTCTCTATTCAGTTCAGCAAACAGAAATGAAAAATATGCCCTTTTCGCTCCACGAGCGAGGACTGAAAAAAAGGTCTTATCCGTTCCAAGAACGAGGACAAAGAAGAAAGGGGCTGAATTCTCATCTGACCAACGGACTCGTGCCGTGGGAAACCACGGACTCGTGCTGTGGGAAGCCACGACCTCAATCCAAGGGAAGACAATCATATCTGTCTCCCTACAAGGAATTTGACGGGAATGTTAATTTTGAAACAAGTGAAGTCTAATAATATGTGTTCATTTTGCCAAATATTTTAATACTTTTATTTATGAAAGTAAAAAAAGAAATGTTGCTAGTTTAATTATTCATTTTACATTCGTGAACGTTACTAAATTAATTAAATCCTTTTGAAATATTTGGTAACACCTGTTTGGCTTGATCGAGAAATGTTACTCACCTATACCTTATGTTTTCTTGCTTTTGGAACCAGTTTGCGAAAGACACCCACGGAGTGGCTGATATATATATATATTTAATCAAAATAAATTCATTCTCTCTCTCTCTCTCTCTCTCTCTCTCTCTCTCTCTCTCTCTCTCTCTCTCTCTCTCTCTCTCTCTCTCTCTCTCTCTCTCTCTCACACACACACACACACACACACATACACACACAAGGGAAATGAATGAAATATATATATATATATATATATATACAAATAATATATATATATATATATATATATATATATATATATATATATATATA
>CM042138.1:54843407-54860907 GCA_023376005.1 Doryteuthis pealeii
TATATATATATATAAAGTCAACGTCTCTGATGACGGATAAACATCTGAAACGATTGGTAAGACGAACTTTGTATTGGTGACTTAAATAAATAAATAAATAAATACAGCTCTTAAAGAAATAATTGAGCACTTTATAATCATTTCTCCAATATTAATAACAAAAAATTAATTAAATATATATATATATATATATATATATATATATATATATATAACTTTGTGAAAATATACAAACACTTTTAAGGAGTATTTCGAAGTAAAGCAACCCCATTTATTTTATTGTTTTCTTTAAAACAAGTAATGTTTTAAATTTGTACAATTTCGCCTTTGTGTAGCCTAAAAAGCTTGTGAATTTTATGTGGGTGGCAGATTTTCAGTGTTGTCAAAAGGAATGTATTTTTATAATTAATGCATTGTGTTAAGCGTGTTGTCAATGGCAAATAAAAATGTATTTAAATAAAGTTAGAACATTTTCGAGGATTCTTCTTGAAGAGTTGAAGATTCTTCACATGAACTTGAGTGCTCCAGTGTGCCCAACATGCAAAGTACAACTTACAACTAAGCATATCCTTCTAAATTGTAACAGACTTAAACATATCCGCGCAAATTACTATCAAGCTAGAAACCTGAAAGACATCTTCAAGAATACAAACTCTGAAAACATTTTAAATTTTATTAAAAAAGGCAACCTTTTCAACAAAATATAACAGAACATAACCAATTATCTCCATAGAACCACTACTTTAAAGTCTGAAATCCAAAGTAACCTTTTTGGCATTAAATGACCCACAGAGGTTATTATGCCGTTAAACAAAACTCAAACTCAAACTCAAACATGAACTTGAAATTAGAAAGTTGAGTCGAAGATAGGTTGTTCCTCAGTGGTGACAAAAACAACCAAACAACAAAACTTTCACAGTTTTTTTGTTTCTGTTTGTTGTTGTTGTTGTTGTTGTTGTTGTTGTTGGTGTGGTGGTGGTGGTGGTGGTGTGTGTGTGTGTGTGTGTGTGTGTGTGTGTGTGCTTTCTAATAATGGACAGTTCGGCCGAGGATAACGGAAGCTGAGTAGATCATCACGTTCCTCCCTTGAGTCCCTGTTGCTTGCTTCATCTTTCGTATTGATCTATATGTTGATTGAAATAACCTCACTAATATTTATGAGAAATCGTCACCCAAAGGTGCCCCCCCCCCGAGAAGTTAACATTTTCTGTCCAAATGCAGAACTCTGATTGGTCCATAAATATAAGTTTATTTTGTTTTTACTTTTTGTTTTTTTATTTAGTTTCATTTTTGTAAAGTGAGTTTGCAACACCATCACCATTTGCTTTGCTTTTTTTAAAAATTCAAATGATTAATTTTCTAGAACTGTTTTAAAGTGATTAATAGTTAGGCATGTACAAAAATTTCGCATTTTATAGCAGCGATTATAGGACCAACGACGCGTGCTTTTCTTCTAAAGTACTGATGATCAAAAGCGTAATAATCCGTGGTTTCTTATATTAATAAATCCTCTTTTTATATTGGTTCACTGTAGAAAAAATATCGTCCAATGGAAAACCACACACCATAAAATAAAGACTAAAAAATGCTATTTAGATCAAATACTTTTTTATTTAATCAGTTAAATTCATTTATTCATGATTCCGTCCAGAATACGCCGACTGCACCTCTGCAAACACCTTCCCCTTCGATGGGGCTCCCTGTTGGCCGTGGGTGACGATGCTTTAGGACAGAATCCTGGTGGCCGAGCAGTCCGTAACCTGGTTACCTTAGTGGTCACGTAACTCGGAACACTCCACTTTGACCCTTGCCGGTCTAGACGAGCGGTCGGAAAGGTCCGATCCGAACAATCGGCTCGTTGCACCAAGCCCTAGCGCCACAGTCGGTCCAGATAAAATTCATTACGAATTCCTTACACTACTAAAAAAAATCACTAGATTACCTTTTAACCACTGATAACGATATGTGGATGAATGGTAAATTCCCAATCATAGAAACAATCAACTATAATCCCCATATCCAAACCAGGAAAAAAAACTCCAATACAGAAAACTAACGTCCAATATCAGTAACAAACTGCCTTTGCAAAACTATGGAGTGTATAATCAACAAAAGATTAGTATGATTTATTGAATCTACTAACCTTATTACCAATTCCCATTGCGGTGAATCAGGAGCCAAATATCTACCATGGATTATGAGATCAGATTAGAATCATCCATAAAAGAGGCAAACATCAAAAAGCAACACCTGTTAACACTATTTTTCGACCTGGAGACAAAACGTACGAGACCACCTGGTAAAGGACTTACACAATCTGTAACTGAAAGGCAGACTGTCCAATTTCATTTAAAAAAAAAAAGGCTTTTTTCAAATAGGAAATTCGAAGTCCGAATCGGATCAATCCTGTCAGACTTTCAAAATCAAGAAGGTGTATGACAGGGGTATAATACTGGCAGTGACCCTTTTCAATCTAAAAATCAACCAAATGCCTGAAATTAATGATTATCTGTATGTTGATGACTACTGTATCACCTCCAAATCACAGAGCATCAACTGAAACAATGCTTGAAGAACATTAACCAATGGGCAATTAAAAACGGATTTAAGATCTGCCAAAACTAAAACTCGGTGCGTGCATTATTGCCAATTTGGCAAAATGCATAACAACTGCACACTAAAGTTTGATGGAACAGAAATACTGATCAGCGACTAATACAAGTTCCTCTGAATAATGTTTGAAAATAAAAACTAACCTTCTTCCCCCAATTATTATACCTAAAACAAAAATGTAGCAAAGCACTACAACTCTTCTGTGTAATAATAACCCACACAGACTGGGGTACTGACCAGTAAACCTCATTAAAACTCTATAGAACCCTAATCTGAACGAAAATTGACTATGGCTGCTACATATATGGATCAGCCAGGAAATCTTATTAGAATCACCTATCAGAATCCACCATGAAGGGTTGAAACTCATGCTAGGGGCATTTACAACATCCCCAGAGGAGAACCTATATAACGAAGCTCATGAACCATTTCTACAACAAGATTAGGATTCTAAGCGATATATGAATCTAGAGAAACCATAAAACTGACTCAATAGCCAAATCTTCACTCGATTTGGTATCCGACAAAAACTCCAAAATACCATAAAGTGACATAAAACGTAAAATCAAAAAATACTGACAAAAAATAGAAACAGCTCTGGAACCAAAATACCAACAAAAATCTCTACCAAATAAAACCCATACTAAAAGAAAGAAAACCAGATCCTAGTAAGACGAGAAGAGAAGAGACCACCATAAGTCGGCTACGCATAGACCACACCAAACTAACCCACTCCTTCATACTAAAACAAGAACCACCACCGAAATATTCATGTGGAACACCCTATACAGTAAAACACATTTTGATGGAATGTAGAAATCTCGACCACACACAAAGAAAATTCTACAACATAAAAAGGTATGACAAAACTATTTGAAATAACAGAGCCTAATAACATAATGAACATCCTGAAAGAAAACGACCTCCAAACAAGGACGTAAATCCATAAACACAAACAAGTAAAACTCTAAATCAAGATTATCCTTCATTTAAAATATAAAATCCAAACTTCAGCATAAATGCTGACTTCAACAGATAACTACCGAACCATAACAACTATATTGAATGCCCAATTAACAATTAACAATAGAAGTATCAACTGAAATAATATATAAATAGCTGTACAAGTTAAAACCATTCCTCACAAATAAGGAATAAAACAAAAACAAAAACCTCTTCGGCATAAAATAACCAATGGGTTGACATGCCGTAAAACACAACCAACCATACAACCAACCAGCCAACCACCCACCCAACCAACCAGCCAACCACCCACCCAACCAAGCAACCAAGCAACCAACCAAGCAACCAACCAACCACCCACCCAACCAACCAACCACCATCCAACCAACCAGCCAACTTTATTCAAGATTTTACATTAATTAACAAAATATCAAAGCAATAGTAAATGCACCTACCCTGGCTTATTATTTTAATAGACTTGATGTCAACAAATCAAAATAGAAAATATGGTTGAATTAAATAATTTTTTTTTCGTTCTTTTTTTAGCCCAAAAGAATTATTTTCTCATTAATTATTGTTTTCTCTTCATTCAAAAGGGATGGAAACGAATGAACAAAGTAAACAAGAATTCCATGCATATATTTAACAATAGTCGTAGTAGGAAATGAACACGGCGACACAAGTTCAAATCCTGGACCAGGCGGTTTGCATTTCATATAGCACTAATACCCTTGGGAAAGGTATGAATCCAACTATTCTACCACCAACTTCCAAAAAATATATTCATATTTGACATAAGAGTCTCGAGTCAACCGACAATAAATGTAGGGTGGACTGGGGTCTTTTATCTTGGTACGACAACTGGTCAAAGAGTAGGAAAACTCTGAATTCAAACCTTGTAAACACCGTTTAAAAATGACTTTGTGTCACATCCTGTTCGTACGGAGGAGTTGGTAAATATATATAAACAAGGATTCTTTTTTGCGTATAAATGTAACACACCACAGACAATACTATTTTGTCAAAATTGGTGAAGAGAAAAGCTTCGAAGTAAGTTAATCGAAAAATAGAAACTAGTTACTTGATAATTACCAACAACTAAATTGACCTGCAAGGTTACTGACGACATAAAAAAGAAAGAAGGATACAACTTTTTAGACGAGATGATTTCAGTAATTTACTAAATGACATTTAAATCGAAACAGGTCCCAATATGAACGAAAGGAAAAGATTCCAAAAATATATTCATATTTGACATAAGAGTCTCGAGTCAACTAATGATAAATCTTCGATAAGTATAACAATTAAATAAAACAATTTGTGATGCTCCAATAAAAATGACTAAGAAAGAATCTGGATTTAAGTACAGATCTTCAATGTAGATGTTTAAAAAGACAAAGAACGTTGAACCAGAATAGAGAACAGGAAAAAAATCTTTTTTAAAAAATCCTTCTGAAGGAACTGAATATATTAGAGGGAGATATAAACAAAAGTGAATATTGATAATTCAACTATATCATATTTTATTCAACAATTAAAAAGAATGCTAAAACCATTATTTGCTATGTTTCTTAGAAAACAAAGCTACATAGACCTTAGTGTGCTCAGATATGAAAATATGGTAATTTGGGGGGGGGGTTCTAATTACTAGCCACAGAGATTAAATTTCCGAAAAGGTCTTGACTCTAAGACCAAGGTGGATTTTTTTACTTACTATTTTTTGTCACGATACGAATCTCGTAATTGTTTGATATTTTTCACACACAATTTACGACCAATTTTACGTGTCACAACGTGTCTTAACACATTTATATGATGGTAGGTCATCTGGAAAAAAAGAATGACATTAATGTTCTTTATTTCAATTTTCATTCTAGACTGCTGCTACTAATTAATGAATATTTTCTTGCAAATCAAAAACTCAGATCATTTATATTTTTGAAAACCACAAAAATTACCGTAGAACAAAATACTTGGATTAAATCTCTTAATTTTCAACTGTCATTTGTTACATCAAAGAGAGAGTGACAACATTGTTGTAAACACTCTTTCATGCCCACCCTGTCGGTTGGGACGTTAGAATGCACCGACTGCACCTCTGCAGAGGGGTAAGACTCCCCCGATGGGACTACCTGTTGGCCGTGGGTGGCGACCCGTGATGCTTAATGATAGAGCCCAGGTGGATAAGCAGTCATGACTTGCAATACTCCACTTTGGTCCTATCATTGGCTAGACGGGCTGGTCACGTCAAGCCCTAGCATCTATATGATTTTCCCAACCCTATTGCCCTTATGGCAAGCCCCAACCCCTTTTTATCATATGGGTGCTAGAAGGCGGTGATTGAGGGTCTATATGTCCTGGGAATGACGTTAAACTCTATCTGATGGTGAGGTTCCAGTTTTGGGGTTTTTGGGGAATGTGGAGCACCCCTTCATCACCATTGCACCCTGGCTCACTCTGATCTGGAGTGGTAGTACCTGTTAGGGTCCCATCTATGGGTTAAATAGAAAAATGTATTTATAAAAAAATTGTATTATCCATTAAGAATTGATTTATTTCAAATCTTTATCGGCATTAAATGACCCACTGAGGTTGATATGCCGTAAAACAAACCAAACCAAACCAAAAAAAAACCCTTTCATGCGCAAATATAACAGCAAATACGATCCCATAGCTGACGAACCGAAACTCATCTCTACCTTACAAGACACATTACTTAGCACATTTCCATAACTTATAAAAATCCCAGTTGGAGGCGCGTGGTGTAATGGTCATCGTCGTAGGAAATGGACACGACAAGAAAAGTTTAAATCCTGGACGATTCTGTTTTCATTTCACATAACGCTAATAAAGTAAAGTCGACGGAGTGGCCAATTGTCGGTATCAGCCAAACGGCGAGGGAGTCTATCCCCTTTTCACTAGCGTTAGACCAGGGAGATTGTTTCTGCGTCTGAGGTGGAGCGTCACATCTCATATCAGCTCCCCACATTACCGCACAGGTCCCTCTGCTACTCATACACTGAGTTGGCGAGGGCCGGTATTGAACCTGGGACCTTGTGGTTCCGAGCCGGATGCTTTACCGACTGAGATGAATCCAACTATTCTCCTTCCGGTTATGGGTAAATAGTAGGGCAGAGTGGACTCTTTAACCTTGGTTAAGCCCGAAACTGAATAATCCACTCAGCCTATAACACAAGCAAGCGTAATGCTACAAAACTTATCAGGGAACATTATGTTTGATCCCATATGATCAAAAACATAAAACGGTGAACTGAAATTGTTTAACTAGTCATTGGTGTAAAATAAATACTCCAAGACATGACGAGGCGCCTTCAGTAGCCCGGATGTCAAATTCTTTGATATTTATATCAATACTGTGGGAAAATTGCCAAAGTGTCACGGTTTCACGTACTTTTTGATAGATTTTACGCATTGCCTCTCAGCTTTTACCATTAGGGATATTTCGACAGACAGTCACATGGACTATGTAAATGGCCTCTCTCGTCGATTTCGACGCATGAGGGTTCATCCAATGAACAACCTACACAGTGTTTTATATATAATGGTGAAGGCTTGTGTTGGACAATCCACACTTTTTGGCACAGTCGATAGAACTGGTACACAAGGAATGCCACAAACCCAATCAACGACTGGCCTCAGGATTTTTGAATTCAGAGTTTTCCTTCTCGTAGACTGGTTACTTATCCACGGTTAAAGAGCCCAGTCTGTCCTACTATTTTACCCATAGCTGGAGGGAGAATATATGGATATATGGGTATTAGCGCTATGTGAAATGCAAACAGCCTTGTCTAAGATTTGAACTCGGGTCGACGAGTCCATTTTCTACGATTCTAACCATTATGCCACGCGCCTCCATTACACAAATGGATTACACACTTTGGATATCCTGGTGTAACAGATTGCGAATGCCAATTCCAGTCAACACTCTTTACAGAATTCCTTCACTTATTAGATTTATTAAACTAACAGTTTTTCAACCCTTGAGTGAACAGAATGGTGGAATGTTTCTACAGACAACTAAAAGAAAACGTTGACCTCTAAAATCAATAAAACAACTAGATAGACAGCATACCATTAGTTTTGCTATTAATAAGAAACATAGTAAAAAAAATATACTTAGACTGCACAGCGGCCGAATTAGTTTCACGAACAATACTAATATTACCAGACCAATTCTTTGACGATAATAAAAGTCTTAAAAAATTATAAAACAAAATTAATCCTACTTCATCTTTTGTATTGGTTGAGACAAATAACTATTTTACCATCGACAAAAACAAGACTGACACGGCCTGGCAGTTAATTGACTTAAACCTGCATACTCAGATTCAGGGGATCTTAACTAACACCAAATAGAACGGACAACTACTCATAAGATTCAAGGAGGCGATCGTGGTGTTACGGTTATCGTTGTAGGAAATAAATACGTCGACCCGAGTTCAATTTCTGGGTGAGGCATTTCATATAGCGCTAATACACTGGAAAGATATGTATTCAACTATTCTCATTCCAGCTAAGGATAAAATGTAAGGCAGACTGGGCTCTTTAACTTTGGTATGGCAACTGGTCAGGGAGAAGGAAACTCTGAATTAAAACCTGTTAAACTCCGCTTAAAAATGACTTTGTGTTGTATACTGTCCTTGACGGAGGGGTAGAGTAAACGATTATTCATGACACTGAGACACCTGAAAATATCACAGGTAATTCAACACATGACACACTAAAGTGACGTACCTGTTTAGGGCGACAAGTAATTTACCCATAACATTTCAAGACTTACATAAGATACTATCTTTAATTGACTGACATCAGATATTCCTGGGTGGGGATGTAGCCCCACCATGGGTATTTATAAATCAACAAAATAGGCTCCAGAAAAATCACCAAAATATTAACGCAGTTGAATACAAATTCAAAATCAGAAATCATGTGACCTTAAAAACTGTGATTTGGACGTAGTGGTGAACATACCACCTGAACCCTCCCCTCCAAAAAAAAAAACATATTTTAACCAATCAAAAGACGAAAAATAGACTGAGAAGACGCATTTTGATCAACTTAAAAATCTATATAAACCCAGTTTTCAACCTTTTACAGTCACCCGGCATTTGTGCAGGGTGGGGTGAGAATTACTCTGCTCGGTTCCAAGAGACCTCCCCCTAGGCAGCACCTGCTTAAAAGAGGTAAGGGTAGGGTTGATTTTTCCACCGTCTGAGGCACCCCTAACTGGGAATGCCGACTAAACTGAGCAATCTTTGCACACCCCACACCCCGAGGCATGCTTTCAGGAGGCACCCCACTTTAAATGAACTTTGTGCCACATACCGACGTCGTGGGGTTGAGGATTAATTACGTCAGTCAGTCAATCGGCTACTGGACTCCGCGATGTTCTGATTCCGAACAAGCTTTGTTTCCGATTCACACTTTAAAGAAATAACTTCGTATTTTAGCGTGCTAATAATATTCTCTCTCTCTCTCTCTCTCTCTCTCTCTCTCTCTCTCTCTCTCTCTCTCTCTCTCTCTCTCTCTCTCTCTCAGTGAATAGACTTATTTACCATAACTGATAGACACTACAGCACATCAATATTTAACACCATATAAAAATTGAACAAATGTAAATAAATATTGACTAGTAAATATATGCACCCTCCGGGTGCAAGTATTTAAGTTTTAATATAATAAAATATCATGTTAAATTAGAAAGGCTAATGAAACTGAATAAGAATTCAGATAAAAATATTTGGAACAGAGGGGGTATGATTGAAAAATAGAATAACTTTAAAACTAACTCTTCCATCATTTTCCCTTACTCCCGTCTTTCATTGGTAAATTTTCCTAATTTAACTATTTAGTTAAAATAGGAAGTAAAGAATAATATTACAGTTATTTCTTCTTGTTAATGGATTTCTTTTAAGATTTATCCCCGAGATTTTTGCTCATATTCATTAATATAAAACCAAACAATTAGAAATCAATAATACTAAGCATATATTTATTAAAATCAAATTTTTAAGATCAATAGCCTTCCAATTCACACTGTAAACCGCTATTTTCTTGTATATATAAATACAATTGCATGTTATTTGTATGTAGATATGGTCAACAGTCTTAATGATGTAAAACAATTTTATTAATAATTGAGGTTTAAATAAAAATAAAATCATGGAGAATGTGATGTAAATAACAAGGGGAATTGTAACTTGAATAGTAATATAGTTTCAGTTACAGACATACAAACCCACAATCTCCATTATAATAAGATGTTCATTTCATAAACCAGATTCAGTTGTTTTGTCTTACTAGTGTTGGTTTATACTATGTACCAAAGACAAAACAACTGAAAGCCTATAAACTTTATGGGCTTCGGTCTTACTCTTAGAACTCTGGGAGAAGTTAAGTTAACCGCATGCTCCCATGGGGTACCCACCATCCACCCTGGGCTAAAAAGGACAGGGCTGAGATTATTGCCCGGTGCCTAAGGCGCCCCAAAAGGGGGAACGCTGACGATAACTACGCATTTTTGCACTATCCATTGCATGAGCATCGGTTTGTGCGTGGCTCACCATATTAAAAAGACCTTGTGTTGCATCCTACTCTTGTGGGAGGTGAGGTATATACCACTATTATTGAATGTCATTTGTTTCAAGCAGTTTCTCTTGTTTTATGTGCTGTATGTACAGTAACATTTCTTTTTTTATTTTTATTTTTTTCATTTTAACTGTTAGTGGCCGAATGATTGCTTTCTAGAATTCTGCAAAGCTACAAAGGACTCGTATTAGTAACTAAGTTGAAACTTGAAAACAAAGACTTTTCAATTTATAATTCTATTCATTTTCAAGTCGAGTTTGGGAATAATCAAGTTCAATTTGAAACTAAGCAAATTCAAAATGGAATAACCAAATTCAATTTGAATTTTTTTTTATGACTAAAATTGAATATTTTAATAATCAATTGGTTGGTTAGTTGTTTGGTTTAAGGCATGTCAACCCATTTGGGTCATTTTATGCTGAAGACGTTTTTGTTTAATTCATTCTTGATGGGTACTCAATTTTTTTAACTCATATTTTTCTATTTAACTCATAGATGGGACCCTAACAGATACTACCACTCAGGGTCAGAGTGGACCTGGGAGTACGCGTGTGTGTATGTGTGTGTGTGTGTGTGTGTGTGTGTGTGGTGTGTGTGTGTGTGTGTGTGTGATATAGCTGGGGTAGCAGCCACTTTCCCTGAACTCATTCTTTAAGAGTGAGACGTTTTCAACAATTTATTAACTCTTTAGTTCCCTTGCACAATAAAAGTCTTGTATTATTTCTTGTTGGCATTTTGTTTGACTTTATTGAATAGACTTCAAAATATTTTTTTCATTATTCTATTCAATCAAAAATCCAGTATTTTGAACAGTGTGCTCAATCTCCTGTACATTTATGGAATCTGAAAAACCAAATAGTGAAATGTGAAATTTAGGCATCTCATCACACTTTTTACAAGGCAATATGTGTTGATAAAAACAACAAAAACTTATAATGCATTAATATTATTACACTATACTTCCTTGAAAACTGTACTTACTTAAGTTGAAGAACGAATTTACATGTTTTTGGTAAATCTTGGCATATTTTATATTCTTCCTGCACCTAATTTTAGAACCTGGCAACGCCCCTCACACATTCACACACGCACACGCACACACACACACACACACCCACATGCACACACAGAGTTTCTTTTCTATTTCCTTGTGTGACATGACCCAGCCAGTATTGTGTAAGGTGACTACTACTTGACTAAGCACAATTGTCCAAAATGAAATATCAAGTAACCATAGAACAATTTCAAGTGGTTAGTGAATTTCTCTTCCTGTCTACTGTTTTATGCTTTATAAGAATGGATATAATTTCTTTGTCCATTTTTGTTGTGTTCAAGAAAGATGGCTGACTAAATGATCAGTAGTAATCTTTTTATATAGCTTTTTTCATTTGTTGTATTAAAGTTTTGGTTGGTTGAATGGATTTTATGACATGTCAACTTTGTAGGGTTATTTTATGCCGAAAAGACATTTTGTTTGATTCATTCTTATTGGATATTCAATTTTTTTTAAACTCAATTTTTTTAAACACATTTTTTAAAAAAATCATTTTTGATCTATTTAACCCATAGATGGGACCCTAATAGGTACTACCGCTCGCGGTCAGAGTGGACCTAAAAGTAATGGTGATGAAAGGGGTACTTCACATTCCTCAGAGCTCCAGAATTGGAACCTCACCACTAGATGCAGTTTAGCATCATACCCAGCACACTAAGACCCTTAGTCACTGCCTTCTAGCACATATATGATAAAAAGGGTTCAGGGGGTGCCATAAGAGCAATAGGGTCGGGACAATCCTATTGGTACTAGGGCTTGACGTGACCAGTCAATTGATCGGGGGGAGTTTCCAATGCCCGTCTAGACTAAGTAAAGGCCAAAGTGTAATATTGCATGTCATGGACCGCTCAACCACCAGGATTCCATCCTTAAGCATGGCTAACAGGTGGCTCCACTGTATTTTACCCCTCTGCAGAGGTGCAATCGGTGTATTGTCCTTTCGACATGTTCCAGTAAAAAGACAAATGATGAGATTCATTTGTGTTACTTATCATTTTTAGTTTTTGTTTTGATTTAAAAATAACATTAAATTTCTCTTTTCTCTTATTATAAATTCATTCAGATTTTTTTTTATCTTTACTATTGCATCAATGAAATCTGACATATTCTTCTCTTCTATCATCTGTATTGACTCCCTTTAAGTGCTTTTCATTAATCTCACCACCTTAACTGGTTATGCTTTAGGTGCCCTGCCTTAACTGGCTATGCTTTAGGTGCCCTGCCTTCGCCTAGTAAAAATATCAGAGATATAATATAATGCACATAAATGGAACATACAATCAAATGAATTGCATTGTTATTATTCGCTATGCATACCTTTTTTAATAATGCCGCAATGGCATTTACAAATCATTTCAATATTCGAATACCATTCCTATTCACCATAATAAAATAAAGCAGTTTAAATAAATTGTTGCTCTAAAATTGCCATTTATAGAAAACTAGAAGCGGCTACCCGGCGTTGCCTGGGTAAAGAGTGAGGGGGGTAAAAACTGTTAGTTTCACAGATCTATTATTATTGAAATACAAGTTGGATCCTTGCAGGATGCCCCATAAAAATCCCCACGTAAATAAGATCTTGTCTTGATTCAGACACTCTGAAAAGAAAAATTAATGTCTCTTATTTGAAATATTATTTGAAAAAAAAATCTATGCTCTTATCATTTAAATTTTATCTTTTAATTATCTGCACGATTATAAATCAAATGTTCATTATTTTTGCCCAAAAAGCAAGATCTGGTGATATTGAATGTGTATATATACGTACTTTGTCATTAATTGTTTTATTTTCATAGTTTCCTCCAGACATACATACACACCAACTGATCGTTATATATGTATAGATAGATTAAAATTTAGTGAAATTTAGTACAACTGTCCTTCATATTTGACTGATTTTTATCTTGTACTTTTTTATCCCTTTTGTAATTGAAATTAGAAAATTATTCAACATTATACCTCATTACTGTCTGCTATTCACCCAAGTTGAACGCCACTGGATTAGATATTTTTTGTATACATCTTCCACACTGATCTAATATTTCCTCAATCATTATCTTGAGGTTTTTTATATAGACAGTTTTATTCATAATTGGTTTAGTTTGGTTTGGTTTGTTTTACGGCATGTCAACCTCGGCGGGTCATTAAATGCAGACAAAGTATTGAAATAAATTCATTCTTAATGGATAACCCATAGATGAGACCCTAACAAGTACTACCACTCCGAGTCAGAGTGGACCTGGAAGCAATGGTAATGAAGCGGTGCTCCACATTCCCCAGACCTGGAACCTCACCATCAGATAGAGTTTAATGTCATTCCCAGGACATATAGACCCTCAGTCACCGCCTTCTAGCACCCATATATAAAAAGGGTTGGGGCTTGCCATAAGGGCAATAGGGTTGGGAAAATCATATAGGTGCTAGGGCTTGACGTGACCAGCCCGTCTAGCCAAAGATAGGACCAAAGTTATGACTGCTTATCCACCTGGGCTCTATCATTAAGCATCACGGGTCGCCACCCACGGCCAACAGGTAGTCCCATCGGCGGAGTCTTACCCCTCTGCAGAGGTGCAGTCATGAAGACCCTCAACCACCGCCTTCTAGCACATATATTGATAAAAAAAGGGTTGGGGTTACCATAAGGGAAATAGGGTCGGAACAATCATATAGGTGCTGGGGCTTGACGTGTCCGGCTGATTGATTGGAGGGGGCATCTTCAACCGCCTGTCATAACTGGTAATTAGGTGTGATACAAGTTGGGTAACATGCCTCATATCAATACTTGGAGGGTTTTTTTTATAACAAAATACAGAGACATTTAATTTACTTGTTTCTCAATTGTTATAACTTGATGTGTTGAAGTTTCTTCTCTTATATTTTGTTATTAAACTCTCCTGTAAACCAAAGCAAATCATTCATGATTGGTCAGTTTTATTTTGTCCAATCAGATGACTGCATTTAAGGATTTTTGTTTTTCATGATTCTGGAAAATTTCAAACAAGTTCAACGAGAAGGTTCCTGAGAAAAAAAAACCTGAAGAAGGCAAAGGGCATATTGGTTGAAACGTTGTGTATATAACAATATACAAATTCTCTATCTCAGGATATTTCAACCTTACCCTTAAAAAACAAATCATTTCACTACCTAAATGACTTTTCCCAATACAACAACAAAAACAGTTGTTCAAGAAAAACTGATTTTGTAGATTATTTTAATTGCTGGACAGCCCACATTAGCCTGTCCATGTGTTGGCTTCCACAAGAGAACGTCGCTTATGAGTTCGTCGTTACTTCTCCAGCAGTGTCCAGCATGTCTTGTCCGTTTCACTCGGATGGTTTGTGAGATAGGGGGTAGGTGGCCGTACAGCTGCTTCCTTGTGGGGTGCTGTTTCCATGACTTGTTCAAGATCGCACGCAGCATTCTTGTGCAGCTCCCATTTAGTTTATTCTCCAGGCATCTCATTCGGGTCCAAGTGGTGCAGCCATACAGCAGCACTGATACAACCTCGTCAACAACTAAGTGAATATTGAACGTTTTGACTTTCTTTGGACATTGACACCAAACTACTTTTAAAAAGAAACAATGTTTTCACACAAAGTATTCATGTCCATTACAAATAATTATATATGTTATCTGTTTATTCCCATTGTATTTTGTTTTTAAATATACGGGAAATTCTTATTGATTGAAACCAGGATTATTGGCGACCCCAACAGTACAAACAAGGCAAGCGAGGTACGAACTAAAGGGGGGGGTATTTATCTCATACCCCACCTGTATGGACTGGGCACAAGGCCTCGTTTTAACGTGGGCCCACCCACAAGCCGAAGCTAATGGGTGGAAGAGAACAAAAATTGCGTCGATCCCTTCGGCATTCCCCCTCAAGGGGGCGCCTCAGGCACTGGGCAATAAACCCAGCCCTGCCGCCAAGGGGACAGGTATTGCCTAGGGGACAGCCCCCTGGGATCGACGCTATTAATTTAATACAACTCACCGGTCCAGTGGCCGAAGCATACTGGACCCCCGTCCCGAAGGACGGTTTGAGATTGAGGTACGAACTAAAGGGTTTTTAATTCATATTCGTATCATTTCTTTCGCTCTGATTTTCTCTCCTCTTTCTCTTCCTTTTCCCCTCGGTCAATGTTCGTTACAGAAATAGGC
The DNA here is from genome assembly GCA_023376005.1 of Doryteuthis pealeii. NCBI lineage: Eukaryota > Metazoa > Mollusca > Cephalopoda > Myopsida > Loliginidae > Doryteuthis > Doryteuthis pealeii. The sequence continues at coordinate 54,858,808 of CM042138.1, forward strand.
GCTTGCTTTGTTAAAATTACCACGTGCAGACGTTGTTAATACTCACACAAACACGAATTTCAAGTGAAACTCCTTTGCCTCAACTAAAGTGTGTGTGTGTGTGTGTGTGTGTGTGTGTGTGTGTGTGTGTGTGTGTGTGTGTGTGTGTGTGTGTGTGTGTGTGTGCGCGCGCGCGAAAAGAGATGAAATCATTTATTTACATATATATTAATTCTGAAGGCACAAAACCCTCCTTTTTTTTAATTGTTTTAAGCTAAGCCGAACATAACCTGTCACATGAGCTTAGTAGCGAGTGTCATGTTTGTGTAGTGTGATTAATGTCTTTACATGCACACAATTGCACAATCGTTGTAAGTACAGGTACACACATACTGTCGATCTTCCGAGGTGTACTTTTAAGTATAGTGATTCACACCCACCCATACACCAGCTGTGTACACACCCAGATAAATATAATACAGTACTATATCTTACACACTCTGGAAACAGCAGCACACGTACAACGACGTTATTAAAAGTACATTCCTCACTACTCATATTATGTGACTATCATTGAGACACATACGCATCAAAACGCATCGTCACACACATTTACTATTAATGAATGCATTCATAATATACACATAGTGCATTTTATTGAATTCGTGTTACAAACTTTCATACAGACAACCAAAACATGTACACAGCACACACGTGCACGTGCGTGTGTGTTACATTGGTTTATTCTTGCGACGAATCTAACCATAATAATTATTATATAACCAGAAAAAGGAATCATTGCTTTGAAACAAAAGTGTGTGGTGAGGGGGCTATTTTTTCTTTTCTTTTTTTACTCTAGTGTAATTTTATTTGAAGCATATGTTACTTTTTAGAACTAAAAAAGATACATATATTTTCACTCATGCCTTCCTCTGTCATTTGTATTTGTTCTTTATTTCTCTTTTTCTTTTTAATAGCATTTTTATAAATAGCAGGCTTTTATTTATTTCTTCCCAGGATACTAAAATATAGAAGTTACAATGAAATTACACTTGTTTTTTCCATACGTATAAATAAAATAAACATTTTGAAACTATGAGTGGTGCGTGAGATTGGGAACGAACACGCACTTTTGAAATGAACACTTTAAAAACGTAATTTTTTTTAAAAATTCGTTAATATTTTTCTTACATTTAATAGAAAGAAAATAGCCAAAATTTTTGTCGATGTGTATTTTTTAGGCTATTAGCTGCAGTAGTACACTGGGATTTTAAAGTACACCTCACCTCACCAATGAATTCCCAGATCGGAAAAAGCAGTGGCATTATTCCCATTATATCTGCATTATCGCAAAAACATTATCAAATCTTTACTTTAGATATCTCCAGTGTAGTTGCTCTGAACTTCCGAGTAAAGAAGTATCAAAAGCACTCACATGTTTTTCTTCTTTTTTTGACACTCACTCGGTGCAGTGGTAAGTACAAAACAAAAGAGGACAGATCTACAAAACAAGTTGTACCTATTACTATGGCAACAGTTTCTTTTTGCCGGCCGGTGTGAAATGACTCACATTTTTGTTGGTTGATAATAAATTCCAAAACAATTTCAGTTGTCTTTTTTTCTTTTCTTTCCTTTTTTTTTTTTTTTTTTTTTTTTTTTTGTTCTGTCTTTCACTTCAAAGCATTGTCTACGTTCCTACGAATAAATCTTGAATTGTAAGTGTTAAACCCGTGAAACTTAAACATTAGGAAGTCAGTAAATGATTGACTTTAGTTAGTACTTAAGAAATATTCGTTTGAGGTTAGGGTTAGTCTAGTTTTATTATTGATTTCATTCAAGATAAAAGAATTTCAGTATCTACCATAGAGACGACTGATTACTCTTGCTTTAAGAATCTCTCTCTCTCTCTCTCTCTCTCTCTCTCTCTCTCTCTCTCTCTCTCTCTCTCTCTCTCTCTCTCTCTCTCTCTCTCTCTCATTCAAAAATATTTGTTGTTTTGATCTTCTAATTCAATGGACAGTGGACACCGACTGATTGTTTTATTTAAATTTAATGCTTAAGATATAATTCTACCTTTGACCAGGTGCAAAAAACGGCATAAAACACCGTAAAAAGTCTGTC
>CM042138.1:54865907-54873083 GCA_023376005.1 Doryteuthis pealeii
ATCAAAATACATAATATGTCTAATATTCTGCTTTAAAACCCTGTTTGTTACACCTATTCTTTCGTCTAAAATACTGCGAAATTTGTTTATGTCTGTTTATAAATTAATTTTTACTTTGTATAAAAATACGCACCACTGTCGTCACAACAACCTTTTTTCGAAATTTCCTATTTTCACACATAAATTAAACAAGTTAAACTTCTTAAAACTTTAACATTTAGTAAAAGATGTCATTTAATAGTTGCGATGTACATTTTTATTTGCAATTTATTATTTAATAAATATTAATTTTTTCTTCTACGTTCAATAACAAGTCCAATGCGCACTGACCTCTCCATTTAGAAAAAATGACATAAATAAATAAATAGATAAAATAATTCTTTATTTCTGTACTTTTTTTTTCTTTTCTCGTGTTCAGCCATGTGAGTGGGGAAAATAATCCGAAGAAAGGGAAAAAAAACTGAAGTTTGATCCCATCTAAAGCAGCTGAAAAAAAAACCCTACCTGATATTTTCCACGTACCCCACTTGTACGGGTCAGGCACAAAGGCCCTATTTATGTGGGACCACCCACAAGCCGAGACTCATGGGGTGGCAGGTGAAAAATTGCGTCGATCCCGTCGGCATTCCCCCTCAAGGGGGGCGCCTCAGGCACTGGGCAATAAACCCAGCCCTGCCTCTTTAAATCGAGGGGGCAGGTGTTGCCTGGGGGGATGGCCCCCTGGGATCGATGCTGTTAATTATAGCAATGGTCCAGAGGCCGAAGCCACTGTAGACCATTTTTAGTTTGAAGAGAAGAAAAGTCTATCTTCTCTTCTGGTCGATTGCATGTAATTTTTTTTTAAATTTTAAAAAATAAAGAAACTCAATTTTTAACAACAAAGAAAAAAACAAAACAAGAATCGATATATTTTTCTTCTCTCACTGGTAAAGTCAAAGTCTCTATCTAAAAAGTGTCATATATTTGCGCACATAAATTCCAGTTAAAAAATGTATTTTTACTTGATTTCTTTTTAAACAATATTTATTTTTAAATCCCTAATGAAGTTGAAATCCTTCACTATAACTATTCAAATATTTGTGTGTGTGTGTGTGTACGTTATTGATTAAAAGGTTTATTTATTCTTTTCTTTTACCGGTTGTTGGGAGGTGTGAGAGGTAAAAGTTGTTAGTTAAAATAAGTATTGCTTGGAAAGTTTTTTCTTGATTTAAAAAAAAAAAAAAAAAAAAAAAAAAATCTCATTAAGTTAAGGATACTTTTATGATTTTTAAATTCACAAATTAATTTTTGCAATATACGTGCTTGAAAACATTTTTTCTGGTCTTCACATTATAAACAGAAAATACAATTCAAATTTAGTTTTACTTTTTTGTGCCTACCAAGAATTGACATTTTTCTTTGAAGCTAATTGAATTAAGTCTACATCAGGCTTCAATGGGAAAAAAACTTATTTTTGTAAATATAACTTTATATTTCTATTTACAGGTTTTTAAAAATAACACTTCATTTTAAAGTTGCTTTCTTGACTTTGGGTATCTAATAAAACACAGTTTTGTCTAGATGAATTAAGTGTTATTATTTTTCCACAAAACAGAACCGTTTTTTTGTTTTGTTTTGTTTTTACTCTCTACCCATTCACAGTAAATCCTTCTGTATTACCCCTCACTTTTACTTCAGACTTTATTAATGAATAAAATTAATTTACTTTGAAATCTTTTTACTTTATCTTAAATAACAAGAAAGGACCACTGAAAACAAATAAGTCTTATTCGATCCTACTAGAAAAACTTTTCGTTTTTAATTCGGTCCGGTCAGTTATGTCTATCCATCTTTTTTCTTTTGTCTCTACATTGTTGGTGAGGACACTAAATTTGGGGTTGCTTTTGTTGTCTTTGATCGTTTTTCCCATTTTTACATTTTAATTTCTTAAATCCATCTTTAAATGGTTATTGATTTATTTGGAAGTTCTTTACCACTTGGTAATATCAACATTGAACATTTTGGTTTTGAAGAACTACTGCTACTAGTTTGTTTTTATGTAACTGTAAATATTTGTACGTACTATCTGTGGTACCATAACATTGTCAATATTTACATTTACAGAAGTAAGAGTATCAAATTTTTCGTTCTGACGATTGTTTCCTGTCAATTAATTAGTGTTTTTGTTTTACCTCGTAAAATCAATTATTTATTTATTTTTTTATTTTAGTATTGTTTGTTTTAAAAAAAAATTTTTTCTTTTGTGGGTGCGGATCTCAACTTCCTGGATTCATTTGATAAGTTAAATTTCGTAATCGTCGATCTTTTAATTTACTTTTTTTCCCCTTTTGACACTTAAATCTATAAAACGTTGAAAGAAATCGACACTTTTTTTTTCGTTATGTTTTAACGTTAACTGAAGAATTTCAAACTTTCCGTTTTTCTTTACACGTTTCCTTTAATCTAGGTACTAGCAAAATGAGCCTAAATGTGTTTTTGACCAAATGACTTTAGCCCCCCCCCCATACAGAAAATAATTTACCAAAAATCAGGGAATTATCGGATTTTAATGACATTTTCAGTGTTTATTTATCAATGAATGGTCTTTATAATGCATTATTTATTTTATTTCAAAACGTTCTCATTTTTTTCAGGTCACTTAATTTTGATCCCTTATGTTGGGGGCGTAACATTTTTCGAGTTGATCTAATGTACTAATTACAGTATAAATAAAGAGATAAAAGACCGAAGTTATGAATAGAAAAAAAATTTTTTACATTGGCTTTTCTATGAGAAAATAAGTACCGAAAATCGAAAAATAAAATGTAAAAAAATAATAAATAATACATTTTTTTGGAGATTTCTTTTTTACTCATTTCGATAATTATTTAATTGGCTATTATCTTATAAAAGAAAATTATACATCGATATATTTTCTGCTTAAAAAGTAGGGGTACAGTTTTAATCGAGTTTTTCTTCAAAAAGTATACTTTGATGTAATAAAATAAGGTTTCCATTAAATAGATATTTATTTCTAGAATCATCAGGCTTTTCATATTTTAACTGAATTTTATATATTAATTTTTCATAGCAAAAATACTAAATTAAAGTTTTGGAATAAAATAACGGATGCATTATAAAATTCATTAATTGATAAATCAATACTGAAAATTTCATTAAAATCGGATAATTACCTGGTTTTTGGTTTAAAAAATTTGCAATCGAGAATGTTACATTAAAATTGTAAACAAGCGCGTAAAACCATTGAAAAATAGACAAAATGGCGGATCGCGTCGAAATTGACCAAAACAAATCGTTTTAAATCTATTAAAAATAAACTGCATATGTAATGATATTTTTCTTTTTTTTAATGATGGTCATTATGTTACTACTTATCGATTTAGACTAAATTTGACCTTAGATAATAGATTTGATTATTTTTAATTCGCTTTTAAAATCGTAGCAGTCGATTTTTTTTGCCAGTGCCTACTTTAATCTCATCTTCCAAGAATGTTACAACCCTTGTTCTTAGACTTTTAATGAAATTCTGATTAAATTTAAATGTTTAAAAATATTACAGATGAAATCAAAGAAGCAGATCCTTTTTAGAAGTGGAATTTGTCTCAACTTTAAAAAGTGATTTTAAATTCAAAGATATTTCGCATTTTGATTATAGAGTTCAAAACAGAATTGAAATAAGATTTAACATTTAAAGAAAAGCTGGTACTTAGCTTTTAAAAACCACAAACTGCTTTTGCTTACTTTATAGGGTAAGAAAAATGATATTGAACTGACCCGAAAGAGTTGCCCCTTTTGGCTGCAATTAAGATTAACTCAGAAGTGTCAATTATCAGTTATATTAAAATAGAAATCTAGATTCTTGTAAAACTTATTATGCAAATGGTATTAAAAAGAATACATTATCATTTTCTTCTTCCTCATCCTTGTCAACTTTGATTTGGATGTCTACTTATCAAAAGTTTATATCTATTGATCACTTTACAGATTTAATCTTCCTCTTTAATTTGGGCTAGGGCTGTAGAATATGCAGATTGCAGAGTTGCAGGACCTCCACAAATGGGTCCACACTTTGACCATGAATGGCAACCCATAATGCCCAATGACCTGGGTACTAAGTGATCATGTGACATGCAACACTTGGGTTAGGCAGGTGGTTGGAGATGCTGGTCTGATCAAATTGTTGTCTATCATGTCAAACCCTAGCAACTGTATGATTGTCCCAACCCTATTCTTCAAATTGCTCTAATGGCAAACACCTAACCCTTTTTATCATTTAGGTGCTAGAAGGCTGTGGCTGAGGGTCAATCACTAGTTATTAATACACATCAAATTATTTCTACCAATTTGTTGATACTTAAAAGTTAATAAAAAATGTAACATATAAATCATTTTTTACCAATTTAGTGTTCCTGGGTATGACACTAAACTGCATCTAGTAGTGAGGTTCTCCTTAGTAGAATACCTCTTCATTGACATTACTTCCAGATCCACTCTGACCTGAAGTGGTAGTGCCTGTTAAGGTCTCATGTATGGGTCGAATAGATATATTTGTAAGTTAATGAAAATTATTTCTGTATTGATACATTCAATGTTAATGAAAAATCTAAGAATTTCTACCAATATATTGAGACACATTAAGTTAATGAAAATTATTTCTTCCAGTTTATAAAACTAAACCTAGCAAAAATATTTACCTACAAGATTTTTGCATTACACTACACTGCCATTAAACAAATAACCAACCTATTTAAGCTGAATATTTTTCCTGATAGGGCAAAAACAACAGCAAATTTCATTTTAGATTGCAAGGTAGATTTCTCTTTTTTTCTAATCTAGTGACATCATGGTATTCAAAGTTAGGCAAATAATGAAAATTATAACCAGTTAAGCAAATAATAACTTTGTATTTTGGAGCTGAACTTAGATATGGAATGCATGACTATCATCTAACTTGGGGTCTGGTCTAATATATAGAGTTGTGGAGTTAAATTACACACTTTAATTATTAGAAACTCAAATAGCAAATATGAAAGAACATTTTAATCAGGTTAAGAGAAATCTGAAAATACTTATCATTCAATATAAGATAATTTCCAGTCCCTCTTCAATCAAAATCAGATCATTTGAGATGTTATAAATGTTTTATTTTAAATTACGAGAAAAGTTGGTTCATTTATGCATTTGAGACTCTTTTTTGCTATAGTTTCAAAGATCTTTGTCCACTGACACCTTTGGTTAGTTTTCAAGATGGGGTAAAAGTCAGCATTCTAAAAAGCTGATTTTCAAAGCAAGTCTGATTTTGTCACACAATTTTTTTTAGCTTAATTTTCCTCTTGATTCTAAATCTCGTGAACTTTGCTTATAAATTTCTGGATCCAGTCAAGCTGTCATATCAGTTTTGCTCGGCCATCTTTTTATGTTACCAGTCAACTTTATTAGTCATTAAGATTATCGGGAAGAATTTTACCAATTGATGCTATTTACAGACTTCATTTATTTGCTTTTTGTCTTCTGTCCAAAACACACAAAAAAATTTAAAACACTATTTTGGTTTTAAAATGGGATTTCTTTATAAACTATTTAGGAGTAAGGTATCTTCTGTCTAAATGTCTAAAACTAAACTAAAGTAAGGTATCTTCTGTCTAAATGTCTAAAACTAAACTAAAGTAAGGTATCTTCTCTGTCTAATGTCTAAAACTAAACTTTATCGCTTCCTAACCTCCACATTTGTTTTAAATGCTAACTTATATTTCTTTAATGTAATTATATTCCCTCCAAAACTTGAAATACTATTTGATAGCTCATGTTTGATATCTTGATTAAAATGATTATCCAGAAGTTGACCTGTTATTGCTTTGATTATGCAATGAACCTTTTTATAATAAAGTTGAAAGTCTCTATCATTATTACTATTTATGTAACCATTTGAAATATTGTTTTACTTGGTAACATGTGTTGAAGAGAGAATTATTTTTATCCTTAATAAAACAATTACATTTTGTAATTAAGATTAACATTATAACTTCATTAATGATTTAGATTGTGTACCAGTTAGCTTTGTTTGTGAGAGGTTTTTTTTGTTTTTTAAATGCTACAAATAAATGTTTATGCACAGTGTAGCAAAAAACATTTGTTGGTGATTTTTTTTATTTATTTATTTTTTTTTTTCAATTTCTTGTAACAAATTAAAAAGGAACATTAAATGATTGATTTTGTTTTTTTTAGCGAGACAAAATAATCAAACCATAATATTGATACTAAGGAATAGTTTACTAAAATATTGACTTCTCTCTTCAGTGATAAGGAGGCAAATCTTAAAGGAATAAAAGTTAAAGTATGATAATGAGATGCTCAAAGATAACCCTAAAGCTAAAATGATTGTCATAGAAAGAAGGTAATTTTATGAAATGTTAGACTCTTCTATCAACTGGCCTTGCACTATTTTACCTAACTGATTTATTGACTTAAAACCAACTTTGCAATATTACTTATTCATACAAAACACAAAGATGGCTGACTTTCCACTGTTTCTGGAAATGCTTAAAGATTAATTCAATCTAATTTAACTTGATTAGTGGCATAAAATTTTGACTGGTAGCACCCAATGAGAGATAATCTCTTTTTTCACCTGTCAACTATTCACAATAATGACATTTTGCTAAACAACAAATGCACACTCGTTTACAAACCATTTGTTTATTTACATTTATGTAAGTGCTGAATTTAAGGTAAAACTATTATGCCTTTATTTTTTTCCTAAATAGGCTAAAGATTTAAATTATAAAATCTTGTCTGTAATAAGATATTATAGATATATTTTCAATTTAAGTAATCAGTCTACTGATCTATTCTGAGCCCCACACCACACACCTGTTAGGTCTTATGAGTCAAATAGATCTGTTTGAGATAATGTTCAAAATCATTTTAAATTATGTTAATATTACAATTAAATATAAAATGTTTTACCTGTTTAAATGATTGAGATATATATTAGTATAATTGGACACCATAACTATTAAACTGACTTTGACATAAAATAACCTAACCTGGGTTGATATGTGATAAACCTAACATTCTCTAAAGACATGAATATTGTTTACCTGGTAATTTGTAGAAGAATATTAACTGAAACAGCTTCAGGAATGTTGTCACTTCCCTTACAAGTAGTATGTTCTT
>CM042138.1:54873093-54884699 GCA_023376005.1 Doryteuthis pealeii
GCATCAAAATTAAAGATACCCCCATTTATGTATTGCAGTGATCATTGCAAAAACTTCTTAATGATATTATATACCTTTTTGCATCCAAGAGAATTTGATAAATAAACGAGCCTCCCATTTTGACTAAGTACCACAGATATTGCATTTTCCGAAACATCACAATCTAATTTGAAATGTAAGTTTTATACAATCGCCCGTTACTCTACATAGCTAAGATTTTAGATTCAAAAGTGTGGAGAACTAATTGATTCAGTGGGGTCCAATTAACTTTAAGGGATGTATTTTTCAGAAAATTTGGATATCCATTTTGTGTAGTATGTAAACATTTCTCTGACTATTAAGTGTCTCCATATTTTTTTTGGGGGGGGGGTGCATTTATTGTAATGACTTCCTTTGTTCTGGACCAGGTTTAATTATGAAATATCCCCCACAATATCAATGGTAATACTTTGAGTAGTTTTAGCAATATTAAAGGTAAAATTTCTTTCTTTTACAACTTTCAGAAAATTTTCAACATTCTGATTTTATCTATCTCACCGCAATGATAATATTAAGATAAGGAAGCGTATCTTTGTGGTTTTCTTTTATGGTCTTGTCCATTGATTGGTGAAAAGTAAGGACACTACCCAAAATCGAAGCCTAGTAATTTGATGAAGTTGATTATTGGCTTCGAAAGTAATGTATCTTTTGTCGGATTGTTTTATTTTAATTTGGAGATAAGCACTTTAAGTCAAAACATGAAAAATACTTGGCAAGATTTGTACCTAAATCAATCTCGGTTATTGAGCACTCTTCTAATAACACTGTACGTTGGATTACTAATGCTTTTTCAAGTATAATAGTGCCAACCATAAACATTAATATATATATTTAGTCATCCACAGACACTGTTTCAATGTATCACGTCTCTTCAGTTTGGCTAGACATTTGTAAGCTATCTACAGCTGGGATAGAAACCCAATCAATTCATTATCAGTCGGGGCCTTTAATAGCTCAGCTATCATCACCTACAGAATATATACATATATATATTTTGTGAATAATATACACATATTTTCCTCTGCCTTCTGGTTTTGTCTTTACAAAACTTGGGCAAAGCCATTTTAATAAATACTTCAATAATTTTCATCCTGTATGGGTTAGCAAGCTAGGACCTGCATTAGTGATGAATAGCTAGTTTGATTCTCATTGTGACATTAGGTCATCTTACCCGTGACGAATGGATTGTGTAAATACTTACTGGGTTCAATAATTTTAACAGCTAAATGTTTATCTCCTTATTAATAGATTTCCGGTCTTTTAGATGAACACGTCTAAATTTCAGACATCAGCTTAAAATTATATGGAATCCCTTCCCAGCACAAATATTTCATGACATTTTGGTGAATAGTCTGAGACAATGAATCCTCTAGATCAGGGGTTCCCAACCAGGGGTGCTCGCACACCCAGGGGGTACAAGCATCATTCCAGGGGGAGCAAGAAGCGTCTGTTCAAATTTAGATTAAATTTTTTTCTTTTGTAACTAATATTATTTATATTTTCATTTCTTTATTTCAGATTATTACTATTATTATTTAGAGAGTGAAATATATATGATCTTTTAATAAAACTGTAGTATAGATTCACATTCTATATTTTTGAACAAATGTATAAATTGTAGGGGTGTGAAGTTAGAGCAAAACTCTTTTAAGGGGATCAAGGTCAGAGCAAAACGCTTTTAAGGGTGCGGGGATAGAAAAAGGTTGGGAACCACTGCTCTAGATTGACCCCTTAAAGCTGTTCCATAGTTATCTGCTCTTATGAAGGAAAAATTTTTAGTTTTAGATTTAAAAAAAAATGTATATACATTCAAAAAGTTCCAGAAACACAATGAATAAGACATTGAAAATTTTCCTCTTTTATTGTTATAATTGGCACTGTATAAAAGTCCTCCCAGTACGAATGTTTTACTTCCTCTTATTAGTTAAAAACGATGATGAACTTTCTTACTTTAGCCTTTTATAACATTTGTTACATATAGCTTACCTAGCTAATTTGTAACTATCATTTGAGACGGGTTAAAATTAATTATCATCATCATTGCTTGAGTTACTCTCACAGTGCAACAACTGGAGGGGGAGGGTTGGCCCCCTGGAATCTGGCGAGAAGCTTTTGCAGGTTCTGTGCACAGATACTACACTTTGATCTTTGGTCGGGCAGCTGCTGTTAAACTTTAACTGATGGTGAGGTTCCAGTTCTGGAGAAAGTGGAGCACCCTTTATCACCATTGCTGCTAGGTCCACTCTGACCTGGAGTGGTATTACCTGTTAGGGTTCTATCTAGGAGTTAAATAGAAAAATGTGTTTATAAAAATCGAATATTCATTAAAAATGAATTTATTTCAAAACTTTGTTGGCATTAAATGACCCACCAAGGTTGATATGCCGTAAAACAAACCAAACCTAAAATGTTAAGACGTTTTGATTCTTTGGAGACAAGAGGGAATCAGTGAAAAAGAGAGACTCCATGGTGTAATGGCTAAAATGCTGGACTGTGAGATTGTAGTAAGCAAGTTCAAACTCCAGTTACACTATTACATTTACTATTGGACTAATACCCACAGGAATATTATGAACTTCTTCTCCTAGTTATGGGTTAAATAGTATCACTCTTGTTCTACAATGATGGATTTAGCATTAAATAACCCATGAAGATTGATATGCCATTAAACAAACAAAAAAACTAACATATTGAAATTGATTTATCATTGAAAAAAAAATCCCCAAAGAATTATGGGAAGTTTAAATACTGCCCAACAGAACTTATTAATGGATATGTTAAGCTAACCAATAATTATCAAAATTAATAATAATAAAGAAACAAACATTAAACCAGAGATATATCACATTGTATGTGACATTTATACCGAGAAGTATTATATGGTTTGGTTGGTTCTTTAAGTTTTACAGCATATCAACCCTCTTTTGGGTCATTTAATGCCAAATCAAAAGGAGGGAGAGCAGTTGGATTCATACCTTTCCCAAGGGTATTAGTGCTAGGTGAAATGAACAGCTTCATCCAGGATTTGAACTCGTGTCGACTCTAACCATTACACCATGTACCTCCACCTAAGAAGTATTATATGGAAATGGTGTGTAAATGTGTGTTAAGACCTAACAAGTAAAACACACAAGGCACATTGGAGTTGTCCATCATTCCCTTGAAGATATCTTAATGCACATTCCATGTCTGTGCTTAATACTGATGTATACAAATTCTTTATTGGTGGCAATCATTTGCAGACCAGACTTCCTTATAAAATCTCACTAACAAGAGGAGACTTGTTTATGGTAGCTGTAAGGGGTTTGAGGTAAGGTGGCTCGAACAATCCATCCTGAGGTGGTCTCTACGTAAGCGGCACATGATGGATGTCATGGACACATTTCCTACATCTAAGCTGGACCATATATGACGTGTGTGGCAGGGCCTGCCTGTCGAGGGCTCGGCTCTCAGTCACATACGAGTGGAAGCCGGGAAGGGTTCATATGGTGACAGTGAGTAAAAACAAAGTTGGACGCCTGGGCCATCTGCGTGCTCATAACTGAACTACTTGTAGTGAAGAAGTGGCAATCACCATATATATATATATATATATATATATACTAGCAAAAAGTACCCGGTCCATGACCGGACGAAAATATTTTAGGAACAATTTTTAAAATCACCAAAAATTTATGTATTACAGTGTTTATTTTGGGGAATTTTTTTTAAAAACATTTTTTCTAATGTAATCCTGTATTTTGAGTGTTTTGAAACAATTTTATGTCATAATATTGACATTTTTTTTAGTAGAATTCAGAATCATATTTACTAAAACCAAAATCCTGTATAGAAACTTATAAAAATCTGATATAATTATTCAGACTATTATCTTTATAGAAAAAAAAAAAAAAAAATTAAAAATCGTTTTTTATTGTTTATTTTTTTCAGATTCATAAAAATAATAATCATAAAATATTTCCCCTAACATATTTCAAGAAAAAAAACCTATTTTAAACATTTTCAGTTTTCATAGAATTTGTTTAAAAAAAAAAAAGTCAGTTGATTTAATGGTACAAATGTGAACAGTAACATTGTTTTCGTTCATGATTTTTCATTATTTCCGTAAGCTGAATTATCGTATTGCAGTATCTATTTTTGCTTAAACTCAAGATAGTATTTTAAAAACATATTGTTTTAAAAAGTTTTCATTAGTTCTCTAAAAAGAATTAAGACTTTTTTTTACCATTAGTATTAATTTCAAAACAAGTTTATTATTTTTTTATATTTACATACTGGTGAATATTTTTAAACATTTTCATATTTTTTATTTACATTTAAAATCTTATTTTTTTAAAAATGTGACTGTAAATAAAATTAAAGTGAGTGTACAATTTAAGAATCTGGACAAAGTTTGATTTTACGTTAAAAGTTAGTTTGAAAAAATCATACTTCGTATATTAAAATATTTCTAACACGCTGTAAAAAATAAAAACTTATCCAAATTACATAATTAGAAAGATTATTCTATTTTCTTTCTAACCAAATAAATATTTTAAAGATTAGACCCAAAAAATTGATTTTACGTTAAAATTTAGTCGTAGTTGTAGCGGACATTTTGAATGACTGGTAGCAACACGCAGCGGATATTCTTTCTTTTTTTCTTTCTTCTGTTGAAATAAGCAGCAGCCAAGCTTCTGCTGATACACCTAGCAACAGGAGCAGCTTACGATACTTTCTGAAAATCGTTTGATTTTTGTATGATTAATTAATTATATCCCTTAATCAGTAAAAATCAATAACCAAATTTGGTGTTTCTTAGTTAGAAGGATATTAATCTATATGCAAGATTTCGAATCTGAATGACTCCTCTTTTCTGAGTTATAAGTTGACACGTACATACCAAAAACTTTCTTTATATATATATATATATATATATATATAATATATATATATAGCTTATTTGTAAGTGAAGTTTTGTTTGGTAACATAGCAGCAAAAAAAATTGGAGCTCCACCATACTAACTAATCAATTCTGCAGCTGGTATCAATAATTTATCCAGACATTGTTTTTTTTAAAGTCTTTAGGTTTTCTGTCAGTCTTCAAATGAAACTTAGCTCTCATTGACTGGTCCCTTTATATCTCCACATGGCCAGCTGCCTCAAGTGTCAGTGTTTGGTAGAGTAAAACCCTTAGGCTTTATGTAACTGAAACAAGATAGTGTCAAGTGGGAGAATTAACAATCATATAACTGCATTCATTTTCTGATTAAACTTGCTGGTTACAGTTGGGCAATCAAAAACCTGGAAAATATCTTCAAGAAATGTAGGATCAAGAGCACTCCTTTACCTGTGACAAAGTTCAAGGAAACCGGGCAATTTGGGGGAGAGCCAACCATAAAATGTGAACAAAAAATCATGTGCCTAAAAATTACTGGCATTGTCACATTTTGCATATTGAAAAATTAATTTGGAGCAAATATTTATCCAAGATGAATTCAAAACAACTGATAGCTGCAAAAGATCACATGCAATCTTAAAATTATATATATATATAAAAAAACAAAAAAACTTTATTGTCCTTAAAATACAGCAACATAAATTTTGTTTTGTTTGTTTGGAGAGAGAGAAGAAATCACAGTTGCCTTTTTTTTTTTAAAAATTTAATAATAATATTATATATTCATGCCAAATTATTAACGAGGTTGTAATTATTTCCAATATGCATTCAAATAGTTTCTCTAACTATATGTTATACATACATATTGGAACAATCTATATAAAATTCAAGTTTTTCATACATTAGTATAGATATGACAACTCTATTTATATAAGTGCAAATCCAGTTTATCACATTTATAGTGAGTAGAAGAAAACACTGTAACCAAGAAATTCAGATTTGGATATCTCGTGTAATCAAACATTACACCCCTAAATGTTCAGTAATTAATAATCAGTACATGATCCTTTATTAGAATTGAAGTAATGAGCCGCTTAATTATCAAACTTGTTAAAGTTTTGTATCTGATTAGGAGTAATGGCATAAGCAGCATCTAAAACTGACTACCATAATGCATTTTTGGGAGAGAATTAGAATCCATCTGAAAAAACCTGCATTTTCAGAAGACTTCACAAGTTCTCAATACGGTTCAAATTGGATGAACAAGCAGCCACCGCTTCATCAACCTGGAAAAGCCTTGTTGTTCAAGATATATGAAGTCTTCCTTGCTGCAATGCAAAGTATAGTATTTATCTCGCATGAAACAATCATTTACTAGAATGGGTTTGCTGTCTCTTCACCCAAAGCGCCCCCTTCAAGAAGGCAATATTTGCATCAGCAGTCATTTTGACTCCATCTGGGGCTCTCCGTGGACCAACCATCATATCCCCAATAATACCTGCCATCAGGTCTATCAAAAGGTGGTATGAGTTTTGTCCACGAAAAGTTCTTTCATGTATTCCTCTGCCCATTTTAGACAATTCTCTTTATGAAATTTGTCGTAAAGGGGGCATTTTAACCTGGTCACTGACTGAACTACTGTTTTAAAACATTTTTACCAAAATGCTTGAAAAGTTCACCACTTGTTAAGACGGACTGTTCCCAACCTCTTGCTCGATATGAGAATAGTCCAATGGGGAATTATGTCCTATATGAATGCATTAAGAGCTGAAAATAATTTTAGATATCTCTAATGTTGTTTTACCTTTAGCTAAATCAGAAATGTGGATTTCTTGGTAGCAGTCAAATCACTATTACACCCCATATTTGATGGGGCCATTCTAATTTTCACACACTAATATCTGTGGTCTTCAGTTAAATGGCTTTCAGATGTTTACATAAAAAAGCTATTTACACATCCTGGTCATATAGACATACCAACATTTAATTGATATAAATAATATTCAAGCTCGTTAATAATTTGACACAAAATTAAATTTATTTATATATATAAACAAATTTAGATTTTAAAAAAAAAAAAAAATTTAAAAAAAGCAACTAAGAAAATCTTAAATGAGAGGGCCTTTCAAATACTTTTCATAAAACTGCAAATACAAAATTCAGAAAAGTCTTTAAAATAAATATTCTTAAATATAACAGGCCTGGCATATTTTCCATTTTGTTAAAAAAAAAACAACAACAAAAAACAAAGAACCTAAAAAAAACAAATGTTCAATGGCCAACATTTATATTACAGAAAACTTCTTGTACAACTAAATTCCACAAAAATAAATTCATCTTATTTTCATAATGTCCATTTCTGCAATTGTATCTTTAAAAAAAAATCCTTTAAGTCTTAGCATCATGGGATTATCTTTGTCAGAGTTAATAGACAGATTCATTTTTTTTCATTTATTTTTATTTATTTTTTTAAAAAATTCAATTTTTTTTTCACACTCATAAGAGGATTATTATACATCATAATCAATGGATATACAGGTTATTAGGTATCATCATTATTAAAAATTGTCCTGATTGGTGATGTATTATTAACAGATTTAATAAAAAAAAAAAAAAAATTTTTATACACAAACATTTTTATTTATGCATTTGAAAATTAAAAATGTTTTCTTTTTTAAACAGTCATATGTAGATGTTACATGGTTATTAGATCACACAAGTCATATTATATTTATGTGGCTGAACTCTAAGAAGATACACTGAATATTGAAAGCAACCAGCATTATGAACAACAAAGATATTGTGCATAGTCTAGACTTGGAGATCTGATAATAATAATAATGACATTAGGATTGGTTTCAATCCGACATTACTGTGTGCAGGGCTGTGAGCAGCAGGGGAAATCCTTTCTAAAGAAAGGATTTCAATATAGGGCAAAAGGATTTTAAAATAAATAAAAATAAGAAGTTAATGTAGAAAATTACCCCCCATCCAATAAAAAAACAAAAACAGATCTTTATTTATTTTGTCATTATCTAAAATATAAGTAACCCTCCCCCCTAACAATTTAAATCTAATTGTGGATAATAAATATGAATTTATCCAAATTATATTAAAAGGGGTGGGCGGTACCCCCCTCCCCCCAAAGAAATAAATTTAATTTCATTAAGTCTGGAAATTGGGCATTACTTTTGAGGACTTGATATTTGATGCTAAAAGAACTAATATTATCAGTTAAAAAAAACAAAAACAAATAAGTAATGCCATTGAGTTTGAAAGAAAATGATAGTTAAAATTAGGCTGGTTGATTTATGTCCACCATTGGCTACGAGATGACTTGTTTTGTTTTTTTTTCTTCTTGTTCTTTCACATATTTCTGCATGAACCTTTGTATATGCAGTGAAACACTGAAATTGTCATGAAAAAATTTATTTCTAAGCTTCAATATGAAAACTGAAAAGCAAGACAAGGAAAATGTTTGTCAGAACTTGCAGGAGGTAGGCTTTTTTTTTTTTTTTGGTTTTAACTTTTGTAAAAGTTTTTTTTTTTTTTTGGATATCAAAAAATTTTTTTTTAATTTTTTAATTTTTTTATTTTTAAAACAATTTTAATGATACCAATAAAAAAATATTTATTTATTCTGCACAGAAAGTGTTAGCTCTTCTGTTCACACTTCTAAATATATGGACCAAATCAATTGGTAAAAATACAAAGCTATCAAATGTTTGGCTTTTTTTTTGTTATTGGTGAATACAAATTTTGAGAGTTGAAGGACAGTAAAGAAAAAAAAACAAAAACATTAAAACATTTGAAAAATATATTTTGCATAGATAAGCCAAATAGTAAATAACTATCACAAAAAATAAAATAAGAATAAAACACCTTGTGTATGTATGTACGTATGTATGTGTATACATGTATGTATGCAAAAAGAAATAAACATTTAATATACAGATTACTAATGTGATTCCTAAATTAGTTTAGAATCAAACAAAAATTTTTTTCAATAATTAAAACTAATCTGCCATTAAAAATTTTACACCATTCTTAAAAAATAATATTTATAACAGGGTTTACAAAATGTTAGAAATTGCATTTGGCAGGATTATATCTACACATACTTATTCACACCATTTTAGAATATGGAAAGTTTTAAAGAAATCACCAATAGAAATGCCGTTTAAACCTGATTAGGATTGATCTTTTTTTTTTCTAAGATGGAAACTTAACACTAAGTATGAATGTGTGTATTTCAGTAGAGCTTTTATGAACTAAACAAAATAATTGCTATGTCTAATAAAAAAGCTATCAAGATGCACGTTATAGAATAACCAATCAGTCCCCAAAACATTTATTCATTTACTTTAATTTGTTAACATTTCTACATATCTCTTAAGGAAACTAAATATATATATTATAGGGGTTATATAAAGTTTTGTAATGTGAAAGGAAATATGAAAGGTTTTGTTAGCAAACATACAAAATTTCAGTGTTAGCCCCACTGAAGGAATTTAACCAGGTTCTAGTTTTAATCACCATTGTTGCAACCATTATGCCATTTTGTCATACAGGATTTGCAGAATCCAAAGATAACATATTTTCTGTACATTTACACATCAATAGCAATCACAACTTTTAATTTTTTCACAATTTTGTTGTTGGCAAAAGAGTTTTAGAGTTTTTATCAGGAATAGAATAAGATGCAATTTAATAGTCTCATTTGGTTATCAATTAAGGAAATACTCAGAAATCTGGTTATAAGAATTTATGTGAACAATCCAATTGTATTACTTTGCAGACCGACATTGGAAAAATTAAAAGGTTGATTTCTTGGTAAAGGGGTGGAAATGGGATACATAATTATGTGGTTTAAATATATTTGCATAAAGAGAAGCCTGACCAAATGGTATAGTCTTTCAGGGGCTTCAATTCTTCTTGCTGTTGTTTGCTAACATATTCAACATATATAATACATGAATAAATAATGAAATAAGATGCTAGATTAATAATTATATTATCAACAATCTCATTAAAATTTACATTCTAAAATTATTCTAATATATTATGAACAATTTTAAAAATTACAAAACTAATACAAAAAAAAAAAAACAATAAAAAAAAAACAATTGATCTTTTTCAAGTGTTAGATGAAAGTAAATCCAAGTAATACATTTCAAGGTTGAAAAAAAAAAAAATTGTTACAGACATGAAGAAGCCATATTGGTCTCCATATTGTAGAACAAGTTGACAGCCTGTGGGCGAGTGATTAGAATTTTTATTACATGCACACATTACACAAGAGTATGTAATTATTTATGGAAGTGTCCCAAGATGGAAAAAATATAGCGTATTAGATTACATAGGTAGACATTTACCTGTGAATCAAGTGTGGAAGGAATCGCATAAAAGCAAACATAGTTGCACATATGCATGCAAAATTGTTGGGTATGGTGTTATACAAAAATGAACACACATACTCATTTGGTTAATTCATGGGGATTTTGTTTTATTGAAAAGTTTGTTTTAAGAAATTCAGAACTGACAGAAGGTAGGAGAAAGAGATAGAGACAAAAAGTATAAAGAGGAACTTATCTCCTTCACACCTAATTTCTGAATTATTTTATTGTGAATAAAAATAATTGACAATCTATACTGCAACCATAATGTGAACTTAAACTTAGTCCAGGAATCAAATAGGTCTATGAATTGTTTCAATTCTCTAAAATGAGTGTATCTTGGAAAAATGAATGTGACATTTTAAAATCTAGTTTGTAAGAACCCCTCCATAAAAATATCTTGAGAGCAAAAATTGTTACAAGATATGAGAATGAAGCAATGACAACCTATTCATGAGATCATCTATATCCAAAGCTAAGGAAAAAAAAAAATCAAAGATTGCAAGATTTTAGTATCTGAGATTTAGTATTGCATGACTAAACTTTATGTTTATATTAACTAAGTTTAGGAGGGAGAACTGTTAACAACAATTCTCAGAAATTTATTGTTAAAATTGTTTGAGAGAAAACATTTTTTTCCATACCAAAGATTATATAAGACTATTAAAACGCCCTGCATACTGGAAAGAATGAATGTGAGACAGTTTTTAAACAATCTTTTATCATCAATTTCTTTAAAATTCAATGAAAGAAGCAGTAGTTAAAATTATACAATCCAAATTGTTTGATTTACTTAGAAATAAATTGGAAATAGTGAAAAAAAAAATTAACTGCCCAATTAGAAGTCTAGTCTTGAACAGGAAAAACTTTGCTTGGAGCAGTTGATTTGTTTTAAATATTTTTTTAAGAGGATGGGATCCAAAGAGCATGCTGTTCTTGTTTTTCTTGTATAAAAAGAAAAGAAAAAAAAGAATCACTTTTTGCATACATTGCAGGCATTGTGACAAATCACAGAGGGTGTGGAGGGAAAGAATTGTGTGTATTATTCTAGTTGTTTCCCATGGTTGTACAGAAGCAAGCAAGTTCTGATGCCAATCATGAAGAAAATTATTTTATCTTTGAAGTTTAAAAGAAAGAAAGAAAAAAAGAAAAAAAACAAAAGAAAAGAAAAGAAAAGAAAAAACCCAAAACAAAATTAGTTCTATTTAGTGTGTTTGAGAAGGAGTTTTAAACAATTAAAAAAAACAAATATAATTAATGCGTTGTTTGTAACTTGTTATTGATGTCTCTCT
>CM042138.1:54887299-54919799 GCA_023376005.1 Doryteuthis pealeii
TCAGTCGAAGATGGCAGCTAAGTCCGAGGAGCAAATTTTACGCTACTCCATGTTGGAAGATGACCCTAATTCAAATAGCCTGTTTGCCGAAAAGGAACGTAAGCCTCGATGGGGACCGCAAACACGCCGGGGCAAAGGAGTTAGCCAGCCTCTACACGACTGGTAAGCATTCAAAAATCTTTTGTTGTCTCTATCGACTCCCCTCCTCCTACTAATCATCTGCTTTTTGTCGTCAGTCAGTCCGTATTATTCGTCTCCGCCTTTCTTTAATTCCTCTTTTCGACAATGACAATCTTATTTCCATTTTCTATTATTTTTTGGCATTTGTCAATAGTTTGAAGCGTACTTCTATTTTTGAACGTTGATCTGACTGTTG
Source organism: Doryteuthis pealeii (assembly GCA_023376005.1). Lineage (NCBI taxonomy): Eukaryota > Metazoa > Mollusca > Cephalopoda > Myopsida > Loliginidae > Doryteuthis > Doryteuthis pealeii. The sequence goes on from CM042138.1 coordinate 54,887,676, forward strand.
TCAGCGCCTCAAACATATTTCTCCGTTTCTTTCATAATGAAAGTGGTTATTCAATAAAGGTCAGTTTTTAATAGAATTTTTTTAGAAAATAATGGACACTCACTTTTGACCATCATTAGAACCAAAATCAAAATACATAATATGTCTAATATTCTGCTTTAAAACCCTGTTTGTTACACCTATTCTTTCGTCTAAAATACTGCGAAATTTGTTTATGTCTGTTTATAAATTAATTTTTACTTTGTATAAAAATATACGCACACTGTCGTCACAACAACCTTTTTTCGAAATTTCCTATTTTCACACATAAATTAAACAAGTTAAACTTCTTAAAACTTTAACATTTAGTAAAAGATGTCATTTAATAGTTGCGATGTACATTTTTTATTTGCAATTTATTTATTAATAAATATTAAATTTTCTTCTACGTTCAATAACAAGTCCAATGCGCACTGACCTCTCCATTTAGAAAAAATGACATAAATAAATAAATAGATAAAATAATTCTTTATTTCTGTACTTTTTTTTCTTTTCTCGTGTTCAGCCATGTGAGTGGGGAAAATAATCCGAAGAAAGGGAAAAAAAACTGAAGTTTGATCCCATCTAAAGCAGCTGAAAAAAAAACCCTACCTGCTTCAATCTTATGTTGTTGCAGTATTTTTAGTTTGAAGAGAAGAAAAGTCTATCTTCTCTTCTGGTCGATTGCATGTAATTTTTTTTTTTAATTTTAAAAAATAAAGAAACTCAATTTTTAACAACAAAGAAAAAAAAAAACAAGAATCGATATATTTTTCTTCTCTCACTGGTAAAGTCAAAATCTCTATCTAAAAAGTGTCATATATTTGCGCACATAAATTCCAGTTAAAAAATGTATTTTTACTTGATTTCTTTTTAAACAATATTTATTTTTAAATCCCTAATGAAGTTGAAATCCTTCACTATAACTATTCAAATATTTGTGTGTGTACGTTATTGATTAAAAGGTTTATTTATTTTCTTTTACCGGTTGTTGGGAGGTGTGAGAGGTAAAAGTTGTTAGTTAAAATAAGTATTGCTTGGAAAGTTTTTTCTTGATTTTTTAAAAAAAAAAAAAAAAAAAAAAAAAAATCTCATTAAGTTAAGGATACTTTTATGATTTTAAATTCACAAATTAATTTTTGCAATATACGTGCTTGAAAACATTTTTTCTGGTCTTCACATTAAGAAACAGAAAATACAATTCAAATTTAGTTTTACTTTTTTTGGCCTACCAAGAAATTGACATTTTTCTTTGAGGCTAATTGAATTAAGTCTACATCAGGCTTCAATGGGAAAAAAAACTTATTTTCGTAAATATAACTTTTATTTCTATTTACAGGTTTTTTAAAAATAACACTTCATTTTTAAAGTTGCTTTCTTGACTTTGGGTATCTAATAAAACACAGTTTTGTCTAGATGAATTAAGTGTTATTATTTTTCCACAAAACAGAACCGTTTTTTTTTTTGTTTTGTTTTGTTTTTGTTTTCTCTCCACCCATTCACAGTAAATCCTTCTGTATTACCCCTCACTTTTACTTCAGATTAATGAATAAATTAATTTACTTTGAAATCTTTTTACTTTATCTTAAATAACAAGAAAGGACCACTGAAAACAAATAAGTCTTATTCGATCCTACTAGAAAAACTTTTCGTTTTTAATTCGGTCCGGTCAGTTATGTCTATCCATCTTTTTCTTTTGTCTCTACATTTGTTGTGAGGACACTAAATTTGGGGGTTGCTTTTGTTGTCTTTGATCGTTTTTCCCATTTTTACATTTTAATTTCTTAAATCCATCTTTAAATGGTTATTGATTTATTTTGGAAGTTCTTTACCACTTGGTAATATCAACATTGAACATTTTGGTTTTGAAGAACTACTGCTACTAGTTTGTTTTATGTAACTGTAAATATTTGTACGTACTAATCTGTGGTACCATAACATTGTCAATATTTACATTTACAGAAGTAAGAGTATCAAATTTTTCGTTCTTGACGATTGTTTCCTGTCAAATTAATTAGTGTTTTTGTTTTACCCGTAAAATCAATTTATTATTTATTTTTTTATTTTAGTATTGTTTTGTTTTAAAAAAAAAAATTTTTCTTTGTGGGTGCGGATCTCAACTTCCTGGATTCATTTGATAAGTTAAATTTCGTAATCGTCGATCTTTTAATTTACTTTTTTTCCCCTTTTGACACTTAAATCTATAAAACGTTGAAAAGAAATCGACACTTTTTTTTTTTCGTTATGTTTTAACGTTAACTGAAGAATTTCAAACTTTCCGTTTTTCTTTACACGTTTCCTTTTAATCTAGTACTAGCAAAATGAGCCTAAATGCGTTTTTGACAAAATGACTTTAGCCCCCCCCCCCTACAGAAAATAATTTACCAAAAATCAGGGAATTATCGGATTTTATGACATTTTCAGTGTTTATTTATCAATGAATGGTCTTTATAATGCATTATTTATTTTATTTTCAAAACGTTCTCATTTTTTCAGGTCACTTAATTTTGATCCCTTATGTTGGGCGTAACATTTTTCGAGTTGATCTAATGTACTAATTACAGTATAAATAAAGAGATAAAAGACCGAAGTTATGAATAGGAAAAAAAATTTTTACATTGGCTTTTCTATGAGAAAATAAGTACCGAAAATCAAAAATAAAATGTAAAAAAATAATAAATAATACATTTTTTGGAGAGATTCTTTTTTACTCATTCGATAATTATTTAATTGGCTATTTATCTTATAAAAGAAAATTATACATCGATATATTTTCTGCTTAAAAAGTAGAGGGGTACAGTTTTAATCGAGTTTTTCTTCAAAAAGTATACTTTGATGTAATAAAATAAGGTTTCCATTAAATAGATATTTATTTCTAGAATCATCAGGCTTTTCATATTTTAAATGAATTTTATATATTAATTTTTCATAGCAAAAATACTAAATTAAAGTTTTGGAATAAAATAACGGATGCATTATAAAATTCATTAATTGATAAATCAATACTGAAAATTTCATTAAAATCGGATAATTACCTGGTTTTTGGTTTAAAAAATTTGCAATCGCGAATGTTACATTAAAATTGTAAACAAGCGCGTAAAACCATTGAAAAATAGACAAAATGGCGGATCGCGTCGAAATTGACCAAAACAAATCGTTTTAAATCTATTAAAAATAAACTGCATATGTAATGATATTTTTCTTTTTTTTAATGATGGTCATTATGTTACTACTTATCGATTTAGACTAAATTTGACCTTAAATAATAGATTTGATTATTTTTAATTCGCTTTTAAAATCGTAGCAGTCGATTTTTTTTGCCAGTGCCTACTTTAATCTCATCTTCCAAGAATGTTACAACCCTTGTTCTTAGACTTTTAATGAAATTCTGATTAAATTTAAATGTTTAAAAATATTACAGATGAAATCAAAGAAGCAGATCCTTTTTAGAAGTGGAATTTGTCTCAACTTTAAAAAGTGATTTTAAATTCAAAGATATTTCGCATTTTGATTATAGAGTTCAAAACAGAATTGAAATAAGATTTAACATTTAAAGAAAAGCTGGTACTTAGCTTTTAAAAACCACAAACTGCTTTTGCTTACTTTATAGGGTAAGAAAAATGATATTGAACTGACCTGAAAGAGTTGCCCCTTTTGGCTGCAATTAAGATTAACTCAGAAGTGTCAATTATCAGTTATATTAAAATAGAAATCTAGATTCTTGTAAAACTTATTATGCAAATGGTATTAAAAAGAATACATTATCATTTTCTTCTTCCTCATCCTTGTCAACTTTGATTTGGATGTCTACTTATCAAAAGTTTATATCTATTGATCACTTTACAGATTTAATCTTCCTCTTTATTTGGGCTAGGGCTGTAGAATATGCAGATTGCAGAGTTGCAGGACCTCCACAAATGGGTCCACACTTTGACCATGAATGGCAACCCATAATGCCCAATGACCTGGGTACTAAGTGATCATGTGACATGCAACACTTGGGTTAGGCAGGTGGTTGGAGATGCTGGTCTGATCAATTGTTGTCTATCATGTCAAACCCTAGCAACTGTATGATTGTCCCAACCCTATTCTTCAAATTGCTCTAATGGCAAACACCTAACCCTTTTTATCATTTAGGTGCTAGAAGGCTGTGGCTGAGGGTCAATCACTAGTTATTAATACACATCAAATTATTTCTACCAATTTGTTGATACTTAAAAGTTAATAAAAATGTAACATATAAATCATTTTTACCAATTTAGTGTTCCCTGGGTATGACACTAAACTGCATCTAGTAGTGAGGTTCTCCTTAGTAGAATACCTCTTCATTGACATTACTTCCAGATCCACTCTGACCTGAAGTGGTAGTGCCTGTTAAGGTCTCATGTATGGGTCGAATAGATATATTTGTAAGTTAATGAAAATTATTTCTGTTTATTGATACATTCAATGTTAATGAAAAATCTAAGAATTTCTATCGATATATTGAGACACATTAAGTTAATGAAATTATTTTCTTCCAGTTTATAAAACTAAACCTAGCAAAAATATTTACCTACAAGATTTTTGCATTACACTACACTGCCATTAAACAAAATAACCAACCTATTTAGGCTGAATATTTTTCCTGATAGGGCAAAAAACAACAGCAAATTTCATTTTAGATTGCAAGGTAGATTTCTCTTTTTTTCTAATCTAGTGACATCATGGTATTCAAAGTTAGGCAAATAATGAAAATTATAACCAGTTAAGCAAATAATAACTTTGTATTTTGGAGCTGAACTTAGATATGGAATGCATGACTATCATCTGACTTGGGGTCTGGTCTAATATATAGAGTTGTGGAGTTAAATTACACACTTTAATTATTAGAAACTCAAATAGCAAATATGAAAGAACATTTTAATCAGGTTAAGAGAAATCTGAAAATACTTATCATTCAATATAAGATAATTTCCAGTCCCTCTTCAATCAAAATCAGATCATTTGAGATGTTATAAATGTTTTATTTTAAATTACGAGAAAAGTTGGTTCATTTATGCATTTGAGACTCTTTTTTTGCTATAGTTTCAAAGATCTTTGTCCACTGACACCTTTGGTTAGTTTTCAAGATGGGGTAAAAGTCAGCATTCTAAAAAGCTGATTTTCAAAGCAAGTCTGATTTTGTCACACAATTTTTTTTAACTTAATTTTCCTCTTGATTCTAAATCTCGTGAACTTTGCTTATAAATTTCTGGATCCAGTCAAGCTGTCATATCAGTTTTGCTCGGCCATCTTTTTATGTTACCAGTCAACTTTATTAGTCATTAAGATTATCGGGAAGAATTTTACCAATTGATGCTATTTACAGACTTCATTTATTTGCTTTTTGTCTTCTGTCCAAAATACACAAAAAAATTTAAAAAACTATTTTGGTTTTAAAATGGGATTTCTTTATAAACTATTTAGGAGTAAGGTATCTTCTGTCTAAATGTCTAAAACTAAACTAAAGTAAGGTATCTTCTCTGTCTAATGTCTAAAACTAAACTTTATCGCTTCCTAACCTCCACATTTGTTTTAAATGCTAACTTATATTTCTTTAATGTAATTATATTCCCTCCAAAACTTGAAATACTATTTGATAGCTCATGTTTGATATCTTGATTAAAATGATTATCCAGAAGTTGACCTGTTATTGCTTTGATTATGCAATTGAACCTTTTTATATAAAGTTGAAAGTCTCTATCATTATTGCTATTTATGTAACCATTTGAAATATTGTTTTACTTGGTAACATGTGTTGAAGAGAGAATTATTTTTATCCTTAATAAAACAATTACATTTTTAGTAATTAAGAATTAACATTATAACTTCATTAAATGATTTAGATTGTGTACCAGTTTAGCTTTGTTTGTGAGAGGTTTTTTTTTTTTGTTTTTTAAATGCTACAAATAAATGTTTATGCACAGTGTAGCAAAAAACATTTGTTTGGTGATTTTTTTTTTTTTTTTTTTTTTTTTCAATTTCTTGTAAACAATTAAAAGGAAACATTAAATGATTTTGTTTTTTTTACGAGACAAAAATAATCAAACCATAATATTGATACTAAGGAATAGTTTACTAAAATATTGACTTCTCTCTTCAGTGATAATAAAGTTAAAGTATGATAATGAGATGCTCAAAGATAACCCCTAAAGCTAAAATGATTGTCATAGAAAGAAGGTAATTTTATGAAATGTTAGACTCTTCTATCAACTGGCCTTGCACTATTTTACCTAACTGATTTATTGACTTAAAACCAACTTTGCAATATTACTTATTCATACAAAGATGGCTGACTTTCCACTGTTTCTGGAAATGCTTAAAGATTAATTCAATCTAATTTAACTTGATTAGTGGCATAAAATTTTGACTGGTAGCACCCAATGAGAGATAATCTCTTTTTTCACCTGTCAACTATTCACAATAATGACATTTTGCTAAACAACAAATGCACACTCGTTTACAACCATTTGTTTATTTACATTTATGTAAGTGCTGAATTTAAGGTAAAACTATTATGCCTTTATTTTTTTTCCTAAATAGGCTAAAGATTTAAATTATAAAATCTTGTCTGTAAATAAGATATATATATATATTTCTAATTTAAGTAAATCAGTCTACTGATCTATTCTGAGCCCCCACACACACACCTGTTAGGTCTTATGAGTCAAATAGATCTGTTTGAGATAATGTTCAAAATCATTTTAAATTATGTTAATATTACAATTAAATATAAAATGTTTTACCTGTTTAAAATGATTGAGATATATATTAGTATAATTGGACACCATAACTATTAAACTTACTTTGACATAAAATAACCTAACCTGGGTTGATATGTGATAAACCTAACATTCTCTAAAGACATGAATATTGTTTACCTGGTAATTTGTAGAAGAATATTAACTGAAACAGCTTCAGGAATGTTGTCACTTCCCTTACAAGTAGTAATTTGTTCTTGGCTACTTTAACACTAAACCATAAAATCTGAATCATTCAATGTGTACAAATAAGATGAGTTGCTGTTTAGAATGTGAATAAATCTTATTCTAAGTTGTTTCCATTACTCATTCTCCTCAAAATATAAAGAAAGAATTAGACAAGAAAAAGAAGAGAAAAAACTCTGATTCTGTAAATGGAAATAAAAACTGTACTTTTACAAATTTTGAAATATTATTTTGCCTTTTTACACAAACATGTGGACTACTGTGTTGGTAATCCTATCCTTTAATGAAAAATTGATAAGTGTCATGAATTTTCTGAGTGTTTACCAAAATTTGAAAGCTTTTAATATTGAAAACTTCTTGCTAATTCAGGTTTTCATATTTTGATGATGAAACAAGAATCTAATGTTCACACCCAAAAGGAATTTAATTCATAGGTGCAGTGTTGGTTTTTGTTTCTATATTATTATATTTTTTATATTTCACTTTCTTACCTGTTAACTCTATTATTTCACCAGCACCTACCTTCATATTTATCTATCTACTTCCTATAACTTTATTTACTTTATAAATATTAGAATTTAAACTATTGGCCAAGTGTTTTGTTTTTTGTTTGTTTTTTTTAATTTTTACCAGAGGAAGTGTTTTAAGAAAAAAATCTTGCAGCTGATCTGTTAATTAGTTTATGTTGCCAACCTCGCAGCTGCTAAGTACAAAAGATATTTCTGATGTGTCATAGTGGTTGGATTTGTCATTTGAGACATTTTGCAATCTCTATGGATTTGGTTAGTGGATGAAAATTAGATTCAGCTAAACTGCTTTGTTCATTCTGTTGCTTATCCAATATGATTGTCAGTATTTAATTAGTTTCCCTTTTAATAGTCCAGTATAAATGTGTGTGTACCATACAAAACTGGTACCTAATCTAAAGTGTGCATTTAGATTATTCTGCAACTTATTATTGTGCCAGAGTAAAATACACCATTTAGTTTTGCAGTTTAACAATGGTTTTACCTAAAATACCCACTTTCTTTCTCACCCCCCCCCCCCCAACTCATTCTGGAAACTTTTGTTTTTGGTTAAAAAAAAATTTTAGCACTGAATCTAGTTGGCCTAAAAAGTTGCACTTTTTAGTATCTGGGAATAACTGATATTAAAGATGAAGAGCTATTCAGGACTTATTGTAAACATTACCCAGAATAGCTATTTCTTCACCAGACCAGCTCAAGAAGAAACATGAAGATTCTTTGAGTCATTAGTTCCTGCTAAGAATTGAGCATTCAAAAACCAATGCAGAGATTTATGTAATTTTCTTTCATGGTTGGTCAAAATACAATGTCTTTTTTTTTTCTTTTTTGTTTTTTGTATCCTCTCTTTTCTAGATATGATACAGTCTTAAATGGCCAACAAAGTGTCCTCTAAAAATAAATAGTATAAATTCTAATTCAATCAATTGCACTTGAGGGACAATGCTTGATTTGCACATGTTTAGAATTTCTGAAAGTTCACTGATAGAAAAAAACAAACTCCATGTTTGAATGCCCTACCAACAGGATCTGCAATATGCTAACTTTTATGCTCCTGCTGCTCCCAAAAAAGATATCCTGTATATGTTAGTCAAGAAAAAAAAAAAAAGAAATGTTCACATAAGAATACATTCTGTTTCTGCTGGTCAGGATCTTTTTTCTTGAACTTGATAATATGTGGAGTCACCACTTAATTACTATCATTCCCAAGTCCATTTTGATCCGAAGTGGTAGTGCCTTCTATAGTCTTATCTCTGGGTCAAATAGATTTTTTTTTAATCATTAGTTAACACCCAATTATTAGATAATTATGATTTCAAGTATTCCTTTATGCAAATATTATTGAATCGGAATGGTTCATTGAAACCATTTAATTAGCTTTTTTTTTTTTTTTCTTTAATGTAATGTATATAAAAGTTGATTTTATTTATATATAGCTCATTGAAAAAAGGAAAATGCTTCTAGAGTTTTTTTTTTTTAATTCATTAAATTGTTGCTGACTTATTCAGATTTTTTGCCTGTACAAAATTTGGAACTAATACTGAAAAAAAAATCAGGATTTCGAACTTGAAAAAAAAAAAAAAAAAAAAACAAATGAGTAGGTCAACAATAGTACCACAATAATTTTCTGGAATCAACTTGAAATGAACATCATCCTAAAAATCTGTTGTGGTCCACAGAGTTTTTGACACCAGTGCTCTTCATTTTCATATAAAGAATTTAACAATTGATCTTATTTAAAGGGACTCCACACCATTTAGACAACCACTTAACTGAGGTGTGTATTGGTTTATTCCTGGTTGCCTTACACTTCACAAACTAGATATTTTGTCAGATTGTCAGTGCTAAGTAGCTTTCTAAATGTTTTTTTTGTTTTTTTGTTTTTTTACTTCTTCAAATGCAATTTTGAAAGAAAAATTATCAGCAAATTTGGTACCTCATTCTTTTATTCTAATAAGATGACTTTATTTTCTTTAAAACGTCACTTAATCCTTTGGCATTAGGTTGTTTGGAGAGGAACAATTTTTAACAGATCCATGTCTGATTACATCTAGTATGTCAAATTCAACTGTGTACAAGTTACAACTGAAAATGAAAATAAGTAAAAACTGATATGCCTAAAGTATTTGTTATATTAGCATTCCCAGTTGATTTTTTATTTTATTTAAGGTTATTGTTATTTAATCATGTTAGTTATATAAAGCTTTGTAAATAGAGTTCAGAACTGTGTGAATTATGTAAATATCCCCAGTGGTTCAAAAGTTATGAGAATTTAAAGCCCTGGAATTGGGGTAATAAAGTGGACATGATTTTGATTTTTTTAAAAATGTCAACTCATGGACCAAATCAGAACAAGAAATTCAGTAATTTCTTCACCATTTCTTTATTTTTGAAACAATTTTGATAAAACTTTGCATTATGTAAAATTGTATGATCATTTTGATTCTGGACTTAAATTTTATGTATCTCCATGCTAGAACCCAATATTTGGGGAATAAAAAGTAGGGATATCAAGATTTTTGTTTTTTTTTAAAAAGTTTACCACAAGATTATTCAATATTCTGATTTTTATACTGCATGAATACACATATAATATTAATTCAAATATATAACCTCACTTTGAACTTAAAAATACATTTCTAAATGCTTATGTTGAATTACATAAAAGAAATAGGTTATTTATTTACAAATGTTTTTACATAAACCCGGTCTGCGTGTGCTGTGTTTTATTTACATTTCTCATAATTTTAATTTTTTTTTTTTTTTTTTTTTTTTTTTTTCCAAAATTGAAACTGACGTAAAAAAATAATTCAATTGTTAAAAACATAAAATTTACATATTTAGAAAGATTTTATTTTATTTCCGACCATATAAATATTTTAAAAATTGGACAAGAAATAAGCGATGAATCACTATTTAAATTTTACGGACTGGATAAACAATGCCTAGTTGAAAGTTGTTTACGTTATGGAGGAGACAACTAAATTTGAGTTTTATTTTTTTCAAAATCCAAAGTTTCAAAGCAAATCCCTGACAGTACACAATCGTTTTTATTTCACATATTTTATATGGAAATAATCCTAAGGCTGTCTAGTATTCGACACATAGTGCTTTTTTTTTTTTTTTTTGCTTATCTTAAATTTTTTGAAAAAATTGCTTTTAACTTTGGTCTATTGTAGTTTCACTCCCAAATGTCGGAAAAGAAAAAAACATTTCTGCTTGTAGTTAAAAGTGTCCCCTATTTAATTGTAAAATTTCAAGAATATTAATAAAGATTAACCACTTTGATTTTACGAAAAAAATAACTCAGAAAATTCAACCACAGAACAAAATTTCTGTCACTCATTTTCGTCCGATTTAACACAAAATACCGTTTAACTCTCTGTAAAAGATAATTCAATGGATAAAAAACACATAAAAAATTATATATTTAGAGAGATTATTTCATTTTCTTTCCAAACATATAAATATTTTTTAAATTGTGTAAAAAAAAAAATTAGTCTTAAAGAAAATGTCATATTTTATGTCTTAGTTTTTTCGAAGCAAAATATCATTTTAACTCACTGTAAAAAATTATTCAATTGATAAAAACATGTAAAAATTATATTTAGAAAGATTATTTTCTCTTCTTTCCAACCATATAAATATTTTTAAGATTGGTTCAGAAATACACGAGAAATTGCAAATTTTACTGACTAAGATCTTAAATTTGAAAATGTCCGCATTTATCAGCTAAATGCTTGTAATGCTAGTTATATGAAGTTAAAAATAATTCCTGTTTAGACAAGATTTCTGATTCTGCAATCCCTTTTTCTTTCTCCTCATCACCCAAATGAAAGTTCATTCAATAGACAAACCACACTGTCAGCTGGGGCTGTAGAATGCACTGACTGCACTTTTACAGAGGGGTAAGACTACTCTACCCACAATGGAGCCTCCTGTTCACCATGGGTGGTGACCCATAATGCCTGAGAACAGGATTGTGGTGGCTGAGTAGTCAATGTCCCAGGTACTAAGTAGTCCTATGACATGCAACATTCCACTTCTGCCTTTACTTGGGCTAACGAGCAGTCTGAGCCCCCCCTCCAATTAATTGACTGGTCATGTCAAGCCTTAGCACCTATGATTGTCTAAACTGTATTCTTCAAATTGCCAACCCTTTTTATCATATGGGTGCTAGAAGGTTGTGGATGAGGTCAACTTCCAGTTTATTTATGCATATGAAGTTGTTTCTTCTCATTTATTGATGCTAGGTATGATGCTAAACTGTATCTTGTGGGGTTCCAATTCTGGAGCTCTGTGGAATGTAGAGAAAAACTAATTCATGGCTAAATGTGTTATACAGCAGTGTTTTGCAATTAAATAACTATAGAGGTTATTTTATAAATTATTGCATCAAATTAAAGATCTATTTATGTACTATTTAATGATATAAGATTGACTGTCATACAATGTTTGGCTGCAAACTTATAAGGATTTTACTGCAAACGATATGCCTAAAAACTCAAATTCCAATGTTTTGGCAGTGAGTGTGCATTGCTTATATAATTGTCTAAATTATTGAATAGGAATACTTAAAACTGTGCAAATTATTTGTATTAAGAATAGTTACTTGAAGTTATTATTTATAAATTATCATTAGTTATTTTAAACCATATTACTTAAAAAAAAAAAGACTTTAGCATTAAATAAACCAACAAGGGTTGATATGCCATAAAACCAATCAAGTTTCTGTATTATTTTATCAAAATTTTGTTGAAGAAAATCAAATGTTGATTTTACTGAAAGTTTAGAAAGTAATAATAATCACCTAAACATTGATGCTGATAGCTTTTTGATTTAGTGCATTCTGGGATGCACATATTTGTTTTGAATGGGTCCCAACTAAAGTTTCTTTATAAATTGTAGGGTTTATTTATGGTCTGGGGAAACTATTGAAATGTATTTACAGTTAGCTTGAAAAGGTGATGGAAGAAAAAAGAAAAACACTGGGATGCATGGATATGATTTTACTACGTCCTTTTAGATTTTTATGCATCAGGGATGCAGGACGAGTACCTATCAGCATCTCTACCTAAATGACATGTGAAACAATACTCATTATTCAGCTTCTAAAATTATCTGAGTTTCATTTGTTGGATAAAAATGCTAACCCTTAAAGAGAGTAGCCCTGTGCTTGTAGAACACTTTAGTGATAAGTCTCATAGATAAAAAAATATTTGTATCCATTTTCGTTTACCCAAATATTTAAATGGACCCGGAAAAAATTCTTTCGATATTATTGCACTGTACTTTTTTTTTTTTTCTTTTTTTTAAAGTTATAGAAAGAAAAATGAATATTATAAAAGATCATGGAGCAAATTCAAAAAATATCAATTTCATTCCATGATAATCAGGGCTGTGGAGTTGGTAGCCAAAACCCTCAACTCTGACTCCTGAAATTTTAGATGGTTCTACTATGGCTCCAGCCCAGAAATATCTCTTCACTATGGTATTTATTAACTATTTATAGCATTTTGATTTTAAAGGGAACGTTTTTTTAAATGGTGAATTCAATTTAATGAACGACATCTAAAGAATTCAATTTGAAAAACTTGAGCATGCAAAATATTTACATGAAAGTCAATTTTTTTGATAAAAACAAAAAGTGTAACTTGGTTTTGTATTTTCTGTGTTCTTGAAACTTTTTTTTAATGTTTTTTTATTTATTTTTTTTATTTTTTTTTTATTATGAATAAAATTATTTTATTCTAAAAAAATAAATATAACATAAGCTGAGGCCAAATATAGGCAACAAAGATGTAAAAGAATCTATAGACACTATTATAAGAAATGTAGAGAAAAGGTCAGTGATAATCTAAAAATAAATTACTTTTTCTTTTCTTGTTTTAATTACCCCAAAAGTCTGTAAAAATGTTTCATTTTAATAGTCAATTATACTTATTTTAAAAAAAAATATTCTAGTGTCCCCAGGACAATGAGACACCACTAATCTTGACCTTTGGTGTGTATATGTACTTATTTTAGAGTAAACTGCAACTTAGAATGTGGAGTACTAATCAAAGGTGTCATACTACTAAAATTGGCCAAATCACATTTGTCTGGGATAAACTTTTAACTATTATATTTTCTTTGCGTCTTTCATTAATGTTTACCAACTCCTCCACACAAGCAGGATACGACACAAGGTCAATTTCTTAAGCGAAGTTTAACAGGTTTAAACTGTTTTCCTTCTTCTAGACTGTTTATCTAGCCAAGGTTAAAGAGCCCAGTCTGCCCTACTATTTATCCATAGTTGGAGGGAGAGTAGTTGGATGTATACCTGTCCTAAGCGCTATGTGAAATGCAAACAGCCTCGTCCAGGATATGAACTCTGGTTGATGAGTCCATTTCTTACAACTCTAACCATTACACCATGTGCCTGCATCATTCAATAATAAGGTTCCCTTTTTATCTTTATTTAATGACCTGTTTGGAACATTTGTGTGAGTCAAGTTTTCCCTTCTGGTTTCTGAAAAAAAAAACTGATAGTGGAGTTGCATTAAAAATACATTTGACAAAATAAGTGAGGAGTGAAATCTACATAATAAATTTTGATTAGTTTATAAAGAATGTTTGTATTTTTATTAAAATAGTGTAACACTCCAAAGTTGTATATATCCTAAGGATGAAGTTATTTTTCCTTCAGGTTCAAGTAGTGTGTAAAGTCTCTTGAAGTACTGATAGATCTGCTTTTGTCATTTAGATCTTTTATCTTTCTGCAAGTAGTTTGGCAAGCTATTACCATTTTTATTTTTGAATCCAGTGAGACCTACCACAATAAATGTACTCACTTCAGTTTTGCTCTTGGAGAACTATTCTCAAATAGTTCATGTTGAAAGCTTTGTCACTGTAATAAATACATGTATATCTTTTTATATTTTCAAATGAAACATTTTAATCATAGATATTTTTGCATTATTAATATTAATCCTAATTCATTTTTCAATTATGACACTAAAAGTGGCTATAGTTAAAAAAATGTTTTTAAAAAATGATAAAAATTATGTATCCTATATAAGAAAACAAACACATGGGTGGGGGGGCATTTTTCAATCTTACCTTCTACAAACCCTTATTGAAGGAAAACCTGTTCTGGAAATGGTTACATGCAGACCTGATATACTTTTAAACTGATAATATATATAGTTACATAAAATGTTCCACTTTCTTGTAAACTATGCTGTTTCACTAGTATTGAATGGAAGAGAGAGATACAGTATCAAATCTAGCAATTCTTGATATATTCTTTAAATTTCTGCTCAATTTAACTATTGGCAAACTTTCTATATCAGTATCATAATAACTGGACCCTGATTTTTTTTAAACATACATATATAACAGACTCCTTTTTGTAGCCACTGTATAATATATCCACTGGAATGAATATTTAAGCTTTTTAAGTGATCTTATCACTTCTTGCTAAGATTTTAAGCATTAAGTAACATGAGTAGGGAATCTTTGATATTATCTACTGTATAGAATAATGAACAGTCAATTCTCTCATTATGCTTGGTGTTTGTAAATAAGAATATATTTTAGTCTTTTAATTGTATGACAGTTGTAACCTTAACCCAAAATGAACTGGAATAATTCTCAATCTACTTAATTTTTCTATTTTTTTTATTTCATTATTCAATTTTGCTCTTTTTTTTTTATGCCTTTCATGCAAAGACTTTCTCAAGAGATCAAGGCATAATTTGTCATTTATTATAAATATGAAGTTATGTTTAAAGTGATATAATTTTGTTTGCAAACTAATTCTCTAGATTAAGCTCACTTTGCTAAATGTAATGAACAAAAACTTATTTCACCCTTAAATTTTCACTTTGTACAGTATATCACCAATGTCAATTTTTAAGTAGAGTACAGTTGAATTCAGTTTACCTGACCAGCTGCTATACCAAGGTAAAATAGCTCAGTCTTCCCTACTATTTACCCATAGCTGGGGTATGAAGAAATGGATTCATACCTTTCCCAAGGGTGTTAGTGAACAGTCTCATCCATGATTTGAACTTGCCTACAACAATGTTACATGAAGTCTGCCTCCTGCAGCTATAGTATTCAATCACAAGCAAGAAGCATTGGATTGGAAAATATAATCTTTTTATTTCTATGAATAACCTGGTTTAGCCTGATGTCTTATGATTGCAGAGGAATAGATCTAAATCAAGTGTATATGTTCAATTGTACAAGTCTATAGACAATGGCAAATTTCTATACCTTATCATTCTTCTAGATCGGACTTCAAGGGATTTTTATTACTTTTTACCTGTTGACTATTCCTCTACTTTTCATCTTAAAACTATGGATATCAATTGTTAGTATTTTTTAGGGATACCAACTATGCCTGCATTTGATCTGAAAACACAACTGATACTGAATCTCTGAAAATGAAACTAATGCAGTACTTATTAAAAGAAAATATTGTTTCTCATTTTGAAATTCTTTTATTATCTGGCTGGGTCCCTGCCAGCAATAAAATCTGTTTAAATGCACCTCTTTTGAAAAATGCCTTTAGGACACTTGTCATTCTTTTATTTATCAAATACAGTTTAATATTTAGTTTTCGCTTTTACTTTGTAATACTTAAAGATAGTTTCTGTGCAAAAAAACAGAAACGAGGATTGAAGCCTTGTTGACTGATCTATTCCTCTAAAAGGAATATTAAAGGAATACTCTCTTGTCTCTATGACTAGTAAATAAATATATCCTACAAATATTATAATTTGGAGAGTGTTTCTCTTGATTATTCAAAAGTGAAACCTTTTAACATTGTCTGGATATCTTTATTGTAAAATGTTTATCAGTATTGTTTTTTGATATGGCCATGAAGTATGATAGACAACTATAAATATGAAAATAAATCATATTGGGATTAAAGATACTTATTTACCTTTTTTTTTTTTTTTTTTTTTTTTTTTTTTTTTTTTTGTTTACCACAAGATTTTCATTTTAATACTGCATGTATACACATATATAGTATTTAATTTATATAAATGACATCACTTTGAACTTAAAAATACCTTTTATATTGTATTACATACATGAAATAGGATAACTCTTTATATAATTTTTTTAACAAAGCCTGTCCTGTGTGTGCAGCTTTATTTTCATTAGTTATTTTTCCAAAATTGAAAGTTTAACAAAAACTCCTGATGGTAAACCTTCATTAAAATTTCACACATTATATATGAAAATAATTCTGAGACTGTCTTCTATTAATGATATAGTGCTCTTTTCTTTGCTTATCTTATAGTCTTTTTTTTTTTTTTTAATTGTCAACTTTGGTCCGTTGTGCTTTTACTTCCAAAATCAGAAGGGATAAAAACGTTATTGCTTGTAGATTAAGGCGTCTTCAAATTGAGTGTAACATTTCAAGAATATTGATAAAGATTAGCCACTTTACTTTTACAAAAAAAAAGTGACATGTAAAATTTAGTCTCTGAAAAAATTCATATGCATTTTCAGTTATTATAACTCTCTGTAAGAAAAAATAATAATTCAATTGATTATTAAAACACATAAATTACATATTTAGAAAAATTCTTTTCTTTTCAACCATAAATATTTTTAGAATTAGACCAGAAATGTGAGAAATTGCAATTTTAAACCAATAAGGTCTGAATTTGTCAATGTCCTCTGATTTCAGCTAAACTGCTGGTAATGCTACCCAGAAAGATATTTAAAGAAAGGAATCTTTAGACAAACAGGCCTTGAATGTATGTGATAAAAAAAGAGCCCCCTCCTCCTCCCCTGTTCATATTTTAATTAACTTTATTCAGATTCAAAGATCACAAATGTTCAGGAAATTGATACATTGACTTCAGCTAAAATTCAATACCAGAATCAAGATCTAGAGTTATAGCACACAGTGAAAAATCTCTTACAGTGTACTCAAATCCTTTGTAACCTGCTCAAAGTTTTTAAAGGGGGCGGTGAAGAAACCAATCCAAATATCAACCGGTATCAATATTGATGCAGAGACAACTGAGTCATCATCAAGAAGAGTTCAAATACACATTCTAAATACCTAAGTTAATGTTTCCTCTCCAATCCAAAATAAATTATATCCAACCAACCACTGTGAACAAAAATGACTGAAAATATCAAACCCCTCATCTCAATCCAGAGACCTCAACATCAAAAAAGTCACCCACCCCCCAAAAATTAATATCAAACAAGGCTATACAATGTAACTCCAAGAATCGAGCAAAATCCTAAATAGACTTAAGCATATAGTAAGTATGGATATTTAAACTGACAACATAATTGCAAACTTTAATCTGGTATATATATATATATATATATATATATATATATATATATATATATATATAACACATCTGCCTTATTTAATACAGTATGCATTAAAAATATATAAAATACGCCTACAAAACAAGACCATATACAAAGCATACGTCTGTAAAGTAAAATTGGCTACAAACCTTTGTTTCGTGCTCTAACAATTTGTTTAAAAACAAAAAATATTTACCTACAAATGATTTGCTTATAAATCATATGTATAAAAAAATATTTGGCATTAAATAACCTATAAGGGTTGGTATATAATTAAACAAAATAACCAAACCAATTACCAACAGAAAGTATCACCTAAAATAGTATACAAATGAAAAGCTGGAAATATAGAAAATATATAAATAATTGCACAAGTATCAACCATTCCCCACAAAGAATGAATGAAATATCTTCGCCATAAAATAACTCAACAGGGGTTGATATGCCATAAAATCCAACTAAACTAAACAAGAAGGGTTCAGCCAATCTTAATAATCAATTTGTTGTTCTATATTTGTTGAAAATATATGCCACATCAATATAGATTTCTGCAAGTGTGAAATCCATCAAGTATCTTTACAAATACATAGACAAAGGATATGATAATTTGATGAGGGTAAAAGCTGCCTGGATACAGGATATGTCAGATCACCAGAAGCATGCTGAAGGCTTTTTGAGTTTGTGATGGGGGGGGGGATCACGTGTTCTAGTGAATGATTGGATGTTTACCTCCTAAATCTTCACATGGTCATCCACACAGGAGATGAGGCAGACTTTCAGGCAAGAAAAGCTTGAGAAATGCACTTAACAATTTTCTTTCTAGGTCAATCAAGATTACCCATAGGCACACAATTTTACATAGACAGAATTCCCAAGATCTACATGCAGAGTGAATCCAACAAGAAATGGATTGCACATTGATGCCTGGGTGCAAATATGATTGGGTTATGGTCAGATCACACTGAAAGCAATGAAGTTGAGCAGTAATGAGTCTGTTCAATACTTAATTGAATACTTACTCAACAGCAGGTACTGTCAGTAATCCAGAGTTGTTGTTTTTTTTTTTCTTCCTTCCTTTCTTTCTTTTTAAATCAAAAAATGACTTGATTTGGCATTAAATGGCCCAAAAAAGGTTGACATGCCATAAAATAATTAGATATGATTGGACAAATGTATAAGCATATCACCTGAAGATGGAGAATGTGTTTTTCTTCAGTTACTTGTGCTTTATACCAAAGGAGATTTCAGTTTTGAAGACCTTCATTTGTTTGATGGTTACATCTATTTACTTTCCAAGAAGCAGCTGCAACTAAAGGATTATTGTGATCAGATGATGAATACCACCTCGTCATTACAAGGAGTATCTCTTTTCAAAATGCCTGAAAACTTTAGAATCTTTTTGTGATATGTTTGCATTGCAGAATTTCCAATCTGATTTGTTTAAAAATGAAAAATTAACTCGTCTGAAGATTTTTCAATATAGCGGATTCTCCCTAGGCTTTGCCATTGATATTGCTTTTCAATGTATCTATAAAATCCTTATGAGGCATAGAAAATCACGAGCAGATTTTGAATTATTGAAGCTGAATTTTATAGGAGGATCCAGGAAGATATAGAATATAACATACAAGATGAGTGTTTAGAACCTTAACTCTCAAGCAGAAAGTTGCTGTTGCTAGAAAGATAATTGTGATCCAGATTACAATGGTGTGAAGTCTTTTTTTTTAATTATTATATATTGGTCCTGGCACATTCCACTGTTATATATGGCCACACGTCACATATTTTTGAGGCAAAACAAACATAAATTGACTATAAAACAAATCAGTCTGTTAGAAATCTGCCTGCTTATGTGACCTGCTGGGCTGTATGTATTATTGGGCTATGGTCCTGGTGGTTCTGAAAAAAAAGCTTATGCATACAAAGCTCATCTCTGTGTTCAAGCTAATTGAAAGATTGCACTCACAACAGCAGTGTTTAGCTTCATCACCTCTACTTTATATAGGTGATACATGATATTTTACTCTGGACAATGGGATAGGGATTACCTAATTCTAGTTGGAACTCACTTCAGGGGCATTCTTTATCAATGTAAGCCCCAAAAAATGGATTTTTTTTTTTTTTTTTTTTTTTTTTTTTCATTTTGATATTTTGTAGATTTTATAGTCATTAGAAAATTTAAGTAAAAGTGTGTAGTGCCCTTTCATCACCATTACTCCCAGGTCCACTCTGACCAGTAGTAATAATACCTGTTAATTTCCCATCTGTGAGTTAAATAGAGAAAAATAAGTTTTAAAAGAAACTGTTTTAAAAAATTGAGTACTCCCCAAGAATGAATAAAACAAAATGTCTTATGCATAAAATAACCCAATGAGGGTTGACATGCCATAAAATCCAATCAACCTTTAAAGAGTAACTTGTATCAGCCCTGTCAGCTGGGTCTTTAGAATACACCAACTGCATCTCAGAGCGTAATCCCTCCCCCAATGGGAGCCACCTGTTGCCCATCACGGGCTTAAGGATGGAACCGCGGTGGCTGAGGGTCTTAATGTCCTGGGTATGACTATCTAATATTTCTGCAGATTGATTTGCCTTCTGTGGAATGTGGAGTACCCTGCCATCACAATTACTCCCAGGTCCACTCTGACCATAGTGGTAGTACATGTTAGGGTTTCATCTATGTGTTAAATAGGAGAAATGAGTTTGAAAAAATGTTTTTTAAAAATTGAGTACACATCAAGAATGAATAAAACAATGTTTTAGACATCCAACAAGGGTACATGCCATAAAATCCATCCAACCAACCAACAAACGGTAACTAGTATGTGAAGTTAGGTGATGTGATATTTTTCACTTTGACTGTCAGTTGAAAAAAATTTGATTGCTTATAGATGTCAATTTCATATAGCAGAGTTACTGCTAAATTCATTATTAAAAACTTAAGTGAAGAAGTCAGAAAATGCTTCTTCTTTCTTTTTTTTTTTTTTTTTTTTTTTTTTTTTTACACACAAAATAACCTATTCATTATAAAATTAAGTCATTAAAGAATAAAGTAATGAAAATTTCATTAAAATTGGACAATTCCCTGATTTTTAGTAATCGTTTTAAAATTTGCTTTTAAATTTATTACTTCCCTAAAGTAAAATTGCACATATCTACTAATCATCATTAAACAAGAGAATGAATAGTTTTCTTAGAAAAAATACTAAATTAAAAATCAAAACCAACCTGAAAAATTGCAGTATCAAGGGGGAACAAACCGAAATCAAAATTGCCAAACCACCCAACTCTAATTCCAAAATCACATGAATCCGTCATGTCTACACTGAAAATCTGGAAATAATAAAAAAGCTAAATTTCTCTAAATGTGTAAACTTGAAAGGTAAGTATAATCTAATAATTACAACGATGCTAAGGAAAAGTGAAATAATTTACATTTAATGATTCAAAAACAAACATTAGGCTTTAATTATTCTTGATTCTGTAATTGGCTCCAGAGAAAGAAAAGTTGAAATAGGTAAGGTACTCTGAAAGGATACAAATCTTGGTCAAAATAAAAAAATTGCTAAATATTTTGAAGCCTCTAATTATTATCTGAAAAGAGTTAAGAAATGAACATGGTATCTACAAGAGGAGACCATTATTATAGTGAAAAACTTTTATGAAGATTATCAGTTTTCACGATTTATGCCAGGCAAGAAAGATTATTTGTCAGTATTTTGAGGAACATTCATAAACAAAAAGATGAATACTTTTGAATTTGAAAGAACTCTTTAAACAGTTCAAATTACATCAGCCTGACCACCAAATTGGATTTTTTAAATTCTGTATTTTGCGACCAAAATGGTGTGTTTAGGTTGGTGCATCTGGAACTCATAACATCTGTGTATGTACTTATCAACTAAGTGGGATGAAAAGATTTGATTAAATTACTTGTTTGTACAGAAAATGCTGCATAGAGATACAGTAATTGCCCTAGAAAAGAAGCTCTTACAGTCCATTTAAAAAAGATGATTAAAAGAGATTGATGAAGAAATTGGCCTCAAACAGTGGGAATCAATAGATGGTACAAAACTTGTCATTCATTTGATGTCCATCAATGACATCAAAGTGTTACTAAAATTCATCACTTCACTAAATATTCTTTCATATTAATTAAAATGAAATAAACTTTGAAGACCAAGAAGATTCTTAAATGACTTTTTTTTTCTTCTTAGTAGTGAATTTCAGACTAAAAATGTTTTGACAATAAATGTAAAATGTATAGTTATATCTGCAGGATTTTAAATAAATAGATCTTATACTTACTTCAATTGAACAATGGTAAAATTTAAAGTCTCTTTGAATTTCTTAAGCCAAAATTGTATTATTTAGATTTTTCAGACTGTTCTTATCTTTATTGATTTATTCATCTTTCTGCAGATGTGCCTTCTGGTCTTCTTCAGGTGTTTCTTGTTAAACTCTGCAGCCTTCATAGAACTTCGGGCCAAACACTTTATACAAACAAATGATGCGTACATAAGCGAAATAGGGAAATCTCAAACCAGAAGTAAATTGTCAGTTTCCAGTTAATGACTTTACCTGCAGGATGTGTAGGCCTTTTAATATAGAATACCATGATATATCATAAAGGAGAACTGGACTTAGAGAATGAATGATTCATAGTTTTAGCTACAAACGAAATTCAAATTTATTTTTCCAATTTTATAATTTGTTGTTACATTGAAGATAGTTTGGTGGCAATTAGAGACTATTGATAAATATATAGCTATTTCAGGTACTTTTTTTTTTTTATTTTTTTTTTTAATCTCAAATGATTTGTCTTTCAATAATAATTTTAAAATTAGATTAAATTTAGATCTTTGTTTCTCTCTAAGCTTTTAAAATCTTGATGATCTGGGAAATGTTGATGGAATAGTTTGTGTTCAGGATAGTTGGAGTAAATTTGCATTTTTTTTCCCTCTAATTTTACTATGCATATTCTAATACCCATAAGAATTGAAATGAAAAGATAGTATTTAGGAAATCCATTCCATAGGTTTCTAACGTTTTTTCCCAGTATTTTGTTACCTGTGGACTTCATCACCTCTATGAGTTAATATTAGATCATAATTGTATAATTACAATGAATCTAATTTTATGAGAAGAAACCAATTTAGAGGTCTAGAATTGGTAGCTTTGATAGTTATTGAAATCTATTGGAATTTATTTCCTAAATACTCAAGTTTTTAAATGTTGTGCCATCTTTAGCTATTTTTAGAGGCTGAAGATATTTCCTGATTTTTTTCCTGTGTGGTCAGCCAACTAAAAAAAAACAAAAAAACATGTAGGTTATGACAAGACTTTCAGACCACCCAGTACAGCATATATCAAAAATAAAAAAAAACAGTTTTGGGGAGTGGGTTTCTTTTTTCATTTTTTTTGGTTGAATTGGCACGGAATGATCCAGCAACTGTTTTAATCCTGATTGATGAGATACCAATGGTTTCTAAAAGGATGATAGATGCATTGGAAAATCTTTTTCAACATTTGATAACCTTTTCACCATACAGTAATGAATTATTTATCATAATAGGTGATTTCCAACAGGTTTTACCTATTCTACCACTATTCTTTTTATGAAGCCATTGTAAAGATGGCGACATGATGGTGAGGATATTAAGATTTATCTGCAACATGATTTCCATCTGTCCATAGGAAATGGATGGTTTGAGGGGAAGCAAAAGGTGATGCTATATAGTTAAACAGTGGGAACTATGCTGGATGAAGTTATCAATGATATCTACCTAGATATTGCAACACAGGTGTACTGATGTGAGGTTCAGTGTTTTTTTTACTGGGAGAATCCTACTTGCTCCAAAGAATGATGGTATGTATAAGACCAATGGAGTGCTTCTGGAGAGATTAGCTCAATAAATGGTGTACATGAGTGCAGATTTAGTTGACTCAACTATCTGCTATCTGGTAGCATGTCTGAATTCCTTGACTATCATTGGACTAATGCCTCACAAGTTGTGTTTGATTGCAATGCTTTTTTAAAATCTTAGGCCATCCAAAAGACTCTACAATGGAATGCAAATGATGGTAAGGTGTGGAATATGATTGACTATGAGATTGTGGTGGAAAAGTTTCAAGGAAGAAGAATATAGATCACCATACAACTCTGGCACCAAGTGATGGCAATATTCCATTCATTCTTTAGAGACCACATAGTCAATAAAAGCCAGGAACAATACTTAGACAAGTGTGTACTTATTTGGAAGTTGGTGACTCACTGTTTTTGCACAATCAGCTATGTCATGCTATGCTGTGGTTGATTCTTTGCTGTGCAAATTTTCCACCCCCAGATGAAGTTGAAAGAAGGCATGCAGTGAATAATTTATAAAGTTCTTTAGTTCATAGAAAATCCTCCATTGAGCCATCTTCATCTTCATCTTATGTTATGCATCAATATATTACCTTTTGTCATAGTTTTTGTTATTTACTGTTAGCCACTACCCCAATTGGGGGCAGACGGAAAAGATATTTCCATAGTTCACAAATTTTTGTGTGGTGGAATCACAGGCAACCACCTGTATGTATGCATGTAATACACACACACACACATATATATATATAGATATGACTGTAGTTATGCAGCAAACAAAGCTTTCATCAGATCACAACCACTAACCTGAGTGACTTAGCTATATTTACAATGCCCCTAGACTTTTCTTGTCTCATTGTAGGAATGCTAGATTAAGATGCAACCTCTTTATATAATCTTTTTTTATGTACAAAACTTTCCAGCAACAAAACATTAATTAAATGATGTAAGATTTGAATTAACTGACAAGTTTATATATTATATTGAATGATAATAGAATTTCCATTCACATGCATTTGTGTACAAATCTCAATGAATCATTAATTCAATGATGTTAATTTGAATTATATGATGAGATCATAACTTCATTGAAAAGTCAAGACGTTTTATGTAGTTAAAAGTTCAAGCAACTAAATTTTCAAACTGGTAACCTGTACCGATGAATAAAGGAATCCTGTGTATTGTGGGGAACTCCCAACTCTGGATCCCTTCAATCGATTTACAATCGCTCTTAAGATTTATTTTTTATCAACATTGTGACTAGTTTTAATGATGATGGTTTTGCATTGTTTTCTGACATGATGTTATTCTAACCCCCCCCCCACATTGTGGATGCATATCTTATTTCTTTGTGACATAGTAGTGATTGCTTGGTCTTTCTCAACTGTCACTAGTCTTTCCTATAATATATATAAATGCAAATTTCACTCTCAAGTACCTTAGTTTATTTGAAATCTTTGGAAGTTGGCATGATAATTACTTTTCTTTCTTTTCTTTACCCCCCCCCCTCTCTATACTTTCTGTAAGGAGTTTTTATGGGGGGGGGTGCACTGCACATGCATGCCTTTTATGAGTTATACTTTTCTAATTCAAGCTTTGAATTCTCACGGATTGTGTTTGTTTTTTTTCTTTCTTTCTTTTTTTCCTTCCACTCAGAATCAAACTTAATACCACTCCCAAGTTTGATGGAATGTAACAGTTTTAACATTTTATATTTCTATACAGAGCAATAAATTCAATGTATTTTACCATATTTCTGTCAAATTTTGACACTCCCATCATTTTGATGTTAAGATTTTTTCCCCCTCCTCCATAGTGCATACAAATGGATAATAAGGTAGTGAGCTCTGCAAGGTGGAGCAGGAGGGCGTATTTTTACTCTTGTCTAGAAAGTAAGCTTATCTATATAAAAAAAAAAGGTATCCTCTCCCAATTCCATAATCTAATTGTTGGATGTGAATTTTCTCCTCCTCCACCAATCCTGTTTCAAAGTCAAAAACTTGAAGCCTCTGTTACCCCCTCTACCCTCTCTCCCCACACTAACTGCAGTAGGGTTCTTATGAAAAATTGAAGCCACATTTGGTGGTTGGATTTTCTGAGATGAGAGCAGTGTGAGTAGTCTGAAAGGAACTTCATCTCTTCCTTTGCATTTGGTGTTCTATACTTACCTACCACTCTCTTCTTTCTTTGCATCTAGTTGTGGCTGTGATGCTTATGTAATGGGAGGCTCAAGAGAATCAGCTCTACTGATGCATTAAAACAGCACAAGCCAAAGTTCTTATTGGCAACCACTCAGAAACTTTACCTGAAATTATAGACACAAAAAAACATAATAGCTTCACCACTCTTGGTCTTTTACTTTAAAAACATTAACTTTATTAATTTGTCTTGTGAATATGAAGTGCAAAAAAGAGCTATAATGTGCATCCATTTTCTAATAGAACCTATATCTTCAGCCTTTTTTTTTTTTTTTTTTTTTTTTTTTTTTTGTGAAGATTTTTATAATTCATTCTCGGGGGTTACTAATAGATTTTAATGAATAGCATTTAATTTAATTTTTTTTTCTTCATTATTGATGTCCTAAATCCTATAGTAAAAATCATCAACTCTGAACAAAATAGGGAAACTTAAATGTAAGTAACACATTTATAAAATGCTCATAAACTAACTGTACAGAACTAATAAGTTTCTAATTTATCATCTCAATAGAAAGTCTTTAAAATAATTCCAAATATTTCTTTTAAGTTGAATACATCATCTTTCTTTCTTTCTTCTTTTTTTTTTTTTTTTTCTCTCTCTCTCTCTCTCTCTCTCTCTTATGTAATTTCAAAGTTTCTAATTCCATTCCTAAATATCAGTCCTTAGTACTTCTTGAAATTGGAAATATGAGACACAATTATTCCAAGAAAATCATTTTTATTAAAGTCCTACAATAATAAATCAATGTGTCAAATGAAACTATTTTTTTTTTTTTTTTTCTCAAAGTAAATGATTCAGACCTTTTTTTTTTAATATTTTGGGTTTATTTTATTTATTTATTATTTTTTTTTAAATTAAGCACAGATCTGGTAATACATTTATTTGCATTCTCTGACAATTATCAGAAGTTCTTTGTGAGGTGCGGTAGATGTTGGAATTTTTGGCAAATAGCTTCATAAACCAAATACTTCAGTTTCTGGAGGTTTTTTTTTTTCTGAGACAGAAATTAGTTCAGTAACTTCTAACGCAAGTTTTATGTTTGGAAATATTTTTGACAAAATCTAATTTCAAGTCAACGGAAAGTATTTTCTCCTAAACAGCATTTCTATAAGACAATATGCTATACTTACAGCAATGATTACATGAAGCTAATATCCTGATAATAGTATAAAAGTTATAAGTGTTCATAGTTCTTCTTTACATATATCTAAGCTGGTGGTTTTTCACTGGAGTCTGAATGACAGTTTCCTCAGATCACCATGTATGCTATCTAATTTTAGCAATCCTGTTGTTTAGATGATCTCAATTCTTCCTCTGGTCTCCAGTTCACCCAGTATCTTTTCCAGGTTCTTGAGGACTGTTGCAAGTGATCCAACTATGATTGGCATCACAGTCACTTTTTTTTATGTTCCAAAGCTTTTATCGTTCTCTGGCAAGGTCCAGGTATTTGTTGGATTTTTCACTTTTATTTTCACTCTCTCATCTGCTGGAATGGCAAAATCCACTAGATGACAAGTTCTTATTAATTAAAATTAGTTCTGGTCTTCTGATTGAGATTTGGTAACCCTTTTGTATCTCAGTCTTAGAGAATTTCATGCATCTCATTTTCTGTGACAGATTTTGGTTTGTATATATACTATTTGTCAGTATGATCAAATTTCAGCCTCTTACACATGAGGCTCACCTTCCCCCACCACATAGTCATGCCTGCTCTTATAATCCTTTACAGTTTGCTGCATTTGATTATGTGATTTATAGTTTTATCTCTATCACCACATAGCCTACACTTTCTAGTGATGGATATTATTAATAGTAGTTATTTTTTAGCTAAAAACCTAAAATCTAGTTTTGTGGATATTAGGATTTATAAGAGTGAAGTTGTTTTGTGTTTTTTTCACAGAAGGTTTATTTATTTGAAAAACTAGAAACCACAGAAGAATCTAATTAAAAAAAAAAAAAATGGTTACTGAACTCTGCTAATAAGACTTGTAAATTTTCAACCACTGATCTTTCTTTCTTTTTTTTCTTTTTTTTTTTTTTTCTTTTTCTTCTTCTTCTTTTTCTTCTTTGACCTTATTGTCCTCAGATGATTTTGGTATTGCATGTAAGCACTAGTACCAGTCCTCACTCCCACCACCATGACTGCTAAATCTATTTCTTCAGTGGAATGGAATGTAGCCACATATGCACCACCTAAATATCTGGGATACTATTGATATGGAATGATAATAATAGGAATATTATTGTTTGCTGGGGGGGGGGGAACAGATGGATATTTTGGATACTGTGGGAAGTGCTTTCTTGTTTTGTTGTAAAATAGACATTTTGATTGTCAAATGTCCCTTCTATATTGTCTTTTTGAAACCATTTCTTATAGGCTTGTAACAGTTTTGATTTAGTCTGTTATTTCTTTAACAGTTTTCAAATTATACAAGCTTTCACATTTAGCTTGATGTTTAAGTCTGTGGATATCTTAGAATATTGGTCTCAAAAGGTGTTGATTAGCAATAGATTCAGTAAGGCTAATAGATAGAAGCATTAAAAGGATGATTTTTTAAACATTTCAGTCACAAACATTTGATGAAATGTATATAAATTTTGATAATGTCTTTACTGACTACAATTTCTAATAATAATGCAAGGTTTATGTAAATCTTAATCATTTTCTTTTTTATGTGTATTTTTAGCACAAAGTCCAGACTTTATTGTACTTTGGTTCATATTTTCCTTGATTTTCCTATTCTAAAACCTTTTTTTTTCCTTTTTTTTTTTTTTTTTTTTTTTTTTTCTTTTTCCTGTTTTCTTGGATTTTAGCAACTCTCCCCCAACTCCTTTTTTGTGCATGAAGAACCAATTTCCATACAAAAAAATTATTTTCCGATACTAAACAAAATATTTAGTAAGTAAAGTTTGTATGTGGAATAAGTTTAATTGGAAGTACCATATGATCTACAAATTGCTTATTGAAAAAGAAAAGTTTAAAATGTATTAACTCATAAAAAAAACTTGTTATGTCCAAATTATGCTTCAAAGAGTTCTTGTAAAATCATTAATCTTTGTCTTGTTGTTGAGATAATGTTCCTCTAATTTTTAAATTCATAAAAATAAGTCTTATTCTGTATAAAAAATTTTTTTTAAATGCTTCAGGTCTGTTTTTGCCAAAATAAAGAACTAAGTTTCAAAAAGGATTTCTATAAATCAGTATTGATTTCATGGTAAGGATCAAACATTCAAATATATATATTATATATATATATATATATATATATATATATATATATATATATATATATATATATATATATATATATATATATACTAGCAAAAGTACCCGGTCCATGACCAGACAAAAACATTTTTAGGAACAATTTTAAAAAATCAACAAAAATTTATGTATTACAGTGTTTATTTTGGGGAAAATTTTTTTTTTTAAACATTGTAGATATTTTTTTTAAATGTAATCCTGTATTTTTGAGTGTTTTGAAACAATTTTATGTCATAATATTGACATTTTTTTAATAGAATTCAGAAATCATGTTTATTTTTTTACTAAAATATCCCCATACCAAAAACTTTCTTTTATTTATTTATTTATTTATTTATATATATATATATATTATTTATATTTTGCTTGAAGGCAATTATAATGCATGTATCGCATAAAATTCGATAATTATAGAAAATAATCTTGACAAGTGAATCCCGGCAAAGGATGGCTCGCTATGCAGAAACACCGTACAGACTGTTTCGACTTTATTAAAGTCTCATCAGCGATGTATACTAACGACTCCCCTCCGACAGGAATCGAAACCGGGACCTCGGCAGGCATAGTCAGAGACCATATCGCTTCGGCCGCCAGTACATAGCGAACAATCCTGCGAAATTAACCTTGTCAATGATACTACACGCCTCTACCATAGTAGGTAAGGGGACATTTATTGAGTAGTAAACAAACCCGGACGTAAGCTCTTCGGTGAAGTGAATAAGATTTTTTCGATGTTTGTTTTTTTATAGAAGCATTGTTGAATAAATTATTATTTATATTTTGCTTGAAGGCAATTATAATGCATGTATCGCATAAAATTCGATAATTATAGAAAATAATCTTGACAAGTGAAATATATATAAAGAAAATATATTTTTAAAATCCCTTATTTTTGCTTTCATTCCATATAAATTCACCCTAACAACAGATTCATATCAATTAAAAAAATTTTCTTTTCAATTTTTGCTAGTGATATCTTAACACATTTGACCTCACACATACACACACAATGTCACATCTTGCATCATTTTCCAATTACAGAATGCTTATTATTCATAGAATTTTGGACCTTTTGATTGACATACACTGAATATGGTCTTTTGATGAACTTATTTTCACTGATTTCTTAAGATGCCTACTATACATTCAGCTATTCCTAGTTCAATCTTTAAAATTTTTACTTTGATGTATAACCAAATGTCTAAATCAATATGAACCTTGTGGAAATAAGCCAAAGATCATCTCCAGGAATTTCAAGGTTATATGAATGGGGAAAGTAACTTGCATTTTGGTCTAAAATATATAACAGGTGAAAAATGCTATTCTCATAATGTAGAATTTTTTTTATCTTTATCAAGTGAAAACAATGTTTACTTTCCTGATATTTTAAGTTGAGAATAGAATGCAGACATTAATGGTCCAATCTTTGCTGCATTATCAGAAGTCTACAAGGGATTTAAGAACTAACTATATATTCGATATTTTACTTTAGTACATCAAAATATTTGACTTTTTGAAAGGCTACTTCCAGTTGCAACAAGCTACTACAGCTGCATTTTTAAATTTCTACTAATAAATCCTGCTCTACTGCTTTTGCTTAACTTGCCACTATTACATTGAAGTTTTTTTTTCTGTTATTGTCATTCTACCTTTTTAAGTAAGCATCTAATTTTTTTTTTTTTTTTTTTTTTTTTTTTACATTATGCTAGTTTATTTGATTTCTGACCTTTTTAAATACTGACCATCTCCTATGGCATAAAGCAAAAGTGCTTTTATGTTGGTATGATTAATAATCCAATCTCTTTAAAACCAAGAGTGTAGAATTTCTGTCAGATGCCATTTTGTGCCAAATAAAGAGATACTTTTTCCTATCTCAAAGGTCTGTCTCTGGAGACTAAATACTAATGTTTATAAATCAGACAATTTTATGTACACTAAAATAAACATATTTTTATTGTCATTATTCAGTAATCTTTTCTGTAGAGATTTGGTTAAGAACATGTTCTTTTATCCAGATGATACATCTGTTTTTGTTGTTTGTTTGTTTGTTTGTTTTTGTTTTTTTTTTTGGGGGGGGGGGTGTAAGGATATGATCTTAAGATATCAGCTAATATATTCTTCGTAACAGATGCTACAAAATCCTCTTTTCTGACATAGCCAAGAATACATTTTTGTCTGATTTGTTATTAACAAAACAATCTTATAATATTCATTAGGTCTAATGCTAAGGTGAAAGTTGGCTTTGATATCAGCTTGAATTTATGTTTTTGTTTCCATTTCTACAATAAAAATAATGTTGGGTTAGTTTAAAATTAGTATTTTTAATCGGAGCATCATGTGTCATAGCCTTTGAGTTTGCTATAAACAGGCCAAGACAAATGTTGTACAATGAAACTTTCATTTTGATCTGTAATATACTTTTGATAACCTAGTTTTATAAAAATACAATGAGCAATCAATCCTGACTTAATTCCGCCTTCTAAGTAGGTAGTGCTAATATTTTTACTTGATCACATGATAGAACAAGTTAAGCACATGATATCTAGAAAATTCTCATGAAAATAACCTTTTCTTCTATGTATAACTTTTATTAAAAGAATTACATCATGAAATTTTTCCTGCCAGGTTTTATGCAAGGGATTTTCCTCCTAACTTTCAAGTTTCAAAATAATATTGATAATATAATGGAGCCAATAATCACTTTTAATAAAATCTTCAGATTTTACATTACTTTGTACAATTGTGCAGTTTGATTGGCAAAAACAAGGAATATCAACTAAAAATCTCTAGAAAGGATGTTGAACTTGAGGGTAAAAAAAAAATTCTATAGAATAAGTGCTGTATATTTCTGAGGAAGGTAAAAAAAAAAAAAATATACGAATATGAAAATTGTTTGAAAAGAACCTTTTAAAAGTAATCTTTTTTTTTCTTTACATCAGTTTTTTT
>CM042138.1:54924799-55176663 GCA_023376005.1 Doryteuthis pealeii
GAATCTGAAATAATTCTTTGTAATTTGATCTGAGTAACTGTACTGTTGCTATGCAAAGTGTTAATGGGCCTGGTCTATTTAAATTGCTCTTACTGGAGTGATCAGCACAAATACATGACTAGATGATATTATTCATATATTCAAGAGAAGCCTAATTGAAAACTGTACACAATTATTGATAACTGATCAAAAACTCTTGGGCAAAAGAATTTTGGAACTGCAATATTTTTTTTTAAATGGCTCTTTTTCTTTTTTTCTTTTTTTTTTTTTTCCTTCTTACTTTAATTTTTATCTCTTTTACTGTCCTTGGAAACAATTATTTGATCAGTGTTACAAGCAAATCTTTGAATTTTGTTGATTCCCCAAATTTTCAAACACTTTAAGATTTTTACTTTTCTGATTTCACTTTCTATTTCTTAAATTCTTTGTAAGTAACACGTGGGAAAATAAATGTAGATCTAAAAATAAGTTATTGGACAATAGTTTAATTATATTATTTATGTCCTGTATATCTTGTCTTATCCCCATTCAAAATTATTTTCCCTTCAAAAAATATATTAAATATTTTTAGTTTAAAGAAAAAAGTGGTTGCCTTTGAGATGATGGTTTATGAGCCAGTCTAGCAAACAAATTACTACTACGTAGTGACTTTAATTCTCACTACATGCCCCACACTTGTGGTTTTGTGTCAGGCTCAACTAAACTTAAATGTTATAAATATATTTACTCAAAACATTTTTTAATACTTTAAGATATAGTTCTTTGTTGTTTTTCTTGGGGGTGGGAGGTAAATTTATTCTCAACTTGTGTTTAAAGCCATTTTTAAGTACAACAGAGAATAAACTTTGATCCTGAGCAAAAAGCTTTTAAATAATTTAACTTGTGCTATTTAATTTCTGACAGTTATTTCTCTAAAGTAAATATAAAACATTGAATAGCCTAGAAGTTTCTTTCAATTTACACAGAACTCCACTTTGTATGTGAACTTAATGTTGTATGACTGTTTTAATATGTGAATTCTTGAATGGAATTTTAGGCACACATAAACCTTTGCTAAAAAAAAAATAGATATTATTGACCTTATATGGATTTGTTAGCAATCAAGAGGTCACATTAGAACATCTTAAATCTTTTCATGCAATTTACTTGAAACAAATTAGGTTGCATTTCAGTAGCTAATCAACAGAACTCCAAGTTTTTTAAATTTTCAAATCTCACTCAAATATTGGCTACAGGAACTTTTTTTACAATGTGCAAAAGTTCAGATTTTCTTTGAATTTCAATGCAACATTCTAATCATAACCAAGTGAAAATGCTGAATTAGATTTTTAAAATCTAGATAAATTCTATCAGTCATATTAGCATTCCCAGTTGATTTTTTTTAATATTTGAGGTTGTTATTTAATCACATTACTTATATAGAGCTCTGTAAATGGAGTTCAAAACTGTTTGAATTATGCAAATATCTTCAGTGGTTCAAAAGTTATTTAAAACCCCGAAATTGGGGGTACTAAAGTGGATATGATTTTGCTCAAAAAAATGTGAAATCATGGACCAAGAAATTCAGTGATTTCTTCACCATTTCTTTATTTTTTGAGCTATTTGATAAAACTTGGCATTTTTATGTAAAATGTATGTTCTTTCTGATTCTGCATGGATTGTATGTATCTATGCTGTAACCCATTATTTAGAGAAAAAGAGGTCCGGATATCAGCACTTTTTGGTTGTTGTTGTTGTTGTTTTTGTTTTTTGTTTTTTTTTTGGGGGGGGGTTAATTTCACTACAAGATTATTCAACATTTTCATTTTAATACGGCAGGTATACACGTATATAGTCTTATATAAATAACATCACTTTGAACTCAAAAATACCTTTTTAAATAACTACTATGTTATATTACATACAAGAAATAGAATAACTTTTTATATAATTTTTTAAACAAAGCCTGTGCAGCTTTGTTTTTTTGTTTTATATTAGCTCATAAGTTGTTAAAGCATCAAAATTTCACACATTATATATTAAAAATAATTCTGAGATCATATAGTGTTTTGTTTTTTGTTTTTTTTTTTTTTTTTTTTTTTTTTTTTTTTTTTTTTTTTTTTTTTTTTTTTTTTTTTTTTGGCCTATCCTTTTTGAAGAATTTTTTGTCAATTTTTCTCTATTGTGCTTCCACAAGTCGGTGGGGGGGAAGTTCCTGCTTGTAGTGTCTTCTAACTGTGTGTACAATTTCAAGATTATTAATAAAGATTAGCCACTTCGATTTTAACAAATATATATATATATATATATATATATATAAATTAACTCTTGGAAAAAATCATATTTCGCATTTCTGGCTGTTTAAAACAAGATACCATTTTAACTTGCTGTAAAAAATAATCCAATGGATAAAAATACATAAAAAATTCCATATTTAGAAAGATTTTATTTTATTTCCAACCATATAATTTTTTTTTTAAAGCCAAACTACACAAGAAATTGCTAGTTGGACCGATTAAGGTCCGAAATTGTGCACCAAAATCAACAAAAGTGCTGGGATTGCTAGTCATTATATCAGCTCTATACAGATTGATTTGCAAAAGTAAGACATTAATGATCAGAGGACATTCAACTTTGTTGGCTGACGTGCAAATTGGCAATATACTTCAATTTTTACTTTTTTTACTTGAATATTTAAAAAATGATATTAGACTCTAACATTTTAATTATAACATATTATAGAAAAATTTTATACATGCTATTTAAGATTAGACAGATATTTACAAAACTGGCTGGTAGAAAATACTGGTAAAATTTCTTTTGAGCAAGTTGAAATAGATGCAAAAAAAAAAATGTTTAGGTTTAATTAACAAATCTGCTTAATCTGTTATTGATTTCCCAATGTTCTCAAATGAAAACTTCCTGTGAAAAATAGGTTGTGACTTATTGAGAAATGATTGGGATTATGTAATCATAGGATTTATTAAACATTGAATCCAGAATGAGAAGAACTAACTTAACTCAATCAGGCAGTGTTGCCAGCTGAATTTTCTCTTTTTCTTCTTACCTCTTAATAAATCTGTATAATATAAGCCTAAACTGGTGTAGAAGTTGAATAAAATGATTTCAATGCAAGCCTGGAGTTGCAACTGCGATATCTTAACAATTACTTTGGCTGGGTAGCATAGGCCAGAAATTAAGAAATTGAAATTCTTTATGAAAATGCCAACTTTTTTTCTTTTTTATGTCTCCATTTGTTGATCCTGTTTCCCCAGAACATTTAGGTATTCTATTTAATGAACAACTGAGTTTAAATTTTATGTTTCTTGTTGTGCACTGCCAACAAGATATAGATAAACCATTAGTTGAGCATCAACTATATAAGCAAATACTAAATTTTAAAAGTACAGGGTGTCCAGAAAAAAATTTGATGTCATTTTAGTTTCAAATAGGGAGTTACTTTTCAATCACTATATATATATATATATATATATATATATATGGTACTATAAAATTAAGATATTTGTTACTACTGATATCAAAGTAGCGTATTAGCTGCTTATTCTCAAGACAAAGCACACAGGAAAACCATTAGTGAATTTTTATTCAGTTATATATAACTGAATAAGAATTTGTTGTAGTGTTTTTCCTGGGCGTTTTGTCTTGAAGATAAGTAGCTAATACACTTCTTTCAAATCAATGGTAACAAATGCCTTTTAATTTTAAAATAGCCTATAATATATATAGGGTGATTGAAAAGCAACTCCCTATTTTAAACTAAAATGATGTCAATTTTTTCTGGACACTCTGTATATTAATCCTTAATCTAAAGAATGTATTTATACCAGTTTAGATTAAAATTTCTACTATAATAACTCATAAAAAATGACTTTAGTCCACTTAACATGTTTTGTTGCTTTTTCACTGGTTTCTATCCCAATGAATGCACTTACAAACAACAACTTTTCTTTATTTTCTTTAAATTTAATAAAATTTCTTTTTGCCAAGCTCTATTTAGTAGTAAATAAAATATTACTGTTTAAACAAATAATGTACCAAGTAAAAATTGTATATCAAACTAAGCCAATCTCAAGGTAAATAAAGGTATATTTCAATTTCCTTCACATATACAGATATATATTTATTTGTGTAGCTCCAAATTTTGTTTAAGCCAAGATCAATGTGACGAGATTTATGTAGCCAGAAGAGGTGGCTTAATCCTTAATTGAGTTACATAAGCAACTTAATCAGATATAAGCTAGTTAATAGGTTTTGTCCCAAATAAATCAGCCACTTCATATTCTGACTGTGAGTCAGTCTCCTTGCTATAATCACATATCAACTAATATTTAAAAATGCACTGCATTTAACAGACAGCAATTGTGTTACTATTCTAATTGCAACTAGAGTATTAAATGTCCCAGGATGCTGAAAGCTAATTCGGCTAATGTTATCAATTAACTAACAAAGATGGTAGTAGATCTTAAACAGCTTTTGAGCAGTATATATTATTGCAGTTTCAGATATCTAAACTGTAAAAGACTTAAATACTCTTCTTTTTTTTTTTTTTTTTTTTTTTTTTCTTTTTTCCCCCATCTTAATTGCTCTACAAATCAACTATTAAAAGAAGAAATCTTGGGTATTGTAGATGTTACAAATACAGTCTGTTAGCTGGAAAAGAGTCACCTAAGTCCACTGATCTATTCATGAATCATTAAAGAACTTATAAATTTATCAGACCAAGTCACAATTAGATGTTATTAGTTAAAGGATTTATTTGGTTTAAGTAAAAACAAGACAATATTTAATTTTTTTTATATTAATTTAACAACTTTTCTTTTTCTCCCACAACTTTATAATTCCATCCTCCCACAACTTTTTTTTTTAACATTCTCAGCAAAGAACTACGTTAAGTATCATTTTGGGAGCTAAATTTTTTTTCTTCATTCAGTAAACCTTTTGATAAGAGGGTGTCCCTGTATCATAATGGCTAACTTGCTGGACTTTGACATTGTAGTAAGCAAGAATTTAAAGCCTCGAAATTGGGGGTACAAAAGTAGACATGATTTTGCTCAAAAAATGTTGAATCAAGGACCAATTCAAAACAAGAAATTCAGTAATTTATTCACCATTTCTTTATTTTTGGATCAATTTTGATAAAACTTGATATTCTTATGGAAAATTGTATGTTGTTTCTGATTCTGAACTCAAATTATATGTATCTCTATGCTGGAATACGGATATCAGCATTTTTTAATTATTTTTTTTATTATTATTATTAAGTTTACAACAAGACTATTCAACATTTTCATTTCGATATTGCATGTATGCAGATATATAGTATTTATTTATATAAATAACATCACTTTAATTTTAAAAATTTCCTTTTTAAATAACTGCTTTGTTGTAAACATACAAGAAATAGAATAACTGTTTATATAATTTTTTTAAACAAACCCTGTACTGCCTATGCAGTATCATTTACATTTTAATACTAGCTCGTAAGTTCATTTTTTTCTCCAAAATTGAGAGTTTGACAAAAAAAAACTGATGGTAAAGCATTATCAAAATTTCACACATTATATATGAAAATAATTCTGAGACTATTAAATAATGGTATAATGCTCTTTTTTTTATACTTTTTGAAGAAATGTCTGTCAACTTTGGTCACTTTTACTTTTGCTTCCACAGGTCAGAGAAGAAAATAACAACTTTCTGCTTGTAGTTTAAGGTGTCTTCTAATTGAGTGTAAAATTTCAAGAATATCGACAAAGATTGGCCAATTTGATTTTGCAAAACAAAGTAATATGTAAAATTTAGTCTTGAAAAAAAAAAATCATATTTTGCTTTTTCAGCTGTTTGAAGCAAAATACTATTTTAACATGTAAAAAAATAATTCAATGGATATAAAATTTCATATTTAGAAAGATTATTTTATTTCCAGCCATATAAATATTTTTAAGATTAGACCAGAAATATGCAAGAAATTGCAAGTTGAACTGATTAAGGTCCGAATTTGTCAATGTCCACCAAAATCAGCTAAAGTGCTGGGAATAATAAATATTAGCATTACTGTTCTTCTGCAAGTATGACTTTGACATTAAATAACTCCTGAAGGTTGATATGCTGTTTAAACAAAGAAACCAAACCTTTGGATAACGACCAGTCTTTTTATGATTAGTGTTGGTTCATTGTGTTTGCCTCCTGCAGCAAACGGCAAGATATTTTAATCTTGCATTTTGCTGCAAATGATGTGCAACATTTGACCAAGCTATTTGGAATATGTTGTCTATTTCCTGCATTATATATGATTGATTAATCTTTTGATTTGATTGATATAAACTTCAATCATAAACAGTACTTTCTTCACAAGACACATAAATCTATTTTGCATTTCAATCATACTTTTGTTTAGAGTATAATATGGTTGGTTGGTTTTGTTTTGTGCATATTTTTGGGTCATTTAATGCCAAATCAAGTCATTTTTTATAAACAAAACTCTTTGTTGCTTAACTGATCACCCAATTAAGTATTAAAACCTGCTCATTACTGCTTGAGTATAATATGCTGGACATATATATATATATTCCCTTTTTAATGCTAGGCTCAAATAAAAATTGTCTAATTTTAACCCCCTCCCTTCCCCCACTTCTAAATGTATACTGATCTGATAACTGTCACAAACTATTTTGGGTGAAGTTAATTAAAACTAATACTCCAAATTGCATCTGAGAGTGTTTAACATGGAGTACCCAGTGTGGCTTGAACTAACTACTTAGCTCATTACCCTTACAGTGAGACACCCTTTTATTTGTTATATATATATATGTATACATACATGTGTGTGTGTGTTTTGTAGTCAACATGAATAAATGAATATGGGATTTTCCAGTGAATTAGCTCTTGTATTAAACTCTTGAACATTTCAACACCTTTCAAATA
The DNA here is from genome assembly GCA_023376005.1 of Doryteuthis pealeii. NCBI lineage: Eukaryota > Metazoa > Mollusca > Cephalopoda > Myopsida > Loliginidae > Doryteuthis > Doryteuthis pealeii. The sequence goes on from CM042138.1 coordinate 54,931,721, forward strand.
ATATTACTCAAATATTTAAAATAATTATACATGCTAATAACCTCTAATTTTAATGTCCTGAGTTTCTATCAAGAATTTGCTAATAGTTGGAATGCTGTTATTTCAATCGGAAAAGAATGAAATCTTCTTGAGATTGTTTCTTTAGGCTCTTATTTCATTCAAGATAAGATGTAATTAATCATCTTTGAATAACACTCCACTACATATTCTATTTCTACAAGATGAAACATGTAAAACAAGTGATAGGCAGTCAGCCATTTATTTTCTGCTAATTTTATATTCTGACTCCTGTTTGTCCTAATGATATACTTTGTGTTGATTAGTTGTGAGTTTACATCAGGTGTTTGCTTGTACATCTGGGGGTTTAATAAAGTATCTTGTCATGAATGCTGTGATGGAATAAGACAGCTTCTGCTGAGTTGATCCTTCTTGTTCTAGGAGTTTATTTTTCTTTCTTCCTCCTTTGTTAATCAGATGAACTGAATAATTCAGCTTCAATTGAGGTCATGTGCAATCAAATTGACAGCGTGTTTATGTGTGTGGTCCCTTTTGGATTGGTTTTGACAGACATTCTGGTTAGGTTTCATGAGACAAGATTATTCAGTTTGTCCATGCTACACCATATATTTATTTTAGATACATTGATGACTCTTTTCTTGCATTCTCTTCCAGAAGTGAAGCAATCATATTCTTTAATGAACTCCATTCTCTCTCTCCATGGTGCTTTAAGATATACTATGGAAGTAAAAAAAAAGAAAATTGTCTCTCCATTCTTTGTCTTATTTAAGTATTGTAGTAGTAGTTTCCTTACCAACATTTATAGGAAGCCTACCTTTCATTTAAATGGGGTTCTTCACTTAGAGACACGTGCATAAATCTGAAATCTGACAAGGGAAAACCAACTGTCCTTTAAACTCCTCTGGGATTGCTTTGGAATCGGCTATTGGCCAGCATGTTGTAGACCACCTGGTTTGTTCAAGGTTTTGCATCAGGCAGATTCCTCAAGCTTAAAGTTTTTTGGAATCTGTCTCAATCACTGTCAATAAATCTTTGTTGACAGGAGTTTAGCAAAACACTTGAGCTACTTGGGAATATTTAATGAATTTTTCGCCTCTACTCCTAACATTCCTTTTTTCTTTTTTTAAGATGTCTTTTTTTTTTCTTTTTTAATCCTTTAAACGTTTTTATACTTTTGAAAGAAAAAAAAAACTAATTTTTAGTTGAATCAATTTAATTCAAGTTTAGTATAAATTCTTTTTAGTATTTACAGCCAGAAAAGGCTTTGGTGAAATAAATAAAAAATTGTTAGTATTACTAGCAAATATATGCACCCTCCGGGTGCAAGTATTTTAGTTAAATTTTATAATAAAATATCATATTAAATTAGAAAGGCTAATGAAACTGAAAAGAATGTAGACAAAAAGATTTGAAACAGAGGGGGTATGATTGAAAAATAGAACAACTTTGAAACTAACTCTTCCATCATTTTCCGTTACTCCCGTCTTTCATTGGTAAATTTTCCTAATTAAAACTGTTTAGTTAAAATAGGAAGTAAAGAATAATATACAGTTATTTCTTCTTGTTAAGGGATTTCTTTTAAGATTTATTGAAGAGATTTTTGCTCATATTCAATAAGATAAAACTAAACAATTAGAAATCAATAATACTAAGCATATATTTATTAAAATCAATTTTTCAAGATCAATATGCAAATTAGCCTTCCCATTCATACTGTAAACCTCTATTTTGTTGTATATATAAGCACAATTGCATGTTATCAGTATGTAGATATGGTCAACAGTGTAAGTAATGTAGAACAATTTTATTAATAATTGAAGTTTAAATAAAAATAAAATCATGCAGAATATGATGTAAATAACTAAAGGAATTGTGGCTTGTATAGTAATATAGTTTCGGTTACAGACAGACAAACCCACAATCTCCATTATAATAAGATTTGTATTATTCAGACTATTGTCCTCATCTTCAATGTTGTCTGTACAATGTTTTGGCCGATATATATAATACTAATCATCAACCCTCATCTCAAAAATTTAGAGAGAGAAAAAAAATTGTAATTAGTAAATTGTATGATTTATTCTAGAGTACCAAATTATAACTAAGCTTTTCATTTTTTTTTTTTTTTTTTTTTTTTTTTTCTACTCAAATAAAAAAAAAGTTCCTGTTTAACAATTTGTGTATGAAGCAACAGTTCCGATATTTCAACCAAATGATTCTTTGCACTAAAACATAACAAATTACATTAAGGATGAAATATGTTGACATCTATTTTAAGACACGGCCTAATATGCCAAAATGCCATAAAGAATTTGATTGAGGAGTTCAACATAAAATTGTCATTTTTAAATTATTCAAATCAATTATTGTCAGACTAATGTCACTTTGTACAGCTTCTGAGTTTTATCTGTTTTGATTTTTTAATTTTTCAATTTTTTTGTTTATTTGTTTGTTTGGATTTGTTTTTGGATTGGTTTGTTTTTGTTTTTAATTGTTTCTTTTTTTTCTTTTTTACAGGTAAACGAATTCAAGAGACAATCTTTATGGTTGTCGCCATCTGTCTGTTCATCTTCAACTTTATTAATTTGGTCAAATACTTCAGAATAGATAATTTGTACTTTATTGCTTTATCTTCTAGTAAGTATAAGTTTTGTTATTTTGTCTTGATAATAAATCTGCTATAATCAAATACCTCTGCTTACATTGACAGAATTCATTGTAATCTTTTCAATAACTCTTACAGCCATTCTCTTACAATATAAAAGGATAATGATAATCTAACAGCCTTAATATTTTGCTTTGCTATTGGCAAACAAAATAATTCTGGGTTATATTTATTTGATAACTCCATTGCTGGTTATTATTCTCTCTTAATTCTTCTTCTTCTTCTTCGCCCCCTCCCCCTTTGTTAACCTGTTTTGTTATTTTGGTGCTTTACTTGGTACATGGAAACATAAGCACTTATATCAATTATCTTACTAGATGGTGACATTGGAGTTTGGAGAAGTAAAGAATATAGCTATACTTGATTTGGATGACTCCTATTTGTTGGCTTTCATAACCTAACCAGTATGGTGCTACCATAGAAAAATATGCTCCCAAGGATAAAGGAGACAAGTTCAAATCTTAATGGTGGCTTTTTTTTTTCTTTTTTTTTTTTTTTTTTGTTACCCGTACTGCTTAACAAAAAAAAAAACAGTGAAGTTGGTCACAGAAATTAAAATGAAAGAGATAAGTCAAAAACTAGTAATAACAAAAACAATGTGTACTCATTTACCTAAAATTTATACCGAACAGGATGTTATATCTTCATTGAGAAATGGTTTTATGTCATTCTCTAACAATGAAAAATAAGGAATAAGGAAGAAAATCTGTTTAATACTTGAATTAGTATTATAAGAATTTACAGAAGTAATCACACCTAAGTATTTTGCTTACTTCTATTTACTCCTATACACAATTCAGATGAGTATTGCTAGCGGTGGTAAGTTTTCATTGGTAATGCAAGTTCGTACCTATGAGCTGGCTTCTAAGTTTTTGCCAGATCATTGATTTGAGATCCATCAAGAACAGCACAATTCTATACTTGTAAAATCTGTAATGCTATAATAGAATAATACCCATACATTGATATTTGCTTATTCACATTGTTTGTTTGTTTTTTTTTATTTATTTCCTAATATTAGAAAATCAGTTTGATCCTTCAAGGAAGTTTCTAAAACATCTTGATAGATTATTTTTCACAGTAGAACTTCATATAGTATTACTTCTGTACTAAAATGGAAATAATTTGGTGTATGACTGCATAGTTATCACATTATAGCCATATCGTTAAAGTAAAAGATGAAAGATTTATCAAATGTCCATCCCTCCTAGCCTTTTACAATATTACTTGTTTGTAATTAAACAATCATTTTCAACTCCAAATATGTTATAGTATGATTGTTATCTAATGGTTAGATTTCTGTATGAATATTATCAAGACTGTTTGTCATCCACAGGTTGCCCTATGATTTGATGTGCCAGGCTAAGTCTTTGGTGTAAGCATTGTGGTTTAGACCAGTGTCTGTTTGATTTGCAGATGCAGCTTCTTAGATCATTTCTCCTTTTTGAGGGAAATAAAATTATACCATAGAATATAGACATGAAACAAATCAATGGCATACAGTATGATTCCCAATAATGCTAACACATTGTTAAAACCAATTACTAAATGTATATATATGTATAACAACCCAACCGCTAGCATGATATAACCCTGGACGGGTTGATATGCCATTAAAATTAATAAACCATAAACCAACCAAACCATGAAATGGCCAAAATCATCTTGAAAACATTCCTTGTGAAAAAAGGTCTCAGATGAAAAGCAAATATAGTTTATTCTCAGTAATTGTGGCACTCTGAGTTAAGTAGAGGGGGGATGGTGAATTATATATAACTATTGTCCTCCTATTCAATGCCACTTATAATAAAGCAAGTAGCTACACCTGTGTAACATATTTTGTCTTTAAAGTTTCTGTTTGCTATACAAATCTATATATATGTATGCCTGGGATTTTTTCCTCAAATCTATTCTAGCAAATTCCTCTTTAGAATAGAAATCGAATTATTTTCAAAGTCTTATTGTAATTTTTCAATCCTTCAGTTTTTGAGTAGAAGGAAGAGAAAAACAAAGATGTAATTCCCCCCCCCCCCGCCTCCTCTTGTTCCCAATTTAAAAAATGGTTTGCCTCATTTGTAATGAAGTGAACTCTACCAAATGATGAAACCATTAACCAACAGAAAATAGGAATGACAATTTTAAAAGATTTATTAAAGTATTAATAGGCACAAATCAGAAAGTGTTTTTATTTTTCCTGCTACTAATTAAACTATAGTGAGGAGTGGGTAAAATTATTCTTAACACCTTTTTGAAATTAGGACTGGTTTCATTTAATTAGATGTTTCAAATCTATTTTAATATAACATCAGATTCTCTCATGGCTAAAATACACCTCTTATTAATAATGGAGATTCGGTCTCTATTTGGCTGTAACCGAAACTACATCACAGTAACTTCTGGAATTAAGTTTATCAATGAGTATTTAATTTATAGTCAATATAATTACTACATAAAATAATGAACAACGGTGGGTATATATATATATAATATATATATATATATATATACTCAGAAGTACGCAACAAACGATGATCCACAGCGTTTTTTAAAACCGGTTTCAATAAATACATGCCTGGTATTATTGATTATATATAGTTTTTTTTTTCTTCCACTTTAATATATACTAGCAGCGGCTACCCTGTATCGCCGTAGAGGGGGATTTTTTAAGTTAGTCCATAGATCCATTATTACTGAATCGTGAGTTGAATCCTCGTGGGATGCCCCATTTAAATCCCTATGTAAAAAAAAAAATAGACCTTCCATTGACCCAGCTACTCTGAAAAGAAATGTTAATGTCTACTATCTAAAATATTAAATGAAAAAAAATCCATGCTGTTATCATTTAAATTCATCTTCATGAATATAAATCAAATCTCTATTATTTTTGCTCAAATTCAAATGTGAAATATTTGAATACAGCAGATAGGTGAAAACTTGTCAGCCAAGTTAGAACAGCCCTGTTGGCTGGAGCTTTAGAATACCCACTCCCCAATGAGGCCACCTGTTGGCTGTAGGTGGTGACCTGTGATGCTTAAGGATGGAACCCTGCTGAGCACTCCATGATATGCAACACTCCACTTTGGCCCTTACTTTTTATCATACATGTGCTAGAAGGTTGTGACTGAGGATCTTAATATCCTGGGTATGATGTTAAACTCTATCTAATGGTTAAGTTCCAAATTTGGAGCTCTAGGAAATGTGGAGTACCCCTTCATCACCATTACTCCCAGGTCCACTCTGACCTTGGGTGGTAGAACCTGTTAGGGTCCTATCTATGGGTTAAATAGAAAAATGAGTTTTAAAAAAGTGTTTTAAAAAAATTGATTTTTCAATAAGTTTGAATAAAACAAAATCTTTGGCATAAAATAACCCAACAAGGGTTGACATGCCATAAAATCCAACCAACCCTGCTAGAACCATTTTTAAACATGTGATCTATCTTGCTGTAATATTAAGTTTCTTTTTATTAACTAATTGCAGATACTCTTTGTTAATTGCTACCATCAATTGGTCTAATTGAGAGCAATGTTTGTTCAAATTATTCCCTGACTCTCTTCCAATCCCATCATATATAATTCCTTTCATAAATATAGTTTAAAAATTGGTGCATTTTTTTTATTGTGAGATCTACTTGAAATTTACTACCTGCTCAAAATTACTAAAAATAAATTGAAAGATCTTGACTTTATGAAAAATATATATTTAATTATTTGTTTTGTGTCATAAAAAGTATTCAACTCTTTAACATTAATTTTTAATGTTCGTAAAAATTCAACAGTCTAATTTGTTATAAGTCTATTCCTAAACATTTGTAAAGGTTCCTAGAATGACCTGTTTTTTGTGTTAAATTTTTCTTCCATAACAATCATGACAAAGATAAAAGAACACTAAGTTGACTTTAGAGACAAGATTGTTTATGAATATTTGACAGTAAGAAATGCAAAACAATTTATAATTGCTGTAGCTACAATTATCTTAATAATTCATGAGTGTAAGTAACATTGATGCTATGGTAAACCTGCAAATAATAGGGACTATTTTCAAAAAGGAATGTTAAAAGAAAATTATTTGAATGGAGTTGATTGTAGATTTAGAAGTGACAAGAATAACATATGCAAGCAACAGAAGGTTTTATTGTTAAAGAAAAACTGTCATAGTTTGGCTGAATTTTTATGAAGGGCATTTAGCTAAAAACAACAGATTGGACAAAATTTGTTTTCAAATCCGCTTTTGAAAAGCAAATGAAACTTATAGCTTAGAAGATCTTTACATCATTGAAGGGAAGATGCCTGTAGCTAAATACTGAGAGGTTTTGGAAGAATAACTTTCCTTTACAAGGAAGTTTCTTGGGTTTACCAACAAAACAGTAACCCTAATCACACTGTTTGGGAGATTAAAGATTTATTTGAAGAAACCTATTGAAAATTTGTGGTAGGAATTTAGCTTCAGATTGGAAAATGTCCACCATCCAATCTAGGAAATCTGGATAAAATGTTAAGAGTGGTTTAGTGCTATCCTGAAGTCTGCAAATTTGATAATTAGTCATTTACAAAAAGATCTACAAGCTTTCATAGCAATGACTATATGACAAAATATTAATGTACTTTCTTAAAAAGTAATACTTTTGCTATAGAAAAATGACTGAATTTCCATGTGTTGAAATCTTTGTTTTTATTTATATTTCCTTCACTGTATAACAATATCAGCTTATTTGGATAAAGACTAGTTTTAAGTAGATTAATAATGGTTCATTTTGCTTGACTCCCTGCATCTCTTCTATACCATATTGTTGTGATGCATCAAATTTTCATTACTCATCATTTTTTTTCTTTATTTTATTTATTTGCCCTATTGCATAGCATTCAATAAAACTACAACAAATTCCACAAATCACAATATCTTTATTTACTGCACAAGTCTTTCTTTTTTTTTTTCTACCTAAGCTGAATTTTTATCCTAAAATAAAAACCATAACATATAGGTTAATTTAATAGTATATTTTTTTAAAGTTCTAGTATAAAGTATTTTCATTATTTTTTTTTTACATTTTGGATAATTTCTATTATCATATTTATTGTGCTGTTTTTAGAAGTTGTTTGGTAATTTTCTCCTTTTCATCTTTTCAACTTTAGAATCAGTAGTAACAAGATAGAACACAAGTCATCAAAATGTATTCAATAATTTATTTTTTAAAGTTTTCTCTAACTAGAATATCCAGAGTGTTTTATTAATTTTTTTAACCATTCAGAAAGGATGGTCATCCTCATTACTTTTTATACAAAGCAGATTTGTTTTTTCAACTTATGAAATCTGAAAAATGTAAAATGTGCTGTTAAATGATTCAAAATCATTTCATATTTTACATGTTTATTTGCCAAAGTGACTTCAAATATATATGCACCTATTTAGACAAAAGTTTTCATATAAAAAGAAAAAGTTTGTAAGCAGGGAGAACTAAGTTTCACATTTCCAAATTTTCATTTTGCCTTAGATTTTTAAGTAATTATTTTTTTTTTTTTTTTTTTTTTTTTTTTTTTAGTAAATGAGAGAAAACCTTTTCAGACTGCATCATTTCTTGATAAATTGATTTAGCATCTTTTTATTAGAACAAGTAGTTTTCTTTTTGAAAAAAAATGTTAATAGAAATTATTTTGAACCCAAGCAAGAAATATAATTTTGGTGAAGTTATTTGCTTTAGAATGTTGAATTTGATAACCCCGAAAATGAGAATGTAACAAAATTTGAATCCAAAATCACTAAACTAATTCCCCAGTTAAAATGATATTCTAGGAAGGTATTTACCCAATGCGTTCACTATGGGTTGGGTGTCACATAAGGTGGCTGACCTCTTTTCTAGGTAGGTTACAAAATTCAAGCCTGTTTGAAAATATTTTTTCAATCATTCTAGTAATTTCAATAAACTACATCTTAAATAGAATTCTTCTCATCTTTTTTTTTAAGAAAGGACATTTTCTTATTATGACAGGCTTGCAATTTATTTAAGAATGATTAATTTATTATTGGCACCCCCCCCCCTTTTTTAACACTTCTAAAAATTGAATTTTTACCTTGCATCAAATTTTTTAGTTGTAGAAATAATTTAATGGTATTTATATCTAAACTAATTTTAATGTAAAATCTAAATGTTCTGTTTAAAAGGGAGTGTTCTGAGTAGAGCATTTTTATCTCAATACACAAATCTAAATAGACCAACTTTGTCACAAGAAGTGAGAAAGGCATCTTGAGTTACATTCAACGAGCTTTTCACATCCACACCTGCTGTATTTTTAAAACTCACAAGACTCGTAAAGTACCCACCCACCTACAAGTTACACTAAACTTTATTTCTGTATTTTTGTGTTTCTTTAACAAAAATCAAAGGCCTTGGATAATCAGCTGATCTTTATCCAAAGAAATTTTATGTAGCCCCTTTTATTATTTTTTTTTCCTTCGTCTTACAAGAATAGTAAATTATGTTTAAAATTATTTGAATATGGGCCAAAATATCCAGATAATGACACTGTATTATTCTTTCTCTTCAGTTTTTGGCATATTGACAGCTGACTTTGCCAGTGGTTTTGTACATTGGTGTGCAGATACCTGGGGAAGCGTACAGTTACCCATTATTGGAAAAGTAAGTGCTTTCTCTTTTTGTCTTTTCATCCCTTTTTTGTTTTTTTCCAAGTTTGTATTTATCTAACCCTTCTACCACTGGCAGGATGTGGCACAAGGTCTATTTTTAAGCAGAGTTTGAATACAGTTTTCTTTCTCCTTGACCAGTTGCTGTATCATGTCCAGTGTGTCTTTTCTTTTCTTTTTTTTTTTTTTTTTTTAGCTAATTTGACATGAACAAATTTTTTTTAATCTCTTTAAATTATTTCTATTTTTGCATTGTAAAATATTTTACTTAATTGTATCTAGGGATAAAACATAAATGTCTCTTTTTTTTATAGTGGACAGCATACAATTAAAAGAATGGCAATTGTATTCAGAAAGCATATGACATGATAGTAATGTAAAAAAAAAAAAAAACACTTTTGTATATGACATAAAACTGAAAGTAATCCCTAGCTTCTGTTTAGGTTTGCCTTTCTTTTTTTTTTTCTTTTTTTTTTAGTAGGGGGATCATCCTATTTAGACAAAATAATTTGACTTACTCTTTACAATATGTTTATCTGACAACCATTATTTGTTCACTTAATAATTTAACTCTATTCTTTCTCTATATCTACATACAGTGCCTACAGTTGAAACTTTAAACTTTTTAATGTCATTAGAATACTCTAATCCTAAAATTCTATGGATAATTTTATATTGTCTGACTAATATCCTGATCTCTTTGTAAAAGTGTAATTGATTGATGGTATTTGTGACTAACTTGATTTTTATATTTTTCTTTTCTAGGCCTTTATCCGCCCATTCCGAGAACATCATATTGACCCCACATCAATCACCAGACATGACTTTATTGAAACCAATGGTGATACGTTTGCAGTCACTGTACCCTTCATGTTGTACATGTCTTATAAGTTCTGCTATTATACCAATGAGCAGATAAGGGATACATATAACTGGGAGTGTTATGTATTTTTACTAGCAATATTTGTTAGCTTGACAAATCAGGTAAGACTTTTTCTTTTTTTTTTTTTTCTTTTTAATCTTTTACGTCATATTTACCCAGTTTGGTTTTTAAATCGAGTTTATGTATAACAGTTATACTGAACTCGTCATTAGATAAGTGGGGAGGTGCCTACTGGTGTTGGATCCCTAGAAATATTGTTGTTGAAAACTAATTGACTTGACTAACAAAATAGTCTTCAGTTGAAACCATGTTTTTTTCCCTTTAAATTCTATATAGCACACAATCTCTATTGAACTCAATCTCTTAAAACTGATTCTCTCACCTTTTGTGGTTTCAGTTATTTTCCATTCTTCATCAGGTGCATGTCATATCTGGTAATACACACACTTGGAAGAAGAAACATCTTTAAGATTATTGGATATGCAATATACACTTTGAAAAAGGCTAGAAAGCCAATTCATTGAAGCATGTTGATAAAAAAAAAACTGTAAATCTTCATGTCTAAATAATCCATCTTGAAACTTCAATTAACAAATATAAATGTACTAATAAATACTTGTATTCAAATGGTGTGCTTTTAATTACAGTTGGTTTTCCATTTTCTGTGAACAATTAGACAAAATACCTGTAGCTAAACAAGGCCGTTCATCTTCAAGATATTAATTAAACATCACATTAAAATTGGAATTGATATAAAATTTTTTTTTTTTTTTTTTTTTTATTTACTCTGCCTACTGAACAAATAATTTATTAATTCGCTCTTTCATTTACAACCTTTACAAAATAACTTAACATTAAATTGTGCACCTCCCTCTTTGCCCCTTTTTTTTTTTTTCTTTTCTTTTTCTTTCTTATAAAGACATCACATTGCTCTGTATTGTCCAAAGTATCATCATGTTTATATTTAGGGTTTCCTTCAAAATTGATATTATCATTGTTTGTTGATTAGACTATTTTAGGCTTCTGAGGAATTGGATAATTGATGCTTGAAAAATAAATTTAATTACCTTCTCATTTTCTTAGTTTTTAGTTTTTTAAATTTAAAATTTAAATTAAAAAATTTTTTTTTTTTTTTACATCTTAATAAATTAATGATAGGATTTTCTTATTGATCTAAGGTTTTAGGATTATATGGTTAATGACTTTTACAAAAGATAAATTTTGTTATATTTAAAGAAATCTCCTTTTAGTGTCTGCTAGAGGATAAAGAAAAAAAGGTGGGAATCCTAATATTCTAATAGATTTAATGTTATGTAATGGCATTAAGCAAAGATTCAATGATTTCAAATTGTTTTTTGTTTTTTTGTTTTGTTTTTTCTTCATTTGCTCTTTTGGCATTTTTTGACTTTTAAAAAATTTCTTTTTCAGTTCCATAAATGGTCACACACTTACTTTGGTTTACCTTGGTACATAAAATTGCTGCAAAAGTACCACATTATTTTGCCATGCAAACATCATCGCATCCATCATGTAGCCCCACATGAAACCTATTTCTGCATTACAACTGGATGGCTGAATTACACATTAGAGAAACTCCGTTTCTGGACCACTTTGGAATACATCATTGAGATGACGACTGGCTTTAAACCACGGGATGACGACATGAAATGGGCCAAAAAAGTTGATTAACTGTGATTTTTTTTTTTTTTTTTTTTTTTTTTTTAAATGCATCCACCTGAGGAGACAAACTGTTCCAGGTACTTACATTAATAAATTCTTTAACTTTTTTTTTTTTTTTTTCATTATCAGTGTTCTTTATTCTAAGCATTGTTGTAATTAACAACTTCAAAAGTCTTAAATACTTGAGAGCTTCTCTGCTCCAAAGGATTGAAATAGTGAGTTTTGCTCAAAATGTCTATTATAGATATTTTTTCATTTCATTTAAAAGTTCCTTATCTGCATAATTCATTCTAACATTTTATTAGGTGTTTTTAAAGTTACAATCCAAATATTACAAAAATGTGCATCTCTTTGGCTCAAAACCTGTTCTTTTCTTAATTAAACTCTTGAGGAAATTAGAATTAACTTCATAACCATCTTTTTTACCAAAATAATTTTGTAATTATTAAATATTATGAAAAATATTAGTTTTTAATTTTTAAGAAATATTGTATTTCAAATTAATTTTTTTTCCTAACACCAAATAAAAAAAATAGAAATTGCTAGAAATCTTGTCCCCTTCCCCAGGATTTACTAATAATTTTGATTTTATTTTTTGAAGATGTAATTCGTGTTTTAAGAATTGAGCTTTTTAAAAAAATCTTAACACTTTTAGCCCTGAGCTACTGAGCCTAAATTTAGCCTTTGCCACTCCACCCCACAGCACTGGTAAACCAGTGTTGTAGAGTGGAGAGAAAATAAAAGTACCACCAGTATACTAGTGTAACATGCTCAAAGGGTTAAGGAAGCTATAATAATTATGATGAGGACTAAGTGATGATGGGAAATGTAGACGTGAATTTGCTTCACAACTGGCTTTTTGAATAAGATTAGCTTAGACCACCACTATTATCGTCTTTATCTATTGTAGTGAAGGTTTTTAGTTCTGCGCGGTGTCTAGCCACCCTCCTCACCAGACAGAATCTGTGCAGTTACTGGTTTAGTTGCCAATAATCTATGGAGCAGCTAGTACTGTAGCATGTTGTAGTTCCAGTAGCACATTGAGTGAGCTCACATCTGTAAAAGGGTGGAGGAAGCTCTTTGCTCAACGGCCATTTAGCACATTATTTCAAAAGTTCAACCCCCTCCACATTGCAGCAGGGCCGTGTAAACTTGGTAGTGTCAGAGCCATGCCATCGGGAACTTAAGTTCCTAGTAGGACCACCAAAGACGGACAGATCTGGCACCCAGTAGTAATAAGGCTACAGCCTGGCCAAAGGGTCTCTGGCAAAAATCCAAAGGATGTCTGCATCATTGTCAGGAATTAATGTTTTTTGGTGTACTTGTCACTGCATCTGTGGAAAATTTGTGGCAAATAAGGACATCTCTTTCCCCTGACCGGGATATGTATGTATGGTTGGGAGACCACTTGTGAATTTTCTATTCCTTTGTTACCCCTTTCATGAATTCACTACAGGTGAATTCATTGGATAGAGCCGACCCAACTGACCCAGGGTGAATGCCGTCACAGAATTGTAATAAAGATAATTAATGTTATTAATCCTCTGTAATAAAGTGACTTGTTACAACTTTTGACGATTTTATAGAAAGTTGTCATTTTTTGTAGCATTAAACTTTGTAGTCTTAAATTTTCTATAAGGGATCTACATCTAAATCTGCCAGAAATGCTTCCTCAGTCTTTGGGGTTTGATATCCTGTAGAAAGTTTTACTGCATTCACCTCAATGCATTACTATTAGGCTCTTCTTGCAAATACTTTCTTTTTAAGAATTTTCTGTTTCAAAGAAATTGCTTTTTATTTAATGTTTTAAATCTTGACAAGATTTTTTTAATATAATTTTCTGATTATTTATGAATATTCCTTTCTGGAAGAAATCAATTTACTAAATGAATCATTGATTCTTAAATGATGTATGTAAATGAAAAATTTCAAAAATATTAATTAATCTTCATCTCTGGGTTTTTTTTCTATCTTATTTAATCTTTATTTTTCTTTTCAGAAACCTGTCTCTGTTCAAGCTACTGCATTTTTTATTAGTTTTTAAAAAACTTTTGGCTACTAAGATGACTGCAGGATCATTGTCATCTTACCGAAAAAAAAGAGTTCAATAGATTTGTTGTTAATAATTCATCATATCTATATACCATCATCATCTCAGGATACAGACGACACCAACCACATGTTGACATACCTGCCTCTTTCGACCTTCAACTAACCAATCAGAAAACCCAGCACCAACAGATAGTTTCAAAGTCTTCTCATTAGTAATATATAGCTATAAACAAATATCACATAATAAAGAATGTAGAACTAATAACCAACAACCAGGCTGTATGTATGAATTCTGCTTGTTTAAAAGCCTCTTCTCTACTTGTATATGCTTATCTGTGAGCAGTGATTAAATATGTAATAGTGATTGGTTATTTTAGATACTTCTTAGAACAAATAGATTTTGAAGTGTATAAAGTAAGTTTATTTAAAGCAAGCACGATATTTAAAGGTACTTTTTTCAGTGTTGTAATATCTGAAACTTTTGTTCAACTGACAACTATCCATCATTTAAAGTATCTGATAGTTAGAAAAAAATTCATTTAACTTCCATTTCTGTGCGTTGATGTATGAAGGTAAGAGTTGTCTGTCCATGTCAAAGGTCTACTTCATTCCTCCTCCTCCTCCTCCTCCTCCTCACAATACTGATCCTCTTAGCTTCCCTGCCAAATCATTCTCATCAAGTTGCAGTGTAGCATAATGTAAATCAAAAAATGTTTAATTTATTTTTTAATACAAAGATGCCAATCCAGATCCTTACAGGAATAAATTCTTTCCTTTATTTATTTCCTTCTCATTTTATACTTATTTCTTATTTTAGTTCAATAATGATCAAATAAACTTACCTTGTGCCTAAAATATACAAAAATAAGAAAGGAAAAATATGACACCAATTCTTTTTTTTTTTTTTTTCTTTTTTTTTTTTTAATAATTATTTTCAATTTCTCTATTTCTCTTGATTTGAGAGTCAACAACACATCATTGCAGTTTCTTAATTTATAAGTTTATATGTTTACTTAGCAAATTGAAACCAAATTCTAATGCAAATTAGCCAAGCACATTTAGCACTACTTGGGCTTAACAATACAAATCTTTTTTACCCTTTTCATTGAATGTTCTTCTAGTAATCTAGATATATAAACTTTATAAGAATTATCACAGCATAAAAACTTTAGAATAAGAATTTTTTTTTTTTTCTATATCAGATTGTTAGTATTTCCCTTATCTTCACCAAATCATCCTTCGTTTTGAATAATTTTTTATGTAGAAATTCTTATGAAATTTGACAGATATTGTTAAAAATATCTTTAATATCAGTGTTTATGATTAAAGACTATTAAAGATAAAGATTTCTTCTCAAAAGATAGGATTGCGGTGAGGTGTCCGTCCATATACGTGCTTAGTAACTTTTTGGTCTTCAGTAATTTAACTACATTAAATTGCTAAAAGTAGTTTACATTAATGAGGTAAGAATTTAAAAGTATATAGAGTAAAAACAAAAAAGAATATTCAAAAATCTAATCCTCCATTATGACTAGCTTTTAACCCTTGACTACCATCAGTCTTGTTTAACAACTTATATATTATTAAATTGGCAATATCAAATTTTTGTCTCTCATTTAACAAGGTGAAAAATACTTTCAAAAGATCTTCCATTTAACTAAATTCTTTTCTCCACTTTTTTTCTATCTCTAATTAAAGCATTGCTTAGTAATACTTTTTTTCTATAACCTTTTTAATATCTGCTCCAAAGATTCAAATGACAATATTTTGCCACTTGGCTCCATATACATATCATTAATGCTTTGACTCCAGCTGGTTGCCTTATTATATACACACTTCTACATTAATAGATTAGAAAGCTATTGGGAGAGGTGATCTATGCTCCATTCTGTGATTTGTAATTTTTTTTCCCATATACCAAAAAGCAAATTACAAATGCAAAATTACAAGCCAAGTTTTCAAACTGGATTTCCTCACTGATGCCTTTGCCATAAAGCTTTTCACCATCTGAAAATCAACTGCTTTTTTTTACTCTTCTGGAAAATAATCATAAAAGTGCAACAAACAGAAATAACCATTTCATTCAATCAAAATCTGTATAGAATTAAAATTTATCACTGACCAAATTAATTTTCTTTTGTTTTATTTCTCTTTGTTTTTACTTCTATTTTAATTTTTACATTAAAAAAGCAATCATTTTGCCTTGAATGATAAAAATGAATGCATTAGATCTTTTTGTTTGTTTTTGTTTTCCTTCAATGTTTTTATTTTATTAAGTACTCTGTTATCTCTTTCTAGTTCAGTACATGCTTTTAGCTAAGAACTTTTGTTTAAATGAAACTGGATAATGAGTTTTGTCTTGCTAATCTATTGGAAACTGTTCATTTTGGCATTGGTTTGAACATTGCCACTGCCCCCCACACTCACCTCCTCAAAAGTTGGCGATCTGCTTACGATTATCCAAGTGCTAAACTTGGAATGAAAAACGAAAATGTTTTTCTTAAGACAGCAGTGAGTCTAGTCCCACATTTCAGTCAGCCTTTTTCATGGAATAAGCTTTAAAGAAAGACAAAAAATTTATTCTACATTTAATTAAAAATAATATACTTATAAGCCTCTTTTTTGTAGGATGTTCAATCCATGGCAACAGCATATTTCAAGCCATTAATATATGTTGTGGACAACATTCTCTCTCTTTGTTTAATTGCTGTTTCTAAAGTGTCTTTATATGACAATTTAATGAATATTCATTTAAAATAAAATTTTTTTTTTTATTAACAATTTCTATTTTTCCTTCTCTTCCTTTAGTTTTTAAAATCCAAACAATAATACTTATTTACTCTATTTATTAGTTCCAGTTTGCCTCTTTATCTTTTTTAAAAATTTCCTTCATTTTTATCAAGTCACAAATATGTGACTATTATTTCACAGCATTATTTTTCTTAATGTTTAGTTTTTAACTTGAAATGTTAATCAATTTTTTCCTCAACAAGTGCATCTGAAACTAAGCATGAAAAACTTTGGTGCTAATGAAATTTTAAGTCTTACATATGATCTAAAATAAATGGCATTGTTCATTTATTTGATGGGTATTTCTAGAATTAACATTTTTCTTCCTCTGATAGCTCAGGAGAAAAAACAAACAAATCAATCAAAACAAGTTACCCAACGCAATTATTATATTTGTTTTTTAATTGTTTTTACACTCCTTCTCATCACCACTAAATAGAACTAAAATTTGTTTGGGTTTTTTCTTTTTCTTTTCTTTTTCTTTTCTTTTGTTTTTTTTTTCTTTCTTTCTTTTTAAACAATCTTCAAAAGATAAAATAATTTCTTCATGGATTGGCATCAGCAACTTGCTTGCTTCTTGTAACAAAAATGGTGAAACAACTAGAATATACACACAATTCTTTCCCTCCACCCTCTGTGATTTGTACAATGCATGCAGATGTATGCAAACAGTGATTCTTTTTTTCTTTTCTTTTTTATCAACAAAGAAAACAAGAAACAGCATGCTCTTTGGATCCCATCCTCTTAAAAAAATATTTAAAACAAAATCAACTGCTCCCAAGCAAAGTTTTTCCTGTTCAAGACTAGACTTCTAATAGCAGTTAATTTTTTTTTCACTATTTCCAATTTATTTCTAAGTAAATCAAACAATTTGGATTGTAAATTTTACTACTGCTTCTTTCATTGAATTTTAAAGAAATTGATGATAAAAGATTGTTAAAAACTGTCTCACATTCATTCTTCCAGTGATGCCGGCTTTTAATAGTCTTATAAATCTTTGGTATGGAAAAAAATGTTTCTCTCAAACAATTTAACATAAATATTCCATGAGAAATTGTTGTTAACAGTTCTCCCTCCTAAACTTAGTTAATATAAACACTAAAGTTTTAGTCATGCAATACTAATACTACGATACTAAAATCTTGCAATCTTTGATTTTTTTTTTTCCTTAGCTTTGGATATAGATGATCTCATGATATAGGTTGTATTGCTTCATTCTCATATCTTGGTAACAATTTTTTGCTCTCAAGATATTTTTCTGGAGGGGTTCTTACAAACTAGTATTTTAAAATGTCACTAATTTCATTTTTCAAGATACACTCATTTTAGAGAATTGAACAATTCATAGACTATTTGATTCCCTGGACTAAAGTTTAAGTTCACTTATGGTTGCAGTATAAGATTGTCAATTATTTTTATTCACAATAAAAATAATTCAGAAATTAGGGGTTGAAAGAGATAAGTTCCTCTTTTACTTTTTGTCTCTATCTCTTTCTCCTACCTTCTGTCAGTTTCTGAATTTCTTAAAATCAAACTTTTCAATAAAACAAAATCCCACATGAATTAACCAAATGAGTATGTGTGTTCATTTTTGTATAACACCATACCAACAATTTTGCATGCATATGTGCAACTATGTTTGCTTTTATGCGATTCCTTCCACACTTGATTCACAGGTAAATGTCTACCTATGTAATCTAATACAGCTATATTTTTTCATCTTGGGACACTTCCATAAATAATTACATACATCTTGTGTAAATGTGTGCATGTATAATAAATTATAATCACTCGCCCACAGGCTGTCAACTTGTTCTACAATATGGAGACCAATATGGCTTCTTCATGTCTGTAACAATTTTTTTTTTTTCAACCTTCAAATGTATTACTTGGATTTACTTTCATCTACACTTGAAAAAGATCAATTGTTTTTTTTTTTTTTTTTTTTTTTTGTATTAGTTTTGTAATTTTAAAAATTGTTCATAATATATTAGAATAATTTTAGAATGTAAAATTTTAATGAGATTGTTGATAATATAATTATTATCTAGCATCTTATTTCATTATTTATTCATGTATTATATATGTTGAATATGTTAGCAAACAACAGCAGAAGAATTGAAGCCCCTGAAAGACTATACCATTTGGTCAGGCTTCTCTTTTATGCAAATATATTTAAACCACATAATTATGTATCCCATTTCCACCATTTACCAAGAAATCAACCTTTTCAATTTTTTCCAATGTCGGTCTGCAAAGTAAATACAATTGGATTGTTCACATAAATTCTTATAACCAGATTTCTGAGTATTTCCTTAATTGATAACCAAATGAGACTATTAAATTGCATCTTATTCTATTCCTGATAAAAACTCTAAAACTCTTTTGCAACAACAAAATTGTGAAAGAATTAAAAGTTGTGATTGCTATTGATGTGTAAATGTACAGAAAATATGTTATCTTTGGATTCTGCAAATCCTGTATGACAAATGGCATAATGGTTGCAACAATGGTGATTAAAACTAGAACCTCTGGTTAAATTCCTTCAGTGGGCTACACTGAAATTTTGTATGTTTGCTAACAAAACCCTTCATATTTCCTTTCACATTACAAAACTTTATATAACCCCCTATATATATATATATATTAGTTTCCTTAAGAGATATGTAGAAATGTTAACAAATTAAAGTAAATGAATAAATGTTTTGGGGACTGATTGGTTATTCTATAACCGTGCATCTTGATAGCTTTTTATTAGACATAGCAATTATTTTGTTTAGTTCATAAAAGCTCTACTGAAATACACACATTCATACTTAGTGTTAAGTTTCCATCTTAGAAAAAAAAAAGATCAATCCTAATCAGGGTTTAAACGGCATTTTCTATTGGTGATTTCTTTAAAACTTTCCATATTCTAAAATGGTGTGAATAAGTATGTGTAGATATAATCCTGCCAAATGCAATTTTCTAACATTTTGTAAAACCCTGTTATAAATATTATTTTTTTAAGAATGGTGTTAAAATTTTTAATGGCAGATTAGTTTTATTATTAAAAGATATTTTTGTTGATTCTAAACTAATTTAGGAATCACATTAGTAATCTGTATATTAAATGTTTATTTCTTTTTGCATACATACATGTATACACATACATACGTACATACATACACAAGGTGTTTTATTCTATTTTTATTTTTTGTGATAGTTTATTTACTATTTGGCTTATCTATGCAAAATATATTTTTCAAATGTTTTAATGTTTTTTGTTTTTTTTCTTTACTGTCCTTCAACTCTCAAAATTTGTATTCACCAATAACAAAAAAAAAGCCAAACATTTGATAGCTTTGTATTTTTACCAATTGATTTGGTCCATATATTTAGAAGTGTGAACAGAAGAGCTAACACTTTCTGTGCAGAATAATAAATATTTTTTTATTGGTATCATTAAAATTGTTTTAAAAATAAAAAATTAAAAAATTAAAAAAAAATTTTTGATATCCAAAAAAAAAAAAAAACTTTTACAAAAAGTTAAAACCAAAAAAAAAAAAAAAAGCCTACCTCCTGCAAGTTCTGACAAACATTTTCCTTGTCTTTGCTTTTCAGTTTCATATTTGAAGCTTAGAAATAAAATTATTTCATGACAATTTCAGTGTTTCACTGCATATACAAAGGTTCATGCAGAAAATATGTGAAAGAACAAGAAGAAAAAAAAAACAAAACAAGTCATCTCGTAGCCAATGGTGGACATAAATCAGACCAGCCTAATTTTAACTATCATTTTCTTTCAAACTCAATGGCATTACTTATTTGTTTTTGTTTTTTTTTAACTTGATAATGATATTAGTCTTTTAGCATCAAATATCAAGTCTTCAAAAGTAATGCTCAATTTCCAGACTTAATGAAATTAAATTTATTTCTTTGGGGGGGAGGGGGGTACCGCCCAACCCTTTTAATATAATTTGGATAAATTCATATTTATTATCCACAATTAAATTTAAATTTGTTAGGGGGAAGGGTTACTTATATTTTAGATAATGATGAAAATAAATAAAAGATCTGTTTTGTTTTTTTATTGGATGGGGGGTAATTTTCTACATTAACTTCTTATTTTATTTATTTTAAAATCCTTTTGCCCTATATTTGAAATCCTTTTTTCTTTAGAAAGGATTTTCCCCTGCTGCTCACAGCCCTGCACACAGTAATGTCGGATTGAAACCAATCCTAATGTCATTATTATTATCAGATCTCCAAGTCTAGACTATGCACAATATCTTTGTTGTTCATAATGCTGGTTGCTTTCAATATTCAGTGTATCTTCTTAGAGTTCAGCCACATAAATATAATAATGACTTGTGTGATCTAATAACCATGTAACATCTACATATGACTGTTTAAAAAAAGAAAACATTTTTAATTTTCAAATGCATAAATAAAAAATGTTTGTGTATAAAAATTTTTTTTTTTTATTAAATCTGTTAATAATACATCACCAATCAGGACAATTTTTAATAATGATGATACCTAATAACCTGTATAATCCATTGATTATGATGTATAATAATCCTCTTATGAGTGTGAAAAAAAAAAATTGAATTTTTAAAAATAAATAAAAATAAAATGAAAAAAAATGAATCTGTCTATTAACTCTGACAAAGATAATCCCATGATGCTAAGACTTAAAGGATTTTTTTTTTTTAAAGATACAATTGCAGAAATGGACATTATGAAAATAAGATGAATTTATTTTTGTGGAATTTAGTTGTACAAGAAGTTTTCTGTAATATAAATGTTGGCCATTGAACATTTGTTTTTTTTGTTTTTTTTTTTAGGTTCTTTTTTTTTGTTGTTTTTTTTTTTTTTTTTTTAACAAAATGGAAAATATGCCAGGCCTGTTATATTTAAGAATATTTATTTTAAAGACTTTTCTGAATTTTGTATTTGCAGTTTTATGAAAAGTATTTGAAAGGCCCTCTCATTTAAGATTTTCTTAGTTGCTTTTTTTAAATTTTTTTTTTAAATCTAAATTTGTTTATATATATAAATAAATTTAATTTTGTGTCAAATTATTAACGAGCTTGAATATTTATTATATCAATTAAATGTTGGATATGTCTATATGACCAGGATGTGTAAATAGCTTTTTTATGTAAACATCTGAAAGCCATTTAACTGAAGAACCACAGATATTAGTGTGTGAAATTAGAATGGCCCCATCAAATATGGGGTGTAATAGTGATTTGGCTGCTACCAAGAAATCCACATTTCTGATTTAGCTAAAGGTAAAACAACATTAGAGATATCTAAAATTATTTTCAGCTCTTAATGCCATTCATATAAGGACAGATTCCCATTGGACCATTTCTCATATCGAGCAAGAGGTTGGGAACAGTCCGTCTTTAACAAGTGGTGAACTTTTCAAGCATTTTGGTAAAAATGTTTTAAAACAGTAGTTCAGTCAGTGACACAGGTTAAAATGCCCCCTTTACGACAAATTCATAAAGAGAATTGTCTAAAATGGGCAGAGGAATACATGAAAGATACTTTTCGTGGACAAAACTCATACCACCTTTTGATAGACCTGATGGCAGGTATTATTGGGGATATGATGGTTGGTCCACGGAGAGCCCCAGATGGAGTCAAAATGACTGCTGATGCCTATATTGCCTTCTTGAAGGGGGCACTTTGGGTGAAGAGACAGCAAACCCATTCTAGTAAATGATTGTTTTCATGCGAGATAATACTACTTTGCATGCAGCAAGGAAGACTTCATAATATCTTGAACAACAGGGCTTTTCCAGGTTGATGAAGCGGTGGCCTGCTTGTTCATCCAATTTGAACCGTATTGAGAACTTGTGAAGTCTTCTGAAAATGCAGGTTTTATTCAGATGGATTCTAATTCTCTCCCAAAAATGCATTATGGTAGTCAGTTTTAGATGCTGCTTATGCCATTACTCCTAATCAGATACAAACTTTAACAAGTTTGATAATTAAGCGGCTCATTACTTCTATTTCTAATAAAGGATCATGTACTGATTATTAATTACTGAACATTTAGGGATGTAATGTTTGATTTACACGAGATATCCAAATCTGAATTTCTTGGTTACAGTGTTTTCTTCTACCTCACTATAAATGTGATAAACTGGATTTGCACTTATATAAATAAGAGTTGTCATATCTATACTAATGTATGAAACAACTTGAATTTTATATAGATTGTTCCAATATGTATGTATAACATATAGTTAGAGAAACTATTTGAATGCATATTGGAAATAATTACAACCTCGTTAATAATTTGGCATGATATAATAATTATTATTATTAAATTTTTACAAAAAAAAAAGGCAACTGTGATTTCTTCTCTCTCTCTCAAACAAACAAACAAACAAACAAAATTTATGTTGCTGTATTTTAAGGACAATAAAGTTTTTTTGTTTTTTTTATATATATATATATATTTTAAGATTGCATGTGATCTTTTGCAGCTATCAGTTGTTTTGAATTCATCTTGGATAAATATTTGCTTCAAATTCATTTTTCAATATGCAAAATGTGACAATGCCAGTAATTTTTAGGCACATGATTTTTTGTTCACATTTTATGGTTGGCTCTCCCCCAAATTGCCCGGTTTCCTTGAATTTTGTCACAGGTAAAGGAGTGCTCTTGATCCTACATTTCTTGAAGATATTTTACAGGTTTTTGATTGCCCAACTGTAACCAGGAAGTTTAATCAGAAAATGAATGCAGTTATATGATTGTTAATTCTCCCACTTGACACTATCTTGTTTCAGTTACATAAAGCCTAAGGGTTTTACTCTACCAAACACTGACACTTGAGGCAGCTGGCCATGTGGAGATATAAAGGGACCAGTCAATGAGAGCTAAGTTTCATTTGAAGACTGACAGAAAACCTAAAGACTTTAAAAAAAACAATGTCTGGATAAATTATTGATACCAGCTGCAGATTGATTAGTTAGTATGGTGGAGCTCCAATTTTTTTTGCTGCTATGTACCAAACAAAACTTCACTTACAAATAAGCTATATATATATATATATATATATATATATATATAAAAGAAAGTTTTTGGTATGTACGTGTCAACTTATAACTCAGAAAAGAGGAATCACTCAGATTCGAAATCTTGCATATAGATTAATATCCTTCTAACTAGGAAACACCAAATTTGGTTATTGATTTTTACTGATTAAGGGATATAATTAATTAATCATACAAAAATCAAACTATTTTCAGAAAGTATCGTAAGCTGCTCCTGTTGCTAGGTGTATCAGCAGAAGCTTGGCTGCTGCTTATTTCAACAGAAGAAAGAAAAAAAGAAAGAATATCCGCTGCGTGTTGCTACCAGTCATTCAAAATGTCCGCTACAACTACGACTAAATTTTAACGTAAAATCAATTTTTTTGTCTAATCTTTAAAATATTTATTTGGTTAGAAAGAAAATAGAATAATCTTTCTAATTATGTAATTTGGATAAGTTTTTATTTTTTACAGCGTGTTAGAAATATTTTAATATACGAAGTATGATTTTTTTCAAACTAACTTTTAACGTAAAATCAAAACTTTGTCCAGATTCTTAAATTGTACACTCACTTTAATTTATTTACAGTCACATTTTTAAAAAAATAAGATTTTAAATGTAAATAAAAAATATGAAAATGTTTTAAAATATTCACCAGTATGTAAATATAAAAAATGATAAAACTTGTTTTGAAATTAATACTAATGGTAAAAAAAAGTCTTAATTTTTTTAGAGAACTAATGAAAACTTTTTAAACAATATGTTTTTAAAATACTATCTTGAGTTTAAGCAAAAATAGATACTGCAATACGATAATTCAGCTTACGGAAATAATGAAAATCATGAACGAAAACAATGTTTACTGTTCACATTTTTGTACCATTAAATCAACTGACTTTTTTTTTTTTTAACAAATTCTATGAAAACTGAAAATGTTTAAATAGGTTTTTTTCTTGAAATATGTTAGGGGAAATATTTTTTATGATTATTATTTTATGAAATCTGAAAAAAAATAAACAGATAAAAACGATTTTAATTTTTTTTTTTTTTTTTTCTATAAAGATAATAGTCTGAATAAATTATATCAGATTTTTATAAGTTTCTATACAGGATTTTGGTTTTAGTAAATATGATTTCTGAATTCTACTAAAAAAAATGTCAATATTATGACATAAAATTGTTTCAAAACACTCAAAAATACAGGATTACATTAGAAAAAAATGTTTTTAAAAAAATTCCCCAAAATAAACACTGTAATACATAAATTTTTGGTGATTTTTAAAAATTGTTCCTAAAAATATTTTCGTCCGGTCATGGACCGGGTACTTTTGCTAGTATATATATATATATATATATATATATGGTGATTGCCACTTCTCACTACAAGTAGTTCAGTTGTGAGCACGCAGATGGCCCAGGCGTCCAACTTTGTTTTTACTCACTGTCACACATATGAACCCCTTCCCGGCTTCCACTCGTATGTGACTGAGAAGCCGAGCCCTCGACAGGCAGGCCCTGCCACACACGTCATATATGGTCCAGCTTAGATGTAGGAAATGTGTCCATGACATCCATCATGTGCCGCTTACGTAGAGACCACCTCAGGATGGATTGTTCGAGCCGCCTTACCTCAAACCCCTTACAGCTACCATAAACAAGTCTCCTCTTGTTAGTGGAATTTTATAAGGAAGTCTGGTCTGCAAATGATTGCCACCAATAAAGAATTTGTATACATCAGTATTAAGCACAGACATGGAATGTGCATTAAGATATCTTCAAGGGAATGATGGACAACTCCAATGTGCCTTGTGTGTTTTACTTGTTAGGTCTTAACACACATTTACACACCATTTCCATATAATACTTCTTAGGTGGAGGTACATGGTGTAATGGTTTGAGTCGACACAAGTTCAAATCCCGGATGAAGCTGTTCATTTCACCTAGCACTAATACCCTTGGGAAAGGTATGAATCCAACTGCTCTCCCTCCTTTTGTTTCAGCATTAAATGACCCAAAAGAGGGTTGATATGCTGTAAAACTTAAAGAACCAACCAAACCATATAATACTTCTCAGTATAAATGTCACATACAATGTGATATATCTCTAGTTTAATGTTTGTTTCTTTATTATTATTAATTTTGATAATTATTGGTTAGGTTAACGTTATTAAAAGTTCTGTTGGGCAGTATTTAAACTTCCCATAATTCTTTGGGGATTTTTTTTTCAATGATAAATCAATTTCAATATGTTAGTTTTTTTGTTTGTTTAATGGCATATCAATCTTCATGGGTTATTTAATGCTAAATCCATCATTGTAGAACAAGAGTGATACTATTTAACCCATAACTAGGAGAAGAAGTTCATAATATTCCCATGGGTATTAGTCCAATAGTAAATGTAATAGTGTAACTGGAGTTTGAACTTGCTTACTACGATCTCACAGTCCAGCATTTTAGCCATTACACCATGGAGTCTCTCTTTTTCACTGATTCCCTCTTGTCTCCAAAGAATCAAAATGTCTTAACATTTTAGGTTTGGTTTGTTTTACGGCATATCAACCTTGGTGGGTCATTTAATGCCAACAAAGTTTTGAAATAAATTCATTCTTAATGAATACTCGATTTTTATAAACATATTTTTCTATTTAACTCCTAGATAGAACCCTAACAGGTAATACCACTCCAGGTCAGAGTGGACCTAGCAGCAATGGTGATAAAGGGTGTTCTACTTTCTCCAGAACTGGAACCTCACTATCAGTTAAAGTTTAACAGTAGCTGCCCGACCAAAGATCAAAGTGTAGTATCTGTGCACAGAACCTGCAAAAGCTTCTCGACAGATTCCAGGGGGCCAACCCTCCCCCTCCAGTTGTTGCACTGTGAGAGTAACTCAAGCAATGATGATGATAATTAATTTTAACCTGTCTCAAATGATAGTTACAAATTAGCTAGGTAAGCTATATGTAACAAATGTTATAAAAGGCTAAAGTAGAAAGTTCATCATCGTTTTTAACTAATAAGAGGAAGTAAAACATTCGTTCTGGGAGGACTTTTATACTGTGCCAATTATAACAATAAAAGAGGAAAATTTTCAATGTCTTATTCATTGTGTTTCTGGAACTCTTTGAATGTAAATACATTTTTTTTTTTTTAAATTTAAAAAAAAAAATTTTTCCTTCATAAGAGCAGGTAACTATGGCACAGCTTAAGGGGTCAATCTAGAGCAGTGGTTCCCAACCTTTTTCTATCCCCGCACCCTTAAAAGAGTTTTGCTCTAACCTCACACCCCTACAATTTATACATTTGTTCAAAAATATAGAATGTGAATCTATACTACAGTTTTATTAAAAGATTATATATATTTCACTCTCTAAATAATAATAATAATAATCTGAAATAAAGAAATGAAAATATAAATAATATTAGTTACAAAAGAAAAAAATTTAATCTAAATTTGAACAGACACTTCTTGCTCCCCCTAGAATGATGCGAGCACCCCTGGTTTGGAACCCCTGATCTAGAGGATTCATTGTTTCAGACTATTCACCAAAATGTCATGAAATATTTGTGCTGGGAAGAAATTCCATATAATTCGAAGTTGATGTCTGAAATTTAGACGTGTTCATCTAAAAGACCGGAAATCTATTGATAAGGAGATAAACATTTAGCTGTTAAAATTATTGAACCCAGTAAGTATTTACACAATCCATTCATCACGGGTAAGATGACCTAATGTCACAATGAGAATCAAACTAGCTATTCATCACTAATGCAGGTCCTAGCTTGCTAACCCATACAGGATGAAAATTATTGAAGTATTTATTATAAATGGCTTGCCCAAGTTTTTGTAAAGACAAAACCAGAAGGCAGAGGAAAATATGTGTATATTATTCACAAAATATATATATGTATATATTCTGTAGGTGATGATAGCTGAGCTATTAAAGGCCCCGACTGATAATGAATTGATTGGGTTTCTATCCCAGCTGTAGATAGCTTACAAATGTCTAGCCACACTGAAGAGACGGGATACATTGAAACACAGTGTCTGTGGATGACTAAATATATATATATATAATGTTTATGGTTGGCACTATTATACTTGAAAAAGCAGTAGTAATCCAACGTACAGTGTTATTAGAAGAGTGCTCAATAACCGAGATTGATTTAGGTACAAATCTTGCCAAGTATTTTTCAAGTTTTGACTTAAAGTGCTTATCTCCAAATTAAAATAAAACAATCCGACAAAAGATACATTACTTTCGAAGCCAATAATCAACTTCATCAAATTACTAGGCTTCGATTTTGGGTAGTGTCCTTACTTTTCACCGATTAATGAACAAGATCATAAAAGAAAACCACAAAGATACGCTTCCTTATCTTAATATTATCATTGGGGTGAGATTGAAAGATAAAATAAGAATCTTGAAAATTTTCTGAAAGTTGTAAAAGAAAGAAATTTTACCTTTAATATTGCTAAAACTACTCAAAGTATTACCATTGATATTGTGGGGGATATTGCATAATTAAACCTGGTCCAGAACAAAGGAAGTCATTACAATAAATGCACCCCCCCCAAAAAAAAAAAATATGGAGAGACTTAATAGACAGGGGAATGTTTACATACTACACAAAATGGATATCCAAATTTTCTGATAAAATACATCCCTTAACGTTAATTGGACCCCACTGAATAAATTAGTTCTCCACACTTTTGAATCTAAAATCTTAGCTATGTAGAGTAACGGGCGATTGTATAAAACTTACATTTCAAATTAGATTGTGATGTTTCAGAAAATGCAATATCTGTGGTACTTAGTCAAAATGGGAGGCTCGTTTATTTATCAAATTCTCTTGGATGCAAAAAGGTATATAATATCATTAAGAAGTTTTTGCAATGATCACTGCGATACATAAATGGGGGTATCTTTAGTTTTGATGCCACTTCAAGATATATATTGATATCAGGTCAGAGTCTTATGTATGATAACCGAAAACATATTAAAATAAATCATGCTAAAATAAAGGAATGGAGCTTATTGAAATAAGTTTGCTACAAAATATTGATCTAGAAAAAATAACGTGTCTGTGGATGTTTTTAGTCCTATTCATTTTGGTTCAACTCTTGGAATTTACACGAGGAATTATATCATACAGGAATATCAAGGCTTTTGCATTTTGTAAGATCAAGAAATCTCCCCTTTTCAACTTATATCTATAAGAAATACGTTTGTCATGCAGCTATAAGAGGTCCACAGAGTGTTAACTCTGGTTCTTATAAAACACTGGGTTACTTAAAGGATAGTACCCAAGGCGAAATACTTCAGTTAGGAAAACAACAAATGCGTTAGTTACATTTATATAACTTTATTATAACAGGAGAACGAAGTTCCCCAGGCTATTTAATGTCACAAGTGTCAAAACATACACAATAGTGTTAATACAAAGTGGTAACCACTTACTGTAAGTAGAGGCTGTGGCGTCTGGTATGCACCATAGGTGTCTGTTGGAGAGAGAGGACAAGCACGTCCAGGCTTGTTCAGTGGCATCGGAAGAAAGGGTTCTCTCCTTGGATTCCTGTGTTACATGACCAAAATAGGGTCTCCTGGCACAGGAGATTCACCAAAACCCTCAGACAAGGAGACTGCCCTTACACAGGGTTTGTGCTGAATTACAGCCTTAGTTCTACAGACCTCCCGAAGATACACTGATAAAAGGTACTGGATCGATGGAACATATTGTTGATTGTAAGGGTCCTCACTCAACAGCGACTCTTAAGTCTTCTTGTTATTTGTTAACTACCTTTTCTTTACCTAATCTGTTCCCCACAGGTAGGATGTGACACAGAGTAGCAAATATTGGGCATACAAGTATCAAACTCTCTATTCAGTAGTAATGTATATGCTAGAAGAGCTTGCTGACCATTAAACTACAATGGGATGCCTCCCTTTTTTACTCAATCTGTTTGCCACGGGTAGGATTTGAATCAAAGATGACAGTTTTGGGCCACCCTGTTGGTGGGGTGTTAGAATGCACCTCTGCAGAGGGGTAAGACTCCCCCAATGGGGCCACCTGTTGGCCGTGGGTGGTGACCCGTGATGCTTAAGGATAGAGCCCAGGTGGATAAGCAGTTCATGACATGCAATACTCCACTTTGGCCCTATCTTGGGCTAGACGGGCGGTCGGAGAGGCCCCCCCCCCATCAATCGGCTGGTCACGTCAAGCCCTAGCACCTATATGATTTTCCCAACCCTATTGCCCTTATGGCAAGCCCCAACCCCTTTTTATCATATGGGTGCTAGAAGGCGGTGGCTGCGGGTCTACATGTCCTGGGAATGACGTTAAACTCTATCTGATAGTGAGGTTCCAGTTTTGGAGGTTTGGGGAATGTGAGCACCCCTTCATCACCATTGCTCCCTGGTCCACTCTGACCCGGAGTGGTAGTACCTGTTAGGGTCCCATCTATGGGTTAAATAGAAAAATGTATTTATAAAAAAATTGTATTATCCATTAAGAATTGATTTATTTCAAAACTTTATCGGCATTAAATGACCCACTGAGGTTGATATTCCGTAAAACAAAAAACAAACAAACAGTTTTGGGCATGCTGCGACGATTGAACTAGCTGTTCAATAGTAATGGATCAAACCAAGTGCTACTGTTTTTTTAAGAACAAAAAAAAAACACTTTTATATGTAAACCAAAAGAAATTGCAACATGAATAATTTTAAATTTTCAATACTGAGCTTCTTTTTATTGTTACATTTTAATAGGGTAAAAGAAAGAGAATGGATAAAATGAATACATTTTCTACCATTATAACTCAACATGTAAAGAAGAGCTTGCTTTTAGAAAAATGAAATTGTTTCAAACTACTCATGAGTTTAGGGTTACATTTTTTAAATATCTTAAATGGAGTTATTTATCCAACCCATTCACCATGGGTAGGATGTGTCACAAGTATGGAACACCCAGTGAGAATCAAACTTGCTATTCAATAGCAATGGATCTGTGAGAGTAGCATGCTAACCAGTTATTCTGCTGCTGATTAGTAGTAGTAGTAGTAGTATAGTAGTAAAAGAAAAGAAGAAATAAAGAATGAAAAACGAGGGGAAAGAAAAAAATATTTTGGATTGATGAAAAATTTTTAAAAATGAAGAAATAGGAGAAGAGAAAGATATGAGAAAGAACGAAAAAAAAAAATGAAAGAAAAAGTAAAGCAGGGAAGGAAAGAGAGAAGGGAAACTGGCAAAAATAAAGAAAGAGGAGAGAAAAAACATGAGAGAAAAAAAGCTGGAACATTCTTGTCAAACTCCAGAATCTTCATATCATAATCTGGAGCCTTCACAGAACTTTCAACCGAACCCTTTATTCAACCCACTGGGGTAGACTGTTTTCATTCAATTAACAGTTTCACATGTTAAGCTATGCAAAGCATTCTATGTCATTCATTGACCTGGGTCAGGATTGAACCTTCAGCCTCCAACTTACAACTGTATTAACTCAACCCCTATATCCATTGCACCATGTATCCAACTGAAAGTGAATTTTTTTTAACTTATAAACCTAATGTTCTTTTGACTTAGAATATTTAACTTTATACTTGGGTATTTTTTTTACCTTGACTCATTGTTTTTTTTGTAATCTAATCAAACATTAATTATTGGTTCCCATATCTTATTATAATGGAGATAGTGTGTTTTTCTATCTGTAACCGAAACTATATCACTACTCAAGTCACAATTTCCTAAATTATTTACATCAAATTCTCCATGATTTCATTCTTTTAAACCTTCAATTATTAATAAAATTGATACACATTATTAATACTGTTGACCATATCTACGTACTAATAACATGTAATTGTATATATATATACAACAAAATAGCGGTTTACAGTTTGAACACGAAGGCTAATTTGCATATTGATATTTAAAATTTAATTTTAATAAATATATGCTTAGTATTATTGATTTCTAATTGTTTAGTTTTATCTTAATGAATATGATCAAAAATCTCAGGGATAAATCTTAAAAAGAAAATTATTTACAAGAAGAAATAACTGTAATTTTATTCATTACTTCCCATTTTAACTAAATAGTTAAATTAGAAAAATTTAGTAATGAAAGATGGAAGAGTAAGTTTCAGTTGTTCTATTTTTCGATTATTTCTTTTTCAAATCTTTTTTTTTCATTCTTATTTAGTTAGTCTTTCTAATTTAATATGATATTCTATTACATTAAAACTTAAAAACTTGCACCCGGAGGGTGCATATATTTGCTAGTTTAATTAATTTCTATACTTAAGCTATAGTAACCTCTTAAGTAGACCAACATAAGAACTGATTCTTTGAGATGTCTTTTTCTCCAATGTACTTCCCTATCTATTATCCTCCTATTATTTATATCCCTCCCATAAGAGCAGATGATTTCCCTTTTCGTTCCATCTAATGTCAGCCATAATCTTTCTAATTCCCCTTGTACCACTGTTTTCAGTGTTCCTCTAGTCTTACTTTCAAGCAGTGACAACAGCGATGTTGATCCCGTTCGACACGCAATCAATCCCTGAAGTGAAGGATACCTCCATCAGATTATCATCATGTCACTCTAGCAACATAGATATCCATAACAACCTCTCGCCAACCATCCCTATCATTCATTGCCATGGGCAGGTCTTCAGTATCTGCACAGAGTTGGTCAATGTAGGTCTTTGCTGGATGGCCCGCACTGGCATTCCTATGTACCGGCTTCCACAGGAAACGTTGCTTATGAGTTCGTCCTTGCTTCTCTAGCAGTGCCCAGCAGGTCTTGTTCGTCTCACTCGAAGGTTTCTGTTATAGGGGGCAAGTGACCGTACAGTTGTTTTCTTGTGTGGTGCTGCTTCCACAATTTGTTTTGGAATGCATGCAGAATTCTTGTGCAGCTACCATCTAGCTTATTCTCTAGGCATTTTGTTAGGGTCCAGGTGGTGCAGCCATATAGTAGCACTTATACGACTACAGCTTGGAACTTCAGCCAGCACTTTTCCAATCTAATATTTGTTGTGTCAACTTGTTACTCTGCAAATTCTGCAGTAGAAATACTTGTCTAAAAAAAAAAACAGAAAGTAAAGTTGCTTTGAAATGTGTCAAAGGTGAATTAATCCAATAAATTATCCAGTCAGTTGATTAAAGTGTGAAGTCTGTTTTAATCAATACATAGAAGTGATAGATTAGATTATATTAAAGTAAAAATATTAAGTTGAAATGTATCTCTTTGTCATTTTTAGGGATAAAATTTCATAAAAATAAAAGAAAGAGCTATGAATAAAACTTTGAATCTTTGGAAGAGTTTTTAAAAATTCAAAGTGCTTTGTATTTTGTTTTAAATATCTGTAAACTGTATATTTAGTTTTGCATTTCTTCTGTTGAACTATTAGTCACAATAGTTTCTGTTTGTTCATTAGTTCTTTAATAATATTAAATAGGACATAAGAACATTATTGTACAACTCAAGAAATCCTTATCTCTTTTAGATTTCCCCATCTGGTTTTATCAACTCCATCCTTTGTTGTGGCACATTTGGCAACAAATTTAATGGCTGGAATACACTTTTGACTCTAAAATAAAAAAAAGTTAAAAAAAAAAAATTATAGAGTTTCACAATTACAATACCTTCTGAAAAGCAATTAAAACATTGAAGGGGTCTGTAAAATTATTTTATTTCCAGTGTAATGTTTCATTCTTGATCCTACAAGCATTTTTAAACACAACTGGGAAGGTTTTGGAATGCTGAAAAAGATACTGATAATGATGTTTTATTTATCATATGTGAACATGTTGTGATGTTATGTGAATATGTTGCATCACTAAAGTTTTAAAGAGATCTTTTTGTAACTTAAACTGGGAAGTTTTGAATTTGTCTTATTCTGAAATCAATTTAATATTAATATATCTATCATATTCAGTGTAAAATAGTAAATTTATAAAACGGAAAAATTTGGACCTTGTGCAACAGGGGTATATCACACAAGTTTGCTTATAAAACAATCTTTTCTTTATTTATTTAAAATCAACTGTTATACTAAAGTTTTAGAAGTAATAAAGCAATTTTATTTCTTATGGCCAGGATATATCGCACAAGATCAAAATTTGAATGTAACTTGTACTAAAGTGCATCTCATTCTCACACCTATATTTCTCATGTATATTTGGGTGACACAAGTTGCTTGTGAGGATTAAAATTTTTAAAAACAATAAACTCCCATGAGCCTTTACTTTACATGTGCGAGAAAAAGGACCCCACTTCTGACCCCCTACGTTAATCACTCGGCCATTTGTGTTTAGGCCTTAACTGTGTCTGGTCGCTACTAGTGGCCAGGGAGATATTCCTTTGCCACAGGTGGCTATGACCGGGAATAAGGCCTAAGTCATAAAACCACCTGTCTTTGTCTCTTTCTTTTTGTTCCCTGAATTCCTTCCAACTACCTTTTTAACTTAAAACACCAAACCTCTTGTAACTCCATATGCTCTCCATACCAAAAGGGTTAAACAAGTGATTACAATTTTATCAGATCATCAATATTTGTTGGTTATGATTACCACTTTGGAGCAAAGTAAATCTGTTTATATTTATAAACTGAGGAAATCAGTTATGAAAAGAAAAATTTAAGTTGGAGTAATAGAAAAGATAACACTGAAAAATATTGTTTATCAAATTTGATTATATTTCTAACTATTAAATTTGACCCTCTGTTTGCTAATGAAATGGGGGAAGATAAATTAAGAAAGTGACATGTACTTTATCCATTATAACTTTGTTAACCGAAGCGCTAAGGAAAATAATATGTACAATAGAAAAGGTCTCTAATTTTTTAAAATGCTGTCAATGTTCAATTAAATGACAAAAAAAATGAGAGCAGCTCTGATAATCTTTTAACAAATACAAATAGAATAGACATCATACTTGATATATGTATTTGTTGTGATCTTTTCAAGTTTAATTATGGCTACTTAACCTAAAAATTGAAAGTTTTGTAATAAAGATTATGAACTTAAGTAGGCAGACAAGTAAATTCTATTAAAAATAAGAACTTTACGAGAGAATAATCTTAGAGAACGCATAAGAATTTCTCAAAGTTAACTTAAGGATATCAATTACTTCAAGGGTTGGATTTTAGCAATAATTTTCATCTTTCTCAAAATGGAATAGAAAAATAACGATTTAAGTTAAGAATGTAATGAACTTGGTTTTCAAGTCAAGGGAGATAACTGCTTACTGCAAAATCAGATTGTAAGGGTTATGTTTCCTGACTCGCGAACGAACAAAATTAAAACTGAATATATTTTGAAGTTTTTGCACTTTTTTCTTTATAAATCAACAAATAATGAAGATTAAGACATTATTCCAATAAAAATAGAAATTTTTCATATTGTTTTTAACAGTTAAATCAAATCTTCTAAAGTAACACTAACTCACTGGATTACACTTTTTTCACTCACCTGTGAAAAATGTTTTTACAAAAGGCAGACAGAAAATATCACTTCTGAATCAGAAATATTTTCGTATTAAATTTTACAAACTTAAAGAATTAGTGCTAAAATTTAAATAATAAAAAGAAATTAACTGATTCGTTTGTAATATTCACCTACTAAGATAAACTGTTTGAAATAAGGCTTTCTGAAAGTAAGCAACAAGTGTCCACTTGACACTTGTTGAAACTGGAATGAATTAAGTTTAGTTTTAAGTTTTGTTATATTTTACCGAATTCAACTGAAATATTCCCGAAATAATCCCCTTTTCATATTTTTTACCTTTTTTACAATAACTAATGAAAGAAATATACAGATTATATTAAAGCACCTATCTACCACATTTCATTTGCAACTTTTATTAAATACGAAAATACGCCATAGCTCCGTTTTGAAAGTTAGGCGGGATTTGCAGATATTTGGACTTGTGATCAAAACAAATCTTTTTTCAAATCTACTTATTGAAAGGTTTGAGAATATTTTTCCCATCCAGGTAAGTGAATTTGAAAGACAATTTTCTGGATAATTCAAACAAAGTTTCATACTAAATTTTAATAAGGACTTTTTCTTGTAAAAATTATTTCTTGCTACTACTCAGCGTGAAAATTAAGGCACTAATTTTTTTAGTATAAAAGTTAATTGTTACCCTTTAATTCTCAAATTAATGTTTTTAAAAACATTGTTCTGCATCATAGTCTAAAAATAAATTGCGAATTAAAGCACTCGGTAGATTTGAATTATTTTGTTTGGTGAGTCCAACCGAAGGATAATTTTCTCGAATATTTTTTCTTTTACTAATTTTAATTTCCCTTTTTTTTCTTTTCTTTTTCTTTTTTTTCTTTTTTTAAGGATTTTAAAATGAAAACTTTGCAAATATTATTTTCATGAATGAAATCACCGAATTGAGGAAAGAAAAATGTGGTTAAAATAATTGCCTAACAGAAATAGTAAAAAAAAATGAATGAATAAATAATTAATTAATTGTCATAATAAATGCCAATTTGACGTCATGAGATAATATAATATATTATCTCACGACGTCAAATTGGCATTTATTAAATATATAATAAAAAGTTTAATTTTTCAAGTCAGTTACTTTACAGATTTGTGAAACAAATATCGACACGTTTTAAGTTTTTAAACAATTTAGATCAGAAAAAAAATTAATGAAATCTTTGATAAATGTGGGGAATCGGTCGTAATTATTTTACGCGTAGTCAGTTTTTACTTTATTTTAAAAAAATTAATTCGTTCTTAAATTTATTTATTGTTTTTGCAAGAAAAAAGCTCGAATTTTTGTTCAAAGTATTTTTGGTGTTATACAACAGACATTTAAATCAAGTGTCCATTGTTTGTTTACATTTGAACATTTAAAGTCAATGTTTATTGTTTGTTTACTTTCATTGATAAAAAGATTATGGTAACAATAATTTCAATTTAAAGACCGATTTAAAAAAAAAATTTTTTAATGATTTTAAAAAATCTGGTTTCGATAAATAACTGTCCTATATACGAATGGACTGAATATTTCGTATGATGACGTCATTTACCAGTGGAATCCAAGCACTGCAACACCGATGAAAGAAATGTATATGAATCGCAGGGAAGACGGTTGAAAAATACACCTTATCTTGTCACATTCCATGATCATGGTCAGCCAATCAATTTTTCAGTTGACCGTCGTGTATATTTAAGCAATAGTTGTGTATATAACTTTTAAGCTTTCATAAGAGAGCAATTAAAAAATAAAATTTCTAAAATAAGAAATTAGCTAACCCATTCACCATGGGTCGGATGTGACACAAGGTCTCAAGCCTAGGGATGGTCTTTGAACCTCTTTTTTTGTTTGCCCTGTGCCTGTCAATAATGAACATCTGGCCATATAGGATTGACAAAGGAGGCAAGATTCAGACATAACTGACACTAGATGGTGCTCAAAGATCAAATCCTTTGCAATATCTCTGTGTATTTTTTTTATTGTTTAAATAGTTATTTATGAATAATATATAAGATAAATTACATTAAAAAAAACTTAGGTTTTCTGTTACTACTACAGTTAGACGGAGCTTGTCAACCTGGGAAGGCAGTTCATCAAGGGGAAGAAAAGACCTGATTTTAAATCTCCACAGTCTTGTGGCTATATAAAAAAATATATTTTTTAAATCTATTGAAGTAAATCCAGATAAAAATGCCAGAATGAAGACCTTAAGACTAGACTAACATTAACCTCTTTTTAGCAATTCCTGGCTCCAAATGTTCAGCATTCTCTTGGATCTCATCTGTATGGCCATGATGAATACCAAGATTTTAATAAATCCTCTCTCTAGAAGAAATACACTCTGATATAAAACCTGAGAGTGATGAGCCCATAGTCTTTGTTAAGGTATCTATCTAGAACACGTGTAAAACCTTCAGCTATAACAGCATCCCTTAATATAGGCTGGCTCTTTTTGGATATATGTTATTGAAACTTAGGGATTAACTTGGCACTCTTTGATCCTTTTCACCCCTGGATAGATTACTCTGTTATGTAAAACATTCATTCTTAGTCTGCAACTGATAACCATAGACATAGTACACTAATGTTCTGACATGGTGTTGCAGCTCATCTTTGACCTCTTTTTGCCACCAGGTCAAATTAATGAGGCTGGTGGATTGGCCACCTCCTGTCTCATTTTAATCTCCTTGTTATAACAGAACCTTCCTTCAAACTTTTTTTTAATCAAGTCTTCTGGTGTCAGGATAGTCAAAAAAGGGCAGGTTTTTGGATTGTACTGGAAACCCATAAGCTACTTATTTACACATGGCAGTAAAGGTAAGATGCCTATTAGTAATATTCCTCAGCAACCAAAGAGAAAAAAAAATAATAAAGATGTATCACTGAAAATACTTCATTTTGGAATCTTATCAGAACTTATGAATATTACTACTAATTTGTCAACAATGCTGCATGGAATAAAGTTGGGAGAACGTTTTGTTGTAAAAGAATAGTGATAAGAATCCTTTCTTATAATGACAGTTTTGCTAGCCAAAAGTTAAGGACTTAACAGGTGACTACCATATATACTTGCACCCCTAATTTGTGGTTGTCAAGGTGGGTATTTGCAGTTGGTCCGCAAATGGGTTGCATTATAATCTGGCTAGTTACACACTATATTCTAACATAAAATATTTTTATTTACGAATATTAGATCTAGAACACTTTAGACTGTGATGCATAATGCAAACACATAGAAATAAGGGTTGTGTTTCTTAGTACTATAATTATAAATGAGTCTGCAATCACTGATCATTGCAACTTAATGATAAATAAAAATTATAGTAGTGTTGTTTTACATTTATGTTGAATGGATAGGTCACACCACTGATTTTGGTGAAATTTTTGCTTTAAAAAATGTGACCTATCTATGAGTATATAAAGTATCTTATAATGACTAATATTTTCCCTATTTTCTTTTTCAGTTAAGATGTCAGCTCAAGCCCAACGGGAACAAGAAGCTGAAATTGAAGATGAGACGTTTGGTCCTCTCCCAATTGCAAAACTAGAAGTAATTTTCTGTTGCATTTTTTCTTATTTACAAAGAACCTGTTTATATCTTGGAATAATTAGGGATTTCATTTTTAAAAATCAAACTTTTAATGTAATGAAAGATCCTTATTTTTATTCAATTTTTTCAGGTTTAAAAATGTTATTAATATTTTTTCGAGTAATGAAACATTTAATGAATCCCTTAAACAAAGTTTCTATCTTTTCAGTAGAATAATTAGAAGAGGATAAACACACACTTTTATTTTTCTCATAATCATTATTTTACTGATTTTAGTTGAATTAGTGTTTTTAATATTTTCCAATTATTTTTAAGATATGAGTAAACAAGTTTCATGTTTTTATTAATGGGTCCTGTGGTAGTCACATGGGTAGTCAGTCAAGAATTGAATATGTTTTAGTGGTCTTTCTCTGTTCTTAGTTTGATCATAATTTTACATTGGTGCAAAGAATGACTATTTTCTCATTTTTTTTTTAATTTAAATTTATTTCATTGATAACTATAAGTTTTTAATATGTAGCAAAAAAGATAGAAATGGAGAATAAAATGCCAAATTGTTATTTTTTGTATTTGTGAAAAAAAATTCAATTGAAGGTCTATTTTGTATATATTCATATTTCTTAAGAAGATCTTTGTATGTCAAAATTGATCTAAAAATGTCACATTAAAAACACAGGATTGAATAAATTAATCATTATACATCAGAAAAATATATTCAATAGCTTTAATGTTAAATACAGTCACATAAATTGATGGTTGATAAACTAATCTCATAAACCTATGTAGTGAGTTTGTCACTCACTGGGTGTCTCATTATTGTGCCTCCTATGTCTACAAGCAATAGCTTAGGCTACTATAGATTATTAGATTTTTTTGAGTACCATCCATAGTTAGTAAACAAGATTTGCAGATCAGTGTAGTGTATTAGGTTTGATCCTGACTGCTCTATTATCTGGTAGTGTGCCAAACTAAGCTTTCTAAATATCTACAACCAGTTTTACCTCCAAGAGTGTTGATCAGAATCTTTCTGTTTCTACTTTAAAGCTTATTAAAAGAAACCAGAAAAGGGTTCATATTAAACTTCTGTGAGCAACTTCCTTTGACAATACCAAAGGATTATAATCTAATTTCAGATTATTAACTTGATGTTATATATATGAGATGGCCATTGTTTCTGTTGAAGATACATGTATTGTAACTCTTCAGCCAACAGTGGAATATATATATATACCAACTCCTCCGCATGAGCAGGATGCAACACAAGGTCAATTTCTTAAGCTGAGTTTAACAGATTTGAATTTATAGTTTTCCTTCTCCTAGATTGGTTACCTAGCCATGGTTAAAGAGCCCAGTCTGCCCTGCTATTTACCCATAGCTGGGGGGGTGGATTCATACCTTTCCCAAGGGTATTAGCACTATGTGAAATGCGAACAGCTTCGTCCAGGAATTGAACTCGGGTCAACAAGTCCATTTCCTAAGGGTCTAACACTACATGAACATATAGAAATTTTGTTGGTTTTCCCTCAATCTATATTACCTGAAAATAATTGTTTTTTTTTTCTTTAGAAATTCTTCATTTCTAAATTTGATTTCTTTGATTCATGAAAAAAGACATTTTACATATTTTTTTAGAGATGGGAGGTTTAACTAAAAAAACAATTTTTTCCACTTTCATCTGTACACCGGAAACCACACCAACATTTTTTTTTATGAAATTGAAACTGTTTGGTGTAGTGCTATTACTACTGAACAACCATATCCAAGGAAACACAGTTGAAAAAGACTTTCAGATTTAAATAAAAAAATTAGATTTTATCAACATTTGTACTATTGTAAGAGGAAAAATTGAAAAACAATATGATAAAAATATTTAATTGACTAATTTTTAGGAATAAATGTGAAATCTATTTGTTTACGAAAAAAAAGGAAATACAATAGACACTTAGGAAATGTATTTTATATTTTAGCATAGAATGTTTTCAAATGGGGGAGAAAAGAAAAAAAAAGGAAATATAACATATCTATTTGTTTCAGTTATCAAAGTTAAATATTTGGAAAAAAAACAACTTTTTGTGATGAAAGTAAATAAATGATTTATCTCCCTAAATATCTAATCATTATTATACAAGATAATGAATGGTTTCCTTAGAAAAAATAAAATACTAAATTAAAAACTGAAACTAAAGTTGAGGTTTAAAAATAACCAAAATTGATACCAAAACCAACACCAACTCTACATATTTTTTAAAAAGATTTCATATGTGACATGTTTATTTTATTTGTTTACCAACGTTTTTTTCAGAGTCATGGAATCAGTGCAAATGATGTGAAAAAAATGGAAGAAGCTGGTTACTTCACAGTTGAATCTGTTGCTTTTGTCCCTAAAAAAAGTCTTTTAGCAATCAAAGGTATCAGTGAAGCAAAGGCAGATAAAATATTGGTGAGTATTTTGTTCTCATAATTATTCTTCATAATTAAAAATAAGAAAATGTTTTTAAGAAAGAAAACAATACAAATCTTACACTAAAAAAAAAGTGTGATCTTACCAAAGAAAGGTATTTTTTTGTCAAACTCCTTTACAATATGTTATAGTAAATTAAAGAAATCAACAGTTTGCCTTAGTGCATAAGACAATTTTATTTATAAGAGAAAAAAAAAATGAAGTTAGTAGTAGTAGTAAAAACAGCCAGCCAAGAAGATAGACTTCTGAAGTGGAAAGAACACTTCAAACATCTTTTTTCCATTTCACAAAAAGATAATTTGTGAGGCTTTCAATATTTTTCTCTTGAGTTTTGTGCAAATCAAAATTTCTTTTGCTTTTTATTTTCAATTTCTTTTTGCCTTTTATTCTTTCTTGATATTCAGATTGAAGCTACTAAATTAGTCCCCATGGGTTTTACAACAGCAACAGAATTCCATCAGAAACGGTCAGAAATCATCCAAGTCACAACAGGATCCAAAGAACTTGACAAACTTTTACAAGGTATTTTTTAATTTTCAGTCAAATGAGATTCATTTAGACCAGTGGTTCTCAACCTTTTTTTTTTTTTTTTACTTATTTGATTTTTACCCTTTGATTTTTATTTAACTATGGTGGACCACATCCCATAGCTATTTGATGTCTATAGTCCGGGTGGTGAGGCATATGGGCCCTGATTAAGAACCACTGATTTAGATGATTATAGTAAAAGAAGTGGTGAATGCCCCATTTTATATATAATTTTAAAGTTTTTAATTGATTTGCTGTGTTCTCTTTATCAGGTGGAATTGAAACTGGTTCTATCACAGAAATATTTGGTGAATTCCGAACAGGAAAGACCCAATTATGTCATACATTAGCAGTAACCTGCCAGGTAAGTGTCTATTTCTAGTCCTCTTTATTGAGAGAAACTCTTCCTCCTCCCAAAAATAATTTCATTCAAGTAGATTCTTAATTCTATGGAATGATGGTAAAATTAATTCTATCAATTAATGATTCTAAAAACCATCTTCTAAGAATTCATCTTTTCTTTATGTTTTGTAAATTTTAACCACAGCTTTTATTTTGATATTTGTGTCATTCTATTGGCTGATTTCCCTTTTTGTCTCCCAATGCAGAAAAGACCAAAATGAGCCATGACAATTCTGCATTTGCCAAAATTCCTTCATATTATGTATATCATCAGTTTTTGCATCCATTGTGCAATCAGTAAATAAGAAGGAAATACATTTTATGTGTTTGCTGCTTTTATCAACATTTGTTCAGTAAATCCAAAGTCTGTTTGGATGGATCTATAAGTTTATTAAAGCAAAAATCTATTATGAGAGTTTACAGTAATAAACTTCTATTCTCATCAAAAATGTAAACATTTAGATAATGACTTACTCTGCTTCATATGTAGGTTTTTCTGGGATTAAAAAATTGTTAAAAGTTAGAATTTTCTCATGAAAACACATGGATTTTATTGTTCTCAATTCATTTATTATCAAGGTTTAACCCAATTTGGATGGACTCACTAAAATCCATTCAACCGGAAACAAAAATGAATGTTTCATTCTTTAGACACAGTGTGACAATATAGAAATGATGGTTAATGTTTTGTCACCAGTCAGAATTTAGGTAAAGTACAGAACAATCAGCCTGGCCAGTTTACCTTTGATGATTAACTTGAAATCTCTTTAAATCATTCTCACACACACACACACACACACAAGTGTTATTTTTTGTATCTAATTCTAAACCTGAAACTAATTTCTAAGTCCGGCCAAATCAAAATCTGACAACCTTTTAAAGCATTTAATGATAAAGAATAATTAAAATGATGTTGATGAACTTTTTAAATTTTCTCCCAAAAAACAAAAAAGAAACTATCAATAATTTCAAATATGATTACACACAAACTTGGCACACTTATATTTTGCCTCTATTCAAAACAAAAAAATTGGGTAAAATATGAAACAGAACGTTCATATTTTTCATTAATTTTTCATTAATTCAAGAATTTAACTGCACACTATGAAATGAATTTATACGCACACACACATACAGATATACTACCTATACCAGCAGCTTATTTTTTCTCAGTGTTCATTTATGTAAGAATTGACTGTTTTCTGTTCAAATAGCTTCCTGTGGATATGGGAGGAGGTGAAGGAAAAGCCCTTTATGTTGATACAGAAGGAACATTCCGTCCTGAACGTCTTTTGGCTGTTGCTGAAAGGTTAGTCTAAATTCTTTTCTTTTTCTTTAAAATTTGTTTGAATTCTTTTTATCCAAGGAAAAAACTTATTTGCTGCTTATAAGTGAGTTTTTTAATTTTCAATTTGTTTTTCCTTCTTTTAAGATTTTATTCATCTAATATAATAATAAATTTTTAAAAAAAACGTCCTCACTTGTAATAAACATGTCACCTTTTTTCAAAAACAAATGCTGCTAATGAATTAGAACATTTTTCTCTATACTCTTTCTCATCTCCCATTTTATTTTGAAAAGATATCCATCACTTTCAGATAACATCAACTTCACCATCTCTACATACTGTTGGATTATTTACATATTTTCCTCCCATATATATATATATATATATATATATAATCACATTTGGAAAATACCTACAGGATACTCCATTATATGATTTTTTTATGTATGATGATAATCAATACTTGAACTAAAGCTATAATTATTAATTAAAATGATAATTACTATGAATTTGTTACATAAACCTATGATGCATATTTTATGTAATGCACACCAAAAGAAGAAAAAAAATGGTGTCTATATTTCATTATAGACTATGCCACTCTAAATGCTCAATGCCGTCATTTAATCAAAAGAATACTAAGAAGGAGATTAATAATCCAGTTTGCTTGCATTTAAAAAAACTGGTGAAAAAGGACAAATACAGGATTAAGACCACCTTCCTCCTGTATGAATCATATTGCAAACAACAGATTTTAAAAAAACATTTTTTTTTACAAGTTTTACTTTTCAAAAAGTTGGTTAAAAAGTACCAAAATATTTCTTCTTTTTTTTTAAAAAGCCTGGCTTCATTTGTTGATGCCAGTGCCTTCTTTTAAATCAATAAAGTTAATGCATTTATGAATGAGAAGATATTGAAATATTTTTCACTTGGTTCTTTATCCTTCTGGCAATGCAATAGAGTATGGCAAGTTACAACTAATTGAAGAAAAAGCTGTTCACACAGTGGATAACAAACGTGTGAGATTAACTTTGTCTATTTTAAGCCCCTCACAGCTGATCCTCCACCAAAGTACAAAAACTGATGGTTAGTTCATTATAAATGAGCAAAAGCACTCCGATTATAATAATAATAATGGGACTTTATTTGAATAGAATGAGCTATGAGATGAATATATAATGAACTTTGAAATATTCCATCATACAGGTGAAAAATACTGAAAAATTTGGTACAGCTGTGGGGGAAA
Organism: Doryteuthis pealeii; assembly: GCA_023376005.1. Classification (NCBI taxonomy): domain Eukaryota; kingdom Metazoa; phylum Mollusca; class Cephalopoda; order Myopsida; family Loliginidae; genus Doryteuthis; species Doryteuthis pealeii. The sequence goes on from CM042138.1 coordinate 54,976,468, forward strand.
TTTAGTAGGCAAAGAGGTAAAGAATTTCATGCTTACATTTTTCATTTAAAAAATTGTTGGAAAGAATGGAAAATTAAAAATTTCAATGAACATTAAATTTTTCCTATTTGATTGCATTTTCAAACTAGTCAAATAGAATATTTAGAAATGAAGACTCAAAATAAAACAAATGGTAACAATGTTATTATTGTTAGACAACAACTACAAATGGTCCATCAAGTGGAATTTATAAGGAGAAAGGAAAAACCCATCAGAGTTCATCATCTTAGCCATGTGATAATGTTCTCTTGACTTTTAGAACAAATAACTTTGTCACTGCACCTGAATATTTATTTACTTTAAATTGTAGTCATTGTTACTGTGATGAAGCCTTGTTAACTATTATTCAATTTTTTATTATAATTCTTGATGTCCTCTTAAATTTGTTTGCTTTTCATTGCAATTCATCAAATGACACTTTTATGGCTGTGAGTAAATAGTACAGATGAAGAATAAGTTCTTTACTTGATTTTTGTGTTTGCATTTTTCACAACTAAACAAGATACATTTTGATCTTTTCACTTTCATTTAATATTAAATTTGCTTTTTCTTGTTTGTAGATATGGTCTTTCAGGAAGTGACGTTCTTGACAATGTGGCTTATGCCAGGGCTTACAACAGTGATCATCAAACACAATTGTTGATGCAAGCAGCTGCAATGATGGCAGAATCAAGGTATGATATTTTGCAGCCTGTTCAGTATCCACCAAAAACATTGTTCAATTTTGTTGGCCATTAGTTTTGATCAAAACCATGGGTCAGGATTACAAAGGAAAGCTAAGAAAAAAAATATGGCTATCTTTATTGATGACAATATTTCTCAAGCTAATTCTGAGACGCTGTGAATGACATTTAAGATTGCTTGACATAGCTTTTTAGCCTAACGATGGAGGTGGGGAAGGACCTCAGCTCAGCCTGGTAGTCCTTTGTGTCCAATAGCCAGCTTACTTCTGGGGGAAAAACATGCTTTTCCACCTTGACCACCCAAGTACTGACAATTAAAAAAAAAAGATTCTTGTCTGCTGACCTGACTTCAGTTTGATAATAATAAAAATAATCCTTTCATTTCCATCAAGAAACCCTATTTTTATTTAGAAATTCATTTCTTTCTATTTTATTTCCAACCTTTTAAATTTTTCTGACCTTTCAACTTGCTATCACTTTTTTTAATGCCAACAGTTAATGAACCATTTTCAATTAATTTGTCCCATATTTTAACCCCCCCCCCAAAAAAATGTTGATACAGAATTCTAATGAGAGAATGTGTGCAAGAGTAGACTAACTTATTGATTGAATAATCCTTTTTTTCTCTCTTCTTTATAGATATGCTCTACTGATTGTAGATAGTGCAACAGCACTTTATCGTACAGATTACAGTGGACGTGGTGAACTCTCTGCTCGACAAATGCATCTGGCCAGATTTTTACGAACTCTTCTTAGACTTGCTGATGAGGTAAAATTTTCTTTTAACCATTTTGTAGCAGAGTTGTCTCCCTTATTTTGATTCCAATTGTTAAAAAAATTACTTTCTACTCAACAATTTAATTCTTTTTTCACAATTTAGTTTGGTGTTGCTGTTGTGATTACAAATCAAGTTGTTGCTCAAGTTGATGGAGCTGCCATGTTTTCTGCTGATCCCAAAAAACCAATTGGTGGAAATATTATTGCTCATGCCTCAACTACACGGTGAGTACAAATATGAAACTTTTCTTAAATCTTTGATAGCATTTATGGGCATTTTGATTTTTTTTTTTTAAACAAAATTCATTTAAATCTCTTTTCAGATTGTATTTGCGAAAAGGTCGTGGTGAGACACGAATCTGCAAAATTTATGATTCTCCTTGTCTACCTGAAGCTGAAGCCATGTTTGCCATTAATGCAGATGGAATTGGAGATGCCAAAGACTAAAAAAATTTTTTTTTCATTTTTTTTTTTCTAAATTTTTTAGTCCATGTAAAAAGATAAACCCCTCCCCACTTTTTGTATATAAAATTGGATTCTTTAATTTTCTGGTTTCTTTATTTTGTAAATTAAAATTCATAAGATGAGAATTGAACAATGAAAAACTTTTATTTCAATTTGACTTTAAACAAAAATTTTATATTCTGATAACTTGGGCTGCAATATTTGAGACAATCGAGCCATTTTGTGCAGGAATTTTCATGTTCATCCGAGCATAAGTTCCACCTGACTCTCCTTTAGTCAAATTTCCAGGATTCACGCAGCAACAACCATCCACATCCTATTGTTGAAAAATATGAAGAGAGAGTGAAAGGAAAAGTAAGGGCGGAAAAAAAACAAACAGCTGGAATAGAAGAAATGAAAGAAAAACTTACCATAACAAAATATCTGAATTGTGATGGAACAATAAGGACATGTGGCTTGAGAGGAAGTTGAAAGTAGTCAACATGATCAAAACTGATCAAAATCTCTTCAGGTGGCGGATATAATGGATAAAAACTAGAAGGGGAAAAAAAGAAGATTCAACTTTATATAAACAATAAGTTTGATTTTAGAAAGAACATTATTTAAAATCAAAATCTTTAGGAGCTTCACTAAAAAAAAAAAAATCTAGGTCATTTTATTGACCTTAAAAAAGTGTTTCTTACCTTTGTTGAGAAAACAAATGGTGAATGATTCGTTTGAAGCGATTTGTATGAATTGTGCTGAAAAGAAAATGAATTATAAATGGCGACTTTTCAACCAATTGACAAACATGTTTTACTATGCAATATCAATACTGAATATGCTTACATTATATTTTTTTATTTTATGAATAAAGATTAGTTGAGCACGAATAAGATTTCATTCTTAGAAACTTTTTTTATTATAATAGTGACATTAAATAAATATAAGAAAAAAATTGCACAAACCTGGCATGAACTTCCGAATTACTTAAATGGAAAATAACATCTGTGGACATGATACCAAATACAATTCCATTTATCGTCAATAAACTTGGATTAGGGACAAAATGCATGAACTGGAGAGGAAAAAAAAAAAAGTTTTAGTGAAGATTTGAAAATTCTTAATAAGAATTATTTTATATAATTTATGAATATTTAAAGGTTTCAGTGATTGTTGGAAAACATTTTTAAAGAAAAGAATGACTTCCACTGAGAAATATTTGTGAAAGTAATTTTATAGCATATAACTTAAGTAAAAATGATTAATTTCAAAGAAGAATAAAAAGTTTACACTATTAAAATGAATTTAATGTTGCTTAACTACAATTTTATTAAAAGGATAAAAATCAATTTTATTCTCACAGTGAGTGTACATGTCACCACATGGACTAATGAGGATTGATGGTAATTCCTGAAGTTTTAATAAAATGAAAAAAGAAAAAAAAACATTCACCTTGCTCCTAATTTCACATTCAAATGGAGGTTGGGGGTATGTCACAATACTATGAATGTCTCGGTGTGATGGAACCAGAATCATGTGACAATGAAGCCTGGAAGAATGAAAGTTGATAAACGAATTTATCCATTTCAATTATCTTTTTATTTTGTTTTCTTGAACCTCTACAAACCAAACCAAAAGCAAGAAGAGGTGCAATTTTTGGGATTAGAAGAAAATCCTGTTATTTTATAAGTCAGTTGATACAAAATGCTATCTTCAGTCAATGAAAAACATAATATTCATAATACTAAACTGCATGTTTCTTTGATGACTAAGCAAAATTTAATGGAACTTTTTACTCATCAAACCATAAATTACATCTTGGAATGACTAAGACGAGGGAATTATGAAATTGTTTAAAAGATGTCAGAACATGAAACAAAATGATAAAAGTTTTTTTAAGTTTATTTTTTTTTTTTTTTTTTTTTTTTTTAACTGAAAAACTTTTTGGACAACTAACAATTTATTTTGGTTAATTTGCGAAAGGGTTTGAAATAATGACAGAAAATATGATAGAAAACAGTTTTGAAAAATCATCAAAAATAAACTTAGTAATTAACAAAAACATCAAAATGGTCAAAATCTGTCTTAGATGAAAGATTGGAAATATTTTTACCAAAAGAATTTTCAGAATATGTAGAAAATTGTTAAAAATTCACAAAACAGAAAAAAAGAAAAAATGTCCAACTCACTGTTCAGCAACATTTTGAATTCCTTGTGTCAATCGGTCAAACATCTTCTTGTAAGTTTCACTACTCAAATTCTAGAGGGGGGAAACAAAAAATTAAAAGTCAATAAATGTCTATAAAAATCCTTAAGAAAATGAAGAGGTAGGTGAAGTGATTTACTTACAGCAATTCCTTCATGTTCTTCATCAATAAATGGACCAAGCTGGAATGTATAAAAGGATGGAAATAATAATTTTAATGAATAATATTTATATTGTCATTAATGACAAATGGTTTCATAGTGGGATTATTTGGGCAAATCTGACAGGGAAGACCAAGTGGATAAATACAGATATTCATATGCTAAAATAGGAGATCACAAAGAGTGCAAGCAAAAGCTAACAGAACTACGATTAAGAAGAGTTTGCACAACTAAGATCAGTCATTCTTCCAAATGGACATAGGAAACTTAATATCCTTCTTATATAATTGCATAAACTGGAGGTGAAAAAGAGAGAATAGATAATTTGTAAAGACAGCTAGAGGAATGGTTGATTCAACTTAGGGATTTAGACATGAGTAAAAAGGAAATGCACTCTTAGAAATAATAGAAATAATGATATTGCCAACTAAGTTAATGTTTCTTACATCTGAAGAATCAAAGACCTGCAATGTGTACATTAAAAAGTTTGATTCATAAAGCTGAGCCCATCATTTGTGTCTGCTCAAATTACAAGCATATGATGAAGGTATCTGACCGAGAGAAATTACAACTAATTATCTATTACCTTAGACCATTAGACATAAATGTGGGAAGTGGCTGGAGAAAAAAAAAAAATAGATCTCTAATTGATGGCCAACACAGACTGTCAAGATTGCAGTCTAGCCACACTCAAATTAATTTTTGAATGTTGAGTCTTTGGAGGTTTTACTTAACTTTTACTTACAAAATTGCTTCATCAAATAAGAAAATAGTTGAAAAATTTACTTTTTTTTTTTTAATAAAATATTTTATTTCAATTTTTTATGAATTCTTTGAATGTTAATGAATCTTCTCAAAATTAAAGGAATCACATAAAGACAGAATTATCATTTAAGTAAGTAAATTGTCATAGTAGCTTATTGTTGATATCACCCCAACAGCGAGGAGTCTATCCACTTTTCACTAGCACTAGACCAGGGAGATTGTTTTTGCATTTGAAGTGGAGTGCTACACCTACCATTGACTTCCCACTTTACTACACAGATTCAAGCTGTGCTACTCCTGTTCAGAGTTGGTGATGTCCAGTATCGAACCTGGAACCTTGTGGTTCCTAGGTGGATTCTCTACTGATTGATGGCACATTTATAAATATACTTGGGAAAAATTTATTCAATTAAATTTTTTTAAGTTTGTAATTGAAATTTTTAAAAAGAATAAAAAAAGAAAGAATCTTACCAGAATGCAGACATGGGGTTTCTCCTTCTGACAAAGGCTAAGAAATTCTGTAAGAGGCTCAAACATGAGACTATCAGTGGTAAGGAATGGACCAGCAGCCATCATCACATTCAGAGATGAACCTGGAAAAATTTTTTTTTTTTTATTTGTCATCAATATTAATTTTTAGACAATAAAATAATGAATACAGATTAGGATCCTCACTGTTGAATAATGGTCAGTAGAATAGTCTAACAAAACTTCTACTGTGTAGATTGACCTTTAGTGAGTGCATCATAATTGGTGAGTGGCCTTAAGCCAAATTAATCTAAGTTTAGTAATTAATTATAATGAACAACTAAAAACATTACAAATTTCTAGAAATGTTAACATAGGAAAAAATCCTGTTGATAATGCACAAATGAGGAGCACCTAGTGAGAATCAAACTCACTACAGTAATAATGGTCTGCGAGATTCACTTGCTAATTATTGCTCTATAGCAAAACAGCCAAGAATATATTGCTGTTTTGTGTTTGAAGAAAAATTGAAAGAAAAACAAACTTATTTTTTATTTATTTCTGTTTCTCTGAATGTTCAACTAAGGATTGTTCAGGTGAAAATCTTTTCAACTAAATTGATTTAATGTGAAAGGCCACCACCGCCACCAATGATTATCCTTTATCACTGGCAGTGCATCCTTTTCTTCAACATTTTTTTAGTCCAATATACACATGAAGTGTCCTTTTTTGTAAAATATTTTTGTAATATTTCTTTTGTGAATGATCTAAATCAGTTTTTCACAATCTTTTTCAGGCTAGTCCCCCTTTGGTTCCTAGTGGATTTTCATACACATATGTGAACACATTTTTTTTTTTTTACGTTTTGGGTACATGCGCCAAGAAAACATTCTTTTGACTGTTTTTGGACTATGTAACAAAACTATGAATTCGTTTATAATTCTTATGTCAGTTTAATTCTGTATAAACTGCATGGGTGTTCCTTTACCTTAATATTTATGACATATATTTTTGTTGTTTAGATTTTCTAAAATAATAAGTTATTTATTGACTGCTCCTAATGCCACCCTGTCGTCCACACCATTAATTTATTTTTTCATCTATGTAAAATAGTGAATTGCTTACCTTGAACAGAACTTTTAGGATCCAAAGAAGGAAGAGGCAAGTTTACTCCCTGAAAAACAGAAAATATTGTAGGTTTTTTTTTTCTTCTTTTTTTTACCTTTCAATTTGAAAACAAATATTCACTATACAAAATCTTTACATAGAATTTATATTTAATTACTTTCCACAACTCAAATTAATTGTGGATCCAACTGAAGTTCTTTGTAATAAATAAGAATCTTCATTTTTATTTATACAAATGCAACTTTGTGGATGACAATGTTGCTAAGTGAAAAGACTTTAGAATTTTGGGAGAGACTTGAACTGCATTCACAAATTAATTTTTATAAAGAATTTCAAAAATGTTTTTCTTAAATCCATAGCGGCAAAACTGAGAATGAAAAATGTCCCATAAAAAAATTTTTTTAAATCATAATTTGTGACTTACCTCATAAAGTTTTTTTACCAAAAACTTTTTACCAGTAAGATTGACTCCATCCATAGCCACAATCTGAATGGAAGAAAAAAGCCATTACAATATCTACATTTTCATCAGACTAATCTTTTCATAAGCATTGTTTTATTTAATTTCAACATTAAATCAGCAATTGGACATTTACAAAATTCAACTTTTAATGCATAATCCTTAGTTCACATCCAAACATTGTATTATATCATTAAATAGCACAAGAATAGATCTTTAATTTGATGTAAGAATTTATAAAATAACTTCTATAATTATTATTTAATGTAGAAATTTAAAAAATCTCAGCTGCTCATTTTAGCACAAATCATTTATTTATGATATTTATGTGATTTTTTGAGCCGCCATATTAGATAGCCACAACATCTGCATGGTCAGGAACAGCACCATATTATTCCCTATATTGAAAACTATTACTATTAGCAAAAAAAAAAAAAAAAAAAAGTGTAAAAATTAATTTTTGCCACATTTTTTTTGTAAAAAAATTGTAAACATCTTTGAAATCTTATAAGACACAAAAAAATAGTTTTGCTGTCAAAATTCACATAAATATGTTTTCTTTCTAATAAAATCAAGTTTCTAACAGTTAAATTCAATTAATTAAAATATTTAAGGTTTTTTTGGGGGGTGTGGGCCTCAAAACCATTCTGTTTTGATTATCAACTGTCGTAAAACAAAAATTACGTTTTTTCACCATATAATAAATTTAATGTAGAACATTATACAACTATTTTGTTTGTAAATAATTTTCTTGTAAAACTGTATACATTAGATAACTTTAAATATATATTAGAATAAGACAAACTATATATAACTCAATAATACCAGGCATGTATTTATTAAAACTTGTTTTAACAAACAATGTGGACTGTTTAATGTCACATACTTAATTTCTGAGTATATAGAATACAGGGTTGTTCTTTATTCTACGTATTAATGATTTTGATTATAAATTAAATACTCATTGATAAACTTACGCAAATCATGAGGGGTATTGTGACATAGTTTCAGTTACAGACAGGCAGACAGTGAATCTCCATTATATTTAAATTGAATGATAATGGAGAAAATTGATTTTATTTATTAAAGGGAATTTCTGGAGTCCAAAATTATACTAAAAATGTCAAATTTGTACAGGTGAAAAATCCAAATTACTCAACAAACATTCGATGGATTTTAAAAATTCAAAAAGCTTTTTTTTTCTCAATGAGCTCTATTCAAAAATCTAACATTAAATCAAATAAAAAAAATAAAAATGTGAGAAAAATTTTGGATGGTGATTGAGAAACATAATAAATAAAAAATAAATTTAAAAAATTACCTGTCCTGGAAATAAAGAATAATCTTTGAGTTCACTAAGGTCAAGTGGGATGATTCTTCCAGCAGAAGTTTCCCTGGAACCTTCCAGAAGAACAGTATGCGCATTTGCTCGGCCTTCATTATCACAGCAAATTCGTCCAGCAACAGTAACAACTTCCTGGTTAATTTTAAAACATTTGGGAAATTAATTTCTTGTATAAAAAGATTAATTTCATTTAAACACTAAAAGATTTAAAACAGATGCAATTTTCAGTTGATTGACATAAAAGATTTCCTTCAGGTCTACTACAAAGCACATATTGAATTTGAAATACATTTTGCACAATAAACAACTAAATTAATATTTACCTGTGTTGGGTTTGAGACATGTCCAAGAGACTCAAATCCATGCAATTCCTGAAGTTTATCAGACATTTCTTGTATTTGAAAATTAAGAGCTACAAGGAGAAAAAAATGTACAAAATTAAAACAAAATCAGACATTTTGAATATCACAACCCCCCCACCCCCACCTCACCCTAATTGCACAGATATCAACTTCTAAGAATTTTCCTCTTCAATAATTGAATTAAAAATCTTTTTTTTTTCTTTTTACAAGTTTTGACCCTTGCACTTAAATTTATTTTAAAAGAACTTTCTATAATAAATATATTCATGTTCCTGACATTAGTACATTATTCTATGTACTATAGACTTTGATGAGTTGTGGAGCACCTGAGCACTATACACAATAAATTTCATTATCATTATTATAATTGAATAGAAATCTAATAGGGTTTTTTAAATGACCAGAATTGGAAGTCTAAAAAGACTTCCAATTCTGGTCATTTAAAAAACCCAACAAAGAGTTAATAATTCTGAAAATTTTTCAAGAAAATCAAACTCACTTTCCGCTTGATTAAATTTCTTTTGGAACATAAATTTGAAAGATCCATTCAGTACATTTGAAGGATCGAGGGGTTCCACCAAACATTCCTGATTTGAATCGGACCAAGAGGCAGATGATACATCTCCAAATGATAAAACAGCTTCTCCAGCATTTTTACGATCTTTGAATATTCGAGGGGGAGTGGCACTGAAATAGAGAAGACAATATTTAATCACACGCACATACAAAATAAGAGATGAATCTAATTAAACGATAAATATCAGAAAAAATTATAAAATTCTGCATGACACACAATGAGATATTAACTAAAAAAGAAAAGAAATTTCTAACCAACTTTATTCCGAAAACTGGATGGACAAAAATTCTTAAATCAGAAGAAAAGTAAAATAATATTTAAAACACATAAATGCTGCATTTCACTTAATTAGGAAAGTCAAGATTAAAATACTTAATGAAAAAAATATCAATGCAAATAAAGGGCATTTACATATTCCATTTGGAATATAACAGAAGTCATGAGTTCAATCCCTGGGCCCAGCTTCAATGGAAAGAGAAGTGACAACAAGAGCAAAATAACTAAAAAGTTAAATTAACTGATATAAGATATTTCAAGGCACAGAAAACAGAATGAAAACGGTTTATACTATGAGTGATTGCCACTAGAGAGCAACTTCATAAAATTCATTTTGCCAACTCCACCCCATGTCTGAGACCACCAGTGACCTGGTCGCTCTCAGGACATTTTCGCCAAATAGTCCCCAGAGTTTCTGATATCCTAAATAGTTTAAAATGGCTTTAAGGAAATAGAGAAATATTACCTTGTCTAGATTAAAAGAAGAAAGATAGTTTACAAATGGTACAGTGAGTATACTAAAAGGTTTTAGGTATATAAACAATAGAAAGTTAGTTGGCTCTGATTCTAGGCTGCAGGAATTTTGGTCCTTTTTCTCAAGAGACTCATGGACAATTGTAAAACTTCCTTTTCAAATAGATCTTCAAGGCAGTCAGGTCATGCGCATCTTTGCTCTGTAAACAAGCTACTGAGATTATAAGTTTGAATCACCTTATCCTGTATGGTGCAAACAAGATAAAATATATCAAATTTTCTTAAATTGTATATTTTAGTTTAAACAAATTATTTCTCTTAAATTATAAATATAATTGCACTTTAAATTATTTCTTTCCAAGTTTCATACATAGTTTTGAGCATTTAGGGTAAATTAGTTAAATATTCTAGAAATCATTTTTAATGTATATCTATTATGTTTTTCGTAAATGAAGAACAATACATAATGCTTAAATGTTAGAATTTTTAACCTGTATTAAGCGTAACTGTTTCCTGTTGTTTTAAAGATAGCCATACATATTCATAGAACTTCATTAGAAGTTTATTTGTTCTTTGTTATAATGTCACTGAATTTATGTAAAATTTGTCTCTTTTGTAAATGCCTTTGTTTTGCATCTGTATGTACATTTTCCTCAGGTGCTTATAAAAAAAAATAAATAAAAATAATGAAATTTATTGTGTACAGTGCTCAGGTGCACCACAACTCATCAAAGTCTCATGTCAAGTACACAGAATAATGTATTAGTGTCAGGAACATGAACAGTTTACAGTAGTAATATGCATGTATGCGTGCGTGTGTGTGTGTGTGCATATGTGTGTGGAGAGGGGCATCAGGTATAGTGTCAGCGGACTACAGGAAGCATGGAGGCTTTGAAAGATTCAGTGTTTCAGCAGCCTTCAACAGACGCAGGCAGCTTATTCCATGCCTCCGCAATTCTGAGCGTGAAGAAATATTTCCGTAAGTCACGTGAGCAGTGCTGTTTTCTGACTTTGTAGGCATGCCCACGTGTGTTAGAAAGATATGTAAATGTTTTGTTTAATTTGAGTTTTCACAGCTGCATATATTTATGAATGGAATATCATCATTCTACAGCAGTTGTAAGCTCTCTCACATAATCCAAAATTTTGGGGCTCACAGCAGTCAAAGAATGGTTTGAATAAAAGGTTTAATTCAAAATTCTCTGAAAGTTACTGACTACAAAAAAAGACACCCAAAGAAATTTCTAGAGGGAACATCAAATAATCTAATTAATACAAAGCGGATGTGTTTATTTCATCTTAAATTGATCACCTAAAATATTAATAAATAAATAAGACTTTAAATATGAAAATAGGAGATTGATTTAGTTTTACTTTGGCAATTTATGAGGAAGTGTGTCCCGGTCTCCTGCCTCAAGAGTTGCTGCCCGGTGACTATTAAAATAACGACCCAGCTCAGTCTATTCAAAACTATCCATCTATCTCAATTTGTTCATATTTATCTATATTACTTTAAATACTAAGATTTTTTTTATTCATGTTTGTTTAATGTTTTGTTTAAATAAACAAGAATTACGACAAAAAAAGAAGCGAGCCCCCCCCCCCCCCCCCAAATACTTGTCGAAAATATCTATCTATCTCCATTTGTTCGTATCTATCTATATTATTTTGTTTATCTATCTATCTATCTGAGTCTATTGAAAACTATATTTCTATCTTCATATCTAAACAAGAATTACAACAAATTACGATAAATAAACAAGAATTACGACGAACTGGGGTTGTTATTTTGATAGTCACCGGGCTGCAATTTTTTGAGGCACGAGACCGGGACACACTTCCTCATAAATTACCTTTACTTTTTTTAAATTCAATGAAATTTCAAAAATCAATAATAAAGTATTTCTAAACTCTCCTTTTCCAAAACTAAACCATCAAAAACTACCAAAAAACTTTAGACAAAAGTGTAAAAATCATTTATTGAATTATCAGAAAACAAAAAAAAGTTTTGATTCTTACCTTTTGGGTGAATACATTTCAGCTCGAATTGCAGACATACTCAAAGATCTTTTGCCAACACTACTTTCGGGTGTTTGTGGATTTTTCTTGTCTTTTGGAACCTGAAAAACAAAATCATAGAATCTCTAGAGCCAAAAGAACTAAAATTATATTCTAAAATAAACACAAGAATTTGAAATTTAAAAAACACATTTTCCTGGTGTGGTACCTTTCTGGGCCTCATGCAATTTCACCAGTAACCGTGTTTGCCAATATTAGCCAAAACTCTGTGCTGGGTCCAACTAAGAGTTTGGTTTTGGTTTGGTTTAACGGCATGTCAACCCTGTGGGTTATTTAATGCCAAATCTTTTTTTTTTTTGTATATGATTGGCATGGGAACAGTTTGCAGTTGTAGGTAAATAGTTTGTTTTTAAACAAATTGTTTAAGCACAAGACAAAAGTTGGTAATCAATTTTGCTTTATAGGTATATTTTTGTAGAACTCATTTTTTTATCTATATAACCCATAGAGTGGACTTGGGAGTAAGTAATGGCAATGAAGGGGTACTCCACTCTCTTTAGAGCTCCAAAATTAAATAACCCAAGCTTGTTGGATTATCTTATGCCGAAGATGTTTTGTTTTATTCATTCTTGATGGGTATTCAAAATGTTTTTTTAATTCAATTTTTTTAAACACGTTTTTTCAAGCTCATTATTTTCTATATAACCTATAGATGGGATCCTAACAGGTACTACCACTCAGAGTTAAAGTGGACCTGGGAATAATAGCAATGAAAGAGTATTCCACAATCCCCAGAGCTCCAGAATTGGAACTTCACCATTAGATGCAGTTTAATGTTATAGCAGGACACTAAGACCCTCAACCACTGCTTTCTCGTACATATATGATAAAAAGGGTTGGGGGGGGGGGGGCTTGTCATAAGGGCAATAGGATTGGGACAATCATATAGGTGCTAGGGCTTGACGTGACCAGTCAATTGATGTTTTACATTCTTTACAGTTTCTTTTAAATTTCCAAACCCTAAAATGCAAAAATCTGCTTTAAGAATTAGTCATCCATGTATGCATATTCATGTTGTTTCAGCTTTTAAAAAGATAAATCTATTATTTTTCAATTCCTAAGTCAGGTACAATTTCAATTCCTTGCACATTGGTTGCAAAGTAGGTCTCAATTGGATCAAATATTGTTTTTAAATAAAACTATTTACATAATCATAAAGTTAAAATGCATTGATACTAACAGTACATTGATTTTACATTACTCTAAAATAATATTCAGTTTAATCTAAAAAATATCAATTTCTATTTTTAAACATTTTTTTTAAATTGCTTAAAACTGAAGACAAAAAGGTGTCTACAAGTTATGTGAGAAAAAATTCCATAAAAAATATTTTAATCCCTTGACATCTAAAAAAGATATAAAATCTTAAAGAACTGAATTATTATCCATAAATTCACATTAATTAATGAATCACAATCTCTTTGATCTATTTAGCTGTTATGGCGTTATTTTCGTATTCGCCTGGAGAGTTGTTTGCCCGTTTAGTTTCGCTGGTTCCCGCTAGAGGCCTTGGTGGTATTTAAGCGGCTGATTTGAACCTCTCTCTCTCTCTCTTTGCCTGCCGACCTTACGAGACACCACTATGGGTTAGACTCTGTCTACCCCCTTCTCGTTGGGGCTTCGGCCCTTAACACTGGCCACTCACATCTAGTAAGTCTCGTATACGATATATGACTATCCTTTAGTCATGTATCCGTAACTATGTTTTTATGTACATTTAGGTATCTCTTTTATACCTAAATATCTCGTATTTTACCATTCATGAATGTGTCATTATCTCTACTCTTGTATATGTATTTATACTACTTTTGTATGTATGTTCATGTACACCTCTATGTATTATGTACCCTGTTAATTCTTGTGCTGTATATAAAATGTTTTGTCTATCAACCTTTGTTGGAGTTTTATCCTCAAGTATTATCACTATGAACCCTACAACTGGTGATACCCCGACGTGATGAAAACGTTTTGCGAAGGCTTTGTTTTGCATTTGGAACTTTAATCCTTACACTGTAAATAAATTACAATTCTCCTATTTTTCTTTAATTAGATTTATTTCAGTAAAATACTTACTTGATTTGGAGTTTTCACATTGTACATACTCATGATATCTTCTCTGGAGTTATATTAAGGAAAAAAAGTTGCTGGATTTAAAACCTTGGTTATTAAAAAAAGAAGAAAAAGATCACATGATCTTGTTACATAAAACTGAAGCAAAGTTAGAATAGTCGAATACCAAAGTCTATTTTATTGGCAGGGAAATTTCTTATTGACTTGTTAAAAAGTTGATAAAGTTTTGAGAAATGGTGAACAATAGTTTTTAAATTGGAGTTGGAAATAATGTCTGTAGATGGTGAAATTAGTCAAGGCCAACAGAAATTTCAGATTTAAATATTTGGATCTTCTAAATCAGTAGAGAAAGTAGAAATTTAATTAGAAAGGATACAGTCCTGAATTATCAGTCATAAATACTGGATCAGGATCTTTTTGAATCTGGATCTTGGCTGGAGCAGATGATTTTTTTGCCAAAACCTTAAAAAAATAAAGAAATACATTTTCATGAATAAAAGTAAAATAAATAAATTTCTTTAAAAATTTCTATTCTAAGGATTTCCTCTTTAAAGTGAATGTGTTTGGTTATATTTCTATTTCATCATTTTTTTTTTCAGACATAAAGCTCTCTAAAACAGTTTGCAGCTTGTTAAAAAATGAACACTGAAGCTAAAATCTCATACTAACAAAAAAAAAAAAAAAAAATGTTTTTATATATTAGAATAGTAGCTCTCAGTAATTTTAACTAATGAGAAGAGAGCACCTTTTGTTTGAATTCAGAGTTTTCCTTCTCCTAGATTGGTTGTCATGTCAAGGTTAAAGAGCCCAGTCTGCTCTACTATTTACTCCTAGCTGCAGGGAAAATAGTTGGATTCATACCTTTCCCAAGGGTATTAGTACTTATGAAATGCAAACAACCATGTCAAGGATTTGAACTTGTTTCACTGTGTCCATTGCCTATGACGCTAACAATTACACTTCCAGTGCTTCCATGTCAAATTTTCAGATCTGGTCATTCACTCAGATTCTTAAGTACTCAATAGAATAAATTTGATAAATCAAAGTTGCAAAATGAAGAGAAAAGATTTTAGCATCTACTTAAGCAATAAAATTTGGAAAAAAAAGAAAAAAGAAAGAAATTGTTTTTTTTTGTCACAATTTGTAGGCAGAAAAATGATAGAAACAAAACTGACTTACCTCCCTTTGCATGATAAGCAGCATCTCAACAGTTGGTTCTGTGCTTGGATCATATTTCTTTGTCATAAGAAAGGCAAGCCAATGATCATGAAGATCACTGGCTTCAAGACTGTATTTCATTGACAATTCTTGCACTAAAAATGTTTAAAGAAAATCAAAAAGTTCTCAAATATAATTTAGAATAAAAACATTTATAAATGTTATAACAAAAATATGAACATTTAGATATAATATAAAAATAATGATGACTAAAAAAAGTGAGGGAAGGATTATGTTAGGCACTTATTCTAGATGTAAATAAGAAATATATCTTCATAGACTCTACTGGAATGATGCCTGGGTCTTCATTTGAGAAATTAACTTGTGTTATTGTAAAGCATGGAGGGAAAGGGTTGCTTGCAAGAAAGGTCACACGGGTAAACTGCACGGTCAAAGCAGGAAACAATTTGAAATGATCAAGCAAAGAAGAGAGTTTGAAATTATTTGTCTGAAGTTTTTAGATGAGGCTCGATAATTTGTTGTCCTCATCTTTATTGTTATATACACAACATTTCAGTCGATGCACTCTCTTGCCTTCTTCATGTGCTTCTTGTCAAAATTGGGAGTCGGAATCAAGAGCCTTCATGCAATCTCAAACTGAACCCCTTATTTAATCCATTGGGGATACAAGTATTCTATGTTATTTTCACCTGTAGTCAGAATTACACATACAACCTAAAGATGATTGTCATTTAAAACTGTATCAACTCAACACCTGTATTCATTATGCCATGTGTCCCAAGTTCGACAAGAAACAGCTAAAGAAGGCCAGAATTAGCAGAAACATTGTGCATATAATAATAAAGTTGAGGACAATAGTCCAAAATATCTAAATAATACAGTTTAAAATGTTGAAGATATTGTGTGCACTATAAAAAGAATCCATGCTGTTTGGAGATCATGACCAGTAAAATTCTCCAGTTGCCTAGTAAATAGGATATGTAACAAGAAAAACATAGTTATATTAAAGATAAGAAAAAGAATTTATGGAAAAAATGTGTATGTTAAAAAAAAAATTTTTCACTACCCAGATAAAATAAATTTCTTTTTTTCCTAATTTAAAAAATCTTTTTTTACTGAAGTTACATTTTAGTCCCAAAAATGATATCAGTCCTAAATCACCATCATTTTAGTGATTTGGGAAAGACTAAAGATATATCGTGGGTAGGTGGATTGTCACGAGTTGAAAATATGGTTTTTGAATGTTCAGTAAAATAAAATGTTTTTATGACTGAATTGAAATTTACTCTTGGATGTTGAATATAATTATCACATATAATAAATTTATCAAAATTATTTTTATTTATAACAATATAACATTAACTATTGGGGGGGGGGCGCTCTATAAAGCCTTGGTGATGGCAAATGGAAAAAATAACAAAAATAAAATCTTGTAAAAACTGTTTTAAGGTAAAATAAAATGTTTACAGATCAATAATAAATAAAAAAATTTGGTGTGAAAACGACAAATCAAAGAATCACCCAGTGATGAACAGGATGGTTTGCGAGAAACTATTTCTAGTGGTTTTAGGGAAATAAATACCACAGACTACACCAAACTCACCATCAATATCACAAGGGTCATCTCCACAAACAGCAGGAAAAGCAGAAACCCTCATCAGGAGGTAAAAGGAAGAAAACAATACTATAGAATCAGGTACGGCAAAAATGCCAATAGCAATGTCAGAGAGACACTATCCAATCAAACAAAAACTTTTAATTCTTCTGGATTTGATCTTTCTAGAAATGTAAAAATTAGGGACTGGAAATTTTTTTTTATTCAAATGACCAAAAGTTGAAAGTCCCCCACCTGCAATCTAAAAAAAACAAAAAAAAAAAAAAAAAAAAAAAAAAAAAACAACAAAAAAAACCCCTAAGACAGGATGTGTAAAATCAAATAAAAAACAAAAATCTGAAATTCAATTGAACTATTTCAATTCACTTAAGTTTTGTAGTGCATTCTGAACGTTTGGTGGTGGCATGTTGTACACTATATTTTTGTCTTTAATCCATCTAAAAATGTATGATTAAAAATGCACAATTATGCGCAACATATTTTCCGATATTTTTATAGTCCATCTATGAAAATTTTCATTAGATCTGCTGAAATGTATAAAAATGACAGAACTAATTGTAATTATTTACATTCATCTTATTATTTGAATACTGAAGTTAAGTCCCAAAGTTATGTCTTGAACTAGCTACAATTTGGCCATCAGTCATATTTCTTTAGTCTTTCCCTTCGCCAAGTACTAAAATTATGATCTCCCTGCGGCTTAAATTCTTATCTTGCTTTTAAATGTAAGTACTACATTTCTATTTATTTATTTTTTCAAACAGTCATCAGTGTGCTATTCTAAATAAATAAATAACAAGATATTCAATAAGTCTCATTTCAGATTTGTCATATTTCTCACATAAGAACATTTTTATCAAGATTTTTCAAGTGAAAAAATTTAGACATAAAAAAAAGATTCCAAACATTTTTCTTCCCATGATTAATTGATTTTTAGATTAAAATTTTTTTATTTAGTGAATCCATTGCCAAACTTTAAATTGAGGAAATGAGGTAGTAGGTGGGGGACAAATGATTAATACTTTCTGTTTTATTTACTTCCACAAATTAATAATAATAATTGGGGAAATTGCACATGAAAAGACCAGGACAGAAAAGGAAACCTCAAGAGAGGAAGTTGTAGCACAAAACAATGCCATAAGAATAAATTATATCAAAGCAAAAATAGATAAGACACAATAGAGCAGCAAATTTAGGATGTGGGGACAGGGATGAAACAATCAATCATGTATTAAGCAAATGCAGCAAACCGAGAATACAAGGCTAGGCATGACTGGGTTGGAAAGGTGATCACAGGAAACTGTGCAAGAAACTAAATTTTGACCATATAATAAAATGGTATATGCATAAACCAGAATCGGTTCTTGAGAATGAAACATAAAATTCTCTAAGTTTTTAAATCCTTCTTCTACATTAACAGAACAAAGTGATGATTGGATTGCTATCAATAATTTCTTTATTATCAACTAAAAGCCATTGAGTACATATCTAAAAGGAAAAAATATTACTGACCGAACTCAAATAATAAAACGCAGAAGTGTAAATGTCACTTTCAATTATAGCCATGTGTTGATTGAAGGCAAGAGGAAAGGCTCACTCCATTTTATTGACTGAGTTAGCATATTTTCACAGCAACAAAGGAAGGGGGCTTTGTTTCTTAACAACACATTGCTCTAATGAATATAAACGACCGTTTTTGTTTGGAAAAAACTTTTTTTAAATTTGGGGTAATTATGAGAGCGCAGTCTGTGTGAGGGCCGCACCTGTACTTGCTGAGGGCCGCATACGGCTCGCGTGTTTGACATGCTTGGTCTACCTCAGAACTGCAAAAGTTGACTGCTTTAATTTTTTTTATTGTTACTCTGAAATAGAAATATCGTTAAATACTCGGCAAAATTACCAGCGAATAGTAATTTTAAATTTTCAGTTTATTTCAGTATAGGACATGATAAGTTTATAATCTCAATTCCCTTAAAATAACAACGCGCAACGCGTTAAGAGTGCATAACTGAATCATAACTTTAAATCGATACAAAATCAATTCATGATGTTCTTTAATTTAAAAAAAAAAACAACTTACAAATGAATTAACGTATTAATTTATGTTTTCCTTAAAATGTTATTTTCATTAAAACTATCAACCCCAGTTCAGAAATTAAGTCCAATGTATATATTATATACTTTGGACTTCATTTCATATTTCACTAACAACTGTCCAGTAGACAATAGTAAAATTTAACGCCCCTGAATTCACAGTCTACCGGAATGAAGGTGAAAGTGATACCAATTGTAGTTGGTGCACTCGGAACAGTTTCCAAAAGTTTAGAAAACAAACTAGAGAAATTGGAAATCAGAGGAAGAATTGAAACAATCCAGACAATAGCATTGTTAAGATCGGTTAGAATACTCAGAAGAGTCCTGGAGAGCTGAGGTAACTTGTCACTCAGACTCTAGTGAAAGACTGTCAGCATACGCTGGTGTGAAAAACTCCTAGGAGTGAAGACTCTAGTGAAAGACTATCAGCATACGCTGGTGTGAAAAACTCACAAGGAGTGAAATAATAAACTCCTAGGAGTGAAGACTAGTTTTTGTAGTGTCAACAAAACAAAGATAAATAAATTTAAAAAATTACACAGAAATACTAACGAATGTATGCTAAATATCAAAAACGTTTTTGAATAATAATTGATTCAATAATTTATTCTAGTTTTAATATTTTTAGTGTGTGTGTTTTTTTTCATTCAAAATAAAAATTAATTTGGATTTGTTTTTGTTTTCGTTGTTGTTCGTCTGTCTGAAACAAGAAAAAAATCCGAAATTGAGTTAACTTACATTTTTCGATGGCATCCGAATCTTTTTCTGACAGTTGAAATTTAGACTTAAAGTCCTCGAAAATTACGTTTTCTCCCGACATTGTTACGGGTAAATAAAATTAATAAGAAAAACAATGTCCTGTAGCAAGAAATTCAGTTCTAAGCAAAATTCCCGCGTAATTTACTGCGGATCTATCATCGCTTTTTGAGTTGAAATAAATAACATTAAAAAAAAACGAAAGAAAACATAACACGGTTTGAAATACTAAATAAATCTATTATAATTTATTAATTCATTCTGTTTTATTTCCTGTGTCAATTTTGTTTGTTTTTCTCAATCCAGTTACGTAACTATAAGTGTTACAAGGACGACTGGATGAGCAATCCCCGAAATCTTGCGATTGAGTGTTGTCATTTACTTGGGGAAGGTTGAATTTGTGTATGATTCTTTTAGCTACTAGCAAAATGAGCCTAAAATGCGTTTTTGACAAAATGACTTTAGCCCCCCCCCCCTCGAAAATAATTTACCAAAAATCAGGGAATTATCGGATTTTAATGAAATTTTCAGTGTTTATTTATCAATGAATGAAACAAAAAAATTTTTTTACGGTGGCTATTCTATGAAAAAATAAGTACCGAAAATCGAAAAATAAAATGTACAAAAATAATAGATAATTAACTTTTTGGGGATGTTTTTTTTACTCATTTCAATAATTATTTAATTGGCTATTATCTTATAAAAGAAAAAATTATACATGGATATTTTTTCTGCTTAAAAAAGGGGGGGGGTACATTTTCAATCGAGTTTTTCTTCAAAAAGTATACTTTGATGCAATGAAATAAGGTTTTCATTAAATAGATATTTATTTCTAGAATCTAAAAATATAACATTTTAAACTTAACATCAAATTTTTCACATTTTAAATGAATTTTATATATTAATTTTTCATAGCAAAAATACTAAATTAAAGTTTTGAAATAAAATAACTGATGCATTATAAAATTCATTAATTGTTAAATCAATACTGAAAATTTCATTAAAATCGGATAATTACCTGATTTTTGGTAAATTTTTTTGCAATCGGATAATTACCTGATATTTGGTAAATTTTTTTGCAATCTCGAATGTTACAGTAAAATTGTAAACAAGCACTTAAAACCATCGAAAAAGAGACAGAATGGCGGATTGCGTCGAAATTGACCAAACTTGCAAATTGGTCGGAAAATTAAAATGGAAAGTTTTTTGGTGGTTCCCCATGACAGTCTAAACTTTTTGCGAATTAGGTTACGGTTTAGGTGTTTGGGGATTAAGGTTGTTTTTTATTACATTATTACAATTTCAATTAAACTTGTTTTAAAAAAAATATTTTTCAACATTAAATGTATAGTAATTTTTTTGTTTTTGTTTTAAAGCAATACGTAACTAAAATTTGCAAGCATTTATTTTCCCTAAAAATGTACACTACATTACCTACGAGTTTAATATAGAACCCATGATTGTATTTTAAACAAAAAACGCAGGCAAATTATCTGTCTCTTTTGAGTCTTTTGGCTGATATAACTAACATTGTCTTGGTGTTTTTTGTTTAGTGTTAATACAACTTAATTGATAGAATGTGACTTTAAAAAAAATGTATTGTCATTGTTAAGTACAAAAAAGACACACTTTTTCATAAATCTAATTCGTATTTAAGAAAAATTATGAGAGTGTTCAGTCGAGACCTACGTAAGGCGAAGGCTCAGTGCCATTTTCAAGTTTGTTTTCATTTTTTATACATAAAATAGATCTCAGATTTATATGTAAAATAAAAAAAACTGTTTCAGTACTCAGAACTAATTTGAGCTATATTAAAGTCGTTTTTGTCTCCGAGTCGTTTATTACCGGCAACATCACCAAAAGTAAGGTGAACGACCCAAAAGCGTAATAATAACGTGTGTGTGTGAGTGTGTTTTATATTCATACATTTTCTAAATTGGAATGTCCAGTTTTTAAAGAAAGAAATAAGTTTGACAAAAAAATTTGTTCTACCCTGTAGATAATATTCACTACCAAAAGTACTCCCAAAACCCAGGCTGCTGTTTGCCACTAAAAACTAGGAACCTACAGGAAGTTAACGCTTCAAAGACTAAAAGTCATCTGACGAAAGTTCATTTGGGCACAAGACACTTGACGCACCCTTTCCGGTTGAGTTTAGTAAATTAATTACATTATTTAACTACCTAGATTGATTCCCACTAAAAGTAAAAGACTTAGAATCGTACTTACATCACAGGTATAAATAAAGCCAAAATTTGTTTACTAAACACTTCCAGCTTCACCACTGCCAGACTCGCAACATCACAATGCCACCTGAATCACCTGGGCTGTCCAAGCAGCTGACATATTAACTTGACTACATACCAATCTAATCCTTTTTCTGTGCTGACCAAAAACTCACTTTTGTAAGCAGACAACTTGGAGCTGCAGCTTTTGCCTGTAAGAACTTTAATCTCTTTCCCATTTGAAATTACTCCAATTTTGCCAACACATATAAAAGGACAATTTAATCCATACAAGAACTTGCAATATACACATGCAAGAACTTTACCATTTATCCCCTTGTATTTTTCTGACATACATTGTTGTTATTTGTTTCATTTGTTATTGCCAAATAAAATTGATGATTTTCCACCTAAAATCCATGTAGACTGACTTCCATAACAAGTGGTGACCTGCTAATGTGATTCTGATACAGCTAGGCAAGATGGCTACAAAAGAAGAATCACCAATATCAGCTCCCCTATTTCACCTACTGACATTTATTGAATAATTCTTCTTAGAAAATGATATTTCAGTTCAAATGAAACTGAAAACAACAACAAAAATACAGTTTAATTTACCTTACAGTCTTGTTGTTAAGAGTAGAAAAACCAAAAACACTGAACAACATTTTTATAAACAAATTCAAATTGTGTTGATTCTGTGGTAAATACGTAGACAGGATAATGATAAAACCAACAATTAAGAAAAACACGACACAAGTCTTTAGACAAATGGTGTATTCAACAAACAAAATATCAACGTGCAATGTAACGTGTGATATACAAAATGTGTTTACAAATGTGTTATAAACTGTACAAATTGTAGTGTGTAGGTGTAGGGTTGCAAAATAATGCGTTTGTGAAACTTATCTTGTCTCTGATATGAAGAGGTAAGTGTCTCTTGCTAGCTTGAGTTAATTTCCACTTTACGATGTCATCGGCTCTGGGTAGCTGGCTTCAGAAATACGTCTTGTTGTGATGGTTGATTGCAGCAAAAGAGACAGATTGAAGGTATCAATCTTTGAAATTTGGTGGCTAAACTAAGCCTAGCAATATGTGTTTTGATTGGTCGTTGACAATGGCCTTTAACCAATTGCACAAGGTCTCTTATCAGGCGACACGGCAACAAGCAGTAAGACACGGCAACAAGCGGTTGTAACTTAATACAATCCTGTTCGCAGCACCATATTGAAGTCAGTTAGTCTACTGTTGGTTTGAATAACAGTAACTAGCTAAGCACAACTGAAGCAGTGTCCAAGACAGTTGGTATTTATAGAAATCAAGAATAGTCCATTCATGCATTTGGGTGACTCCATTCCCAGAGTTCTGATTGGCTGCTTGGTTTCTATGATATTGTGGAGCTTTATAAATACCCTGTCATTCTACAGTAGAATTGCGATGAGACGGGATTGTATTAAGTTACAATCACTTGTTGCCGTGTCTTACCAATTCGATGGTAATTGGAACTTTGCTTGATTATTCTTCATGGTTAAGAGGCGGTAACCGTGTAAGGTCATATTATTTCTTTTAATTCACAGACATCTTCAAAAACTGATTCAACATCATGTCGACTTATTGACACTTTCAAAAAGAGTTACAAGAACTGAAGACATCTGACCCCTCAATTTGATGAAGATGAACACAACAACAAAAAAAAAACCTTTGAAAATTGATACTAAATCATCTACAAAAGTTTTCAGTGAGAAATGATACAACATGATGATACAATACCAATTCAGTCAAATATCACAAGCATTGAACTCGACATGAGATTATAAACAAACAAAGCATTTTAATAGCTATACATTTGTGTCCAAAACTCAAATTAACAAGTTTCCAAATTCTTGGGCCACTCCCCACCCCACCTAGTGATGATTAAAGATTTCTTTTAAGTGCTGCTTAATTATCACTGAAGTCTTGCTCTTGTTGCTTAATGATTTTTCAGGATTTCTTCAGAGTGATGCTGCTGCTTAATCATTAACTGAGGTCTTCCAGATTGCTGCTTGTGTCATCGTGTCCAGGTCACTTGCTACTGCCAGTTTGTCTCAACCAGGTTTCTAATGTGACACCATCAGATGCAAAACCCGTTCTGTCTGCGGGAAATTAAAGTTCTTTATATATAAAAGGACTGGCTAGAATCAGCTCAGAAATTGGTGTGATTGAATGTTGAGTAACTGATGACAATTGGACAGAAAATATTTTATTACCCTTTTTTATTACCCATTTTTCTTGCCATTGTCCTGGAACCAATCAAGATTTCGGCTTGTTTTTGCCAATTGAAATAAAATTGGGAGGTAACACAAGAGAGATGAGACTTGTCTAAGATAAATAGAGAAAACACTTTATCATCATTTGATGCAAAGGGATTAGTTGTCATTGCATAATATCATTTGGTTTTTACATCTTTTATTAAAGTTTTTGCATTTGAATGACTTTTTCATGATTTCTTCAAAATGCTGCTGTTGGTTTGTTTTGACTGGGACTCTTTTGTGCATCACCACTAAAGGCAAAAGTTATTCTCTCTGGTAAAATTTTCAGCTGTTTACATACCCTTGGTCTGGTATGAATTAGAAATTGGCTTGCTTGAAAGTTGTGTATAACTGATGTCAATTGGACAGAAAATATTTTACTACTCTTATTTATCGCATTTGTACTGGAAGTTGGTATATAGAGCCGATCGTAATTTCAGCTTGTTTTTGCCATATGAGTAATGGTTGTCAAGGTGAACACTTCAGATTGAATCATAAAAGGGAATTTCAACAGGTTACAACAAAATGAAACCCCATGGAATATAGCATATGATTGTACAATGCATTGACTGATTCAGTATTGAATTCCATATTAAATATTTTCCAACAACAACTGATGTTATATATCCCTTTGCTGAATCGAGTATATGAGACGATGAGAAATGTGATGAAGGTCGGAGGCATCTGTATAAGTTCTCCCACATATTTAAAGTCTTTACTTCTTATTTAATTTCTGTCTGAAGTAGCTTGGCTTATTCTTTTTCTTGCATAGCTGGGACATTCTTCTAACTGGTCGGTCTGTTCTCAAGATTCTGGTCTGACTTTATTTCTTCTGATTGGTCTGGTTCTGTAAAAGCTGGTTCACAATGGTTGCATAGCAGAGACAACACAAGGCCTATATTCTATGTGATCACATGTTTTTAAATTTAGAACCAAACTTTCTCAACCATGGTTGGAGTGAAGCAGAGATGATTTTTACGTCATGGCTTCTCTTGCTTAATTGCTTACTAAGCTAAACTCAACCTCTGTTCTCAGTGTTTCCCAGTAGCAGGAAGCTGGGATCAACTAAAGGTCATTACCTATCAATTATCTAACACTATCAATTATCTAACCCTACAGATTTTGAATTTCAATTACTTTTTAATTCAAAATCAAGCTATACTGTCTAAAAAACAAGTTGATCAATATATAACACTGATGTTAAAACATATCTAATAGAGATGTTTGTTTGTTTTGTTTTACGGCATATCAACCTCAGTGGGTCATTTAATGCTGATAAAGTTTTGAAATAAATCAATTCTTAATGGATAATACAATTTTTAAAAAAATACATTTTTCTATTTAACCCATAGATGGGACCCTAACAGGTACTACCACTTCGGGTCAGAGTGGACCAGGGAGCAATGGTGATGAATGGGGTGCTCCACATTCCCCAAACCTCCAAAACTGGAACCTCACCATCAGATAGAGTTTAACGTCATTCCCAGGACATGTAGACCCGCAGCCACCGCCTTCTAGCACCCATATGATAAAAAGGGATTGGGCTTGCCATAAGGGCAATAGGGTTGGGAAAATCATATAGGTGCTAGGACTTGACGTGACCAGCCGATTGATCGGTGGGGGCTTCTCCGACCGCCCGTCTAGCCCAAGATAGGGCCAAAGTGGAGTATTGCATGTTATGAACTGCTCATCCACCTGGGCTCTATCCTTAAGCATCATGGGTCGCCACCCACGGCCAACAGGTGGCCCCATTGGAGGAGTCTTACCCCTCTGTAGAGGTACAGTTGGTGCATTCTAATGCCCCAGCCGACAGAGCGGTAATAGAGATGGATATTTGATCAATTTGTGGCCATGCACCTATATCTGAGGAGGTCAGTTAAACAACAATTCAATTTATGTGCACACATAAACTAGAAAAGTACCTGTAGTGAGAGAGGAGACCTACCTCGTGCAACACGGTGTGTCAACAGAGGAGAAGGTACTGTGTTGAATGCCAAGCATTTCTGTTTCATTGTGAGATTTCCTCACAGATCAGTTGGATGTTTTGCACTGTTAAACTGGATGGCACCATCATTCTCATTTATCATTCCCAAATTGGACAAGTTAATCTCAAGACAAAGCAGTGGGAATCTTTGACTATAGATTCAAAAGATTTTGTAGGTGCATGGTGCAATGGTTACCATCATAGGAAATGGACACGGCAAGATGAGTTCAACCCTGAATGAGAACATTTGCATTTCACATAACGCTAATATCATTGGGAAAGGTATGCATCCAACTATTCTCCCTCAAACTATGGATAAAATAGTAGGACAGACTGGGCTCTTTAACCTTGGTATGGTAACTGTTCTAGGAGAAAGAAAAACTCTGAATTCAAACCAAAGGGGCTCTCTTCTCATAAGTCAAAACTACTTTGAGGGCTCCTCCACCTCCTCCTCTTTTTCTTCCTCCTATTTAGACACAAAAAAAAGATTTCTAGGAAGTTAGAAAAAAATCGTTCAGTCTCTTGCAGTATGAAAGATTGAGAAGAGATGTAGATGAAAGAGGGGAGACTGGAGCCATTTACCAAGATTTGGGATGACAGGCACTTGGCTCAGTGTCAGGATTAAATATATTTAATTGTTTGTTGTCACTTTTTGTTTTAAATATTGAATTGGGATTTTATACAATGTTTCCTTTGACTTGATGGTTACCCTCCTTCTCAGTTGCTGATTGGTCATATTCTTGCATCACCAATTTGCACTTAAAGTTTTTATGTACCATTTATATCTGCCAACAATTTAAATATTTCTGGTTATGTCTTTGTTATTGTTACTCCTAAAAAATCAAAAGCAGTTGCCTCCTTAGAGATAGAGTTCCATATCTTTTTGGTCCAAACAATAATCCTGTGGTTAAATCCTGTGGTTAAATTCTGTGGTTAAATCCTGTCCAAATCTCATAACTTTCACAACCTCTTTAACAATTACATCAAGAACGTCATCTAGCTGAATTCATTTCACCAAATTCAGAAGGGTGAAACCATCCAGTGAATTATTCTCTAATTTTTCAACACTTCAGTTTATATTGCTGATTGTTGGAAAAATTGAATCTAGCATCTAATGATATTTTAAAGAATTATTTTTAACTTTTGTAATAAATTTTGCTTACAATAGTTACATGAAAATATTGACATATATACATATTTACCAACCCCTCTGCATGAGTATGATGTGACACAAAGTCAATTTCTTAAGTGGAGTTTATTAGGTTTGAATTCAGAGTTTTCCTTCTCCTTGACTGGTTGCCAAACCAGGTTTAAAGAGCCCAGTCTGCCCTACTATTTACTTATTGCTAGAGGGAGAATAATTGGATTTATACCTTTCCCAGGGGTATTAGTGCTATGTGAAATCACATATATATGTTTTTGGACCGACTTTGCTTAAACAAGTCTTTGAATTAGTATTTCTATTGGACTAAGTGATTAAAGGTGGCCACCCAATCCTACTAGTCCTCTCTTCAAGATTTTCTGCAGCCATTTTTCTTAATGGTAGTGTAACACTCAATTGACAGCAAGTTTGTTTAAATGACCTTTCAGCTCACGTTCCTGCTAGATCACTGAAGTTAAGGAGTGATGAGCCTGTTCAATACTTAGATGGGTGACTACTTAAGCAACAACAGTTACTGTAAGCAACCTGATATCAAAATTATAAGAATCGGCATTAAATACCTGAAAAGGGTTGATATGCCACAAAACAAAACAACCATAACTGCTGTATATCATAAAACTGTTAGTCAGTTTTAATTGACAGATTATCAACAATCCAAGTTTTTAATCCTGGCTATATTTAGCATTCATTTTATCCACTTATACACCTTATCTTATACTAATAAAATCCATACTACCCAAAATACAGTCATAGATATGGTACTTTTTATATGAAACTGATTTTGATAAATTTTACTTTCCTTAATTAAATGTGACTCACAATCTTTAATATCACTAAATTTCTCACATGAGTTTTAGGATTATACGTTAGGGAAAAGGAATTTTCCATTGCTTTCTTTATTGTTAGTTATTTTTAACCCAATATATTTTAACAATTCTTATAGAACTTCCATTCTATTATATTTCCATCAACATTGAACAATTACTTTTTGTCATTAATGGACAATTTTTTTTATCGATATTAATGAAATAATTAAATCATTTAAAAAAAAGGTTTACACATAATTTGAAACAAGCAGAATGTATGGCTCTGTTTAAGTTTTCCCTTATTTTTCTGAATTAAATAATATTTTTTTGTTTTGTATTTTGAGTTGAGTTGTGACTAAAGTTTAATATTTTTTGTACTGTGCTCACATTTCACAAGAAACTGTAGAGGAATTAAGAAATATTTTTTTGTTTCTTTTTCCTCGTGGTAGGAAATGCAGGTTCTTCTCAGGAATGAATTTAAAGACAATTATTTATAACTTAAATGTTTATTGATAGACAGGCTAGACAGGAACATGGGTAGAACAAGGAACAAGATACAAAAAGAAGTAAAATGTGTGCATGTATGAAACTTCTTCCAGGCAAAGTATGTGTGTTTGAAATTACTAAAATGTATGGAGTTTTTAAAGAACTAAAATGTAGTCACCTAATTGATATTTTGTCTTTTGGTTATGTTTATAATATTTTTAAAAGCTTTCTGTATTGAGTTGGATAGTGTGTAACTGAATCGCTTGCCATTAGCATAGAGTTAGTTCCCTTGGAAACTTGGATGTCAACTGATTGATGAAACTGACTTCTTGCTGCTATCACACACTGTCTATAAAAAGAAGTCTTAGTACCTTTTCTTAAATACCTGGTTGTGTCACTATGGCAATGGATGGTGTCACATTTTAACAGTAGAAGTCAATTTATAGACAAGGGAGGTAATCCTACAAAATAAAGCAAAACTCAAAGATATGGATTACCCCCCCCCCACACACACACACACAGATCAGATAAAACAAAGAGATTGCACTTTATTGCGGATATCATTTTGTTTCGAGGGGAAATTTTTTTTCATTCCTTTATAATCAAATATTCATTCATAGAAGTGAATATTAGCCTTTCCTTTTATGACCAATATAATGGATGAAAAACATCACATCTTATTTTAAGAGAAATAATTTCAAGAAATAATATGAAAGTAAAAATATCCTATACAAATTTTTTGCTTTTAAAAAAAAATTGTATAAATTTCAAATGTGATGAATTTTTCTTGCTTTACAAAATAAAATTGTATAGGATATTTTTACTTTCATATTATTTCTTGAAATTATTTCAAAATAAAATTTGTATAGGATATTTTTACTTTCATATTATTTCTTGAAATTATTTCTCTTAAAATAAGATGTGATGTTTTTTCATCGCACTTCCAAGACAGATAAGTATGGCTATTTCTATTTGGTGATCATAAATTTGCTTGGTTTATTCATTTTTTTTACTAAAATTTCTATCTTATTTCTGTCACTTTTCATCACTACTCTCCTATTGGTCAGTGTACAATCATCAAATAAGCAGCATGGATTGAAAATAAACAATAATCCTGCCTTGAGGTTTGAATTAACACCTCTTATTCTTAGCTGGGTGGGGAGATAAGGGGGTTCATACCTTTCCCAAGAGTATGAGTCCAAAAGTGAACATAATAGTTCCACTGGAGTTTGAACACACTTTCAATGGTGTCACAGTCTAGCACGTTAGCCACTACACCATGCCCCCCCTCCCTAAAATTAAGGTATCTCAGCACACTTTTGAAAAGATGGTGTATTCAAACACCCCCAAAAACTTTAACCTCATTTTCAAAACAATTATCTACTTTCTTTCAAAGTTTTAAATGCTATCCTAAATAAAAATGTCAAATGAATGTAAAATTATTTGGTATCCAGGTACTTTTTTATGTTCTTGCTCTTCCTAACATTAGTACTTAGCTATGCTTGACAATGCTTCATCTAAATACTACTATTATTATATATGAGGAAAAAAATAAGTAAAGAAAAGAAATGTAAATGGATAAAAATGAATTTTATCGATATCACTTACACGTGTTTCGGTCAGTTTATCAAAATGTATGCGGATTTACGTTATTATTATTATTAAAATAATCAGATGGAGTTGAAATGATGATGATAATAATAATAGGAAAAATATATAAAATGTTCCGTACACAGAGAGATTTTGACGACCTTCATCAGAGTGGTCGAACATTTGAAATTCTATTCTTGTCTCCAACTCAAAAAATAAAAAAAAACACTCTGATGAAGGTCGTCAAAATCTCTGTGCATGGAACATTTTATACATTTTTCCTATTATTATTATTATCATCATTTCAACTCCATCTGATTATTTTAGTAATAATAATAACGTAAATCCACATACATTTTGATAAACAGACCGAAACACATGTGTAAGTGATATCGATTAAATTCATTTTTATCCATCTACATTTCTTTTCTTTACTTTTTTTTCCTCATTGTCGGATTCATTTTCCATTCTCATATATATATATATATATAATAAAATAAATATATAAAGGTATTACATATCTATTTATTTGATGGCAAGTTTCACTAAGTGAAAACTACGAGCGTGCGTGCGTACATACTTGGAACCTTTTACCATCCCCGATTTGCTTAACATCTGACCAACTTCCACAACCCACCCACAGTATACAAAATATTTGAAACCTTAATATTAGAATTATTTAACATCCCCCCCACCCCACCCAAACCGTTGACAGTACCCGTTTTTACATGTCAACAAAATACACACACCCACGCACACATATGCATGCGAATACAAAC
Source organism: Doryteuthis pealeii (assembly GCA_023376005.1). Taxonomy (NCBI): domain Eukaryota; kingdom Metazoa; phylum Mollusca; class Cephalopoda; order Myopsida; family Loliginidae; genus Doryteuthis; species Doryteuthis pealeii. The sequence continues at coordinate 55,007,749 of CM042138.1, forward strand.
GCTCACACTTCAGTATTATTCAGTCGTTGCACACTAGCAAATCAATATGAATGTGTGTGGAACCCACCGATTTGTATACACATCCTTTGCACTGTCTATAAACACATACGCATCCCCTAATACATAAATACATACGCATATCACCTCATCCAATCATAAATATCTTATGCCTGTAAAAACCTTTTGAATTTTTTGATTTTCCTTGTATTCGGATCAACGTCACCTGATGAATGCATGCGATTTTGCATGTACGAAACCTAAGGTTGTGACTGTTCTATTGCCATCAAATAAATAGATATGTAATACCTTTATATATTTATTTTATTATATTATATAATAGCTCTATTCTTTATATTGAGCACTCTCCTAATACTACTGCAATTTGGCGCACCATTCCAGTGAAAGCTGACGCGGTGACTATCCCAGACTAATATATATATATATTATATATATATATATATATATATATATATATGTGTGTGTGTGTGTCTTATATATGCAGTCTTAAACAAACCATCTCCCCAACTATTTACCCATAGCTGAAGAGAGAATAGTTGTTTCCTTTCTAATGCTGTGAAATGCAAACAGCCACGTCCAGGATTTGAACTCGTCTTGCCATGTCCCTTTCCTATGACAATAACCATTATACCACGGAATAATTTTAACGGTTTAACTATAAGACATAGGGTCTGGTTTAGGTCAGCTGGTAGAGCATCCACCAAGGAACCACAAGGTTCCAGGTTCAATACCGGCCATTGCCAACTCAGCACATGAGTAACACAGGGATCTGTGTGGTAAAGTGGGGAGCTGATAGTAGGTGTGACACTCCACTTCAGATGCAAAAACAATCTCCCTGGTCTAGCGCTATAGAAAAGGAGATGGACACCTTCACTGCCCGGCTGATACTGACAATAGGCCACTCCACTGACTTTATTACTACTATAAGACAATTACTAAGCATATAATGTGACATATCTTATGATGAGGGACACTTCATGGTTAGCAAGCTAGATTCACAGACGATAGTGAATTCGATTCTCATTGGGCATCCCATACTTCTGGCCTTGTGCCACATCTAAGCTAAGCTTAGTAAATAACTATATCTTATGATGAGTCAAGTGTTCAAATCAGACTCTTTCTGGTTGAATATATCTATGATTATAATTGTTTGTTCATTTGCATGTTTTGCTCATCCACATACCCTCCCTGCAGTTAAGTGGGATTTCCCCGCCTCCTCAATCTACTGGGATATTCTAAAATGTTGAAATTTACTGTTTCTAGGCCTAACCTTGTTGATAAAAATACTTCTTTGTGGCTAGAAATTAAGGATTGTCCATTACACAAAATTGTTACTTACTCAAGTGTATATGTTAATTATTACTACTACTAGCAGGACCCATGAAAATTGCACTGAATGAAAAAAAAAAATCAGGAGGTATTTAAGCAAGAAAGGGTGATTTGCAATTTTATTACATATAATCTTGTATTTAATTCTATTGAAACTACAAAATCAATAGTTACATATTCTATTTTGTATACAATGATACTAAGAGTATTGAAGAATCTTTGGGGCAGCTTTTCTTTTTCAACCTTTAACAGCACATTGTTAGAGCTTATCAGAATTTCAGAGCTCATTAGATCTTTAGCAAACCAAGATACAATAATGTATGTTTATTAGTGAAGATAGATGAAGTTAGCACAGATGAATTACATCAGAGTTGTTAGATCTTATACAAATCATCTTTTACTTAAATAACTCGTTAAAATTGAATTCTTATAAAAAAGAAAGAAAAAGAAATGTTAATTTAAAATTGTTATTACTTTGCTAAATATGTATGTTCTCTATCAAAAAATATTCAACTTTATTGTCATGTGATCTATCCAAACAGGTTTTAATAGAAAAATCTGTGAACCAATGTAATTTATATAAAAGATATAAATTTTTTTCTTTATTTCTGGTTGAATCGTTGTAGATAGTTACTTCTAGGGAAAGAGAACTGGTTTGGCAAGATTTTATCTTCTATAGAAACAAAGTGTGGGCTGAGTGATAGACATTAAATGGTGACACAGAAAACAGTTTATTTGAATTTCTTTCTCCAACTGTTACACTCTTGTCTTTGTACTTTAAGTTATGGTTGACAAACTGCAAATTCACTTGACTAAAACCAAGCAACACTGAGAGACTTTCAAATAAAATAATTAGATTACTATTTAATCTTGAAACCTTTTGAGCTCTTCTATTTTATATTCCACCTTTAAATCATTTCCCAACAATAATTAACACAAGGGAATTCTCATGGACATAAAGCAATGATTAATAAACTAATCTTGCTAGACCACTTGTTAGTCTTGTTTAATCTTTGTAGTTGGTCTGTTCTTATGGTTTTGTGTCAGATTAAGTTAAGATTAGCAAATTAATTCACCAAAAATCTTTAACAAAAAACAATTTAAATTTAAAATGATTTTACAGTGATGCATTCCTTAAGTTATTCTAATTAAACCTCAATATCCACTGACATTCTATTTACAAAAATTTGAAAACAGTAAACATTCATGTAATAAAATCATAACTAAATTCTTACAAGCAATGTTATCTAATAATATAAAAAAATTGTTTTTAGTACTTAGAAATGTAAAATTTCAAGGTTATATGTAAATTTTATTTTTACATTAAACAGCAGTCCCATATACATATAATTTGTTTAGGTTATTTTGACCTCTATACTGTGAGTTTTTCATTATGTTCGATTGAAATAGATTAGCATTATCGCTTCCGCATGCTCACCCCCTCTATCTTTCCCCTACTATTTCTTTCTAATTTTATATGTAGGATTTTTTCTTCCCTTTCTTTATAATAGAAATGGAATGGTCCATTACTGACCTGAGGTGACAATACTTATAAGAAATAAGAATTTGGCAGATAAGTGACACCAGATAATCAGGATTTACGTTTTTGAATTTCATCTTAGACGATTTGGACGATTTCATTTTTAACCAGAGAGTATTGCAAGATATCATCCGGAATATTAAAGAACAAGAGTATTATATTTAGGAATTTGATCATTCTCCAAATATGGTGATCTGATCATATCTAAAAAAAAACAAAAAAAACAGGTAAACAGAAAATTCACCTAGAAATAGTGAATCATAATGGAATTGACCAAAGGAAAGTAATTGTTGTCAAGAACTTAAAATAGTAAAATAATAATTAATAATAATAATGATGATGATGATGATTTACAGCCATCACATCAAGATTTATGGGGGGTTTTTTGTCTAAAAAATATATAAATAAAATAAAAAATAAATAAATAAAAAAAACACAAATATAAGGAGCTCAAATCAATTGCTAGTTACTGGGCAGAGAAGTTATCATTGCTAGTTTATTGGTTAAACCTTGTTCCCTCGGACATTAAATGTAAATAGTCTACAACATATTGATCCCACATTTCTTGTCTATTCCTTTTAACCATAAAAACCAAGTTAAAATAACAAAGAGCAACACTTATGTACCAACCAGAATAAACACAAGATTGTAGCAGTTAGACAGTTTCTTTTTTCCCCCCAATTCTTTTGTACATATTGAACTACCTTTATTGAATACGACTCCTTTCTATTACGTAAGATATCTCCACTCAACTACATAGATGTCAAAACTACTCAACTTGGGAACAGTTTATCCCTTTCCTCTCCACATAACTGACCAATCTTCTAGAGGATGAAAGAGTGAAATTTACACATATGCTTTGTAGCCATGGTTCACATAAGATTTGCATGCCCCTAAATTCGTCCTTTTGAAATTTCCTTTAAGATAGAGCAGGGGACCGATTTATAAAAGCTGCAAAATACTGACAGTACAAATTAAATTTCAGTTAAAAATCTATCATCAATAGTGAAAATAAACTGGAAAAATAACTGCCAACTATTTTGATTCTGATTTATGAGTGGCCATTATCTCCGAAGATACATTTATTTATAAAGTATGAAAATTTACCATGTTTTTGACCGTGAATATTGTACCATTTATAAGCAAACACCTAATTATAGAGAAAACACTTTGATATTTTTGTTATGCCAAATGAGATGTGTTTGTTTTCAATACTAAGAAATGTTAACTGAAAGAAAGTTCAATTACACTGATTTACAAAGAAATTGAGGCAAGCACAAAAATAGATGTTTTAACCTAACTTGGGGGTGCAGCTGAATTCAGATTTGAAATCCGTTTTTATTCATCACCTCTAGTTTTTTAGATATGCATACTGTACATAAAGGTGTATATGCATCCAGGGTTAATTTCTAATATTGTGTGACTTATGTCTTCTTTTTTAGTTATTATGCAATAAATGTAAGTGATAGCATTACAATATATATATATATATATAGCTATATATCAAGACGGATTTTGGCAGTTAAGCGTAGCCAACATGTCTTAATCAACAGCCAGTAGTGCACTAGCAGTCAGCAGATCATCTAAGAAAACACATTTCTAACTGTCTGCAGTACTATGAATTTTGTACATTGTGTCATTCAAGTATATTTATTCCGTCAATGTTCTTTATCTATGCTGTTTTATCTGTAATAAGCTGCTGCAACTGTTGAAATAAGCACGTATATACTCTGTATATACTAAAATGAGACTATTTAAAAGACAGAAAACTAGAGGTGATAGTGCAAAACTGTTTATAAATTTGAATTCAGCACATCCAAATTAGTAAAAAAACACATTCTTGCCTATTTTTTTGTAAACCAATGTTATTTAAACTTCCTTCAATGTAGAAATAGTTATATAAGGCTTCATTTGCTGATGAAAGAAAAAGTCATTTTGAAGGGAACTTAGAGATAATCAGTAAATAATTCAAATTAAATGACATTTATTTACATAACATTTTTTTTGTTAAAAATAAATGTCAATTAAACCCATGACTAAAAAAAAAAGTTGTCTTAATTAGAAAATACTTTAAGAAAAATAAACTAAATTATTATGTCAAATATATTATCTGTATATCATTTTCTAAGTAATGAAGAATTTGAAATGAATTAGAAATTGTACTCAGAGATATTAGATTAAATGGTATGAGTGACAGGCGATGGCCTAGAGGTCAGTTTGATAGTTTGGTTGGAATTGGATAATTTCAGTCACGTGGTCTAAAAGTTCTAGAAAGTAGAAAAATAATCTTAAATTTAACAAGTTGATTCTGATAAATTGAGGTGCACATGTACCACAAATGCATGAAACAATCAATCACATAAGGGAATATAGAAAACTGGCACAGTAGAAAAACAAGAACAAACATAACTGAGCAGTGAAGGGGATCTGTTGGGAATTGTGCAAAACAACTGAATTTTGACCATACAGATTATAATGCACAGACCAAAATCTGTCCTAGAAAATGAGAGACAAAATTCTTTGGATATTTAAGACAAAAATGGACCACCCAATCCAAGATGAGACCTTAGCAAGAAAAAAGTTTTTGTCAGTGGATTTTCCTGTTACAAAAGACCAGTGAAATTAAAGGAAACAAAAAAAACAAAAAAAATAGATAAATACTTAGACTATGCTAGAGAACTGAAAAGGATATGGAACATGATGGTGATAGTGATACCAATCATAGTCAGGACTTGTAATAACTCCCACCACAAAAAAAAAAAAAAAAATCTAGAAAAGAGACCAGGGAACCATTAAAACCACATCACTTTTGAAACTAGCAAGAATACTGAGAGTCCTGGAGAGGTGTGAGGACTTGCTGTCACTTGGAAATCAGTGAAGGTCACCAGATAGTATCAGTGAGAAAATTCATGAAGCATATAAAATTTACAGCGGCTTACAGTGTCTTGAGTAGGTGTAAAATATCTTTATAAATATTCATGTAAGTAAATGAAAAATGCTGACATTTATTCAGTGAACTCTATTTAGTTGTATTTGTGTATGAAATAAAAAAACCCATATCAATTGTATTGTTGCTAATGTTTTAAACAGGACTATGCATAAGAACACTTAAGAGGTATAATATGAGAGAGAGAGGGGGTGCAATCAAATTAAAATTTGAAAAGACTTGTTTCATACATTTAACAAGGTAGCAAATATACAAAAGGGGTGTTATCTTTCAACTGCATATGCTGGCTGAAAACCCCTCCACGTGTTTCAATATCCTTCAACTGCATATGCTGGCTGAAAAATATCCTTCAACTGCATATGCTGGCTGAAAACCCCTCCAATATCCTTCAACTGCATATGCTGCTGAAAACCCCTCATGTTGTAATATCCTTATGCTGGCTGAAAACCCCTCCACATGTTGTAATATCCTTCAACTGCATATGCTGGCTGAAAACCCTCCACATGTTGTAATATCCTTCAACTGCATATGCTACTGCATGTTTAATATCCTTCAACTGCATATGGCTGAAAACCCCTCCACATGTTGTAATATCCTTCAACTGCATATGCTGGCTGAAAACCCCTCCACATGTTGTAATATCCTTCAACTGCATACAACTGCATATGCTGGCTGAAAACCCTCCACATGTTGTAATATCCTTCAACTGCATATGCTGGCTGAAAACCCCTCCACATGTTGTAATATCCTTCAACTGCATATGCTGGCTGAAAACCCCTCCACATGTTTTAATATCCTTCAACTGCATATGTTGGCTGAAAACCCCTCCACATGTTGTAATATCCTTCAACTGCATATGCTGGCTGAAAACCCCTCCACGTGTTGTAATATCCTTCTCATCAGGTTGAAGAATATCCAAAATAAACATGAGTAAGATATTATTTTCTAACATCAGAAAAGCAACACACAATCAAACTGTAAATAAAAAGAAAACATTTCATACTGGCAACAAATAAACAAAGTAAATAATTGACTTTGTTACCTTAGAATTTATTAAGCATTGTTTGGAAATCTCTTTGCAAGTTTGTTAATTATTTAGTGGAATAAACTTGGCCAAAGAGGAAAGAAAAAAAATGTAATAAAGCATGCATAGCATGAAAGGCAGAGAATGGGTGATTTTTGTGTTAAGGAAAATCCATCAAAATTTCCCATTCATGATGTTTAAACATCACACACAGCAACATTGAAGACATTTCTACAACAAACATCTTTTAAAAAAAATTTTGTATGGAATTTGAAAGAAATAAAAGTCAATATTATTTTGTGTGCTTTAAGGAATATTGAATAGAAGGCATACCTTTTATATATATATATATTTGGACAATTGAAAATAAAGTGCTTGATTACGGGTGTAAGAGCTGTATTTATTTATTATATTGTACAATACATTTAAGGTGCAATTGTTACCATTGGTTTCCTAGCAGCATGTTAGCCACTTTTCATCAAGACAATGCTTGATGAAAAGAGGATAACATGTTGCTTGGAAACCAATAGTAACAATTGCACCTTAAATGAATTGTTCCCTATAATTAATGAATGAATAAATAAATATATATATATATAGTTAAAATGTACTAAGTTACATTTGAATAAGCCACAGATAGCTTTTCATCTGTTAATTCTGGAAAAAAAAAAAAAAAAAAAAAAAAAAATGTCTATTAACTCTTATCATTTTTGTTTTAACAATTTTGAATAAGATTTCAACCTCAGAATGAGTACTAAAAATTTTCGAAACTGATTAATATATTTTTAATTGTCAGAAACAGACAAAGGAAATTTCTTAGATAAGCCATTAAATCAAGAGCAAGATTTATGAAAAAATTTTATCAGAAAATCAAAACCTTTGACTTACCGGAGATTAAATACCTTAGTCTTTTTTTTTTTAATTTTTAAAAATTTTTGGGGGTGAATGCTGAGGTCAAAATAATAATATCTTTCAATACAGGATTTGTCATGGCAAATATACATTGTAAAATTAAGTGTTGATATATATATAAATAACAATAAAGAATGAGTTAAGAGTTTTCCTAAGTCTGTTTTATAGGAATAATGTGTAAATTTTCATAGTTGAACTCATAAATGCCCATCAAATTGTTGCATATCAAACCTTAAAAGAACAATTCTTCTCAATATGAACTTGTTGGTTACAAATGTTGATAATAGATGGTTTGAACTTATAATGCTTAGTGAAATAACAAGTAAAGAATTTCTAAATTAAAAATAAACAACTAGGTATAAAAAGGCAGGTACAATTTTTAAATGTGGATTTAGAAAAATTATGCTTAAAAAAACAAAAAAACATTAATCGTTGATCTATTTAAAAAAAACAGGTCTTATTTCTCTTCCTTTATTGTTTCTAATAGACTAAGCTATTTTGATTTCTATCAATAGATACAATATCCTCCAAAATACAGCACCAGATAAATTTAAAGGAGTTATTTTGGGAATTGGAAATTGCAGTGACTAAAATACTTAATACTAAAAAAGAGAAATCAAATAAGTCACTATTTATTCGTACTCTCAAAGATATTTTGACAGAATTTCCTTAACCAAATATAAGCATCATAATTTAGTGAACTGTGCACAAAAACAGTAAAAAAATCCTTTCATTTGTATAGAGTGACATTTCTTTAGGGTAGAAAGACAGGAACATTTTTTTTTTTTTTTTTTTACAAATACAATTTTTACTTTTTTTTTTACATTTAAATATAAAATGTTTTATCTTTAAAATGACTCACTCATTACATGATTGACTCTTTTAAGTTAAATTTAGATTAATAATCTATTCAAATGAATTTTTCAGAGGAATCAAAATTTTAAATCTTAAAATAAATATTTATAAAATATTTTCATAAAATAAAAACAAAATTTTATCACTATTTGATAGACTGTACTGATCATTTGACTCAAAATCTGTGCAAGTATTTGTACATATTCCTACTCGGTGTAAACTTACTTGAAAGTGTTTGGAAGCAAAAGATAAATCTTAATTTTAAATGAGGCATATTTAATAATTGATCTTTCAAATTGCTTAGATTTATCAAAATATTATTTAGGAAATAAAATTACAATAATGAAATGTTAAATAGTTTATGTCTATTAAATCTTTTAAGTATAAAAAAACCCTTCATAAACCACAAATTAGTTCTTTTGTCTTGAATATTATTACATTGTTATTAATTATGAATATCTAAATGTTTGATAGTGAGAAGCAAATTAACCAAATAACAAATCCCCATTTAGCAAATCATAGACAGTGCAACAATTGAGATTTTTTCACATAACGGTTGACTTTTGTTTTACCTCTTAAGAAAATATTGTGTTTTAAAATGATCCCAGAGAGGAAAAAATGTTGGAGTGAATTTGAGTATCCCTCTATTCACAAGGCAGTTGTACTCCCCAAGTAAATTAAGTATAAAACAGTTTTATAAAATTAAAAAAAGGAAAAACATTTGACTATCTCCAAAAATAGTGGATTTATCTGCATTAGATAAATATTTCAATTTGAAAAAAAAAAAAAGTCTTCAAATAAAAATAAACAAATTGGAAATTTCTCAGTTGGGAAAAAATGACAGCAGTTGCAGATAAGTTGACATTAAATGACAACAAGCAAAGCATTCAAGCCCCACCCCCATTTTTTTTCTTCTTTTTTAAAAGTTTTTTTGTTAAATGTATAAAAGCAACATATATGGACCCGAAAAGTGTTCTTAGGAATGTGAAAATTCTGTCATAATGTCATGGAAGCATATACATATATATATATCCAGTGACACTATTGTTCCGAAAAGCATAATTTCCAGAATATTTTACAACTGTCTCTTCAGATAAATGATCACACATTATCAGGATAAGCAACATTGAGAGATACAACTCGAAGAATCTGTGGTCCGAGAGTTTCCACTTTTGTTAAAGTGTTTTCTTCTGTATCAATGACATAAAGACAAGTGTTGAGACCACCAATAACATAAATTTTGTTGTCAACTTGAGCAACATGACGTTGCAACTGACCAATCTCAGATGGGGTTCTAAGAATTTCTGTCCACTGATTCGTTTCAATATCATAGCATTCATTATTATAACAATCTGAGAAGGAAACATCTTCTAATGATGTATAACCTCCAAGAACATATAACTTGCCATTTATAGAGGTCATGCTATGACCTTGACGAGAATAGGTCATAGGAGCTTTAGGTTCCCAGGTTTCAGTCCCTAAGCGGTAAGTATAAAGATAGGGCAGGGGGACAGGTGACTGAGCATCATCACTGATTCCTCCGCTAGCATAAAGAACGTTGTCTGAAAAACAACAAGCCAGGTCAAATATACCCAGGGGCAAGTTTGGAATGTCAATCCATGTATTCTCTTCAGGGTAATACATTTCGCAAGTATTCAAAATGGTTTCCGATTCCCCATCTTCTGTAACTGTGTGGTTTATACCACCCAAAGCAAACAATCTGCTATCTGAACTGCACATAGCAAAAGAAACTCTAGGTTGTTGCATGGCTGCTACTTCAATCCAGATTCTATAACGTGGATCAAATATAAACACACGATTGCTGCTACAATAGTTGTTGGTGTAACCTCCGGCTACAAACAAAAAGTTTCCCAAAACAGCCTGTCCAGTATATTCGTATCGAGTATCTAAACTAGAATTCAGTTCTTCTAAGCAGATTCCTTCATTGTCAATTGTGCGATATGCAATATTTGTGACATAACGGTCATCAGAAAAAAATATCATTGCCAGAACTCTTCTGGATCCTCTTTGTAATAATTTATCTTCATTTCTCAAACACTGCATAGGAATGCAGAGAATATAGTTCTTTGCTTCTTCAATCTCATTACGGATTTCTTCAAATTCATAAACCTGTTTTGGTATTAGATCAAGCTCCTCAGGTTCCATTAGACAGAATCGTATTTCCTTAAGAAGCGGTAAAAGGAAGGGTTTTCTGGCACAAGGATCTTGGTCCACCCATTCAAGAATGAGAGTCAGAAGAAAATATTCACATGCTTCAATATAAATGTTCTCCCTTAGAAATGGAATTAGTAAATTATCTGGGAGATTAAGCAAAAACTTTGGTTGATTCACCAACTGGGTGATGTTGTCGGCAAGAAAGTGAAAGATTTTATATTTCATGTCCCCAAGAGCATATTTATCAGCCAAACTCTGGACAACACTGTAATTTTCAAGACTCATGTATTTTACCAAGTAATTGCTGCACACATCAACGATCCAATCAGCTTGAAAAAATCGAGCAACTTCTAAAACATCTTCAATGTTCTCTGGACTGATTGTTATGTTTCCATGGTAAAAATAATCCAGGATTGCGGAGAATCCTTTTGGGCTGATCTCTTTGATTTCTATGGCATCTTGTTCTTTTTCCTTCATGTCATGTCGGAACATAGCAGAAAAATAATCACTTGCTTCAGACAAGACTTCTTTATGCACACGGAAACTGGTACCTCCAACTGAAAGTTTCACATCACATTTGGAATCATATATTTTGTGAGGCAACTTCTGGTAATTAGTATTGATGTACTTGATTTTATTCTCAGAAATTTTCATTGAATCCATTATTGTTGCTTTTAGATCTTCAGTTGACACAGTGGAATGAACCCAATCCCTTTGGGAAGAAGTCTGCAAAAGAACAAAAAGATTTTTATTAGATACAATGAAAACATTCACAAAAGCAGAGACAAATCTATTGCATTTTTTTATCAAAACATTAAATATATCAACAGCAATTCTGATAGTTTTTTTAATTTAGTGTGTCCTGGGACACATTTATTTGATTTGAATCAGTCCCCAGGAAATTTGATGGGTCCCAACTAAAGTTTCTTAATAAATTGTAGAGTTTTTATCCATCAACAACTAAAACCGTCTAACACCTACCTTGTACCCCATACAGTGTAATTCATTCCCAAGAAAATATTGAAATGTATTTACAGTTAGCTGGAATACAATTTTACTGCATCCATTTAAATTTTTATGTGTCAGTGACGCAGGACACATACCTATCAGCATCTCTGTATCAAGTAATATTTTAATTTAATATTACATTATCACAAATCGTTTGAACCTATAAGTCTGACACATTTTAGTATACATCATAAGCCCAGTATTTTGAGCTCAGAGAGATCACTTCAGATACTATTAATAAAAGGTATAGCATACTGACTATTCACAGCTTTTCTTTTAATGGAATGATAGGATACTTTTAAAGAAAGATGTCTTTGCTCTGAAGCTAATTTTGAATGTGTCTTGAGCTCAATTTATTTTAAAGCATCATTGGAGCTCAGTGTCAAAGAGCTAAGGGTTAAAATCTTATAAAGCAGATTCTGTGTCTGTCTATAACCAAAGCTAGGTCACTGGTTATGTCACATTATCCTCAGGTATTGTGTAAGTTTATCAATGAGTATTTATACTCAAAGTCAAAATCCTTAATACATAGAATAAATCTTATTTATTAACGAGGTCTCTATGAAAATCTGAGTTAGACTTGCCTCAAAACAGCCCATGTTATTAGTGTGTTTAAAATCCTGCTATGTATCTTATATATCCCTAAGAAATAAAGGTTTACATAATATTAGCATTAACAGCACTTTCACTGAAAACACAAAAACGCAGATATCCGTACCTATTATTCTCTAAATAATGGGTTACAGCATGGAGATACATATAATTTGAATGGAGAATCAGAAAGAACATACAATTTTACATAGGAATGCCAAGTTTTATAGAAAAAAATAAAATAAATATAAATAAATAAAATTTATTGAAAAAATAAAGAAATGGTGAAGAAATTACTGAATTTCTTGTTTTGAAATTGGTCCAAGATTTGACAGTTTTTTTTTAGCAAATCATGTCCACTTTTGTAGCCCCAATTTCAGGGTTTTAAATTCTCATAACTTTTCAACCGGTGGGGATATTAGCATAATTGAAACAGTTTTGAACTCTATTTACAGAGCTCTATATAACTAATGGGATTAAATAACAATAACCGCAAATTTTAAAAAAATCAATTGGGAATGCTTATATGAAAGACTAATTAAGAAAGAATATGAGAAAGTTCACCACTTAATTATGCTAGGAATATTACAAAATGACATTAAGTTTAAGGCTTCAAGATATCCCTTCTAAACTACTGTACAGGACAATGGCATAGTGGATATAAGCAATCTCAAGGAAGAATTATCTGATATTATATATCCTCAAAACATGGATGGCAGAATGAGAAAATTATCTCTGTGGATTGAATAAAGTGTTCATTTCAAAATTGCTAGAAGGTTACCAGCTACAACAGACACCTGAAAAAGGCTGTAGAATACAATGATCAAAATATTTTGACTATAACAAAATGACATATGCATAAACCAGAATTTGTTCTTGAGAATAAAATGCATAAAATTATTTGGGACTTTGAGATAAAGACAGATCACCTTATCCCAGCCAAAAGACCAGATTATTATTGATTAACAAGAAAAAGAGAACTTGTTAACTGGTAGATTTTGCAGTCCAAGCAGATCGCATGGTGAAGATGAAAGAAAATGAATGGACAAATACTTGGACCTTGCTAGAGAATTGAAAAAACTGTAGAATAGGATACTAGTTGTAATTAGTGCACTTGGAACAGTCCCCCAAAAGTTTACAAAACAGACTAGAAGAAGTGGAAATCAGAGGAAGAATTGAAACCATCCAGACAACAGTATTATTAAGATCAGCTAGAATACTCAGAAGAGTCCTGGAGATCAGAGTAAACTTGTTGTCATTCAGATAAAAGTGAAAAACCTTTAGCTTTTGCTCACAAAAAAAAAAAAAAAAAAAAAAAAAAAAAAAAAAATCACAAGGAGTGAAATAATAATAATAATAAAGACAATTACACCAGTCTGAGTACATCAGTGAATACTGGTCAATTACAACCAGGTGACAATGATTCATAATGCATGTGCGGATTGGTGCCATATCTAAACTAATTCTAGATTGCCATCAAGAAAATGCGGAGATCTGTCTCAAAAATTCCAGTCAGAGTGAACAGCACTAAAAACCACCTAACATCACACTCAGCAGGATTCAAGAAATTTTTTAACTAAAAGAAAATTATTCTTTCATAAAAAATTTGTTTTTTTATCCCCCTCATGAAAAATGATTTGAGCCAGCCTGTTCTTGTTTTTATAATACAAGAAAATGCATAAATAATTTAATAGAATACAATAATAAAGTCATTTTTCTAATTCATAATATTTTGACTGAGAAGGCATTTAAACACAGATGGTAAAGAGAGAAACTTACATCTGTTTTATATATTTGCAGAAATAATATTTATTAAGAAATGAATAATAAGAATGAGTCATAGCTATTTATTTTAATCTTATATACAGAGATAGCCTATTTCTGGCTTTTTGGCAGGTTAACTTGAACAAAGTAGTAGAGCAGAGCTATAAGCAGAAAACCTTAACCATCTGTAACAAAAATAAGTGATAATTATCTTATAGAAATAACCTAATTTATTTAACATTTATCTTACATTTGAATCAACATTATTTAACTAAAAGAAAAGGAGAATTTTCAAGAGAGCCAAAGCTCACATAAGCTTTTCATATAACTGTTCCCTTTTTTATGTTCATTTGTCAGATTTATACATATATATATATATATATATAAGTGTTGTTATGGGTCTAATGGGAGAAAATTAAATATTTCATAAAAAAAGAAGGTCCGCAAAATGGATTATGCTTAAAAAAAAAAGTTTTTTTAAAATTATTTTACATTTGCAACACTACTAATATCTTCTTCGGATGTTAATTAACCATATTCTGTCCCTTCTTCACGTTAATTAACCATATTCTGGGACAGACTATGATTAATTAATGCCTGAAGAAGATATCAGAAGATCTGAAACATGTGTCACAAATGTAAAATAATAAAATTAAAAAAACATAACCCATTTTGCAGACCTTCATTTTTATATATATATGTGTGTTTGTGTATATGTATTATATATATATATATATAATATATATATGAAAATAAATGGAAGTGAATCTGACAGTGTGAAATAAATATTTAGAAAAAACAAAACATGATGTTAAAATTCGCTGACAGAAATCTGTTTCGACCCTTTATTGAAGTGGTCTTCATCAAGTGTGAGTTGTGTATGATAGAGAGAACGGTGTGAGTGGACCATTATAAGACGAAAGTGGTGCAGATGAACGTTCAATATTATAGCAAGAATTTTTTTTTTTTTTTAAATTAAAAAATTTTTTTTTAATTTAGAAAATGCATATTCTGTTTTGAAAATAAAATAAAATAAATTTTATTTTATTTTATTAAATCAGAAGCATATTTCAGTGTCTATTGTAACCCCCAAATTTGAGTTTTGAATTTTTATTTCTGATTTAATAAAGTTTTACCCCATGGATATAAAACAATTTGGTGAGAAGATTAAAAAAAAAAAAAAGAAAAGAAAAAAACGATTTAACTGAAAAATGAATAAAGCATGATAGAACGAGCTGACTTATACGCTGATGGAATGGCTTTGATAATTGATGAAGATACAACTAATAGAAAAAAAAAAGAGAGACAAATAATAAGGTGTGTCATCGCTTCTCAGGTAAAGTCCATTTCATGACAATGTGTAAATCGAAAGGCCAAAAACAAATGTTGAATAGAAGCATGATTAACCAAACAACCACAAATGTGTATAGTGTGAGGAGAGATGATGGAGGGGGATGTTGATTTTCTAGGCTTGTACACAATTGTCAGTGATCAGGCACCAACCAAAGTGACATTCTCAGTAGAAAAAAAAAGGAGATGCTGATGCATTTGGATACAGGTGCTAGTATGTCAGCAATCTCAAAATGCTTAAATGACAAAAGACAAAGTCAGTATGGAGACTTGTTCATTAAAACTGCATGCTTATGGTGGCAGTCCTATTCTGGTGTGTGGTAAAATCTATGTTAATGTTCAGAGGCATGATCAACAGGTAACCTTTCCTCTAGTACAAGTTACACATGAAGGACCACAATTATTGGCTCACTCATCTGAAGTTAAATTGGAAGGATATATTTAAAGTGGAGGAGGAAGTGGAAAATCAGATAGTCAACCAAGAAAAAGTGAAATAAATATTAGATAAACACAAGGTAATATTTGATGGGAAACTTGGAACAATTACAGGTTTTAAAACTACCTTGCATTTAAAGGAAAGAACATAACCAGTTTATTTATGTATTAATAGATCATATGAAAAAAAGGGATGATCAAAAAAATAGGAAGGAGTGACTGAGTCTCACTTATTTGTGTGCCAAAGAAAGATGGAGGCATCGGTATTAGTAGAGATTTTAAAGTAACCATTAACCAGTATTTCCTAAATAATTCTTATCCATTACCTGAAGAGAATGTCATATTTGCTAGTTTAAGTGATATAACAGTCTTTAGTAAAGTTTGCCTTACCAGCAAGTGGAAGTCAAGCAAAGTCAATAGTATCTCTTGATAAACACACACACAAGGACTGTATGCATATAAAAGGCTAATATGGGGATCTCACAGTAACATCAGTTTTTCAGTTGTGGATGGATGGTATTTTGATGAAATCATCAACTGGCAACATTCTGGGATGATTTGCTGTCACGACTAAAAGTGGGTTAAAAGCAAACCTATGAAAATGTCAGTTTGTAGTGCAAGCAGTTGGTATATATGGGTCATCATGTGGATAGAAAGGGAATAAATACACCCACTGGAAGAAAAAGTGGAAGCTATTTGTCAAGCTCAAAGTCCAACAAATATCATTGAGTTATGAACTTTATTTAGGTCTCTTGAACTTCTATTAACAGTTCAATCCTAATCTGTCTGATCAGTTGTATTCTCTTCATCATCAACTACATCAAGAAATAACCCGGGTGGAAGAATGAACGTGAAAGAACTTTCCAGTGGAGCAAATTCAAACTCATATCAGATCATGTGCCAGTACCATATTCTGTGCAAGCATAAATTGATTTTAACCAATAATGCATCCTCATATGGAGTGGGGCAGTTATTTCACATGTAATGGATGAAGAAGTGGTACACCCAGTTGCATTTGCAGCACACTGTCTAAAATTGAGCAAAAATTATGCACAAATTGAAAAAAAAAAAAAAAAAAAAAATTCTTGGAATTATTATTAAAACTTTCACAAATTTTTGTATGAATATGATTTTTTACTTCTCACAGATTAGTTACTGATAACAATTTTTGTTCCAACAATAGCAGCAGCCAGACTATAATGGTGGGCAGAATTCTGTAAGTTTACCAGTATAATGTTTTATACAGATCATTGAAGAAACATGCCAATGCCAAGGCTCTTGTAAAAAAGCAAGACTCAATGGAGGATAACATTCTTTTCAGGGTTAAGTGACTTAACAGTTAAAGTAGCAATGCACACTTATGGCCAAAACATCAGAATTCAAGTTTTTAGGCATATTTCTTACAGTAAAATCTGTATAAGTTTGCAACCAAACATGGTATTACAGTCAAAATTATATCATTAAATAGCAAATAAATAGATCTTCAATTTGCTGCAAAAATTTATAAAATAACCTCTATAGTAATTTTTAATGACAAAATAAAAACTGTTTTATTGCTCATTTTAGTGCATTTAGCTGTGAATCAGTTTTTTAATGCTGTTCGTAGAGATATCCCCTTTCAAAATATTTTGATGAAACCCCTTAGAATATTGTCGGGTAATTTTCTGACAAAATAGAGCTTGAATAGACGTTCAATTTGATATGTGATATAAGGCAAATACATACTTGGAAAATTCAACTGTAACCAGTTAAAGTTTACTATAAAAGTTTTGAAAATAAATTTAGATATTACTCTTTATCACTCTAATGTTGGTTAATAATGTTTTTCTCTATCTTTTGGAATAAATGTTGTGTGAAAATATATTTGTAAACATCACTGGAATTTTCA
Organism: Doryteuthis pealeii; assembly: GCA_023376005.1. NCBI lineage: Eukaryota > Metazoa > Mollusca > Cephalopoda > Myopsida > Loliginidae > Doryteuthis > Doryteuthis pealeii. Next base: position 55,025,585 of record CM042138.1, read on the forward strand.
TTTGAGTTTTGGAAAATTTCAGAGTTAAGCAAATTTTTGTGGCTGGCAGCAGTGATACTATCATTAAAAAGAAATTTCCCCATGAAACTATTAAGAAATTTGATATATTACCTATGGCAATTATCTCGTTAAAAGTTTATTTTACAAGCTGTTAAAGTTAACTGCAAAATTTATGAAAATAACGTAAGATATCACTAATTAACACTTGTATATTGATTGATAATGCTTTTGATATAAATATTATGAGAACATTTTTTAAAACTTCTTTGGGATTTCTATTTTAATTTGTAAAACTTTTTGAATTCAGCTTTGAAAATGAGTAAAATTAAGGAGCAGTTGATTCTACTCTTCTGATTGATGTCACTCATGCTTGAATATAAATCAATACTAAGTTTCATTTAAATTAGAAAATTCTCACTTATTTGTGATAAAACCTTTTGAAAAATTACATGGTTGGAAAAATAATAAAATAAAATTTTCAAATGTGTACTTTTTGTGACGTTTTATCGATTTTGAAAGAAATTGTGAGAAAATTATGTGAATAATGAGTTTTGTTTCTCTAGTATAACTGTATATAACATTTTGTGTTTTTTAAAAAAAAACATTCATAAATTAAAAGTCTACAAATCTCAGGGGAAAAAAAATATCAATGAAACATATTTTTTTTCTGTATTATGAAGAGGAAGGATTTTTTTTAAATCACATGGAAAACTTATTTGTTTTACAGTCTTTAGAATGGGAGAATTTTATAAATTAAAATCTGTATCTGCCAAAATGATGCATTTTTGCTCTCTTGAAGATGTTGGGAACGTCCCATTTTATTCCCAATATTGCAAACTACTACTGTGTGAATTTTCATAAATTTATCTTGAGTAATAGTGGATAAAATTGATTTTTTTTAATGAAAGGGTATTGGAGGGGGGTCCAAAATCCTGATTGTTTTTAGTAGTAGAGAAATTCCTTATTTGGTACAGGTGAAAAATCTAAATTACTCAGCAACCATTGAATGAATTCTTAAAATTCAAAAAGCCTTTTCCTTTTTTCAATGAGCTCTTTCAAAAAAAAAATAAAAATAACTCTTACATATATTACATAAAAAAAATTAAGTGTGCATTGCTAGTTGAAGCAAGTCATGTGGTACAGTTAACTAGAAGTCCAACCCTTTCCAAGTTATTATGGTTAGTACAGATGGGGTGGCAAGATAAGACAAAATGAACTGTCAATTGAGCAGAGCTGCCTGTTCTGGCGTCTAACAGTGATAATTCTTTCAAACTTATGGAATTGATTGCTCAAGTAGCTGCATGAGATACATGGGGGTATGGTTTTGATGAAATGAAATCCATAGCTTGTCCAGGCCTGGATACTGAAATTAAACATGCCATCAGGAATTGTGAAGGGTGTCAGACACAGGTTAGAAAACCACCTGGAGATGGCCAACAAGAATATGGCAAAGGGTTCATGTGAATTTTGCAGAACACTAGAGGAAATATTATTTCATTCTAGTAGATGCGTATTCCAAATAGATTGAGTGTAAGCCAATAAACACTATGATAGAAGTAACTTTGGATATTTTGCAGCTTATGGTTTACCAGAATAATTGCTAACTGGACAATGGGCTGATGCAGAATGGTCTGGGGTGAATAGACAGTTAACACCACCAATCATGTCTGTACCACCACCTGGATCTGAGACACCTACTGTGTTGATTCCACAACCAGAAGCAAACTCACTAAATTGGTCTCCTCCTAAATTAGGATTCAATCAGATCAATGACAAAACTTCAGCAAGATCAGAAGATAACACAAAAGTAAGATATCAGTAAGAGAGAGAGAGATGGTTTCACTGGAAGTTAGATTTATGAATGATTATTATATCTTGCAAAATTGAAAAAAATATAAGTTACTATTTTGTATTGGATTTCACTATAGAACAGTTCAGGAAATGGTCGTTTTGTTTTATGACATATCAACTCTTTTTGGTTCATTTAATGCCGAATCAAAGTGATTTTAATAAAACAAAGGAATCAAGATAGTTACAGTACAAGAAAGAGATCAATGAAGGTATGAATAATATGTAAAATATATCTTTAAGAAATTTGCATTAGATTTCAAGATATTATGAAGATAGAGAAGTAAAAAGCAAACTGTAAAAAAATGAGGAAAAGAAATTGAAGAGTAAAATTAAAAGAATCGTGAAAATTTCTACCAAGAACAAATGTTAAATAAAACAATCAGCTACTCGTACTCAATTTGTATTAATGATAACCTACAGATTTTTCTATACAAGTGGATCTAATTTTGTACAGTTTAGTAAAATTTGGTTATTTTGTCAACTAAATTAGTAAATGGATAAAGTAGCTTATGGCATTTTAGAAACAGGTTAGCCAACTTCATATGACCATTTAATGCAGACTTGTGATATTTTAGAATGAGACTATTGGGTCTCATATGTGAACAAAGTTGAAATTGTCGGCTTTGCTGTAGACAGATAATAAAGCAGTTAACATCATTATTAACAAATGAGTAGAGAAATGTAGGTAAATAGCATCAGAGGAAAGAACATGTTCAAAAATAACAATTGAGACATTTACCCAATTAATCTGAGCAATGTCTGAATTCAGACACACAGATTGTATAAAATACAACACACAACCCATATAATCAACAACAGAAAGCAGCAGCAGCAGTAACAACAACAAAAGTTTAATGAATCATTAATCTGGGATACTAAGCTGACCAAAGTAAAAAAAAATGTGAGATGACATTAAAAGATACTTTATTAGGAAATTTACGCACCAAGTCACATTTTGCAAAAATGTTTTTTTAAAACTTAATCTTATGTATTTATTCAACACTTCCACAAAAGCAGTATGTGACACAACGTTTTGAAACAGAGCTTAACATGTTTGAATTCAGAGATCTTCCTTATCCTTGAGTGGCTGCCACACTAAAGTTAAAGAGTTCCATTTGCCAGACTATTTATCCACAACTGGAGGGAAAATAGTTGGATGCATACCTTTACCAAAGGTATCAGCACTATGTGAAATGCAAACAGCCTTGTCCAGGATTTGAACTTGGTTTACCAAGTCCATTTCCTACAATGGTAACCATTTCACCACAAGCACCTCCTTTTAATTTTAATTTAATCGTTTTTATGCAATAAGTTTGATATCTGTAAATTTACAGATATTCTTTAGATGAAATTTAAGAATAAAAGACATTGTTTGATTTTAATGAAATAATGGAGAAATTGCTTAATGGTCAATACCATATCTCAGTACGTGAAGCTAAACTTATCCATGACAGACAGACAGACAGGAAGGGATAACATCAAGAAGTAATAGTTTAGAAAGTGCTACTTAAATAAATTTCAAAAAGAAATTGAAACGTAGACAACAAATTAATCTACAATGCAAGCTGATTCTACAGGAATTTAAAAGTGAAATTGATCCTCAACTTCTCAGATCCTATTTATTGAATTGTGGAAGGAATTCAATCAAAAAATCTCAAGGCAACATTATTGTTAGTAGATTTCTCCAAGACATTTGACTCCATACACAGAGGAAAGATGGAGGAAATACCACCAGCATATGGTCTCCCCAAAGAAACTGTTATGTCTATAATGATGCTCAACAAAGACATTAAAGCAATGATTTGTTCACCTGATGGGGACACATTTATTTGACATTGTTGCTAGAGTCCTACAAGGAGATAGCACAATTTATATTTATAATATGCCTGTATTATGAATGACACTAGAGCTAAAAAAAAAAAAAAAAAAAAAAATAAAGAAAAAGGCTTCCTAGTAAAAAAAAAAAAACAAGAAGCCGGCGATATCCTACAGAAACAATTACAGATGTTGACTACACAGATGATCCCACCCTTCTAGCAAATACACCTGCACAGGCCGAATCAGTGCTGCATAGCCTAGACATGGAGTTCATGTGTTTTAAACAAGATGCTGACATCTCCACACTGGATGGCAAGCCTCTGAAATTAATAGACCAGTTCACATACCTCAGTAGTAATATCTCACATTTAACAGAAAGCAATGTCTATATAACTCATAGGAAAGACGGATTGCTCTTGACAGATAAACAATCATATGGAAATCTGTTCTCTCTGATAAGATAAAGTGACAATTCTTCTAAGCTGTAGCTGTGTCAGTGCTAGTGTATGGCTGCACCACTTGGACTCTAACAAAATGCTTAAAGAAAAAGCTAGATTGGAACTGTACAATGATGCTGCTTACTTTCTTGAACAGATCTTGGAAGCAGCACCCACAAAAAAGCAACTGTATGGTCACTTGCCTCCTATTACACAAACCATCTAAAGTAAGATGAATAAAACATGCTGGAGAAACAAAGACAAACTCATAAGTGACATTTTTCTGTGGATACCTACACATGGACACACCAGAGAGAGAGAGAGAGTCATGAGTATCCATACTGTCAGTGAGACCTAATGAATGATGATTATTACTACATTGGTTATGCATAGTCATAAACATAATGTTGGCAAAAATTAATGTGAACAAACCAATGCTTGAATCAACCTGTATCTTTCTTTATATGAGGTCAGGTAAATATATATATATGAGGACAGTGATGCCGATAGCTTTTTGATTTAGTGCATCCTGGGACGCACATATTTGCTTTGAATGAGTCCCCAGGAAAATTATGGGTCCCAACTAAAGCCGTCTAACTCTTACCTTGTAACCTATCCTGTGTAATTCATTTCTAAGAAACTATTGAAATGTATTTACAGTTAGCTTGAAATAGGGAAGAAAAAAGAAAACACTGGGATGCATTATATTTTTGTGCATCAGGGACGCAAATAAACACAATTTTAAAAAAATCATTTGTTATTTTAAGTAACCTTTCAAGTTTGGATGGAAAACTATACGAAAAGATAGGACAGGTAATATAAGATGTTTTTAATGAAAAATGATACTCTGAAATTCTATATGGATTTATAGAGTTGAAAGATTTTAAATAAAAATGCCCAAATCAGCTACATACCATGAAATAATAATCACTTCATATGTATTGACATGAATAGCAATATATAAAACACTTTAGTTTAAACTGACAATTGAAGACATAAAAAAGCAATGTCCAATAGAGACAGATGGTGAGAGAGAAAGAGAGTCAATGGAATTTGTGCTATCAGCACGACTTATAATAATCAAATCTATAAAAAATGAATTACTTTTTACACCGATTTAAGCTAATAGCTATTCTTGGGTGGAATTAAACATATAGTAAATATCTTTGATCTTATTAGAATAAATAAATACAAGAATCAAAAACATTTTCTCAGATGTTTTTCTTCAAGTCAGATTGTTAATCTTACAAAAACATCCTCTTTTTGTTATTTAGGAGATTATAAGACGAAATTACAATGTCTACAATAAAAGAGAAAATTAAAATAATAGCTTTTTATTGCTGATAGTTACTGGCAAGCAGAGTTCAAGGAAAGATTTGTCTCTTTAAGTGACCATAATTCTCTTGCCAGAACAAACTGTCTTAAGTGTCTCAAAGCAAAAAGAAAAAAAAAAAAAAGAAGCAGAGTAGCCATGAATAGAAACAATTATTTCCACCTATCATCTAACTGTTTGATTTGTCACACATATTTCAACAGTTTACTCAGATTATACAGAGGGAAAAAAATTCTTGAAAATCTAAGATTACTGATAAACTTTTATTCACAAGGCAATTAATAAGTATTTTTGAAAAGATTCATATCAATATGTAAAATATTTTTTCTAGTTTTGAATGTAAACAAATTTTGCATAACGCCTGTTCTAATACCTTAGTTTTTAAAATGGTTCATTCAATCTTTCTTCTCTAAGAAATAGGACTGTTTGTTTACTATAAATTATTAAAAAAATATAAAATTGTAGTGAATATGGGGCTAATATCTGGCTATAACACTAAGTAAAAAAAAACAAAAAAAACAAAACATGTAAATGATTTAGAATTCCTCAAACATTTCAGGACATTAATTTGGTTGGTTGTTGTCAACCTATGAGTTATTTTATACCGAAGATGTTTTGTTTTATTCATTCTTGTTAGGTATTCAATTTTTTTTTTTTTTTTTTTTAATCTATTTAACTCATAGATAGGACAATAACAGGTACTACACACCAGGTCAGAGTGGACCAGGGAATAATGGCAATGAAGGGGTACTCCACACTTCCCAGAGCTCCAGAATTGGAACTTCAATACTAGATGCAGTTTAACATCATATCCAGGATGCTAAGACCTTCAGTTGCCACCTTCTAGCACATATATGGTAAAAAGGGTTGGGGACAATCATATAGGTGCTAGGGTTTGATGTGACCAGCCAATTAATTGTCTAGCCTAAGTAAGGGTCAAAGTGGAGTGTTGTATGCCATGGACTGCTCGGCCACTAGAATTCTGTCCTTAAGCATCATGGGTCACCACCCATGGCCAACAGGTGGCTCCATGGGGGGGGGGGGGTATCACTCTGCAGAGGTGCAGTCAGCATATTCTACATGAATTTGGTATTGATCTGGCATGAAATGAAGAAATCAAGGGATAAGTGATTTTTAATGGTAAAAAGGAAAATTAACAAAAGATGGTGAAGGATTTGATAACTTAGAAAGAGAAAATGGGAGAAACAGAAATTAAAGAGAGACATGAAAAGTTTTAACATCAACACTTCAATTAGAGAGTGGGGAAACCAATGAGAAAAGAGAAAGAACCTTTTTATCTATGAAACACTGTAAACAGAAAAATTAAATTGTCAATTCTATATCAGTTGGATTAAAATTGTTTGAAATTAGGACAATAGAAGATAACAATACAAAATCGATTGAAAAGACTGTTTGGCTAATTAACCTTATGTTGCTTTTATTGTTACCATATTGTTTTGGTTGACCCACTCTACAGCCTTCTTTAGGTATGGAAAATAAAAACCAGTAAATGGTAGCAAACAGAATAACTCTTAGAATGATAATGCCTCATATCTGAATGGATTTTTGCAAGCCATTTTTGTTACTTAGTAGAGAAACAGAAAGAACATAAAAGTAAAAAAATAGTTTGCTTAGAAACATTTACTTTAATATAAAAGTCGAATTATTACTATAGAATTTATGTATGTTATATCTGAAATTGAATACTGTTATTGCTTTCAATGGTATCAAGGTGTTTCAGAAGGTAACTTTTATGAGTACAAGTTGAGAGGAAAGACTATAAAAACATGTTGTGAAAACTTAGAAGTCACCTGTTGGAACATCCAAACAAATACATAGAAAAACATCCTTTATCTATTCTTTATTTAACTGAAAGGGACCTCTTATTTTTAGAACATAAATATATAGAAAAATATATCTTACCTATTCTTTATTCAACTGAAAGGGACTTACTATTTCTTAGAATATAAAATGATGCATATATTACAAACTTAGTTTTAAGTCTACTGGTCATCCGAAACAAATAGGGAATCTTTATATTTTTCCTGTCCTCTTAATTTGGCCTCCCACTGAGCAGAGACCAAAAGATTCAAGCATAAACATTCATCATACATTTTATCTTGTAACAAAAATAAGTTTTTAAAATAATTTATAACTTAGAAAAAAAAAAGGTTTCCAAGAAATTTTATTGTGCAGCCAAGAATTGGTTTTGGCTAGTTTTATGAAAATCCTTTAATTGTTTTATAAGAAATAAAAACCTTCATCTAATACAAGACATTATGCTTTGCTTTAGAAAAAAATAAAGGTTTTTATTTTCTATTCATTATCAATATTCTATATTTATAATTACCAATTGAATTAATATTGTAATGAGAGAAATAAAGAATAAAACTTTATCTACACTTGTAAAATCACATAAAATTTTTCATTTATTCACTAAGTTTAAGCCAACAAATTAAAGTGAAATATTTATTTTTCATTTTATCATAATTCACCAAATATTCTTTTTTAATCTATCATCATATAATATAACTTTAGGATGGTTAGACCTATGACCACCAAATTTGCTGTGATTTCTAAGGCAACTCTGGAATATGTTTTTAGTATATGAATTGTTAAAAATTCTAAAACAAAGTTTTTAGTGAGAATTTTTATTTACAAGTATAATGTTAAACTGGACCCTTTATGTCTATTAATTTAACTAAACTAAATCTTTGTTTAACTGTATAAAGTAGACATCTAGCTGAAGGTTTCCAAGCCAGGAATCAAAGTTATGACCTTTTTTCTAGTCATCAAAAAATAAAAAGTAAAAAAAATATAATAAAAAAAAAAAAAAATGTTGTGCTTACATTCATAGAATGAGCTATGGCCACCATGAATCTATAAACATTACTATATTGACAACATTGATTAACTTTTGTAAGTCATCACAAAAAAAAAAAAAAATGTTTAGTATTATGTTTTTCTTATTGCTACAATAAAACCCAGGAAAGAGAAATTTAAGGTCATCCCATCATAGATTGGGTTTTCAGTTAATACACAATAATTATCATTTGGATTATTCTGGCTATTGTCCTCATCTTTATTGTTATCTACACAATGTTTCGGCTGATATGCCCTCTGTTGTGTAGATAACAATATAGATAAGGACAATAATCTGAATAATACAAATTATCAAGACTCATCTTAAAAATTCAGAGAAATTATTTTCTTATTATTTTAATTTTCAGACTGTTGTCCTCATCTTTATTGATATATAAAAACATTTTGGCTGTTGTACCCTCCAGCCTTTTACAGGTGTACCTTGTTTTCCTGGCATAGCAATAATTTAACCTGGAAAATCATTTTAAATAGTTTATCTGCTGAGCAAACAATGTATTGAAGAAATTTACAAAGATCTCATTCAAATAATGATATTGTTTTTGCCCACCCATCAATACGAGAAGTGTTACAATTATTTAAAATATTCGCATTCCTTGGAAATTTGAGGGTAAAATCCAATGACATCAGTTATTCTCCCAATAATTTATTTTTATTTTTAAAGTAATTTACTTTAAAAAACAATTTAATCTAGCCTTTTTCATTAGTGTTCATCTCTATACTTAGTCTACTCAAGAAGTCACTATAGCCCAATATATGTGCTGCTTCTTTGAGACAGCTGAAATGTGTATATATCACAATAAAAATGAGGACAACAGTCTGAAAAATTAAAAATAATACACATCAAGCCTCATCTCAAAAATTCAGACAAATTATTTGTCTAACTTGTGAAAATTTAACAAAAGTAAACTAAGATATGCTAAAATGGTTGGGTTTTTTTTTCATTATAGAAATATTGTTTGTAAGTCATCTCCAATTTCAGACTATTATAATTGAAAGCGAAATATAACAGACAACCTTTGGAAGAGACATTGTTTAATTATGTTTGGTTAAGATGAAACTAACAGTTGGTGAGTCAATAATTGTTAAAATCCAAATATGACCTCATTCCTTAAAGCTTTTTATAAAAACTAGTTTAGGCAGCAAAGTTTAATTTGAATAATAATCACTTATAGCAACAACAACAATATTAACTTATGTTTGTGCTCAATAAATTTAATTTGCAAATACCGCTTAGCTTTCCATGAATAATCTTTTAAAAAGTGAAATCAACATTTCTTGTATATCAAGAAATACTAATAACAACTTTTTTCTTCTTCTTTATTCATATTTTTTTTTTAATTATCTAAATTATCTATTAACCCATTTCAATCATACAACACAAAATGTTTTACATGTTCATTTTTCAAATGCTGTTTAGGAATTTATTTCTATTACATTGGTTCCCTAAGATTTAAATATCCAGTCATAAAACATTCTACAATTGAATAAATTTGTTGATTTGTATTATTGTCTGCATCTTTATTGTTATCTTTGCAGATAATAAAGATGAGGACAATAATACAAAAAATAAAAATTATCAAGCCTCATCTCAAAGATTCAGAGAAATAGTAAATTTGTTGATATGTTTTTATCAAAATATTGTCCTTTTTTGACCGCCCTCCATATTTTATTATTAAGAAATGAGTTTATGAAAATAGTAAATGGTTACCATCATAGGAAATGGACACGGTGAGATGAGTTCAAATCTTGGATGCAGCTGTTTGCATTTCACATAGTGCTAATAATCTTGGGAAAGGTACAAATTCAACTATTCTTCTTCCAGATATGGGTAAATAGTAGGACAGACTGGGCTCTTTAACTCTTAATATCCTAAACCACCTCATTCCACCCGGCCAGAAGTCACATTCATTTTCCTAATCCACCCCAAATGATAGCCTTTGTTTAAATGTGATATTAAACATATTTAGAAGTCTTTAATTTAAGGGAAATAACAGGTAATTTTAAATGAAATGGACATTTTTAACCATTTATTGATAAATCCTTATATAGGAATAGGGCTTCGGACTTAGAAAATTCTCAACAGGATGTTAAGAGTTAACCTTGGTATGGCAACTGGTCTAGTAGAAGGAAAACTCTGAATTCAAAATAAAGAGGCTTTCTTCTCATTAGTCAAACCTAACTTTTGTTTCTTTCCTCATTTGAAGGCATTCAAGATAAACAAGGTTCAAAGAAAAAAAAATCTTTTTAAGTATTTTCTTGTTATAATCGGTTTTGATTTGGACAGTTTTCTTTTGAAAAGCTTTTCTTTGTTTGTATTTATAAGCGTTCACAAAAGAAATATTTAGTTTAGTAGCATCAATGACAAAACACACGCTCATATATATATAACAAAGAACACGTAGCATACGTCTCAACAAAACAACCCAGAACTGTTCACAGAAATATTAAACCAACTCAAAAACAATGATAAAATTAAAGACGTACAAAACAAAAAAAAAAAACTTTCAAAGTAATGTCTTTTTATTTCCAGCAAAATTCCAATAAAGACATGAAACACTCTGGAGAAAGAGAAGAAAAAGAAATAAGAACAAAAAGATGTTAAAGTTTGGAAGTGTAAACACTCAATGGGTGCCAGCGATTAACCAACCAATGACCCCGGAACTAGATTTAAAAATAAAAACGGAAGTCCCAGGTTTTCTGCAGAGGGTAGAAGCAGATGTATCCCTTCCCCCACCTAGGGACCACAAAGGAAAGTAGAGAAAAATCAGTCTTTTTTGGTCTGGGCCTTGGTCGGAAGTAGACGTAGGTGTCTGGAGGTCCTATGGTGACGTGTCTAGGCTAGCAACGAACAGTGTGCACGAATGTGATTTACGATAGAACAGCTTAACCTTACCCTCTCTCTCTCTCTTTTCTCTGAAAAAAAACCCATGAGCCTAGAAATAAATAAACAACCCCTTTTGACGATACAACTTTTGTATGTTGTTACTCTGAACTAACGATGGCTACTACTACTAACGATTTCTACTAGAACTCGACCATGGCCCCTACGCAACATTATGTAGAAAAAACAATGGATGCGAGTGCATTTAATGTATTTCCACAATGGAGACAGCAATATGAGTGATAAACCACATTTATCACAGCTGTCAACCCAGGAAATAAAGAGTACCTACTCAATCAGCCCATCTGTGCAAATCAATCCAATGAAAGACAGAATAGGTAGATAACATTTTCCTGATAATAACGCCCTTGTTGCTGCTGTAAAAAAGTGATTGGTGCAGATTTTTAACAAGAAAGGCAGGTAGATTTTTCTTCATAGCTGACAAAATCTATAACCAATGGTTTGTTTGTTTGTTTTGTTTTATGGCATATCAACCACGATGGGTCATTTAATGCTGGCAAAGTTTTGAAAGATTCGTAGCGATAGTTTGGAAGAAAATTTTTTAAACTAAATTTTTTTTGTAAATAAATTTTTATTTAACCCATAGATGGGACCCTAACAGGTACTACCACTCAGGGGCAGAGTGGACCTGGAAGCAATTGTGATGAAAGGGGGTTCCACATTCCCCAAACCTCTAGAACTGGAATCTCAACATCAGATAGAGTTTAACATCATACCCAGGACATGAAGACCCTCAGCTACTGCCTTCTACCACCCATATGATAAAAAGGGTTGGTGCTTGCCATAAGGGCAATAGGGTCGAGATAATCATATAGGTGCTAGGGTTTGACGTGACTAGCCGACTGATCAGAGGGGGTCTCTCCGACTGCTTGTCTAGCCTACGGACCAAAGTGGAATGTTGCATATTATGACTGCTCATCCAACAGGATTACGTCCTTAAGCATCACGGGTCACCACCCACGGCCAACAGGTGAACCCATGGGGGGGGGGAGTCTTACTCCTCTGCAGAGGTCCAATCAGTGTATTCTAAAGCTCTGACTGATAGGGCTGTATAACCAATGATGATGACTATGGAAAAATAAGATTTCATAGATGAATACTCCCTCTTTCCAATGGTGTTCCTTACATCTATTTACTTACCTCGGCCCCTCGGGGGTAGGGGGGTCCAGTGTGCTTAGGCCACTGGATCAGGTTAAGTAATAAATAATAGTTCGATCCCAGGGGACCATCCCCCCAGGCAACACCTGCTGCCCCTTGACTTAAAGGGGCAGGGCTGGGTTTATTGCCCAGCGGCTGAGGTGCCCCCCTTGAGGGGAATGCCGAAGGGATCGACGCAATTTTTGTTCTTTCCCACCCAGGAGCTTCGGCTTGTGGGTGGGCCCATGTTAAAATGAAGCCTTGTGCCCAGCCCATACAAGTGGGGTATGAGGCAAATACCCTTACATCTATTTCAGTTTCTATGAAAATGAATGAGGCATTACTTTTGGAACTCTCCGTATACAAAATTCAAAAAATTGAAAATGAAAATAGAATTTTACTTTAAAAAAAAAAAAATTCTATCATAAATAATGAAGATTTAATAAATGAATTTTCAGATATAAATTTACAAATTCTTTGCTTTACAATGAAAACAGTCTTACAGAATGAATAATAAAATCTTATTTGTCTGAATTTTTGAAATGAGGTTTGATAATTTGGATTATTTAGATTTTTCGGACTGCGGTCTATATCTTTACTGTTATATACGTTTGGCCTGATGTGCCCTCCGGCCTTCTTCAGGTGTTTCTTATCAAACTTGGCAGCCTTCATGTCTTAATCGGGAACCTTCACGGACATGTTGGACACATAGCGCAACAGATAAAAGGGTTTAGAGTTAATACAGTTCTAAGTAAAAATCATCTGTAGGTTGCAGGTTCAATCCTGACAATGAGTGATAACATAGAATACTTAACATAGCTTAACACTTGTACCCAGTCATGGTTGATGGAATGAGAACAGTCTACCACAGTGGATTGAATAATGGGTTCACTTCAAAATTCCATGAAGGCTTCCAATTATAATGAGAAGGTTCTCAAGTTTGACAAGAAACACCTAAAGAAGGTTGGTGGGCACATTGGCTGAAATGTTGTGTATATAACAATAAAAATGAGGACAATGGACCGAAAAATCTAAATAATTCTTTGCTTTAGTCCTTACAGAATGAAATAGACAATTCAATCTTATTAGATAAACACACTTGAGAATTATCTGTTATTTGCTCACTTGTAAATCTGAAAATATTTGAGCATCAAATTATTGTTTTATAATATGAATAAGCAGATTACTATGCTTTATTCATGGTTTGTTTTGTTTTACGGCATATCAACTTCAGTGGGTCATTTAATGCTGACAAAATTTTGAAATAAAATTCATTCTTAATGGATACTGAACTTTTTTTTAATTAACTCATGTGTTTCTATTTGAATGAAAGACTTTGTAGATAACATTTTCCTGATAATAACGCCCTTGTTGCTGCTGTAAAAAAGTGATTGGTGCAGATTTTTAACAAGAAAGGCAGATAGATTTTTGTTCATTGCTGACAAAAATTTATAACCAATGGTTTTGTTTGTTTTGTTTTATGGCATATCAACCACGATGGGTCATTTAATGCTGGCAAAGTTTTGAAAGATTCGTAGCGATAGTTTGGAAGAAAATTTTTTTTAACTCAATTTTTTTTTTGAAAACAAATTTTCTATTTAACCCATAGATGGGACCCTAACAGGTACTACCACTCAGAGTCAGAGTGACCAGGGAGCAATGGTGATGAAGGGGTGCTCCACATTCCCCAAATCTCCAGAACTGGGATTTCACCATCAGATAGAGTTTAACGTCATACCCAGGACATGAAGACCAATGCCTTCTAGCACCCATATGATAAAAAGGACTTGGGGTTGCCATAAGGGCAATAGGGTTTGGGCAATCATATAGGTGCTATGGCTTTACATGGCCAGCCGATTGAGCCGAGGGGTTCTCTCTGACTACCCGTCTAGCCTAAGTAAGGGTCTAAGTGGAGTGTTGCATGTCATGGACTGCTCATCTCCCAGGATTCTATTCTTAAACATCACAGGTCACCACCCACTGTCAACAGATGGTCCCATTGGGGGAGTCTTACCCCTCTGCAGAAGTGCAGTCGGTGTGTATTCTAACACCCCAGCTGATAGGGTGGGCTTTATTCATGGACTTTATAATGGTTTTACTAAAAATAAAAATAATGATATATTTCACTGCATTACAAGTTGGAATATTTAAAGAGACACCAATTTTAAAACCACTCAAGTGTTGAGATTATTATTATTCAATTGATAATTCTATTGTTGGCCACTCAGCAAAAAAAAAACTTTCTATCAAAAACAATCAAGAAAGAACCAAGTAGAAAATAGACAAATCAGTTGACAGAATAAATGAAAGAAATTATAAATCTAAAAAAAAGAAATGAAAGTGATAAATATCAACTTAATTAGAGTTCAGTTTCCTGATTATTAAATGTACTCAAAATTTCATGCAATTAATTATTCTTTGCAGTTGTTATAAAGCAAAATTTTGAATTTAATATTTATGTCAAATCAATTTCAGGTAATTATTGAAATTATACTACTACTACTACTTCTAGGTAATAAAAGCAAGTAATCACTAATATGATTATGTTGGATAAAAAGAAAGAGAAAAAATGTGTGACACAGTAGGATTATGACTTTTTGCCTAATTGAAATAGCTTGTTAAATGTTATAAGTTATTGTTATTTTAACATAGAAAGCTCTTGTGGTATAAATAAACAAAAAAAAAAAAAAAAAAAAAAAAAAAAAACGAAACCCAAGTAAATATTTTCTCAAAGTGTATAAGCTTAAAGTATTTTTAAAAACTATTTTTGTTACAAATTTATATAACTCAATTCTATAGCTGAAGAATAGATTGACAAAAATGTGATAAAAAAAAAAAATAAAATAAAATTTTAAAAAATACACACAGATGAAAATTAGGATGATACCATCTCAAATGAACAAAAGAATTCAAAGTTTGGCATAAATATGAAAGTCAATTTTTAAATTCAGGGACAAGAAAATGTGAAATAATAAAAGAAAAGAAAAAAAAAGAAGGGGAATTTATTTATTTTTGTAATGACAAAAAAGATAAACAAAGCAGAAAAATGTATGTGGAAAAAAGAGGAAAGACTGTCACCGAGAAGTAAACAAGGGAAAGAGAGAGAGAAGGAAAAAAAAGGAGGAGTGGAGTGTCACAGCTGAATCAACAATAACTTGTATGAGCACAGACCTTTAAAAAAAATCAACAGCAAGAAAAAAAAAGTCCAACGAAAATGTATTTCTGTAACATTATGACAGGTAAAAAAGGAAATAAATAAATTTATTACCTAAGGACTGGATAGTTAAAAAGGATAGAAATCCTTCATGTCAGATCTGTTACATAAATAAAAAAATTTAAAAAGAAAAACTGCAGTAAAAAGTTGTAATTTATTCCCTATTTGTATAATGATATCTTTAAGAAAAATGACAAAAGTTATTAAATCATATATTTTATGTCAAATTGATGAGAGACTGTGAGAAAATAGTGTGATATAAAAATTCAGGGCACTCCATGGAAAAAGGAAATAGAGAATGGATATTCGGGAATGTTAACATTACTTTAAATAACTTATTCAGTGAGTGTAGCAATTTTGTAGCCACTTAATGAAACCATATAGTATTTTAAGAATGGTTATTCAAATTGATTGAAGTCATTTCCACCTACATTCCTGCCATTCATTCCAAAAGAACTTTGAACTATCCTGTTCAGTCAATAGAAGTGGTTACATCCTTTGTACAGAGGAAAACAAGTAGAATTACAAATAGTAAAGAAAATGTTAGAAGGTGTTTTTGTAAAAACCAAGAAGAAATTTGAACAAGTTAAGAAAGGCATTTCCTCTTCAAATGTCAATGCCACTTCTTCCTAAATCAGATACAGATCAGTTTTGCACTAAAAGAATAGAAATAAGAATCACAAGTGATCGTCCAAATTCTTTGATGAATATAAAACCTATTTTTGATAGAAATGATCTCTAAACTTTTTATTATAAAAAAAAAGGGAAAGAAAAAAAAAAAACTTTTAAAAATAAATATTGAGTGATATAGCAAATTATGTACATTAGTTATGAAGACTAAAACTGTTAGAGTAATCATTACTACACAAAATATTTTTGTAGAAAATCAATATTCTAATACTCTAATTATTCTACAATCATTTTTTCAAGGTCACATATGAAATAATTTTACACAATTAAGAATTTATCTTTTTAGAAAATTTCTTATGGGGTGGGGGGTAAAAAAAAATTCTTAACAGATAAGATTTTAGTAACAATTTTTTAAAATCTTAAATTAAGTGTCAACTGCTAAAAGACTATCTGTTATTGAACTGATATCTTTTTGCAAATAACTTTATTGTAATTAATCCTTGCAAATTAGATACTTTCAAACTTAAACCAACTTCAGAAAATCCTTACTCAAAACTAATTAATATTTGGCAAATAAGAAATAATTAATAATTTGTTACTATTTCAATAAATATCAAAATCTTAACAATGTAAGTTAAAATCTGTTCATCAACATCAAGTATCTAGGTCTTCTTATTTACTTTGCTTATATTTTGAAAAATAACAAGAGTAACATTTTCCATGACCAAAATTAAAACAGTATTCTTTGGTTGCATCAATTGACATTTATTCATAATAAAAAGTTCAGTCCTTTAAAGTCTCAAAGTACAAACAGATTTGCTTCATTGCTTCTACCATTAAAAGAGCGATTAAATACTTGCAGGATGTGAAGCCAAAAGAGTCATTAGCCTATAAATAAAAGGTTATGAAAGACAAAAGACAAACAATATCACATTTTCTTTTTCTGTTTTAAATTCAGATCATTTTGGGGAAATGAAAAGGTCAGGGTCAGAAACACAAGGTTTTTAACACAATTCATAGAACTTTGTGCATCAAAAAAAAAGTAGAAAATACCAAAGTATCATTTAACCCCCTCCAAGTAATTTCTTTGAATTGTCTGACCACCATTCAAACGTTCCCTCTAAGTGTTGAGTTGATAATGATAAAATAAAAATGGTTTTCTCTTTAAAATGATGTAGAAGATTGCAAATATGTAAGATAAGTAAGGTTAATTTTATTTGTCATGGTCATTTAATCATTCTAATATTTTTGTGATGGTTTTAATATTCAAGATGATAAACCAAGTTCAGTTTTATTTTAAGTATTCTTACAATCATATTACCTGCAATATTCTGACAATATACAAAGCTCAATAACGGCACCACATTTCATTCTGGAATTGAAAATTGGAAATGATAACAACATACAAATAAAACATGTTTATCTACTAAAAGTATTTACAGAGGTTTAAAAGTTTAAAATACAGCACTAAATATGCTACATGTAAATTTAAAAAGGTTTTCATTATTTATTTTTTTTAAGTGCTATTTTTCCATGTTGTGTACAAGTTGTGTTCCACTGTTCCATTAGTTGGATATAACTTATGAATTTTGACTCATAAGAAAAATTGGATTGAAACATTTCAATGATATGACAGATGATTTACAAGAGTCAATTTTGTGGAAAGTTGGGTTACTAGATCAGAAATATCATAGGACTGTGAGTGACCTTCATGGGTTTCAGTATGGACAGGCATCATAGAGGAGAATGAATCATTGTGTTTTTATAAATATAAGATGTGATCAATACTGTATTTTAGACTTTTAAACCTCTGTAAATACTTTTAGTTGATAAACATGTTTTATTTGGATATTGTTATAATTTCCAATTCCAGAATGAAATGTGGTGCTGATATTGAGCTTTGTATATTGTCAGAATTTTGCAGGCAATATAACTGATACAAGGGATATGTATTGTTTCTATATGATTTCAAATATACCCAACCACCAATATAATCCTGATCATTTCTATTGAATTCTGACAGTTATTTTGCTCCATACAGAACTTATTCAATGGCTGAATGGAAACATATTAAATCATAAAAGTGCAAAATTTTAACTGACATTGTAGCTTTGGTTCTGAGCAAAAACCAAACTATAATTTTGATACAGATAATGTTCAATATATGTAAAATGATAAAAATAAAATTCTTTTTGTTATTAATGCAATGCCACATGGGGATTTTCCAAACTATTGATCTTGCTATGAAAAATCAGAAATCATTAATAAATCATTAATAACTTGGTTAATTTTAAGACTTTTGATAGCAATTATGGATTTCTTGAGCCAAAAACCTTTTATAAACCAACTTTTAGGAATAGAGAAGCTCTATAATTCATTTTAAAGACAAAAATAGATTACAAAAAGTCATCATTTTTTTCCAAATTTTGAGAGCTAAAAATCGACATAAATTGGCCAATTTTTGGAATTGGAAGCTCAAATTTTGGGGATTCTTTTACTTTAACATTGTCTACACCTGAACAAAATTTCAGAAAAATTGAAGCAGGTGGGTGACAATTTTACTTTTTTTCTAGATGATTTGACATGAAATTACCCAAAAGGAAATCTGTTGTATTCATATAATCTTTAATAAACCCTACTCTAACCAGTGACTGGTTAGAATAGAGCTAATCTTAATTTTTACTATGTATAAACATTTAAAATTGAATTTATGTTTGTCAAATTTAAAATGGTCTAGAACACTAATAATAGTACAAGCAATGAAAAATTAAATAATTTATTTTTACATGGAAATATCATAGCCACGTGGCTATTATAATAAACTTTAAGATACATACATTTTTAGTGTTCACACTCTTTCTTTACATACTTGGTTTTTATTTATTTCATCTTCATGTCATGGTTCTCATCCACCCCCCACCCTTATTGGTCATAACTCATGGCAAGTCCTCCGCACAACATCTAGCATCTGCACAGAGCTGATCAATGTAAGTTTTTGCTATACAGGCCACTCTGGTGTGTCCATGTGTAGGTGTCCATAGGAGAATGTCTCTTATGAGTTTGTCTTCTCCAGCAGTGTCTAGCGTGTCTTACTTGGATGGTTTGTACTCAAACAAGTTGACAACCTGAACCTCACCCTAATCAAAAGTCAGTGGTCGTTTTGTTTCTTAAAAAAAAAAAAAAGCCACAATTGTGTCACAGGTAAAATCTAACTGTTGAATAAACATAAACGACTTTAATATGTTTTCAGTACTTAGAACAATGAGACTTACAAAGAAGTTTATGCACCAAGTTTCAATAAAAGAATATTTAATAGCCTCACATAAATTAGATAAAAATTAAAAGAAAAACAATTTTCATCTGTTGACAAAAATAAAATAAAATAAATGCTTACAATTACATCTTTTAAAGGCATGAAAACAGCTGTTTTCCCCTTTGGCTAGTCATCTGTGTGCAGCTCAACCTTACTGTGCATTAGTCAGGTTAATATCCTTTATATTTTTATATATATACTGTTAGTAAACTAATTTAGGTAATAACGGCACAAGTGAAAAAAAATAGGAAAAAAATGGCACAAAAAAGAAAAAAAAAGAAAAAAAAAGAAAAATGCGCAATCTATTTATTAACAAATCAGTAAATAAACATTTCTGACAACACAACCACAAGGGATGTTCAATGTTTGTTTTCATTTTTTATACATATAATAGATCCCAGATTTCGATGTTGTTTGAACCACATTAAAATCGTTTTTGTCTCAGAGTCGTTTACTACCAGGAATATCACCGAACCTTTCTTCTAAAGTATGGTGATCCGAAAGTGTATTAATACGTTTTTTTTGTTTGTTTTTTTTTCCTGTCAAATTTTCTAAATTTTAGTTTGACAATAAAAATGTACACAACACAAGATCGACAGTTGTTTTACAGAAGAAATCTTAAGGGTTTAATTCTCGGAAAATATTTATCTACCCCTGTAACTCGTTTTAAATGCCTTTTAGAAGAAACCTCATCAATGTTGCTTCAAATACCGACTCGATACTTAGCCGATTTTGGGGTAATTTAAAAAAGAAAGAAAAGAAAAACAACAGTGCTTTAGCAGGTGTTCCCATGTCTGAATAATGTTTTAAGTTGATATATATGATCTAAATAAACTTATAGTTGTGCTATTTTCCCCCTATTCACTTGTATCATTATTGCCGTTCACCGTTAGTAAACATTAAAAACTTTCTGGTAGATTAGTAGTAATTCCATTTTTCTGCATTATGTCATCCATAATTTTTTCTTCTTACAAAAGATTTTCTTTGGAAACTAAGGAGTCATTATTTAATTGGGGCTTTCTATTGTATTTTTCCTATGAATAATTAAGTCATTTTTTTGTGCATTCTTTTTCAGTAAATGTTCTTTCTCTTAATTTTATTGTAATTTAAATCTGTATCACCTGCCTTTCGTGTTTCTTTCTTGTGCTTTGTGAAAAATAAAACAGACACTAATCTATCAAAGAACACAAAAAAATAACGGTTTTAGTGGTTTAATCATTAGTTTATATCAAATACAGTTCCATTCCTACAATAATAATCAAATTAATCACATATGGCCGTTCAAAAGTCCTCTGTAACGAATATTAATATTTTTTCTTCAAACATGACATGTATATGGAAGAATTCTCTAAAAGTTGCTTAGATTTGCCGCGCCTGTGACTTAGAAAATTAAAACTAGTATGGTTTCTCCCACCAGAAAAAACAAAACGCATACACAAAAAACAAAAACCCTACCCATATTTTCAAATAAATATTTTCTCAGTGTATCATTAAAATCATTAAAACAAAAAATCATATTATACAACAATCTCGTTTTTCTGCTATTGAGTTTCTTGTTGGTCACCCCACTTTAAACCGACCTTGTGTCAAATACCTGCACCCTGATGAGTTGCTTAAATACTTTGAATTTCTTGATTGCTCTTTGATTGTTGTCTAAATTGTTCTAATAAAAAGAATCCTAGGTCAATTTATTTATTCTAAATAGTTAAAGCAATTGAGGTTTTAACCATCTAAACCAAGTCGAGAAAGAGAGAGAATAAATGGACTAAAAATTAAAAATAAATCCACGAAATTTAAATTTTCCTAAACAAATAAAATACGTAATTTAAAATAAAATTAAACATTATTTATTTTATACCCTTAATTTGTTAGTCCTTCATTAAAAGTTTAAAGATTTAAAAAAAAAAAAAATAGATATTTTCCATCTACATTATTGATGAAAATAAATAAATTCCATACGGATTTCTTTTGATAAGAAAAATAAACTTTAATTGCTGATTTAATTCAACCAAATAAAAAATAATTAAAACCAAGACTTTACGGGAAACTTTTTTCAGTGAAATTTAACAAAATTAATTTTTACTGCAAATTTTACAAAAGATTTTCCACTTTTTAGTAAAAAAAACAGAATAAATTATTTCTTCATCGCTAGTCATTTTAAGTTGAAATAATAATTTTTCTCAAAAAAGAAACTCAAAATATATTTTTTTAATTTTTTTTATGTTTAAAATATTTTCAGTTGCCTTAAAAAAAACAAAACAACCTTTCCGCTTTTTAAAATAATTGCGGCTTTTACAAGTGTTTTTTTTCTTTTTCCTTTTTTTTGGGGGGAGGGGGTGCGAGACTCTAAAAATGACCCGAGGAAATAATCAATCTCTAAAATTAAAAAGAAATACAGAATTAAAAGAAGACTAACTAAAAAAACAACAATACAAATGAAAACGTGGCAGATAAACAAAAACCTTAAAACTTATTCTAAGGATTTTTTTAGTCCCAGAAAGAAGAATAAAACGGGCTTAAATGAATGAAATTATAAAAATAGAATTGATTGATCGCGATATGGAGATTGTGAATTAATCGATCTATTTAAAAAAAAAAAAAGGTTAATGGAAAATAAAATAAATAGGAATTATCTCGAAAGTAATGTGTAAATATAAACTACAAGGTTATAATGATCGAGTAAAAGAGAAATATTGCATGGAGCTTTTCTTACCCGAAGAAGAAGAAAATGCCGTCCGTTATGTTTGTTATGAAGGCCGTCACTGTAACTGCGATGACAATTAAGACCCGGATGTAGATTTGGCGGAGGAATAACGTAACTTGTTCTTTCGGCTTCGATTCAGATTCACTTCGCTATAAGGACAAATAAGAGAAGTATGTTTTGCCAAATAAGGAGGGGCAAATGCCTGCATTGAAAAACAAAAAGAAAGAAAAGAAAAAAAAGAAAAAGTCAACGTTCGAATCCTATCAAGTTCTATCTGCATTCGAACATTGACGCCGATGAGAAATATATTAATACGCAACTAAATTCACCAACCACAACAATCTAAAGAAAAGAAAAAAGAGAGTAGCTGTCCAACTTTATTCATGCAGCAAATATAACATGTTTTTAATTAAAATTATTGAATTATGATGCTCACATTAGTGTTTTAGGCTAATTATAAATAAATGGTTCACGCTATAATTTTTTGACCTTAAGAGACTAACTTTGTTTTTTATTTTTTTTTTTTATTTTTTTGTCTTTTTATTTTATTTTTATTTTGAGAATTTGGTGTTAAAATGAAGAATGTACGTGCTTTTAACAATTTTTTAAATTTTTAGATGTTAAATAATCCAGAAGAAAGATAAATTATATTTGATGAACAACAAAAATGAAAAAAAAATGTATGGAATAATAATGGTATAATTTTATCACAAATCCTGTATTTTAATTCCATTGAATTAGTCACTACACTTAAATTGGGTTGTAACAATCTTTGAAGAATTCTTGTGTCAGTAAGAAATGTACAACTGCCTCAGCCATCAAACAGATCTGAAAATTCTTCCAATATAAATTCTTTGAAAGTAAAAAGCAAATCATTTGAATAAAAAATCAAAAGAATCAGTCAATAATACATTATTAATAATTCAATCAAATTGATATTGAAGAGAAAATTATCTTTATAAACCAAGGAAAGAGTTTCTTGCAGCTAATACCATAAACATGAAACAAGTTGGACATTGATGAAGTTGGTAATTCTAAAGAATAAAATCTATTTATGAGTAACAGAGTGCTTTGGCAGAAAGAAAAGGGAGGAAAGAATGGTAAAGAATTTTAAAAAGAAAGTGTTTGAAAAAAAATTAAATAAAATTTTATCTATAGATATGAGATAGAACCTTTTGAAAGTTCTAAACCCCTCACAAAAATCATTAAAATCTCTTGAAAGAAGGTGTGCCCTAAAAATTTGACCCCAAAATAATGACAACCTTTTTGTCTATAATTTCCATTTAGTCAAAGCTCTGTGCTAAATGATGATAAATAAAAGGCACAATTTAACAGTCGGAAAATGACTGAATTAATTTTATAACCTTCAATTTGATAAATTAAAAGATTTTTCATATTGAAAAAAAAATCTGAGTGACTCCTTATTCCTGCCTTTATCAAACAAATGTCTCAAACAATTTCTCAAAGCAGTGAAAGAACTTATAGTCCTGTGGAAATCAGTTCCCTCAAAGAAGAAATCTTTGTTAATTTGACATGTCGGCAATTAAACAACCAATATACATTTTTTGAGGGCCATCCTATTCTAACAATTCAGGAAGAAATGGGACATATTATCTCTTTACAACATTTTTCTTGTTTTATCAAAAATGTTCTTTTTTTTTATTTCATTAAAATATAACAAAGTAGGCAACACCTACACATTCCGTTAGTTAAAAATATTCACAATTATTTTTTCCCAAGATTCAGAATATTTTCACGTCTGTAACTATAAAGCAATGTATGATGAAAGAAATACATTACTACAATAGAATTATAGGTGTTTCTTACTACTGCTCGATTTTACGAACCTTATAAAATAAATCTTAACCTTTTACCATACAAGGATTTGAAAGTGTGAGTATACTATAATGAGTTGTTGGCAAACTGGATTCGTTAACCATTTGTTATGAAATCTGATCAACATTGAATACTTCACTTGGCTTTTTGATAGATTAGTCTATCTTAAATATTTATAAAAAGATTAGAAATATCTATTGAAGAGAGTATAGAGGATGGTGTTTTAGGGTTTTCTAATTTATAGTTAGGGTTTTCAAAGCCTTGTAGATTATTTAGTCAAAGTACTCATCACACTTTAAGAATATATTTATATAAGCACATGGCATAAAAGACAAGAACTCACAATTAAAACAAACAACATTGTATTAACATGAGGTTTACAAAAGGTAATACAGGATACTTGGCAAAGTTCTGTAAAAAGGTGCTTTTTGAAAAGTTCAATGTAAAATATAAGCAAAGATGTTATAAATCTCTAAGTGAGAAAGAAAAGGTGAAAGTTTAAAGTCAACACAACAGTCAGGCATAAGTTGAATGCATCTAATGTTTATCTCCGATAGCGTAGGTTATTTAAAGAGAGATAGTTCATACCTTCAGCATGTGTGAGAAATGTTCTTAAAAAGGGTGACGTGAATTCCCTTAGACAAGTGAGATCTTTCTGGTTAGGATCCGAAAAGTTGGCTTTTTTATAGTCCAGGATAGGCTCCAAAAAGGGGTCTATTTGATAAATTTCCTTTTAGGCGTGAATGTCTCCCATTGGTTGAAATTGTACAAATTTTTGTTTAAAATTTTATTTTTAATAAAGTGCGCAATCCCCTGCGCAAACTACCTATTTTTGTCATTCGACTTCTGTCCGTTGAAGCAAGAACTTCCGGCTCGCCACAAGAGAATTGGATGTCTTGGTTGATGAAGCAATTAACTCCAGCTTCTTAACCTTGTGAATTTCATGTAAATTATTAAAATGGTCATTAATTTATGTCATCTTCAGTATATTAAGGAGTTATTTGATTAAGTTTAGCATTTATAGAACTGTATTCATTTACTGTTGAGTAAATTCATTTGCTCATTTAGTTAAAAGCCACAATAATGAATCATTATCTTTCAAGCAGAATTTTGCTTTGTTCTTCATTATAGATATGCACATTTTATCAGAGTATGTCAGAGAAATCATAGTTTATTTATCAGACTTTTAGGGCTAGTACATCAAAATATATACAGCATGTTTGGAGAGAAACAAAGGGTTTCAATTATCAGAGACATCTAATTGACATATCTTTTAGTGGTGATTATACATAATAGCATAAGACCCCTTAAAAGTTACTCCCCTTACCGGTCCTTTTTTAGTAGTGTACCAATCCTTAAATTGTCACTGGTCCAAGGAATTTCAGTGCTCTTTTTTTTCCATCCCAGACTCAAACGCAACAACACGCACATTCACCTCTTGCAGTTAACTTTATAATTTGGACCAAAATGGTAAAATGGTAAGTTTATTTTACATTAGAGCTATCACATGTTTCTCCATAGCACATGGTGAACTCTCTTCCCGTGAGAATGCAATTCCTTTAAATGTAGTGTCTATCTCCAGTCAGAAGTATTTCTTCTTTATTCTGTTCTCTGTTATCATAAAACCCTCAGTAATTATTATTATATTTCTTCCCTATATATGTCTCTTTATTTATGGTCCTTCAGACTAAACTGTGTTAAACTATTTGGGCCAGTTCCTTGTGTAACTGACATCAGCTCCAAAAACATTGTTGTTTATAGCTCCTTGTACATGAACTAAACCGATAACAGGCTTTTTATTCACTGTATTATTTTTGTGTACCCTTTTTTTTGTGAAATGTATTTTCTTCATTTCAGTTTCACACTTTTAATAGTTAATAAACCTGTAGATAAAAGCAGTTTGTCTTCAGAGTCATAACAATGTTCATGTGGAAACTGATAAACAATAAGACATATTCTGATTGAATGCACACACCTCTCCCACACTCGAAGAAAGTTCTACAATGTTGACAGTATGGACAAACTATTTGGAAAAATAGATCCCAAGAGGATATTAAACTTTTTGAAAAGAACCGGCCTCTTATCAAGGATGTAAGTTCACAGACCTACAAAAATCACCCACTCACTCTCTTGATGTTAAAATTCTCAACAGAAAACTTGATTACAGCAAATAAACCCCTATACATTTTTGAATACCTAATTACCAATAGAAGTATTCGGCATAAAATAACCCAAGGGGTTGACATGCCGTAAAACCCAACCAACCAAACCAAACCATAACAGTGGGGAAGTGTTTAGACTATGCGCTAAAAGACAATGCCGGCATTTTGAGAGTAAATTAGAATTGTCTACATGGGATGCAACAAAGATTCATTAGAATTCTGATGGGGATACATTTTCCATTCATTGTATCTAACATAAAAAATATCAATTTTATCTGGATTTACAATTGAAATAGCAAAATCCTTTAGTCAGTTTGTAACCAAAATCCTGTGGAAATTAAGTATTTCTGTATATTTTTGAAGACAATATTTAAAACTAAATCCTCAAAATTGGTAAAAGCTAGGAATCTATTTTTTTGTATCAATTCTTATCACGTCAAACCCTAGCTTTTGCACTATATTGAATGATGATTTAAAAAAAAAAAAGTGAATGATCAACCTGCCCTACTGTATTGCAAGTAAATGATTTCCATATTGACATATTTGAAATTGGATGCATGTTGGGAAGGGAGGAATGCTTTCATACCAGTGAAAAAATAGGGAAAAAAATGACTCAAAAAACATATATCCACTGTAGTTGGTTTTACAATTGGAAGGTCAAGGAATCACAAGAGGAGATAATAAAAGAATTAAATCATTTTTAAAATTTTCAAACAATTACCAAAAAATCAGGGAAATGTCCAATTTTAATGAAATTTTCAACACTTTATTCATTAATGACTTAACTTTATAATGAATAGCTTATTTTATTGAAAAAAAAAAAAACCCAAAACAAACAAACATGAAAAATGTATTTTTTATCAGTTATGATTGTAAGGGATAAGTTCAACTTTTGGCCATTTGAATAAAAAAAAATAAAAAAAAGAAACCTCATCATTTATTGCTTTAAATACCAACATTTTTTTAATTAAGATCCGATAATTAGCCGATTTGGGGAGATTTAAAAAAAAAAAGCAAAAAAACGGTGCTTTAGCAGATGTTCTCATGTCTGAACAATGTTTCTACATGATTTTTAAGTTGATTAGTTGTGACATTTATTTTCTATTTATTCACTTGTGCCATTTTTACCGATGCCATTTTTACCTGTGCCATTTTTACCTAAATTCTTTTATGACAGATTGGGAGTTAGAAACAATTTTGTATATAGACGAATCCGACATAGCTAACATTTTCCGAGTTGCTTTAAGGAAGTTGATGGAACCTTCAGCCGATTAAAGGGAGATAAGTCTGTCGTCCACATAAAAATGCCTATTCACAAAATTTACTGCTTCATTGCCAAAATCAATTGCTCCATGCTGTGCTGCCTTACGTAGTCTATTTATAACAACAACCAGAGAAGGATTATTTCCAAACACATGGACTGACATTCTGTACTCAGTGACTGGCAAGAAAACTGTGAAATATTTGTTCCACATCGCGTCTGAATCCTAAAAGGACTCCTTAGGAATTTGTTAAGTAAAACTTTTAAAAAATGTTTTAAAATTTTCAAACTTTCACCTTAAATCAGGGAATTGTCCTATTTTAATAAAAATTTTCACTACATTATTCATTGATGACTTAATTTTATAATGAATAGCTTTAATTTATTAAAAGAACGTGAAATTTTTTTTTTATCAATTCAGAATGTAGATGATTTGAAGTCATTTGAAGAAAAAAAATTCTGGTCCCTAATCTTTACATTTCCCGAAAGATTAAAGCTCGAAGAACATATAAAAAAATAAAAAATAAAAAAATAAATTCAGTACTTGAAAAAGTGATCTGAAAATTTAAAAGTTATTTTCTTAAAACTCAAAATATAATTTATTGAGCATGTTTTTTTTTCTTAGTTTTCAAAACAATATTTTTCTTTGAATTCATGAAAAAAAAAGTATATTCTCTGATTCAATTGGCCTATTCTTATTCACTTAAAACATTAATAGTGAATTTTAAACATCTGGAAGCATCTATGTCTAAGTCAATATTTTCACCAGAGATAAAGATCTATTCAATCTATCCAAAAATGTAAGTTTAAAAATTTTGTGCAAAATATTTTCCGAGATTTTTATATATTTAAAAAATCATTACTAATGATAGTTCTTTTTCTTTACAGAAGACTAAAGAGTTATAAGTTATTCCCCCTTTTTTTCAAAATATCCGGATTTTTATCTTAAGTTCACCCAACTGTTCAGTGAATATATCCTTTTTATTATGTATTTTGGCTATGCAGTGTAACTTTTTTTTGAGGAAATCAATCATAATTCCATGCAGCTATAAATTTCCTACTATGCATATCACAAAGTTAGAAAACCGCACATCTCCCATCACTTTTGGAAACATTTTTCATGCTCAGAGTTGCATGGAAACAGAGGAAAAAAACTACCTGCATTAGTTGTGAGCAGTCGAAACACTGTATCCTTCAAAATCTCCATGCTTCCTGGAATTTGACAATACTATACCTGACATCCCCCCTCCACACACACACACACACACACACACACACGTACTCACACATGTATCATAACTGTTAATTTTCCTGACATTTGTACATTATTCTATGTACTATACATGTACATTTGATGAGCTGTAGTACACCTGAGACACTGTACACAATAATTTCATTATTATCAAAAACATTATTACAAGCTCTAACCACTAAATTATACAGTTTAGTACTATCAAAAATACTACAAAGCTATTGTCAATGGTTGTCAGCTAAATAGCCAAGGAAAGACTCTTTCAATATATAAATTTGTATAATGTTTAGGAAAATCTAACCCTCAGACCTACACAAACACAGATTATATTTAGCCTCTGAGCAACAGGGATTTGGAGATGAATTTCTTACTTCATACATTACAGATTATGGCTACTCTTAAAAATAGTGAAAAAATACCCCACAGATCTATAGCCCTATGTTGAATGAAAAGTAGACACAAATATATAGCTTCCAGTATAAAAATAAGTCGCCACAGACCCATCACATCAGACCTATATTAATGACAGTCATCATTACCAGAATGAGATTAAACACTGGTCACTCCAGTGTAACACCTACGGTGCGCCAGGGGACTATTTGCACGTCCTTACTGCATCACTCCTGCATTCACTGCACTTATCATCTCGCTGGCCATGAATCGTCCATGTCATCTGCTATACTCAGGACCCGTTGTGTCCATAACAAGGGCTCCCAGGACCTCCCACTGAAAGGTGAACAATCAAATATTACAAAGAGAGAAAGGAACAAACAAAGACAAAACCGAGTCAGGTGAATATTAAAAATGGTCAGAGAGGTACATGGTACTTGCATTACTTCTTCCAGTCATTCACATCTGCTACTATCTCAACTTCTATTCTGTTCTGTCAAGGTGGGAGTTGGCAAAATGCCCATCCCTGTTCCTTTTTAGACTTCTGCTAAGGTTCACTGCTACTGGACTAACTGACCCCTCTGGTCTCCAACAACTAACTGACAACTTTTTCAAATCTCCCAATACCCTTCAAATCTCACCAAGTCTCGCACAAAAATCCCATCCACCGAGATTCATTCTCTTTGTGCTAACTACTCTGGTGGTCAAGATTTTTTATTGCTGATTCCTATCTCTTATTTCTTTTGCCTAAATCCAGACATTGGTCTGCTACTGGCCTTATCACACATTTTTTTAATCTATACTTAGTTTTTAATGGACTTACTGAACTATTGACACCCACACACAATACCTTATTTATACATATAATATATGCATACACACATATGTATGTATACATATACATACACATACACACACACACACACACACATGTATGCATGCATACATATATACACACACACACACACATGTGATGTACTACACACACACATATTTATCTTATATGTGGATTTTCTTACTACTGCATATTTAATATAACTAGCTATGCAATTATATATATATACACACACACCTGCATGCCACAATTGCACTTTTGGTGCTGCATCATAGTGCAACACCAGAATCTGAAACCATATCCTAAAGTCAGGCCAAGGTAGAACACTAATTGTAAAAAACTCAGGGACAAAATAATGATATTGTCAGACACACCATCATGCACTGAATATGCCAAGAAATTAGCACTATAGAAGAAAAAATTTATTAAACCAGTTCCTAAAGTTAAAACCAAAAGAAAGCTCAACAGAAAAAACCCCCCCAAAAAACCAACCTGCTGACAAGAAAGGCAATAGATATTATGATAATAAAGAGACTGTATAATAACATGACAACTTGGTACTGTAATCCAAAATTAATACATACACTATGATGGAAAAATTTAGAAAAGAAAATTTGCCTTATATGATTGTGATCAATTAAAGTGGACCTACAAACATTTGTGAAGCACTGTCTACTTGTGGGTTGAAAACAAAATCAACCCATTAATTTTATTCTCACCTAAAATCTTTAGTAAACCAAATATGACATTAAATTACTGAACTTAAAATCTACTGTAGATATATCAGTAGTGTAGTGGCTGGTAAAAACGAAAACTGACCCCACAAACACTATTTTAAATGACACGAAATGAAAAAAATGAAGGAACAACAAACATGTGGTATATAGTGTAGAGGTCGGGGTTGCCACTTTGTAGTGACAACAAATATTAATTAAATGACGAACCACTTTGTAGTGTGTTACAAGACGTGTTCAATAATATAGGAAATGATGATAAAATAATAAGACACAGTTTAGGCAGAAAATACGGAGAAATGATAAAAACAAAGCATGTATTTATAAAATAACAAATAAATTTATTCAGAGAATAAATTCGCAATAATCAACAAATATTTGAATGTTCAAAAGAATGTGCAAAAATGTATATATATGATTTAGAAAGGTTTGCTAAGAAATGTGTAATTTTCAATGTAAATATAAAAGTTTATGTGTAGAGTTTAGAAAAGTTTGTCAAGAAATGTGTAATATCACAATGTAAAATGTGCATGTAGAATCGTCCAAAGTTCAATCGGCGTGGACCAGAAATGAAAAATAAAGTTTTGTGATACGACCGGAGCAAAATGGATTTGTTGCTGTTAATCACAGTGGCACGATGATTGTAACAGTGACTCAGAAGGTTGAAGATTTTGGTATCAGTCAGTTGACTCATTTGTTCGGAGTTAATTCTGAGACATCTGTTTCTTCGATTGAAAGTTAAGTGCCTGCGATCGTGTAGGGTCGTCTCGGAGCGGCGTGTGTTCTGTCTGGTGGCTAAATGGAATCTGAGTTTGTTAATTTTTTTGTCTGTATTTATAATTACAAATAGGCTTGAATGGTAATCAATTTTTTTGGTGCTTATGTGCTGATGTAGTTATAAGCATTGGTGATCTGGCCAATCGAATTCTGACTATTGTATAAACATTTTTTTAAATCTTTTTTCCTTAAGTTTGGAAGAGAATTGTGTTTGTGTGTTTGTTTTAATCTCTTTTCCTTAAGTTTGGGAAAAGAAATGTGTTTGTGTGTTTATCCTTATTTGGATATAAAATATAGGATTTTCAATATTTATCAATCTGCAGGGGGGGGGGCCCTGCAGATTGATAAATATTGAAAATTATTTTTCAATATGTAATATAAGTTTTGAAGTGAGTAGGCCAATGTACTCGTCTACCCGATTTTGTAGTGATGTTTGAGGGGATGTGTGTTGGTGTGGATGTTTTTGTGTTCAATTTTGTATTTGAATGTGGTTGTGAGTGTTCCGTCATATTGTTCTTTGTGGATAAATCCAAATACGCCAGTTTTTATCTGTCTATCGAAACTGTATCTTCTTCGTCATTTTTTATAATGTTAAAGTATTTCTGTTGTCTGCTAATTACTTGAAAGGTCCAGAGTAATTAGGGCAAAGAGGTCATTTTATCATATCGTTACGTAAGAAGACATATTCAGTTACAAAGATCTTTTGGTGTGTAACTGCTTTCCTGAGTTTTCGTGGGTGTAAAGACTAGATCACCCATACTTTGTTTAAATTTTTGTGCGTAGGATGTGGTTGGTTGAAGGTGGCTGTTTTCCTCACAAAACTGTCCCGGCAATGTCAGTGATGTCCGAAAACCATTTCGGATGCTGTGCATCCCAAATCTTCCTTTATTACATTTCTGATTGATAACAAGATTAGTGGAAGGTTTTCAAGCCATATTCTGGACAATTATTGACTGTTGATGCAGCTTTGAGTTGCCTGTGAAAACATTTGACTGAACCATTTGCACAAGGATGATATGCTGTGGTTGATATATGTAATTTTGTGAACTCATCGAAAAGTGTTGACTGAAACTGGCTGCCTCTGTCCATAGTAATTACCAAAGTACATCCAAATATTGCAATCCAGTGATGTAAGATGTTCTTGGAGACTGTCTCGGCAGAGGTATCCTTCAGACGTATAGTGGCATGCCATTGTGTGAAACGGTCGATTATCATAAGTAGATAATGATAGCCGCTCATTTCTGGCAACGGTCCGACTATATCAATGTGTAGGTTCATAAACCTCCAGTCTGGTTTGATGAATTGTCCAAGAGGGGATTTTGTGTGTTGGTAATCTTGCTTTTCTGGCAATTCAAACAGGTTTGAGTCCAGTTTTTTATGTCTGTGTGTATTTTAGGCTAAACAAACAATTACGAATCAGTTTGGCAGTAGCTTGTCTTCCAGGATGTGACAGGTTGCTTTTCTTAATGAAGGTGGTATGTAAGGCCTTGAATAGCATGTCCCTACGTCACAAAGTGGTATTTTCATTCTGAAAGGTACTGGGTGCTCTTTCAGTATTAAGGAAGTGTCCTCTTTTACCCGATCCAATGTCTTATCTTTTTGTTGTTCCTCGGCAATGAGATTGAAATCAAGGGTTTTTGAGTCTAGATTGTATTGTGGAGCGTGAGAATGTGTCTGCCACAATGTTGTCTGAACCCTTAATATATTGAATATCCAAGGTGGATTGGGATATATAATCTAGATGTCGAGCATCTCTGGGTGTATATTTATCTGTATTCACAGGCAAAGCGTAAGTGAGAGGCTTGTGATCCGTGAAAACAATAAAATTTCGTCCTTCGAGGAGATGTCGAAAATGTCTTATGGATAGGTAAATTGCGAGTAACTCCCTAGAGAAAGCGCTGTATTTTTGTTATGCATTGTTCAATTTAACTGAAAAGAAAGAAATTGTTTTTTTCAAACCATTTTGATTCTGGTGTAGCACTGATCCTATTGAATCCCCAGAAGTGTCAGTTGTCAATGAGAGTGTTAAATTATCTTCTTCAATTATATAGGACAGCTTAGCAAAATTGGCTAATGCTTTCTTTGTGTTGTGAAATGCCGTTAATGCTTCTCCGTCCAAGGTTATCTTTGCATTCTTATTTTTTTGTTTCTGTAACAAGTTTGAGAGCGGCGTCAAAAGTCTGGAACAACCTGGAATAAATCTACAGTAATAATTGATCATACCGAGGTATCTCTGAAGTTGTCACAGTGATGTTGGTTGTGGAAATTGTTGCATTGCTGTAACCTTTTCTGGGACAGGTGTGATCCCGTGTTTGTCAATTTTGTGACTCAAAAAACTCAATGTGGGCACAGCAAATACACATTTATTTTTAATCTGAAACTTGTTACTTGTAGTCAGCTTATTGGCTCCAATTTTATCTTTTTTGTTTTTTGGTGGTAATATCTTAGATTTACAACCCTCTTTGAATTTCAAAGCGTGGATGTATTAGTAAGCACCAAACATGACTTGCTTATCCAATCAGATTCCAGAGATTGCTTAATTAATTCTTTTGAGTCTCGTTTGTCCAAATTTGTGGAAGTTTTTTTATTTGAATTTGGATAGGAGTTATGGTTGGCGCATTTTTTGTTTTCTTTCATTGGTTATAAAATTTAGGAATTTGTAACTTCATTGCTTTCAAGATGATTTGTTATTTTTCAAACTTATTTAGATGGGAAGTATTACTTTCTCTGTGCTTCAGAATTCACCTAGGAATCACAAGGTTCCGGTTTCAGTACCAGTCCCCACCAACTCAGCACATGAGTTGCACAGTTTGGGTAATCTGATCTGTGCAGTAAAGCATCTGGGATCTGACGGTAGGTGTGGTGCTCCACCTCAGCAAAAAATCTCCCTAGTCTACTGCTAGCAAAAAAGGGAATAGATTCCCTTGTTGCCCAGCTGATACTGATAATAGGCCACTCTGCCAACTTAACTTACGTCTAATTCTTAACTTTAATTTAATAGAAAGTATTTAATGAAGACAGCAATAATAAAATATAAGTTTAACATCAATATATAATAATTGGTTTACAATTTTAAAAAGGCATCCTTACATAAATATACACATACATAAATACACACATATATATGCATGTGGGGATTAAAATAGAATTAAAATAAAAAAAATAGAAAATAGCAAACTTCCATGAGCCTTCACTTGAAGAACCCTCCATGCATGTGCAAGAAAAAGGACCCACTTCCCCCAAGAGAATCTCTCAGCCATTCGAGTTTAGGCCTTGACTGGAGATTTAGGAGATATTTCCTGGCCACGTGGCAGCTATGGCCAGTGAATAAAGCCTAAATCATAAGACCATATTCTGTCTTTGTCTCTTTCTTTTTCTTCCTTTGAATTCCTTCATTTTCAGTGTGACCACCAAATAAGATGGGGTTAAAAACAAAACCCTAGGAACACGCACCGAAGAATAACCACAACTACCTTTCTAAACCTAAAATACTAAACCACTTGCCACCCCATATATTTATATTTAGCTTTCTATATCATTTATGGTACATCTTGAATGCATTTTATTATTTTGGATAACAACAAGCTCCTTTTTAGGTCAATATATGTGCCTCATAGCACATGATAATCTGTCAGTATGGCACCTTAAACACTGAAAAAAAAATGTTACATTCGTATTTGTATATATTTAATGAAAATAACAAGCTGTTTGAGTTTGAAAAAAATTAGGCCAATGTCTGGTTACAAGTGAATTAGTCTATTATGTCACATTGATCTTTCTTTCTTCTGCAAATTATTTTTATCATTTCATTAGATTATAAATTAATTCAGCATGAAAACTTTTTTCTGTGTAATAATTACTTGACAATCATCCAGTGATGGCTTTTTAAGTACCTAAATTAGATTTTTATATCAGTAAATAGTTTTATACACTCTAAGGACTTATCATGAATATTTTTGTATACAATTTTTTTAGAAAATTAAAAAAAATTTTTTTTTTTTTTTAACAAATTTTCTAAAAAATTGTATAAAAAACAAACAAATGAAGCAACAAACTTAAATATATATATATTTCTATAAAGTTTTTTTTCTAAATCAAAATGTTTAAAAAATAATTACATTCAATACTGAATGAAATAAAATGAGAATATTAATAATTGTCATTTTCTATCATCCTTTCTTTTTTTGCAAATTAATATTTATTCATAAACCAAAAACAAAAAGAATTTTATTTAATTTTTTACTGCTCTCTCACCTAATTTTTCATCATTTTAGCAATGCAACATTAATGTACTACTTTCTTCTCAGTCTTAATTTGATTTCAAAAAGAGTTAAAGATAGGGGAGATAACAGTTGTGGTGTGTAAAAATTCTCCAAGTCAGAATACTCAAAAATTATGCATAACTTAGCTCCGGTAGTGAAATTGACTAAAAAGCAATTTCAATTTCTAAGTCTAGGGGTATTTTATCATAGAAAAGTTTATTCTAAAATGTCCTGTTTTCCCCAATAATTTGGTTACAAACAAATGCAGAGATTTAATATCAAAATTGATTAAAAGAAAGTAATTTTCCTACTTTTTCCTTAATGAATTTAACAAGAGAAAATTTCAATACGAGACAAAAGTGTAAAGAAATTTTATCTTTATTTCCACTTTCAAATGATTTCTTACCTCGATTATCATACCTCTTATACTAATTGTAAAAGAATTTTGGTTATAATGGATGTTACCAGCCTTACGTATAATCATAATAGATGGTAAGAAAACAGGGAATTGTAGGTAGGAAAAGTTATAAAGAAATGAGATGTTATGTAATCGCCACCCAGCACCTATATTTGTGGCCTTGTGCCAGACTTAGAAAAAAAACCTTTAGAAAAATGTACTACCGATTATATCTTATTATCTTAGATTACTGGGTGGTCTTTGTAGAATCACCGAAAAAGGAGTTGGAAAGATACAAATCTTTTTAACGAGAGATTGGAGACAAAAAGTCTATGATTAAGAAAAATCCAGTCTTTTGGACTACCAAGGAGTCTTTGATCTTTAGGCTTGTGAACTCTGGTTGACCAGTGTGATTGGAAGGAATCGAACATTCGATTCGGTCGAGGGCCAGCTCGAACATTCTAGAGGAAGAATCTTCTGGAAGATTATTTAGACACTATATTAAGGAGTCAGTGAGGGATCGGAGGCAGTTACAGTCTGTGGCCGGAGAGAGTTAGAGGCAGTCGGTGATCGGAGAAGGCCAGAGTCAGTCAGAGATCGGGGCCAGTCAGTGATCGTACGGAGTTAAGCTGTTGTCGCTAAGGACCATAAGGACAGCTTGTCACCGAGAGGTTTACTAAGGACTAAGAAACTCTAAGTTGAATCCAGTTAGAATACAATTAATTAATTATTAAGTGCAGATATTATTAGGGACTCTCTCTCTCTCTCTCTCAAAAGTAATAGTGAAGTTTTGAATATAATAAACTTCTGAAAAGTAAACACAGTATTATCATTCTTCTTTTACTACGACGAGAAAAATACTATGGGAATCGTTTTATCAATGAAATTCCCCTGACCTCTGGATACCCGTTGAGATAAAGTCAATTGGCCGTAACGAAGGGCATGCGGCGGGCGTAAAGTGATATCTTCCCTTGACCAAGTGTGTGGAAGGATTTTGGGGCTGACTGCTAGATCGGTGTTGGTAAACAGACGACCGTACGAAAAGATACGAATTGTAGTACCGTGAAAGAAAAGGCGCTACGTTACATATTGCTAATCGGTACCGTGACTACGAACACCCATAACGTTACAAAGACACTAGCGGCAATACTCCGAGGTTTGTATGGAGTTAACCACGAGTGTGGCAGACAGGTTAAGAGTCAAAGAAGTAAAACAAACAACTAGAAATATGAATAAAAGACTGTATTACAGAATAACAAAAGTTGCAAACTTTAGTTTCGTTTGCACAAATAATATTTGTCACTTAACTGGTGTATCCTGAGATATGGGGTATTAACGGAGCCCTTTGCTATGGCCTTCTGAAGTTCGGATATGATGGACTTCTGCTTGCGTCCGACTCTGATTCTGGTTGTCTGTTGAAGAATAGGAGCGACCCTTTTTTAGGTCTATCTCTGGTGAGGGTTGAATCAGAAGAGATGGCATGAGTTTGCTTATTCGGCTTTGCTGCCAAAGTATGCTGGCTCATGATTGCTTGGTTTGAAACAGAGGCTCGCAGACAAAGGACGATAACCCCCATACCCCAGAATTCTCAATAAAGTGGCTACATAAATCAATGAGATAGTTAGTAATCATGATTGATCAAGTACATTGTGTTTTCTATCTATGGTTGCATGGCAGTGAGCAATTTTTCTGACCCCTTTTGGGCAACTTTTTCTATATTTGGCTGCTCTTGGGCAACATTGTTTCCTTTTTTATCCCCTTTGGAAAACTTTTGACACTTTCTGGCCTCTCAGGCTATGGATTTCATTTTTACCCTTTTGGGTCATTTTTTATTCGATGACTGTAGCAGTGATTTTGCAAGGAGAGTTTTTTTTGGACCAGCCTGAAATGTCTAGCCTCGATCTGAGAAGGATGGTCAATCCAAGCACTGGCAAAAGAGAAGGTGACCAGAACCATAATCTGGTACCCAAAGTAGCACCCAGTCGCATGGTGTCTGATGACATGGGTAATTTACTCAAAACAGACGCCAGTGACCAGACCCAAGAAGGAAGAGCCAGCCATCTAGAGTAGACCCAAAGACAGGACGAAGAGCCCAACTCCAGCCTTGAGTAATTTATGGAAGGAGAAGAGACATCTCATCATATAGGAATAGTGGTGGCACTAGGCTGCCCTTAACCAAGGTGACAGCCAGCTGTCCAGCTGATAAATTAAAAATGGCATTTGGCTGCATGATGGTGGAGATGATGCCAACATCACAAATCGGGGGTAATTGGCTGTCAATGTGAATGACGAAGTCCCACTATTTAGCTGACAACCAGTTTGGCTTTCTGAATCTTTACAAAGAGGTTGTTTCGCACCGTGCGCTCAAGACGTACAGACAAACACCGCAGTTTAAAATAGTTCTTTATTTTTCATACGGCGCATGCCGTGAAAACTGTGAATTAAACGAAAGAATTCGAATAAGTCACAATATCACACAAAATACAATAAAATACAAATACAATAAAATAGACAAATAATACACAAAAAGGATAAAAACACAATTACCAAGAAAGGTTTACATCATGTAATTTGCGGAAAATTCTAACTATAAAAACATTCAAAACTAAAACTATGAATTACCAATTAAACATACAAAGGGGGTTTGGGGTATTTAAAACTCAATTGTCACAAAAAAGGCACAAACAGTAATTTAACTGGGGAAAAAGGGATATTTCTCATTTAGAGAAATTACAAATTAAAAACCAAAAATAACACATGTAAATAAATGCAGTTTCAGAGAAGAGAATGGAGAACTTAAATACCTTTGCTGGCACGTAGGGACTTGGACATTAAACTAGACCAATATCTTAGTAGTTCTTATACTAAGAATTGCGGTTCCAAAATAACCGCCAAAAGTTGCTCACATGGGAGCCTCAAAAACTTGACTTGTTCAAGTGGACATCTCAAAACGGAAAGACAGATCCTTGCCAGGACTCCTTTAGACCTGACAATACCAAAATTACTACTCAGTCCAAGACTTTATCTTTTATTAAAACCTTTTTCCATTTCACTGCACAAACAGCAGTGGTTTACTTATACATAACACAAAGGCAAAATAAGCACTCCAAACAATCTCAAAAATGCACTTACACATATATTTGGGTTATTAAAAACCCAAGAACTATTTCTTATAAGGTAACATTTTTACCAGGGGGATGACCAGGTCACAGAGTACCTTATTCAGGGGTAGAGGAGGAAATGGAAATGGGAGGCCTAAAACAGGACATGATGCTCATGACAAGACAAAAATATACAATTTACTACTACATCTGCCTAAAACAGTGACAGCCACAGTCAATACCAATTATAGTCTCATGGGAGACTCAACCAACAAAAGAAACAGAGCATTCCAACTGAAAGTTTCCTCTTACACAACTAGTGACATCGGATGAATACCAACAGGCTACCTTTCTGGTTTTAAGGACTTCATAAACAACAACATCCTTAAACCAGTTCTAAAAACCTGAAGAGTGTTGGAGCCCAGAATACTGTCACTGATGTCATTGAACACTGGCACAAGGAAACTTACCACACTAAAAAAGGACATGGTGAAGCTCCCGCCAAATATATCTCCAAGAAAACCTTTGCCACCTGGGTTGTTCTGCTCTCAACTGAAGAAGATGCCCTGAGGTTGTTTAAAAAGGATATTCTTTTCAAGAAGCTTTGACTACAGCAGCAGGAATATCTGAGACAAAGAAAGACAAAACTATCACTCTTAAACTTCCCCATGGACTTAACACCTGATCATCGCAGAGCCTTTTTCAGTTCCTACTGGGATGTTGAGATGGAAAATACGGAATTCAAAGTGGGGATTATTCATTCATTATGTGCCTAAAAAGAGAGTGGTTCACCACAATCCAAAAGCATCACATAAAAAGTGCTTGTGATTTTAAAAATCATCATCATCATCATCATCGTCATCATCATCTTCAAAGTCTTGCAAATCCAAGTTACTTAAGACTGATTGATACTAAAATAGAAAAGCACATGAAACAGCATATTTATGAAACTTAGATGTAAACTTCCTTGGACTAATTTTGATCATTAAAAAAACAACCTCTCCACATGAGCAGGAGGTGACACAAGGTCAATTTTTTAAGTGGAGATTAACAGGTTTGAATTCACAGTTTTCCTTTTCCTAGATTGATTGCCAGAACAAAGTTAAAGAGCCTAGTCTGCTCTTCTATTTACCCATAACCGGAGGGAAAATAGCTGGATATATACCTTTAGCACTAATATGCTTGGGAGATTTTTAGCGAATAATTTGTGTTTATTAAATCTGAGTTTAAAAGGTGTCTGGGCTTTCTTCATGTATCCACTGTTGTTGTTGCATTTGGTGCAGAAGATGAAGTAGATTACATTGGGGCTATCGCAGGTGACGTGAGGGCATTGGATCTTGATGTTGGTGTGGAGTACTGTGAATGAGGAGTCTACCACTAGATGTTTACATACTAAACATCTAGGTTGGATATTTTCTCTGATATAAGTTTGGGGAGTTTGTGTAATTTGGGGGTAGTGTAAAATATTGCTGCTGTGAAGTTGATGGGGATGAGGGAACTTATGGTGTTTTTGTGTGGGGGCTGAGATTTTGTGTTAGTTGTATCAGTTTTGCTTTGTATGTGTTGGTGGGATCTAGTAAGAGTGGTTTGTAGTAGTTGATGTTGTCTAGTTGATTTCACATATGGATGATTGGAATTGTGTTGTGTTTTGTGGTTGGCATTTTATTTACATATCTCTCTATGTCATAGCAGAGGTCGATGGGAGTTAGTTGTTGTGAGGGGCAGAATGATTATTCTTTGTTTAGAAGTGATGTTTCTTGTTTTATGATACTGTAGTTAGATAGATTAATGATGGGACCTTTGTGATAGGATAGATGCAGTGTGTTCGAAGTGGCACATGTTTTAAAATGTAGTATTGTACTTGGGGGATGAGTTTTAAGGTGCGGTCTTCTGTAATTAATTTGTTAAGTTTATGGCTTTTTGTGTAGAGAAGTTTTTTGAAATGTTTGTGGTTGATGGAAGTCATATACATATACATATATATATATATATATATGTGTGTGTGTGTGTGTTGTGTGTGTGTGTGTGGAGGCGTGTGGTGTAATGGTTACTGTCAAAGGAAATGGACATGAAAAGATGAGTTCAAATCCTGGACAAGGTTGTTTTCATTTCACATACCACTAATACCCTTGGGAAATATTTAGCGAATAATTAAAAAATCTCCCTACTAAAAAAATAGCCAAACATTTTGATCAACCAAACATACACTAGATGACATTAAATGCATATTAATAGACAATGAATTTTCCTCAATACAAACATGCAGTCAAAAAGAAACAAAATGGATCCTTAAACTCAACACACACAAAACAGGACTAAACACAAACTTAGGCACATTGAATGTGTATGAATATTTCAACGACCATTTTCCTCACACATAAAGTTCTAAGTCCCACTACAAACGTATAATGTATATGAATGCTATGAATAAAAAGTGAAACAGATTCAGAAAAATCTGACAAAATGTGAAACAATATGTAGGGAAAGTGAATAACAACACAAACAATCAATTCAATTAATTGAATTGATTAGTTATTCACTTTCCCTACATATTGTTTCACACACACACACACACACACATATATATATATATGTATAATATATATATATATATATATATATATATATATATATGATAAAGGAAATGACTACCGGGAAATAGAATATTGAGTTAATCACAATATTGATGGTTGATTCAAGTATTAACCAGA
This sequence comes from Doryteuthis pealeii, assembly GCA_023376005.1. NCBI lineage: Eukaryota > Metazoa > Mollusca > Cephalopoda > Myopsida > Loliginidae > Doryteuthis > Doryteuthis pealeii. The sequence goes on from CM042138.1 coordinate 55,067,525, forward strand.
TAAGTCAGTGTAATAATGAATATAAAGTGCTCAATACATTAGTAGAGTGGATTTAGTATTATAGTGTATATTGAAATAACCTACTCGAGTTTCACCAAAGGATCTTCAGGGTTCATTCCAATGAATTAATCAAAATATTGATTAATTGTAGGCAACTGCAGAAGTGTATATATAAGCTGTAGTCAGGCAAAATTTCACAGAATGCATGCATAATTGCAGAAACTACCAAGAATATGCGCCCTTCAGGTGTAAATTTTAAAGTTTTAATGTAATTAAATATATTAAATTAGAAAGACTATTGAAATTAGATAAGAATGCATATAAAAAGATTACACTTATTTTAATTATATTTCAATTGGTTTCTATATAAAATCATTCATAGGATTAATTTTAATATGTTGGAGAATAAAACAATAATATTAGAGATCAATAACACCAAGTAATTATTCATTAGACCTGATTTTGTTAAAACTAGTGTGCAAATTAACCACACCATATGTTATGTAAACCTTTCTTTCTTAGTAATATATAAAACACATTGCAGGATTTTAAATGCACTTATAAGATGGGCTGTTTTGAGGCAAATCTAAATCAGATTTTCATAGAGACCTTGTTAATAAATAAGATTTATTTTGTGTATTAATGATTTTGATTATAAATCAGATGCTCATTGATAAACTTATGCAATTCCTGAGGGTATTGTGATGTAAGCAGTGATGTAGTTTCGGTTGCAGACAGACGAACACTGAATCCCCATTATTATAAGATGTAAACTATAAATAACAAAGTGAGATTAATCAATAAATTTCTATTGTTGCAAAATAGGTGAATTAGTAAGTGATACACCTATCTATGATTTTCTGTTTGTGAATTAAGTAGTTTAATAGTGTAATTAGATATATTTGTCTTTTTTGTGGTAAAAGATTTAGTAGGAAGGTCAAGATTGATAACAATACCACAGGCTACTCATAAACTTGTTTGATGTGGGCAGAAGTCATTCTTTAGACAATACAACTCAGACCTGGACGCAAATAAACATCAACATATTATTTATGTAATTCTAACTTAACAAAAACAGTACATCATAATTAGATTTTTTTTTTATTATAGAAATATGCTTCAGTTTTTAACTATTGCCCTATCTGTTGGTTACAATTATTGGACCATATGACCTTTAGGCACCCCTTTTTGATCTCGATTAAGAAAGGACATGTTTTTCATTTACACCGTCAATATCCGGTTGTTTTAACAGATGATTTTTAGATTTAAAAAAAAATTATAAAACTAACCCCTAACCCCTAACAAACAACCGGATATTGACTGTGTAAATGAAAAACATGTCCTTTCTTAATCGAGATCAAAAAGGGGTGCCTAAAGGTAATATGGTCCCAATTATCTTACTTCAACGACAGAATAGATGGCTACTCAGTTAGGATCAAATTAATTACAGTCAGACAGACACTGAATTTCCATTGAATAAGATGTAAACTAAAAAAATAACAAAGTGAGATTGATCAATATATTTCTATTGTTGTAAAATAGGTGAATTAGTAAGTAATACACATATCTATGATGTAAACTAAAAAAATAACAAAGTGAGATTAATCAATATATTTCTATTGTTGTAAAATAGGTGAATTAGTAAGTAATACACATATCTATGATGTTGTAAACCTTTATTTCTTAGTGATAAATAAGACATATTACACAATTAAGCTACTTAATTCACAAACACAAAATCATAGATATGCATCTTACTTACTAATTCACCTATTTTGCAACAATAGAAATATATTGATTAATCTCATTTTGTTATTTATAGTTTACATCTTATTATATAGCATTTTTATTTTCCAAATGAACTTGTTACCTCAGAAATTTTCATATAGTTTACTAGCCATATTTCAACTAAATTGATAATGTTTTATTGTTTATCCTTTTTTCAATTAGTTTTATCATTCAGCTAATCAAATGCAATGAAAGGGACATTTATTTTCTCTTAAATAATCATTTTACATGAAGGACAGTCATTGTAGTAATTCAATTGTTAGGTTTTTATTTTTTTCCTTTCTGATTATTATTACTGTATTATTCATTTTACTCTATTGTTGTTTTTATCATATAGAGTATATTTTATGGTTGGGTTGAGTTTGGTTTAGTTTAGTTTTGATACAAAGACTCTGATCTGTAAATTGGCAAAGGTTGCAAGTAGAATTTAGATGATTAGGCTTCTATTCTGTTAAAGCACAGAAAAAGAAAATTGTGACCCTAAGTTTTATGTGTTTATAGCAATCATATATATATATATGTAAAGGAAATAATTTGCGGTTAGAGTTATTCTTGGTGGGTTTTGGTTTAAGAGCTATTTGTGTTGGGAATTAGAATTAGACTAATTCTATTCTAAACTTAAATATTTTCTGTTAATTCTTCCAAGGGAAAAGACTGGTTTATTCATATTGTCAATAGAAATAATTATTTTATGCTGTTTGAAAAATACTGACTGATTCCTTTAAGTTTATATTATTTTGAAATTGCCTTATATGCTATGATCCCAGACTCCCAAAACTCTCTGGATTTTTTATTCTGTTGGCTACATCATCAGGTTCAAATATGAAGGTTTCAAAATGGAAGCCTATACACTCGAGAATAATATACTGTATACTGTTTTTCCCAAGTGTAAATGTTGTTCATTTGTGAGAACAACGGCCATTTTTAAAGATGTCCTTTCCATAAACATTGTGTTTGAATATCTTAGACATGTTGGTTAATGTCTTGAGATTTAGTCTTTTCATAGTGACAAAGAAGTCCACTGTTTTTGTTTTTAGATGCTGTCCATAAACTTTGTGAACTCTGATTCCCCTTTTGCATTTGCAGACTGAAGATCAGTTTGAACATGAAATGAGTTGCAACAACTTGTGATGTGATGTGGATCAGTCATCTTGTTCATATTCAAATGGGTTTACCATGTTATTCACTGTGTTAACAATCTGCTCAACATCAGATATAAGTATTCAGACTTTTTTCATAGAAAAAATGTAAAAATCGTTTTTTATCAGTTCATTTTTTCAGATGAAATTCCCCGAATATATTTTAAGAAAAACCTATTTTAAACATAATTTCATCAATAGGTGAATTAATATCAACATTTTCATGAAATTTTGACTGTTGTGTTGGGTCAATAAAGTGGTAATTCTGGGTGGACATAAGACCAAATGGGTTATCTACCCTTGTTGCAGTTGTTCACTGATGGGTGGTGAGAGTTGTAGGCAGAATCCGGGAATTCTGAATTCTCTGTCTTTTCTCTCGGGCTGGCAACGACTACACATGGCATAAATGCACGTTGTCTATATCCACTGAATGGATACTAGTAAATGACATTCCTTATGACGCAAATCCTACACCTATCTTCTACCTTCATACTACAAGTCCTACACCTACCTTCTTTATGCATGTTCATATATTTGTCCTGAATGTATTTTTGTCTGCTCATGGAATGAAGTCTGTTATTATTTTATAACTTTGTCAGAATATTTCTTGTATTTGTATGTACCTATGTTGGAAAGTTACTCTAAGCCTTCCAACCTTAATATAAGAACTTTACATCTGATAGTTGATTTTTCATAGAATTTTTTTAAACTTATTTTTGGCTATGTTAAATTTCAATTGATTTATTAGTATGAAAATGTAAACATTGTTTTTGTTCATAATTTTCATTATTTCCGTAAGCTGAAAAATTAAAAAAAAATCATCAGGAGTTTTTTTTTTTTTAATGTTTCTTCTTTTGAATGATAATATTAACCTTTATTCAAGTTTCATTGTGTTGAATATAGGGCGGTGGTGGTGTGGTGTGGTGTTAAAATTGACATGGCAGATTGGACATCCCTAGTAAACATTAATTTAAAATACAATCTTAGGAGTTCTATAATATGAAAAAACTTTTTAAAAAAAAAAAATATTAGTTTTCTTTAATCTTATTTCTTTCAAATGATACAAATATTTTTTATAAAATATCTTTTAGAAATGTTTTGTAAATTTTCCCATTATGTGTACATTTATTGCGCAAAATCGATTGGACGTCCCTAACATAAAACAATTTTTGTTCAATGTTTACATTTTACAGTGTCATCTACACTAAAGGTAGCCATTTTGTTTATTTATTTCGTAAACGCAATTATGATTGGTTGATTGTTGGAGGTGCGTGGTGAAATGAATAGTGTCATAGGAAATGGAATTGTCGACCCAAGTTCAAATCCTAAATGAAGCTAGAGTTCACATAGTGCTAATACCCTTAATTACCAGCTATAGGTAAATAGTAGGGCAGCCAGTCTAGGAGAAGGGAAACTCTGAATTCAAACCTATTAAACTCCGCTTACGGTGGTCCCTACTAGAATAGGCTCAGTCCTAATTAGTGATCTATTCACTGATTAAAAAAAAAAAAATGATTATTAATGTCAGATAAAATCTCATTGGCTAATCTTTTCATTTGGAGCTATGCATTGTTTAAACCAAGAACCAAGAAACTTGCGTGGGAAAAGTGATTGAAAACTTTTTATGATTTTATTAAATTAATACGTAAAAATTATTTAGCTATCTTTTGTAGTCGACAGAATTAAACGTTTTAGAGGATGAGAAGACTGCCTCAAAGGCTTTTTGCAGCCTGGATAAGGAGAGAAAACAAAGAAGTTACTTCCCTTCATTTCTAAATATGTTTTTAATGTTTATTTCCCTTGAATTCTCTTAAATCAAATTCGCTTCAAGGGAGATAATTCCTTTTAAAAAGTTAGTGACTTCAATTTATGAGTTTGTTAAATTGAGATATTAATATGAGATATTAATTAAAATGAAAAAGTTTGAAATAAGAAAAAAACAATGCATTCATTTATCTTCATTTCAATATCTTTAGCTTTTTTTTTAAATAAAAAGATGAAGTGTTTAAATGGTTGGGATTGAGTTTTAGATGTTGTAGGTTTTTTTATTTTTTTTTTTTAGATTGCCTATTATTTTATCAGGTGTGTGTGTATGTATTTTATTACTAATTTATTCATGGTAAAAAAAAATCTATTCATACAAGAAAAGACACAAGTTATTTGAAAAGAGTATTAATTAAAAAAAAAAATGAATTTAGTAGCAAATGAAAATATTTAAAATCCAGATGATTTTTTAACATTACCTTTCCATATTATAAGGCTAATGATTTTATGTTATTTTCTTAGAATTAAAAATTACCACAGTAAATAACAATTTACTCATTAAAATAATCTGCCCACACCATTAAAAAAAAAAAAATATTAATGTTACTGAATTAAAAAAAAAAATTGCTAATAATGTTCTGCAGGTTTTATTATTTTCTTTAGTTTCTATATTCTACTTTTTAAATCAAAAATTTTTTTTTTATTAATCTGTTATTTTTCCTTTTTTAATTTCCTTTAATCATTCATATCATCATGGACTACAGTTTATTTTGTTAGTATTATTGGTTAGGTTAAGACTCAATTAAGTTGAGGATTATACAGTTTTGATCAATAAATAATTGGTTCACAGGAATGTATGACTCACAATCACAGGAAATAACCTTTTTATTTTCATGATTTTTTGTAAATTTTATATTAAAAATAAAATACCTTTTCAGCCACTGTTTATCACACTGATAGGGCAGCAATAGGGTTGAAGTAGAGAATAAGCCCATGAGATGCATTGTGTCAGCCAAATTATATTGTGAGGTTTGTTGTTTACATTATAAATCTTTCTAATGATATTTTGAAGTAGAGTGGTAGTATACTAAGCTGATAAAACATATCAGTGACTTGCCGTCTTCAGACAGGAATAGTTTTATCCTATCAAGTCACCCAACATCACCTTGGTCGAGGCCTACAGAATCAATTTATGATGAGAAATCAAGGCCTCTTCTGACTATGTCAATCATTGTGGTATGCTTGTAGTGATACAAATAATAAAGAAAGCCAGAAATTTACTCACCAAAAGCAAAAATAACAATGATGAAAATAGGCATTTGCACATGGGATCGGTGCAAGTATAAAGTAAAAATAAAAATAATATTTTGGACCAATCAGAGGCCTTCGTGCCTAAAAAAGAAGTTTTGGACCATATTACCTTTAGGCACCCCTGTATGATCTCGATTAAGAAAGGACATGTTTTTCATTTACACCGTCAATATCCGGTTGTTGGTTAGGGTTAGGGGTTAGTTTTATAATTTAAAAAAAATCTCAAAATCATCAGTTAAAACAACCGGATATTGACGGTGTAAATGAAAAACAGGTCTTTTCTTAATCGAGATCAAAAAGGGGTGCCTAAAGGTCATATGGTCCAAAGTTTTAAAGAAAGACTGATTTTAGAGTCTATCTGGTTTCAGTGAAGAAAAGAGATTCAATCATCAGCCTAACGACTCCATGTCACTCGCTGCAAAGATTTTCCCTGCTGCTATCAAACAGACCATCCTTAAATGAAGCTGTCTCTATCTAAAATCCATTTCACTACGGACGTTGAGGACTTCACTTTTTACCTCTAAAAAGGACTATACATAACCCTTTCTTTCTCTACTACTGAACATTCTTACTATTTCATTTTCTCCTGATCTATATACATGAACTGTGAATGAATATTACTCTTGTAACTTTTATCACTTTGTATACAAGGTTTATTTATTATTTCATTGAATATTTGTCTTTCTTTTCTTACTTCTTCAATCCTATGGAGGTTTGGTTATAACTATATATCAAATATATACATATAGAAAACCACCATATGCTGATGAAATGACCTGCACTATGGCAGCAGACAAGTGGATGAAGCCTAAACTTATTGTCTGTGTCCCTACAGTTTCATCTATAAGGCTCACAGTTCAAGGCCCAATCTTGTTTACAAAACTTTCTTTTGATGGTTATTATTTAAGTTTTCACCGTTATAGACACTTCTTTTTTTATCATTCAATTGACCACTGTCTGTTTTTAATTGTAAAATTAGTTCTTTTTTAGGCAACAGAACTAATTATTTTAAAAACCTTGTTTAATCTACATCATTTTGTATTTTTGAAGTGACTGGTACACAGTAAATTTCGTTAACAGGCAAAAAATAAAATCAAGTGACATAGTGCTATTAAGGGCAGAAACACCAGGACAATTCTAATACTACAGCACCTGTCTTTTCCATCTTTTTAAAATACGATTCGACTTTGAAATTAAACAATTCTAATATCTCTCTCTTCCCAGCATAAAGTATTTTTCTAAATCTTCATATTTTTTAAAATATAAAAAAGACATTCTTTTATTTTTACCACAAAGTTTTTTTAAAAGGCATTTTTCAAATACATTTTTTAGAACCAAGGAAAAAAATTACTATAATTGAAAAAAAACACCCCTCCCTAAAAAAAAATGAATCTAATAAGTCTTTTCTAAAACATTCTAAAACGTCTAAAAAGATTTCAAAATTCAAAAGCATTTTTACAATACTAAATTTGTTAAAACAAATCGTTAAAAATACATTTAGATTTTTAATCCTCTATCACTAGATCCAAATAGTGTAGAAAATTTTGTCGCCCACCTCCATACTTGTAAAATCAGGGACTACTGAGGTCCTCAGTATAAGGAAAATTATATTGTAATGAAATACCTTGTCATAAATACAAATACAGACTGGTAATAAGGATTTCGTTATGCATTATTATACATATGTTTATATTTCCAATGGTCCATTGTAATCATTTAATTTTTTTTTTACTATAATAATTTGTTTGGACTGTCACAATGGGATCATCAAGTATTCCTGTCCAACACATACATAAATGCAGCCCTGTCGTCTGAGGCTTTAGAATACACCGACTGTACCTCATCAAAAGGGTAAGGTCCCCTTCTCATGAGGCCACTGATTGGCCGTGGTGACAACCCGTAATGCTTACAGACGGAATCCTGGTGGATGTGCAGTCCATGACATGCAACACCCCACTTTGGTCCTTACTTACGCTAGATGGGCATTTAGAGAGGCCCCCACCCCGATCAATCGGCTGGTCACGTCAAGCCCTAGCACCTATATGATTGTCCCGACCCTATTGCCCTTATGGCAAGCCCCAACCCTTCTTTATCATATGGGTGCTAGAAGGTGGTGGCTGAGGGTCTTCATGCCCTGGATATGATGTTAAACTTTAAAGTGAGATTCCAGTTCTGGAGGTCTGGGGAATGTGGAGCACCCCTTCATCACCATTGTTCCCAGGTCCACTCTGACCCGGAGTGGTAGTACCTGTTAGGGTCCCATCTATGGATTAAATAGAAAATGTGTTTACAAAAAAAATTGAGTTTAAAAATTTTTTTTCCAAACTATCACTATGAATCTTTGAAAACTTTGCCGGCATTAAATGTCCCATTGTGGTTGATATGCCTTAAAACAAAAGGTACCACCAAAATAGGTCACGTGATCAGTTTAGGCCATATTGAAGGAAGAAACGTTAGGTACCACCAATTTTCCCTGTGAAATTTACCCATATATTAGATAGGGGGGATTTCACAGGGAAAATTGGTGGTACCTATATACACAAATGAGTTCAAAATTAAAACAGTGTGTAAACTTTACACACGGTTTTAATTTTGAAATAATGATTTCAAAATTAAAACTATGTAAAGTTTACACACTGTTTTAATTTTGAAATCATTTACACTGTAAACTTGAATACGGTTTTCATTCAGAAAACAGGCATTGTATTTTCTGAAATGAAATGTATTAGATCAAATTCCTGGCTAGTTGTGAGAATGATAATTAAAAAAAATGGTTTATCACTTTTATAATTAATGTGTAAAATAACAAGTAATAAGAAAAGATCAACGTACAGGCAACAGGCATAAGAATAAAAAGCTTCACGCTATAAAATATTGATTATCTCCCTTTAATAGAAACTCTTTGCATTGTTAGGCAACAGGTACTTCGTTGTTTATGTTTCGACATGTAGGTTCTAAAATCCACGGTAATTTATTTAGGGGATTGGATCATGGAAAACGGGGATTTTAACAAAATGAATGGTAAGAAAAAAAAAAGTATAATTTTGACTTATTCAAAAATATGACAATTTTGTTTTTCTGAATATTATTTAATAGTTTTTCCCAAGTTTTGTTGTTAATGCCATGCGGAGATTGAAAATCAGTTTACCTTAGTTACAGAAAGTAAATATGGCGGTATCAACGTTATGAAAAAAATCAAAACCCACAGAAAAAACTCACAAAACATCAGTAAATCGTAATTAAGGATTTATTTCAATTTTTATATTTATAAATACAGCAGTGATTAATATGCCTGGAATATTTTCTTCGTTTAATTTTGTCATTTAAAAGTTATTTGTAATTTTAATGAAATAAGTGTCACTTCTTTAAAAACGAGATTAAGATATTTTTATTGTAAAAATGTTATAAAGTTTTCGACACAAAAAAGTATATCAAAGTTACATTCGGGCATTAAAAACGAGTTTAAAAATTAATTTTGTGCTTAAAAGTAAGTTTTGAAGTTTGAAGAATGTTTTACACAATTTTAAAATTTATCAATTAATTCAAAATTCACAACTATTCTGAAAATGTTAGGCTTTTAAAAATTCTTCTATTTTTTAAATTTTTAATCAGAAAGTTAAAGCAAAACATTGTAAAAATTGGCAGTTTAGAAAAAGTCGTTAAAAAACGCCACTTATTAAAAGTTGAAATCAAATTTCTTTATATCTGAAATGGAAATCTTAAAAACAATGCTCTTAAAAACCATTATTGTTTTGTTTTGTATCTCTATAGTAAGTTTTATTTATTATTTTAAACTTATAAATTTTGTTAAAATAAAATATAAAATTGACTTGAATAAAATAATGAACACTGCGACTTTTCTGATTAAATTAGTTTAATCAATCAACAAATGTCCGTAACTTGTTGTCATTACTAAATTTAGCTTAGTTGGACACAAGGTCTAAGGTACTTAGGTAGGATCGAACTCACCAAAAATGGTCCACGAGCCTAGCTCGGTAATTTTTATAATAAATGATGGTGCATATCGCATAAATGCGTCCTGACCGCCTGCTTTTGGGGAGGGCAGCTAAAATATCGCTTTCACATCGCATTAACTTTCCGGGAAAAACGCCTTCAAACAGCTAAGGAGTTCATAAGTAGCACGGGTCGGATTTTCAGCAGGCACCTCTTATGTCCAAGGATCAATTAATCTGGTGGTGGTAGTCTTTATGGATGGTTTGTCCATTTCAATAAATTCTCATTTAGAGGGACTGGCCACCTTACCCCCCCCTCTTGAATTTTTTTATCCAGTAGCCATTTTCAGTGAACCGTTTCTTTCCTGGTGTTATTCTAAAGAAAACCCTAATTAATCCCAATATTTTAACATTACCTTCTCCAAACCCCACTCTATTACAATACAATGGAAGCTGATGTATTAAAGAAATGATAATTACAATATATCCAACTCTAACTGGTATTTTGGTCTAGAAGAAAATATTTCATAAGAACTTGTTAGGGGTGTGCTTATTTAAAGCTGGAAAAAACATTTTAAAGGGTAATTTTGAAGGTTTTCTCTTAGAAAATTAATCAGTCATTTTAATATTTATTTGAAACTGATTAATTTAAAATCTTAACCCTTTTGTTGCCACATTTAAAAAATTTTTGATATCTCCCAGTATTGAATTTTTGGACCCAAAAATGACTTTTTTAAAAAACCTTCCCTTAAAACCTTTTAATCATGATATAATGTTATAATGATTAATGTAAATGTTATGAATTGGAGTTAAAACAATAAAAATAACTTTTTTTGAATAAAATCAGTAACTTTCCTTTGTTCTTGTTCCAAATTTTTTTAATAATTAACATCTGTAATGTTTGATTGTATGGTTTGGGTGTATGTGTTTGTGTAAAATGAAAACAATTTCAGAATAAAAAGCTAACACACAATTTCTTTTCACATACCAGTTTTATTTTATATTCCTTGTAAGAAAGTCTTCATGGTTTTTACCATTCAATTCCTTTGTATGAAGAGTTAGGGTAATTTAAGTATAAGCTCCTGGCCAAGTCAACAACTTGTTACTGAGTTTGGGTGCTTGTGTGCACATTATCTTAGAGTCACTGAAAAAAGTGTCTTTCTTTGAGGGAGGTTGGGGGTTCAAAGAAAGAGCAGAAAAAAAAAAACAAAGGGAGAGCATAACCCTTGACCAGAAATTTGGAACCCAGTAATCAGGTGACCAAAATCCTTTGCATAATAGGAGAAATATGAATTTATATTCTTTATTTTTATTTTCATCATTTTACTTTTATTTTATTTTATTAAAAAAAAGTTTTTAGATTTTATATTTAAAAAATGAATTCTATTTTTTATATTTTATTTCATTTTTTTAAATCTATGCCATCACAGGTATCTCATAAAGTGGTCAAGAAGACATTCAGTTAAACTTGGTGTCAAAATAATAATGAGAAAATTCTCTATACATATTTACCAACCCCTCTGTACGAGCAGGATGTGACACAAGGTCAGTTTTTTTAGGTGGAGTTTAACAGGTTTGAATTCAGAGTTTTCCTTCTAGACTGGTTGCCTAACCAAGAGCCCAGTCTGCTCTGCTATTTACTTAGTTGGAGGGAGAGTGGGTAGATGATTACCTTTCCAAGGGTATTAGTGCTTCACAAAAATTCTCTATAAGGTTCTACAGAATCTTAGAGAATTTTGCAGTGTAAAATTTGATTATATTTGCATATTGCATGATGCAAGGAATTCAACTATAGTCATGTACAACAGTGAAAGGGTTCATATTCATAATATGAAGAAAGATAAAAAATAATCACCTCTTTATGAATATTTGAAAATTTTCTTTTTAGATTTTGTGTTTTCTATTTTTTCCTCTAATTTTAGATGTTCTACTTGAAAGTGTTTTTGGTTCATCCCCATTAATTGAATAACCATGGAACAAACAAGGATGTCTCCTGTTCGAGACACTGGTCCTACGAGACCAGGCAAAAGTGATGACCGAGGTGAGTAAAAAAAGAACTAACAATGCACTGATTTAAAAATCTATATATTGATATGCTCGTACGTATTGTTGATGTGTGAAAGGTGTGACAACTTTCACTTACCTGAAGTGAAGAGAACTTGCTGTTTCACATGCCTTTCATGTAAGTGGCCATTTGTAATGTGAGGAGTGTGCACACACATGTTTGAGTCCTTATGTTACTATCATATATATAAGGACTTGTTCAAAGTGACACAGCATTGGGTTCATTAATGATAGAGAACCAGCATGAGAGTGACATTAGGTTGGAACATCAAGAACAGAACTTTGGGAGAAAAAAAAAATGAAAGAAGTTCTGTCATACTTTGTCATTGAGAGAGAAGGAAAACAAGTTCTTCTTTGAAAGTCCAGTTTTGACAACAGCTAGAAAAAAGTCTTGACTTGTGAAGAAGCAAATCTCTTGTTATTCAAATGGAAAGAATGATATGTATATACCCGTAAGGAGGAAAAAATTGAGGATGGAAGAAAGACCAAGAACATATTTGCCTTCCAACCTCCCCTACCCAATATCTCACTCTCTGTTCAGAAAGTTTTGATAGTTTAAAAAAAATAAAAAGCCTAATTACATTTCTCTCTAAACAACTTGGCCTAAATTAATCAATGTTTCTTTTGAGTTAATGAGTTGGAGTTGATAATTTCAAATGAAAGTTTACTTTTGGCGTTGATAATTTTCTTGCATTATCATTAGGGCATAAAATTCTATTGTAGTTTCCATGGAAATGATTACAAAGTATATATATATATATATATATATATATATATATATATACAATCAATAATAATGCTATTATGGATATTATAAACTCATAACTATAAGTTTCATGCTTACACAATCTTCAGATGAGTCAAATTTGACTCATCTGAAGATTGCGTAAGCATGAAACTTATAGTTATGAGTTTATAATATTATTATTATTATTGATTGTAAATCTGCTCTGCTTTATTAGCATTAAGCACCTTTTTATGCCAATACTTTTCTCATTTATTCTCTATTCATTCTCTATATATATATATATATATATAAGTTAAAAGAAAGGAAATGAATCCGACAATATGAGTAAGAAAAGGTGGAATGAAAACATCACACAATGCTGTTAAAGAAGAAAACAATTTATAATATAATCATAGCTGATACTGATCAATATTTCGATTTTACAAAAATCATCATCAGAGCTCATTCACTCCCGTAGTTGTTTGGGTCGGAGAGGAAAGTCAAATCAGTTTACAAAACAAAAAACCTTAATACTGCATACTTAATACTAATACTTTCCTCTCCGACCCAAACAACTACGGGAGTGAATGAGCTCTGATGATGATTTTTGTAAAATCGAAATATTGATCAGTATCAGCTATGATTATATTATAAATTGTTTTCTTCTTTAACAGCATTGTGTGATGTTTTCATTCCACCTTTTCTTACTCTATATATATATATATATATTTACCAAACCCTCTGCATAAAAGCAGGATGTGGCACAAGGTAAATTTTTTAATCAGAGTTTAACAGGTTTGAATTCAGAGTTTTCCTTCTCCTAGACTGGTTACCTAGTCAGGGTTAAAGAGCCCAGTTTTCCCTAATATTTACCCATAGCTGGAGGGAGAGTAATTGGATGCATACCTTTCCCAGAGGTATTAGCACTATGTAAAATGCAAACAGCCTCATCCAGGATTTGAACTCTGGCTGACAAATTCATTTCCTATGACTCTAACCATTACACTACATGCCTCCACACTTACAAAGTATATCTTTCAGAGTGCATCTGTATAAAACCCACATAAAAGATCTTCATTTCTGTTAATTTTTGTTGTAAATATAAATACTTATGTTTATTGCATATGTAGGGAGACACCTTGGTTAATGGGGGGTGTCCATTAGGCTCCTTGTGGTCATCTCAGTCTCTTTCATCTCTGAATGGTAAAGATGTTCTCTTTCGTCTCTGTTCTTTGAACAGTAAAGACATACTCTGTTTGCCTCTGTTCTTTAAACAGTGGAGATCTAGCCCTGATCGTTGTTTTGTGCATCTTCATCAAGTAATATTTTTTCCGTTTTTGTACCCCTTTCATATACTACTTATTCATAGAACAATATGTGTATATTCTATCTGTTGTTTGTGTATTCTTGTCAATACTTCTTGTATGTATAAAAATAAAGTTGGTGGAGTGGCATATTGTTGGTATCAGCCAAACAGCGAAGGAGTCTATCCCCTTTTTACTAGTGCTAGATCAGGGAGATAATTTAAGATGGAGCACCACACCTAATGCCAGCTCCCAGATGCTGTATCCAAGCTATGCTACTCATGCACTGATTTGGCAAGGACTGGTAATGAACTGGAACCTTGCAATTCCTAGGTGGATGCTCTATTGACTGAGATGTTTCATATGTATAAATAAACTTATCTTGTCCTTCCTTCTGTTTATTCAGTGTTAGTGTATCATTGGATATACTAAACCTAGCATTCGACCTTGTTGAGTAGAGACTTGACTAAATAACCTCCTTAGCACCTACCAATCCAATATATAGTATTACTTCATTTTAATTTGTCTTAAAGATTAAAGCCTGACAATTGAATTTTTGTCCTATTCATTGCTGAGAAAAAAAATTTAAGGAAATGATATTTTTCTTTTTCCAGTGGTAACTGAACATCAATCCGGCCAGCAACGGAGAATGGTCAGTACATGGGAAAGGGGGGAACTTGAAGACCGCTACTTGCGTTTGTATGAAGATCATATCTACTTGAGAAAACACTGTAATAAACAAGAAGATCGTCTCAAAAGGTTTGTTCAAATGCAAATGTTTTTTTTCTGTTTGAAATTTAAAAAAGCAAAAACCAAACTAGAAAAAATTCTAAATAGGAATGTAAAATTAAAAGTAATTAATATATGTTTAACCAATTTGTAACTGAAATCTTTTTAATGTATGATTGTATCAGTTTTGACTTAGAAACATTATTAGATTACTAGCATGTCCTGTGGATATACCACAGTATGATAATTTAATTATTACAATGATATGTTTACTTAAGAGCTATTGCAAAATAGTTCAATATGTAAAAATATAATAATCTTGAGTTAACTCTCTCTCACTTTTGTTTTTCTTTTTTTCCATCATGTTCGATTGAAACAGATTAGTGTTATTGCTTCTGCACGCTCCTGATTTCTCTATCTTCCTCCTACTCTTTCTTTCTTATTATAGTATAAATAGAGTATCAATATATTATTGCTTATTTAGATAGACCCAAATAATAATTGGTTATTTATTATTATTATTATTATATTATTGGTTAAGATTAGGATAAGTGAGCTCTAGCAATTTCATCAGAAAATCGTTTTTTTCTATATATTTTAGTTTACTCTGAAAATAACTTTTTTTTAAAAATTTTTTTTTTTTTTTAGAAGAATTAACTTTAAAAGTAGGATCAATTGAGCTAACCGTAAAGTGGGAGGTTATGTATATATATATATATATATATATAATGGACATAAATCAAGTTTTAGTTTACATCAATTTTATATTGTAAATTAAATATCAGATGGCATAAAATTGGGCCCAAAGACAATGTCCAGTTATTTCTTTTTCTCTCTTACTGGACACCACATACTAAGTGAGCAAGTAATAAAAACCTATGTTTGCGTGTTACTTTCTGTAACTTCTGACATATCCCTGAATGACAATGTGGCATATCTGTTCTATGACCACATTGCATTAGCTACAATATTAAGCTACATTTTATTACACTAATTTGTTACACACTCTATCCTTGTAACAGTTTCATAATAGAAGGGAGAACACATAAGTTTGCTTTTTGATTATAACTATTTTGATGTAACAGAATATTAGCGATTTTGCATTATGAATTTTCTACTGTCATTCCTTTTATTAAATTTCATGAAAGCTTAAAGATATTTTGTCATAAAGTGTAGAGGGTTTAAGGAATAAAGTTTATTCACTTTTAATTTGAATAGTTATAGTAATAAAACATTACCAATTTTTGTTTGAATTTCTGAGATGAAGAATTATTGTTATTATATATATTATATAGTTATATATAGGCTAGTGTCATCATCTTGGTTGTTATAGTCATAATGTTTTGGCCAGCCATCTTTAGGTGTTTATCATAGTAACTTTCTAAGAATTTTGAACTTCCTTTTTGTGACCATGACAATTAAGATGATGACACTTGTCCAAGTATATCTGTATATAATAAAAACATCACTTTTTTAAAAGCTGCTTTGTGAAAGATAAAATCTTAATTTTAGTTTTCAGATGTATAATTCACTTTTCTAGGCTTGGTACAAAAGTGATGCAGTTGGCTGTGGATCGAAAGAAAGAAATTGTGGATGGTAAAGGTAAGGCTTTTATTAATTAAAATGATATTTTTGAAATCCCACATGTTTTCTAATGTCAGTATTTTCTATTATATTTTAATATGTGATAAAATATGAATGGAAATTATCATTTCTAATATTGTATAACTTATACTATATTTTTGTGATCCAAGTATGTATAACTTGGCTATTGTGATTTTTACATGTTCAGTTGATTTAGAATTTTTGTCAGGAATCTATTATGAAATAATGCTTAATACCAAACATATCAACATAGAAATATATTTATGGTAAAATATCTTTATGGATATTTTTTAAAGAATTCTTATAAAAACATAATGGATATTAGATAGAAATAATTTAAAAAGGTTTGTAGTTAAAAGATGTACTAAAACTTTATTATACACTACTACCCATGTAATTTACTAGATTGTATTATTTTTAGTTGAACATTATACAGGCGGATATTATTAGATATTATTTTTTGCTAAATATTACAACATTGAAACCAGAAATAAAATTGTATGAATATATATTTTGGCGCTGCTACATATTCATATCTTTTGTTGTAGAGTTTCATTACTGTAGAGTTTGGTAATAAATAATACCTAATAATATCCTTTTCATTAGAAATAATAAAATTCTGGTATCTTTGATTTAGAAAAAAATCAACTTTTTATAAAAAATCATATTTATGAATGATAGTGTATAAGTTAACACATGGATATTGGAGAGGACTGCATTTGTTTTATATATGTGAAAGTGAAAAGGATATTTTGATTAGAAAAGAAAACAAATTTAGATGTGATATTTCTAATGTTTACCTTTTTTTTTCATTTTTTTCCTATTCTTTCAACTTTTGAAATTCTAAATATATAATTGTATTTTCTAATTTAGCATAAAATGGCCAAAGTAGAAGTTCAGGTATTTTTAAAAAGATTTTTTTTTGACAACTTGTGTTTAAACTCTTTTTAAAAACATAAATTACAAGAAGTGATGATAATTACACATATAGATTTTAATAAGAAAAATTGAAAGGGTTTTTCTTTAACCAGGATGTGAGTTCCTTCATGTTTTATTTCACATTTCTCAACCTGAATTCTTTTGATGTTTTACATTGCTAGTCTTGTAAAATTTATCAACCAAATGCAACATTGTTGACTTATTGGAAGGTAATATGTCACTCACACAGTTGTAAGATTTATGTATGAAATAAGTTCCAATAATAAAAACAAGATTATTCTTGGAAAATGACACAACATAAAGTGATGGATGTTCAAATGAAGCTAGCACTTGGCATAATAATTTCAACTGCTAAATATTGTTCTCTACGAGTACATTACTACTATGTAATTGATATTGTAGCATATTTTTTTAATGTAAATTCTACCCATTTTTCTTTAGGGTTGCATTCTTTATGAGACACCCTGTAAATTTTCAAGTCCTGTGTTCTAACTGACCCATGTTATTTGTTTTTATTCTAATTGTAATTAATAAAAACTTTTTAACTGTATAAGATTTCCTGTTCTTAAATAAAGGAGACTGCATTAAATGGATGGATATATTTTCATTTTTTTAAATCAGTATTTGTATGTCAGTAAATATCCTGAAACTAATTTTTGGAATGATTGAAATCATTTACTCTTAAAGAATGTTTTTAAAACAAATTGAATCCCAGTTTAGTTATTTTATTATTATTTTCAATGAATTTTTTTCTATAGTCAAAATCACTGGTGGTAGCAGCATAGTAAGTGTGAAAGTAAATGATCTGGAAATGAAAATCTGTGAATTGGAAAAACAAAATACTCAGCTGAAAGAGAAGGTAATTTTTATTTTTATTTTGTATATTCAATATTATTTTTCTTTTTTATGAATCTTTTTGAATTTTTGATAATTGATATCCTATTGTGTTTCAGTTGAAACTAACCAAACAGCAACTATTACTTGCCAGTAAACAGCCTTCTGCCTATAATCATGTACAGTCACGTATAAATACGGTAAGACAATTTTTACTAAATCATTAATTTGTTCCCCTACATAAGTGATGCTTGAACTTTTTATTCCTTTTTTTCTATCTGGCGATAGGGAATTTATAATCAGTTATTTTCCCTTTCCCTTTGAAAGTGGATTTAATTAAGATATCAAAATTTTAAATATGTAGAAATTTTTGAAATTATATTTCTGGAAGGGCTCCCTGGGTCCCTCTTGGTTCATAGGTTCATGTTGTAAAAAGTATTTATTTGTAGGGTTTAAATATTAGAACAGGTTAGTAAACCTTTTTGAGACTGTGTGCTCATATTAGTGATACATTTTTGAAAAAATTCTCATATGTACCCATAGGCAATTTTAGAAATTTATTTGACAAATATTACCCTAATTCAATAAATAAATGAATAAAATTCTGCTTATTTATTTAAGCAGAATTTTGTGGAGTTCTGGAGGTTTTATAAAAATACCTTTGAAATTAAAAAAAACATAATAGAAATTAAAATATAGACATTCTTGGCAAATTTTAATTTTATTAATTATAATTTAGAGTTTTTGATGGGTAAATCTAATAAATAAATAGTTATTTTAAAACTGGTTTTATTTCTTTTTCTTTTTTTTTGAGAATTATTTTTATTTAAAAGATTTCAAAGTTAAGTATTAATTCTTTTTATGTATGAAATCTGTTACTAATTTTGAATAAAGCATTAGAGTTGATTTTGATTGTATTCTATTTTAGGGAATTGCAAAAGCTGCTGTTTCTGACAACAGACTGGTGAAAAACAGAAGAGTCATGGGACCTCAGGTTAATGGGTAATGTTTTTTTTAAAACTATACCAAAAACCCAAAATAACTGTATAAATTAAACACATTTAATTAATACTATAATGATATAGATCCTAACTTAAGGAATACCACAGTACTGAAGTATGCTGATGACATCAAGCTGTACCTTGAGATAAAAAAGACAGATCCTGAATGCTGTAGATCTTTCTTGCAGTCAGACCTGGACACAGTGCAACAATGGATCACTGACTGGCAACTCAAGCTGGCTGTGGAAAAATGTACCACCATGCATTTTGGGAGGAAAAACCCATCATACATATACTCCCTCCACAACACTAATATCAAGGAATCTTCTTGTAAATGTGATCTGGGTATTACTGTCAGCAGTGATTTACGTTGGATGAAACACATCTCTAAAATTGTCAAAAAGCCGAGGGTGTCCTGACGTTACTCAGCAAGACCTTTGTCAGCCGCTCACTGCTATCTATTTAAAACTGTACAAAGCTATGGTGCGGCCACACTTAGAATTTGCATCACCAGTCTGGAACCTCTATCTCACTCAGAACATTAACCTCCTAGAAACTGTACAGAGATATGTAACCAAACGAATACCCTCCATCAGGCATCTGCCATATTTTGAACATCTTGCTGCCCTGGGAATGGATTCATTGAAACTCCAGCGTCTGGCAACTGACCTGGTAAACACTCATAAGGCCATTAATCATCTTAACAACAGCAACCTTGAGCACCTTTTTGATCTCCATGTTTCTAACACACGTGGGCATGCCTACAAAGTCAGAAAACAGCATTGCTCACATGACTTTCGGAAACATTTTTTCACGCTCAGAATTGCTGAGGCATGGAATAAGCTGCCTGCATTCGTTTGTGTGCTGCCGAAAGACTGCATCTTTCAAAGCCTCCATGCTTCCTGTAGTCCACCAACACTATACCTGATACCCCTCTCCACATACATATGCACGCACACGTGCACACACATACATGTATATTATTACTGTAAACTGTTCATGTTCCTGACACTAATACATTATTCTGTGTACTAGACATGAGACTTTGATGAGTTGTGGTGCACCTGAGCACTGTACACAATAAATTTCATTATTATTATTATATAATCTCTGAATAAGAAAAATTAAATAGATATGATTTTTATATTGTATTTCAAAGTCTTCTATATAAATGATTTACTATACAATTTAAACGCATGGTCATCTCTTGTTCTTTTTAAAATTATAGGGAAAATTTATTTTAAAGAGTTTTTGATATTTATTCTTATGATGAAAACATACTTTAAGTTATGCTTCCATTCAAACTTGTTAGTGTTATAGACACATTTAATATAAAAATGGCTTAAAGTGACTAAAAAGGATAATTTTCTGAAAAATAAAAAAAGTAAAGAAAATTATGTAGATGCAATTATCTTGTAAATTGATTGGTTTTCATTCTTACATATTTTGTATTGATTATTATCATTTGCAATTTACATTTTTAAGAAAAATGTTGAGAATTCTTGTCTGAATTTCTGAGATGGACAATTATTATACACTAATGTGCTTGGATGAGTGTCTTCATCTTGGCTGTTATTCTAGTCACAATTTTTTGGCTGTTGTACATTCCACAACATTGTGACTACAAACAAAATGAAGATACTACTCTGAGTACAATAATATAAAAACAAATAGTGATTATATTTTTCTATATTTTTAGACATGAACAAAGAATGAGACATGATACTGGATCTGCTACCTTAATGGAAAATTTAGTCATGGAAAGACTTCAGTAAGTTATTTATACTTTTATGGACACACAACAGAAATTGTTGGTTAAAAAGCTAAACATGGTTTTGTTTTAATAAATGTTTTGTTTGATATAAAATATTTTAAATTAATTTCCTTGTGTTGATTTGGTTTGCTATCTGTTGGAATTTATATTCAAATATTTATGAAGTACTTGAAAGGAGGACCTTGTTTTTGAATATATTTACAAAACAAATCCCATCTTATTATTTAAAATCCAGGTTTTATGATATTTTAGAATTGTCATAAATTTCCTTTTAATAATAATAAGATAAATATTAATATTTGTCCATTGTATTTGATGATGACTATTAACTAAGCTAAATCTTAGCAACTGACCCTTACAGGTGATTTTGTTTATAGTGGTGATGGTTTGTGTAGAACCAGCCACACTTTTTGGATGGGCTGAAAAGAAAAAAAGAGAAAAATGGATCACCAATGTGTTACAGATTCTCTGAATATCAATATTCAGGTTTTGAATTTAGAGATTTCCTTCTAGACTGGTTACCTTTCCCAGTCTGCCCTACTATTTGCCCATAGTCAGGAAAAGAGATGGATTTATGTCTTTTCCCAAAGGCATTTGTGAAAAGTGAAAGACAAAACAGCATTGCCTAAGTTTTGAACTTGTCTTGCCCATTTCCTATGAGGATGACTATTGTACCACTTGCTTCCAACCATTTGATAAGCCAAAGATGAAGAACTTTTATTCCAAGAAATGGTGATATTGATAAAATGTTAAAATTTTAAGGATTTCAATGAATTGGCCTTATTTTTTTACCCTTGATTTAAAACTTAATTTACAAATCCTCATAGTTCTATTCTTCATTACTGAGAGAATATTTATAACTCTGAAGTATTGTTAAGATAGATTGTTTATTTCTGATTTGTAGTTATACACATCAATTTTTAATGTTTTCTTTTAGAGAAGAAATTGAGGGATTGAAAAGGCAAATTTTTATGTACCAAGAAGAAGTTGACCGACTCCATGAGCAGGTTTGTAATTTGTAATAACTTAAAATACAAATACTCAGATAAAATAGTTGATATTCTTATTTTAACTCTTCTGTCATTTGAACCTTCTAAATTTTAAAATCTCTACAGTTAACAGCAATATGATTTTATGGTTCCAAAATTAGTCATAATTTTAGAATAATTCAATGCTTTTCACAATTCTTATTTCATTGTTAATGATAAGAACAAATGGCATATCTGTTCCAGCTTGTTGCTAACTCCTAACCTCATACAGAAATTACCCTCGTTAGAGGAAATATTAAAAATATTTGTTACCTATTGAAGATCAGAAATTGCAACTCAAAATATATAGACTAAACTAGAGCTTTTCAAATTGGTCAATATTGATCCCTGGGGTGAATAGAATTTTGGCAGGGTGAATAAAAGCATAATGGTCTACAGTTTAATAGGTGGTATTTATAAATGCTTTTATAACAGAAGAAACATTTCTAGATTATGTAGACAAGTTGCCAGATAATCATACATCTAGCAGAATTCTTGATTGGATGTGATGGCCACTAAGGGATGTGTCATTCACATATGACCTATTCAAAACATATGGGTCATTTAAATGGACAAAATATTTAGCTTTGACCAAAAAGATCTGGATCTTTTTAGCATTGTTAATGATGCATATAATCATATTTTCCCAAAAGAAAACATTAAAAAAAAAAATATTTTAAACATTATTTTATGAAAATACTGAATTCTAAAATATCCTTAAGTTATGAGATATTTTTAGAAAAAAGATTATTATTTACTAATAAGAATAAAAATATATATTTAAAAAAAAAAAATAATGAAAATTAAAATTTGAATACAGTGTCTTAAATTTTAATTCTTATCCATGTTAACAGATTTTTAATGAATAATATTAAAATTATATTATTATTAACAAAAACTTCCACTCTGATGAAGAGATCCGGATCTCCACTTGTTAAGTCAGTTTCTGTATTGCCAGTATTTGTTGGTGTGGGTATTATATGATTCAATATTCCATTTATAATAACTTTTCTGTATTTTGTAAAAAGTTAAATCTTAAAACCAAAAACATATTTTTAAAAATTAACCCCACTTATCATGATATCCAGTAAGACTAAGAAAAAAGTCGACAATATTCAATTAATTTATTTGAGGGTTAATGGAAATTAAATTTGGTTACAAGGTGTTCAGACTAAACTTTTTTTAAAAACAGTATTTCAATGAGCAATAAAAATGTCAAGGGAAGGTACAAATGATTAATTAAATAAGAGTTATGTCCCTTAGACTATAAATTTTTTTTTCTCATCTCAAATTTCAAAACCAGCCAAAGTTTTTTTTTCTATTAGTTATGTGATTATCAATCATTTTTTAATAATTGCCATATTACTTTTCGTCGGAATTTTCGAGATGAGAAATTATCATTATTATACAATGATTTACCCGAACTTATGTTCTCATCTTAGTTGTTAAATCATAACATTTTGACCCTTGTCCCCTCAAGCCTTATTTAGGTATCTGTTGTAATTGGTAATACACAGAAGATGTCTTGTATGTATGTGACCAAGTATTATGAGAGTCATTCAATACATGAGAATTTTTTTGAAAAAAACAAAATTGATTCTTTTTTTATTTTTTATTTTTTTTTATAGCAAAAATTATTCTAATCTCACAAAAATATTTGCTTTGAGGCTATTCAAAATGACAGAAAATCAGTGCTCTAGGCTTGAACAGAGGTCTATCATCAAATTTTTGTTGGCTGAGAAGTGCAAACCATGTGAAATTTACAAAAGAATGTGATGTGTAAGGAGAAGATGTTTCAGTCAAAAAATGTTTACAAATGGGCTAAACATGGGTTGGTCACTATGAATGAGTTGAAAAGACAGTTCTGAGAGTGGAAACACACTGACTCTCCAGTATAGAAAAAGTTCCAGTATGCAGCGGTCAGTAAAGAAGGTCATGCTGACAATCTTCTGAGACATGAAAAGATACATCACTATTTATTTCTTTGAAAAAAGTGCAACTATAAAAATGCTTTCTATTGCCAACTCCTTAGGCCAAATTCCCCTTATTTATTGAATGACCCTCATTTATTATCTGGATATATATATATATATATATTATATATATATATATATATATATAAAGCATTCAAAATGTGATATTGATCTTTAATTGTTGGTGGGTGTTTCTAATTAAATTGTGGAATTTCTACAAGTTCAGTTTGTAATTGATAAATTTTTAATTTCTAATATTCAGAATAAATGAGAGAAGCAGATTTTGAAGAGAGCATAATCAAATTGCAACAAGAGATGGGTGCAGACCAAAGGTAACAACAAATATTTTCTCATTTTAAGTTATGTATAATATATACAAGATGTTTGAAATCATATCTCCATCTATTTGTTGTCAGTTGCTAAATGCATGAAGTAGTATTTTTCATTAGATATATTTAACCCGTGTTGTTTTGTATCTGTTTATTTTCTAGGGTTAATGTGGAGGAGAATATTGAATTGATCCGATTGCAAAGGCAGGTGAAGGAAAAGTCCAATGATCTAGCCAATTTGCAAATGAAATATCAAAAAATAGACGAGGTATAATTTCACCATTTACTTGAATTTCCTCTTTGTTTTTTTTTTTTTTTAAATTTCCAAGTTTTTGAAGTTTTATAAAGTAACATGTTTGTAGTTTAAAATGTACAAATACTGGGATGTTCACACTTACTGTTTTCTTTCCTTCTCCTTCATTTAATGTGGTTGATCAGTGCTGACAACTTAATTCCCATTGACTTATGTAGCTATTTTTGCTAAGTACAATTTTTATTATTTAAAAATTATTATCATCTTTAGAAGTGTAAAATTAATTATTAGAAGTTAGAATTTAGAAATATTATTTTTAGAAATGTAAAATTAATTGTTATTTAAAAAAAATATAATTTTTAGCAATGTAAAATTATTTTTAAATACTATTTTTAGAAGTGTAAATTATCATTTTACAAATATTCTTTTAGAAGTGTAAAATTAATTATTTAAAAAAAATATCTTTTTAGAAGTGTAAAATTAATTATTTAAAAAAAAATATCTTTTTAGAAGTGTAAAATTAATTATTATTTAAAAAAAATGTTATTTTTAGTGATGTAAAATCATTTTTAGAATATGGTTTTTAGAAGTGAAAAATTAATTATTATTCTTAGAATTGTAAAGTTAATTATTTTAAAAAGATTATTTTTAGAAGTGTAAAATGAATTATCATTTTTAGAAATGTAAAATTATTATTATAAAAATGTAAAATTAATCATTAATCATCTTGATTTGATTTTTTTTTAATAATATTAATTCAGAGTCTGCGTACTATGAAGCACAGTCATGATTCTGTTTTAATGGAAATGGATCGTCTAAACTTGCAACTAAAGGATGAGCAAAATAAAAAACTGAGTTTGCAACAAGAGTTAAAAGTTGCTGCAGCCAAAAATGCTATGGTTATTGAGGTGAGTAATTAGAAGTTTGAAGTTACAAAAAAAAAGAAAAAAAGACTCGATTATTCAACTGATGAATACTGAAAGACAAATAGATTTTAAAGTGATGAAAAGTGTATGAAAATACAAGATGTTTAATCAGTCTTTCTTTCACATCCTTTTGCTTGACTTTGTTTAAATCTAGGTGCTTTGGTGTTTTTACTCCAGGCATGCAAGTCTTTTTTGGAACATGGAGTTTAAATTTTTCTTGCACTAAACTGTGATCCGTGTCGCACTCGCATACATAACATGTACATTACAGATATCACTAATATCACGGCGGCGGGTTATGATGAAGTCTATCATATGGCCATGTTTTGATCTTGGGTGGGTCCAAGTAATTTTATGTTTTTGACGGAAAAGAGTATTACAAATGGTTAAATTGAGCTCAGAACAAAACTCAAGTAGTTTCAGTCCATTCAAATTTACCCCACCAATACCATAATGACCAAGTGCATCCCATATCTCAAAATTCTGCCAATGCGTGCATTAAAATACCCAAGTATGATCAACTTATCCTCCTTTTGGCGTAGAGACAATATACACACACAAACAAAATGTGTTAAAAAACAAGACTGAAGCTGTACAGACAGTCATTGAGTTATGATTGGGTTGGTTCTGACCAACTGGTCATAAGTCGATTAAGTTGGATTGCTATACATACCATATGCTGCCCCTATATTATCTGTCCAAAATCTAACATCGATTTAATTACCCACTTTTGGTAATAGTACAGTCTGTTTAGTCTTTTTTAATTGATTCTATAATGGTTATTACTTTTTATCATTTTGCTAGTATATTTTATGATCTTTTTATTATCATTTTTAACATATTATATCATCTTGATATTGTTAGAGTAGAGTACATATACAGCATATTTCATAATCTCTTTACTTTTTGTACTGCACTATAATCTTTATAAATTTTATCATTTTCTTTAGCCATTTTATAAACTTTGTATTGTAATTCTATCATCTTATTATAAATCAGTTTGTTATTTTATCTTTTCATCTTAGAAAAGATTATAACTTTTTGTTTTAATCTTAAACACTGATTTTTTCTATTAAAAAAAGTTTGTTTTTCAATTGTTGTTGTAATTTGATCGCTATATCTTGATATAAATAAACAGTTAATGAATGAAATGTTAATTTTTTACGATAGATCCTTTTGGCATTCAACACTATTCCATTGAATTATCTAATAATGAAAGCACTTTCAAGTTTCTCTTTTGAAGCTGCACTGTCATATTTCTTTGAATGTTCTTCACATCCTCAAATCTTAAAATTGAGATGAATTTTCATATTAGGAAACAAGAATAGTGGCACATAACTGGGTCTGGTGAATATGGATGGTGCAGCACTTGCACAATCTTGTGTTTCACCAAAAACATTTAAAAAAACATCCACGTGAGTCTTAAAATTAAAAAAATAGTAGCACTGACTCATCTAGACATCATAACTGTCATGATATTGGACAGTGGTTGTATGTAATTTGCATATGAAAGGATGGAATAGATATATAGTCATGCTACTGGAATACAAAAAGGAGGATATTAACTACAAACTTGAAACAAAATAACTTAATTGATAAAGAGTCATATTATGATATGAATTGCTCATCTGTGTTTAATCTGTCATCTTTATTTAAACTTTAAAATTTAAAAAAATTCAAAGCTTCAGTCTTGTTACTTTTTGATCACATCTCATACATTATCTTTATTAGTTTATATTAATCTTGTTTCCATTCTTTAAGTAAGTAATGCCTGCAGAGTGGCCTATTGTTGGTATAAGCTGGACAGCGAGGGAGTCTATCCCCTTTTCACTAGTGCTATACCAGAGAGATTGTTATTGAATCTGAAGTGGAGCGCCACACCTACCATCAGTTCCTCATTTTACTGCATATATCCATGTGCTGAGTTGGCAAGGGCTGGTATCAAATCCAGAACTTGTGGTTTTTTTGTGGATGCTCTATTGACTGACCTAAATTGGTCCCTTAGATCTCTGTTTTTAATTCATCTGCTTTTAATATATATATATATATATATATATATATATAAAACATCATAATTTCCTTAATGCAGAAGTTTATTTCCCCATTACAAAGTGAATTACTAACAATTGTAAAGATTTAAATAGTAAATATTGAAATGTATTTCTTGAAATTTTTTCCAGCTCAAAGAACAAATTGCTGGTTTAGAAAATGACAAACAACTTTTAGTTGAATCCAATGAAAAATTAACAAGAAGGTAAGTTGTTGTGGCTTTATGACTGATTCTTTTATTAAATTTGTTTTTCCCTATCAATTTGTTTAGTTCATAACAGAAATGTTACTTAACAATAAAATTGAATGAAAATTATGAAGAATAGAATTGGAAAATTGGGAAAATATCAAGCTGTTCTTAAAAGAAAGATTTTTATGATTTCTTTGTTTAAATAATTTTTCATTTTAAAGCTAAAGAAAATGAGCACTACAAAAACTATTTTTTTCTAAAATATCTAGTAGTGACTATATTTCCTTAAATATTTATAATCATATAACATAACCAAAAATGCTAATGAATTTGAAGATAAAAAGTTATTTATATCTCATATTTAAATGTCTTTTATCTAACAGGTTCCTGATTTTATAACTATTTTGATGACTATTATTAAATAGAAATAATTATTTAAAACCATGTAAATTATATTAGATAGCATAAAACTGTGTAATAATTATTCCTATTAGGAATACTTGATATCATATAACTGTGTGCAAAAAACTCTTTAAACAACTACATAAAAATATTAATATGTATAATGAATGCAATTCCCTAAAATGCATAAAATAACCCTAAGTGGGTTGACATGTTGTTAAAATCAATCAATTTTTTGCTGATATACAAATTATTAACTTTCAAATAAATTGAGGAAAAAATTATTAAAAAATCCATTTAAACTGGAATAAATAATCTGAGATGAAATGTAAAATTAAATATAGGCTTAACAGAAATTGTTTAGACAATTCAACTTCTTTTTTTATGTTGTTACTTTTTATGTTATGTTTTGGTTGATAAAAACAAAACATAAAAAATATGAGGAAGGAGATTCAATTTTCTGAACAGTTTCTGGTATGTTGATGGCTCTTCTCAAACTTATTGAAATATGAATATTGACTGTGAATTGTAATGTGGAAACTTTTATCCATGAAGATTTCATCTGTTTTTAAGGATTCTAAAACATTCAATTTCCATTTAAAAGATTTAGATTTTTTTTGTAACAATGGAAATATTAACAGATTTTATAGATAAATGAATTTATCAATATCATATTGCAAATTGACTGTAAAAGCAAGTCTATCAATTTTTTAAGACTATTTTTTTCTCAGTAACAAGACTATTGATTTGAATTTTTTAAGACAACTAATATTTTTCAGCAAAAGACTCAGTTTTAAAATTTTTCAAGAGTATTAATTTTTTTCTCTGCTGTAAGACTCAATTTGAAAATTCTTTTAAGACTATTAATTTAAAAAAAAAATTCAAATCATTTTTTTATTTCTTTCCTTAGTGCCTTTGATATGCAACGTGAAAGGGAATGGCGTCAGAGGGAAAGTGCTCTTAAAGTGCAAATTGCACAATTAGAAGCAACTTTGAAAGCTGATCTTGGAGAAAAAGGCAGTGTGATTGATAGACTCAATACAGAAATAGGTAAGTTCTGATTTTTCTCAGGTTTAATGTGGGAAAATGTCAGAATAGAAGTTGAAATTAAAAAAAAAAAAATGATAGTAAATAAATTCTTTGATATCATTTATGTATAACTAGCAAAAGTACCTGGTCCATGACTGGACTAAAAAGATTTTAACATCAGGTAGTGAGTGGGTAAGAGAGAGAATAAGAGGGAAATAATTTATAGAATTAAAAAAAAAAATGTGATCCTTAACTTTTGAGTGTTTTGAAATATAATTCTATTTTTCAAAAACTGTTTTGTACATATGACAAAAACTTAAATTCAGTTCCTAGTTGCTTGTTTTTCTTAATTGCTTGTTGCATTAAAGTGATAAAAATATTAATTTAATTTATTTTCTTTTTTACCCCTAAAAAGTAACAATTAAAAGGAGCTAAGTATTAAATATGTGTCCTTATTTATTTAGCTCTATCGGCTGAGGCTGAACAATATGCCGAGAGCACCTCTGCTGAGTAAAACCACTTTCCAATTGGGCCACCTGTCGGCCGTTGATGACGACCCGTGGTGTTTGCCGAGCAGTGCATGGCATGCATCGTTACTTGGGCTAGAATGGTGGTCGGAGGTCCCTCCAATCAATCGGCTGGTCATGTCAAGCCCTAGCACCTATATGATTGTCCCTACTGTATTGCTCTGATGGTAAAACTGAATCTAGTGGTGAGGTTCCAATTATGGAACTCTGGAAAGTGTGGAGTACCCCTTCATTGCCATTACTCCCATGCCCACATTGACCCAGAGTGATAGTACTTGTTAGGCCCACCAAGTACGACCACTCCAGGTCGCATCTATTGGTCTAAATAGATAAAAAAGGAGTTTTAAAAAAATGTTTAAAAAATGAATTAGAAATAATTTGAATATCCAGTAATAATGAATAAAACAAACATGACTTGGGCACAAATTGTTTAAAAATCTCAAAAATGTATTTTTACTTCAGACAAAGAATCCATTTTCATAAATTTTTTGGCAGAATTTAATGTTTAAAATGTATCAAAAATTAATTACATATGTAATATCATTTTGCTTTTTTACTGATGATCATTATGTTACTACTTTTTGACGTAAAAAAAATTTGACCTTATATAATTGATTTAATTAATTTTAATTTGTTTTTAAAGTGAAAATTGGCACTTGAATTGTTGAAACCTAATAAAAATACATATAAGTAAATATCAGTTGCCTTTGTACGATCACATGCTTTTAGAAAAAAAAAAAAATTCTTCTTTTTTAAGGGTTTTTTTAAAAGAGGAGTGGAAGGTTTTTAAAATTTATTTTAAAACTCGTCTTTATTACAGTTAGGAACCAATCTTAATGCTACTTCAAAGCTCAATTTGTGCTGACAGGAGATGGGGTGGGAGGGTAATTTTTGTTTTTTTAGAAATGAGCATTTGTATTTTTTTTCATGCAGTAAGAGACTGGGTTTGCCGTCTGGGAAGTTTAAAACTAAACTTGTGTCAACGAAAGTATTGTAGGGTGGAGGGGTGTGTATACAGTATTTTTAATTTTTTCTTAATCATTGAATTCTATCGCTTAATTATTAAAAATCAAAAACCAAATTTTTGTGTTTCTTAGTTATAAGCATATCAAGTAGTATGAAAGATTTCAAATCTGAATGACCTCTTGTTTGTGAGTTATAAGTCGCCATACTTACCAAATCTTCTTTTATATATATAGATTAATATTTACAACAGGCAGAAAATATTTTAAATGTCACAATGATTATCATTCTAGAGGCAAAAGATTGTCCAGATATAAACCAGATATTGTGAGGAAATGAAAGTAACTGAAACTAATTATAGTTTTGTTAGTATTATTTTATTATAATTATAATATTGCAGAAATGTAATTGACTTAAATTATTGGATTCATTTTTTAATCAACTACCAAAATAAACATTTTTCACTTTCCATTTTATATTAGTTATCTTTCCATTAGAACCAAATGAGTAGAATATATTGTTATAGATTTTTAGATTTTTAAAGTAAAAAGGTTTTGTGTAGTATTTTACAGAATTCATTCTAATAAAAATAATAGATTTGAAATTTGAGCAAAAGAAAAATTTAAATGTCCTAAGATTCTAAACAAATGTAAAAAAGTAATCTAATTGATGATTTTCTTTTTGACTAGATTATTTAATTATCTACTTAATAGATAAAAAACCTTTTAACTTTGAATTTCTTTTCAGTTTGTGGAAAGTTGTTTTCTTTAAAAATTCACATAAACATTAGAACTTGTTAATCGGTTAAGGCAGTCAATTAAGAATTAAGAATCTTTCCTGAAAAGAATATGAATGTAGAAACTCATTTATTTGGCATTTGGTTTACATTTGTGCCTAGACATTAAATAGTTGTGATAATTTTTGTTGCAGCTGAACATGAAGCAGCAGAAGTAAAATTAAGGGAACTACGCATTGAATTTTTCCAAATGAAAGAACAATATGATGATTTGAAGAACAAAATGAGTTTCTTCACTGATGTAAGTTTTTTTTTATATGTAAATTTATCTTGGGATTTGATTATTTGGCAATCATGAAGTTTCAATAGTTTTTTATCTTTGCATTCTTTTATCTTTTCTAGAAGACCAAGTGATTGTAATTGTAGACAATGGTTAAATTGGTAAATGACATGTTTTACAGCCTCTTGTATTTTCAGTAATTCTCATAAAATGATTTAGAATATTTACATTAGCAAAACATTAATTTTAAGATTGTTCTATTTTGGAGACAGTTTAATTTTTGTTTTTATTTGTTTGTATTTATCAATTTTGATATTGTAACCATGCTGTTTGGAATTAGAGGTACTGTATGATCAGCTTTTCTATTTGATGTCCTGACTTTGGAGAAAAGTCATAAAATTGTCATTTATTAATTCTAAACATTAATTAATATTAATACACAAAAGATTAGTAATTCAAAGGTTCATTTTTAATTCTTCTCTGCTTATAATGTATTGAAAATGTACAATTTATATATTTCTGAATAAATAATGCAACTTCTCAGTGGCCATATTTGATGATGAAATTAGAACTTTAAAAATTAATTGATAATGCCTTATATTACTATAGCAAAATACAAATGCATTTGTTTTTCCTTATTTTGTGATTTAAATATTCAAAAAATTATATATATCTAACTTTGATGATAATAAAAATCAGATTTGAAAGAGAAAGGGCTGTTCTATATAAAAAATATCTAAAAATAAAAAAGAATAACTTATATATACATGTAAAAGTAAGGTGTACAGAGTGGCCTATTACTGGTATCAGCAGGGAGTCTTTTTTTTTTACTAGTGCTAGACCAAGAAGATTGTTTTGCTGAGGTAGAGCACCTCACCTATCATCAGCTACCAGATGCTTTACTGCACAGATCACATTACCCAAGCTGTTGCTACTCATGCACTGAGTATTGAACCTGGAACCTTGTGATTCCTAGGTGGATGCTCTACTAATTGGGATAAAAAGTAGAAAATTAAACAGTGGCCACTTATCAAAAAAAAAAAAAATAAAGAATTAAAAAAAGTTGTTCACAGTACTTCTAGCAATAAATCTGGAATTCTTGATTACTGAATATGTTTATCAAACTAAAAAAATGTTTCTCATGTACATAAGGTGATAGAAATTTGATTATTTCATGATAATATTGCTTATTAAGAAAACAGATTTACAAACATAGACAAAACAGGAAATAATAAAGGCTTAAACATTTATTACTAATATACTGCAATTGCATTTGATACACTTTTCTTGTGAAGACTGGCAATGGAACTGTAAATACATTTCTTTATTATAACATTTGTGATTTAATTTTAGTTTTATATTTGGATTTTGAAAAGAGATTCTACTTTCCAAAATATTTTATAAGACAATAATTGGATTTCTTAAATAAAGAATGTTTTTTTTCTTTTTCCAGAAAAGTTCTGTGGACTTAATTGAATTGGAAGAAGCTCTTATGTTAGTGAGAAGTAAACATCAGGAAGTTAACAAAGTCCCTGACTTTGTGCAGAAAGTGGATACTGAAATTGATAAAGGTGAATATTTATATTTTTACTAATGAATAAGTGTGAACTGAAAGGTTTGTATGATGATGTCATATCTGCTGTTGATGACGCTTTTTGACCAATAGTATCCAAGCGCTGTAATATCAATGGAAGAAGTGTGTGGACTGTATGGGGGATTATAATGAAAACTAAACCTCATTTGATCATATTCCACTTGAGTATCTTGGTCAGCCTATGAACTTTTCAGCCAACCTTTGTATAATGAAAAAATTGTGTGTGTATGTATAGTCATATTATGTTCTACTTCATTAATTTGTTCCAAAAGTCATGATATTACCCATTTTTTTTTTTTTTACATAAACCAGATGTAATGCCTTAAAATGAGAACAAACATCATAAAACTAGCATAAATAAATTGTGAAAGAATATAACTATTACTAAACTTTAAAGAACACTAAAAAACACATTTTAGTCATATTTTTATAAATGACAGAACTACATAATGACGTACATTTTTTACAATTTTTTAAAGTAAATATTTTATCTAATATATATACATTATTTAATGTGTTTTTATAGTATTTCAAATTCTTTTTATCTTCTTTTATCTTTCATTGTTTTATGTATTTTATATATTTTAAATATATTTTTATGGGAAAATTGATTTATTTCATGTGCTTTTATTATGACGTAAGTAATGTTGCTGAGTGACATGATATCAGATGTAAATGATGTTCATTGAACTGAAATTTACTTTAGAAAAGTGGTGTAATGCCAAATTTGTTGTAGGCCAAAATAACATAAAATAGGGTATTATTGTGTATATTATATATATATATATATATATATATATATATATATATATATATGATTTTATATATGAAAATGGTGACTTACTGATGAAATTGCCTCAATGGTTAGTTAATACAAGTTTCACAATGATAATACAGCGATAACAAATATAAGTGCTCAATACGTAAATAGAGTGAATTTATTATAATGGTATACACAGGAATAACCTACTCGAGTTTCACCATAAGGATCTTCAGGGTTAAATCCACTGAATTAATATCTTGATTAATTCAGTGGATTTAACCCTGAAGATCCTTATGGTGAAACTCGAGTAGGTTATTCCTGTGTATACCATTATAGTTAGGCAGCATTTCTTCTTTCAAACATTTTTAATTGAACTGTGCAGACATTTTGTATCTGCAAATTTTGTTCATCGTCCCTTCAAGTTTCCGAATAGATGTAATGATATCAGGCTGGAATTAGCTGATGTATTTGCTGTAGCTTATCTGCTCCCGAGTACTTTCTGTCCCATCATGGGCCATCTTCAGGGGTAATGTAGAAACAATACAACATTGGATTGTTCCATGAACAAAATTTGCAGACACAAAATGTCTGCACAGTTTAACGAAATATATTTATATATGTGTGTGTGTGTGTGTATCTATTAATAATGGAAATTCGCTTCCTGTTTTTGTCTGTAACAAAAACTACATCACTGCTTATGTTAAATTACCCAAAATCGTCATAACATAGAATAAATACACTAAAAATTTGAACATGCAACATTAGACAGTCCTCATTGTTTTTTTTAAAACAAGTTTTAATAAATACATGACTGGTATTATATATCTATATATAGTTTGTTTTATTTTAATACATATTAAAGTTTACATTTCAAATTGTTTTATTTTTTAATCCTTTAATGAATTTGATGATTTTACTTACTTAGGGTATAAACTCGCTGACATTGAATTTTTAACTCCCACCGCTCAGGCAATATGTTTCAAATATCTATTTTTACATCGCCCGGAGGGTGTTTTTTATTTTGTACTAGTATGTATAATTTGTTTCTAGTGGTGAAGGGTTGTGTCAAATCAGCCACACCTTTTGGATAAGCTGATAACAGAAGAGTGGTATACCAATGTGCCAGAAATTCTCCCAAATAACACTTTTCAGATTTTGAATTCAGAATTTTTCCTTCTACACTGGTTGCCTTATTAAAGCTTAAGAGCATATATGTGTATAAGTATTTGTGAAATGTATGTTAAGCATAGATTAAAAGATTTTGATACAAAATATTTTATGAACATCAGTGACCATCTTAAAACCTGTATGTGATACAAGTAAGTTCTGTTTCTTAAGAATAATACACAACAAATCTTGTCTAATATGTTAAATTGCTGATTTACCATGAAAATTTTCTTGATATTAAAAGAAGTGCACATTTTTTATGGCTTATGTTTTTGTATTGATTTATTTTTTTATAGCGACCAATCAACGAATCCAACAATTGGAATCTGAATTTGCTGAAACTGCTCATGAACTGGAAAAGACACGAAACATGTTAATACTTCAACACAAGATCAACAAAGACTATCAAAAAGAAGTAAAATTTAAAAAATATTTAACCCAACATCATTTACTGGAGAATAACAATTTAATTGTCCTTATCTTGATTGTTAAATTCCCAACAATTCAGCTGCTACACTTGTCAGTCTTCTTCAAGTGTCTTTTGCTGTACTTTGTAAAGTTTAGGGAATATCAAACCAAACTCTTTATTAGTTTAATAGACTATTCTCATTTGACTGTCCATGTCTTGGAATTTCTTGTATCAATTTATTTGCATTATTTGTAATTAGGAAAAAGTTGTCATTGAGCCAAAGACTCAGTAATAACACTAACTGGGAATTTGGTGTATCTAATTTGGGTACTTTGTGTATCTAATTACCTGGGTACTTTTGTGTATCTAATTACCTGGGTACTTTGTGTATCTAATTACCTGGGTACTTTGTGTATCTAATTGCCTGGGTACTTTGTGTATCTAATTGCCTGGGTACTTTGGTGTATCTAATTGCCTGGTACTTGTGTATCTAATTGCCTGGGTACTTGGTGTATCTAATTGGGTACTGTGTATCTAATTGCCTGGTACTTGGTAATCTAATTGCCTGGGAATTTAGTGTACATAATTGTCTGGGTACTTGGTGTATGTAATTACCTGGGTACTTGGTACATTCTAAGTCTTGCCAATTTAGTATTTGAGTGAGAACAAGACACCAGGGTTCGACATTAACACCGTCCTGTCGTCCTGGGCACGATAAGAATTGCATCCGGGATGTTTGCCAGGACGGTAAAAAATTTTTCCTAAAAGTTAGTACTGCATTCCAATATTGGCTGTCCAGTGATTGCCCGAATGCTGACCTCAAAATGAGGCTACTGCACTGCAGGTCTATTCTCAAAGCCATGTAATGAACAATGGTGGAGGGAGATAGTTTAAAAGGACCAAATTATGTACTACTAACCCTACTCAGGGTAACTTTAAGTAAAAAAGTATTTTTTTTTTAGCTCAAAACACACTAGGAAATGGATTTTTTGTCCAAATATCCAGAATTATCACTGCTTGAGCTTTTCTTAATGTTTTTTCACATGTTATTATGCTACTGATGACTGACAAGTATAGATGATCCTAATGAATTAAACAAAAATATTTTGATTTCGGGATGGTCCAATCCCCATTTGGGATGGTTGATAATTTTTGTTCGGGACGGTCATGAAAAAAGTTAGTGACGGGGCCTGCAAGACACTTCTCAAGTTTGTATTCTACAATAGATCATACTTTAAAATCTCTCTCTCTCCCCTGGTGATTCTTAAGATCTGGCTTGGAATGTTGAATCCTGCCTCAAATTGCAACAATCTGATACTTTTAAAAAATCTGTTATACCACTCATTTGCATTTTTCTTGTTCTCTTTTCAATCTACTGAAAGACATTATTCAGATAATTATTGTTTATGTATTTACAGGTTGATGATGCTCATCGAAAAAAGGAGAATATGCAGAGAGAATGTGACTTAAAATTGAATGAATATGCCAGTCTCCTGGATATTAGGGCTGCAAGAATAAAGGTCATTTTCATAAATACTTCTTTTTTATTTGTTAAGGAATGCAGATAAAAATTCATTTATACTTTTCTCTGGAATCTTATACATATAATGTATAATGTAGCAATGCCTACAAGAATGTTTTTGCTTTAAGAAATAGAATATTTATAAGATAAAGGATCACAATTCATCCATAACTATTTGAAATATTAGCACTTGAAGTTTGAAAAACTGTCAACAAAAAAAAGGCCCCTATTTAATTTTTTGGACTGTATATTATGTTTTCATTGACAAATCCGATTTACAGCAGAAACTATTCAAGATAAAGCAATGAAATTTGGTAAGTATATTTATAATTTACTGGTGACTATCATGGAATCATTAAAAAAAGACATAACTCATCTCTTGAGCTTTTTATAGTAGCAATGCTCATTTGGCGATTATAAACAAATTACTGGACATAAATTTATAAAAAATGCATGAAAAATTAATGAAAGTTTGTTTTGCCAATTTGTAATTGAAAGGAATTTTTATAAGAGAAATTGCTATGCCACAGTAGGTGAACATTGAGAATGGCTTATGTAAATAGTAACTGACCAATTGAAACTGCTAATAGATTACATTAAATGGCATTCTTTATTCTATTTCTTTTGACAAATTTGGCCAGATTCCCATTACTGTTACTTTTTGTAAGCGAAATATACTAACAGGCTCTTGTGTGAGGGAATTATATTAAAAAAAATAGGTATTTGAATATTTGTCATTTTTTTCTCCTGTCTCATTGATAAGTTATAAAAAAGGCAATATATATATAAACAAACTTAATAAACTTATAAATAAATCAATATCCTTTCGTTTGATGTATGTTTTGACATAATATGGGTTCGTAGTGATTTTATAAGCATAACGTGCTGTGAACATTGCTAGTATAATGTAGAGGTGGTCTCTGATGAATGAACATTTTGAAAGATTTTTTTCAGTTTTACCAGGGGAGATAAACCGGGGATAAATTTGTTCACTTTCATGTGCAAGTTATAAAAATAGAAAATATTTTGAAGTATTAATAATGAAGACGGATATCTTTTTGAGAATATTATCTGCAAATAGCTAAAAAGAAATAAATTTTTAAATTTGTAAAATAGCTTTCAAAGATATCTTGTCAAATTAAACTTTTTTATCAATAAGTTGTCAGATTAATTGTATTATAGAACTGCTTTCTGATTTTAAACCTTTTTGAATGCATTTTCTACTCAGTTTGTGTCAATTTAAGTTTTCATTTTTTCTTGAGGCTGTAAATTTTAATAATGCTAATGTATGTATTTACCCAACCCCTCTGCCACAGGCAGAATGTGACACAAAGGTCAATTTTTAAGTGGAGTACAGCTGGTTTGAATTCTTTGAGTTTTCCTTATCCTAAACTAGTTGCCTTACTAAAGCTTAAGAACTCATTCTGTCCTACTATTTAGTAATGCTAGTGTAGACCTTTGTATTTACTGGATGGTTGATAAATAAGTATACCCCTATCACTTCTTTTTTAATTTTTAATAAAAAGTCCATTTCTTTTGAAACAAAACATCCTTGGATTTGATTATTTCTAGTGGAACATTATACAATCAAAAAAGGTTTTGAAGAGGTGAAATAGAATTAAAAAAAATTCTTTTTCTTTTTTTTTTTTTAATTCTTAAGACATCTTTATTATTGTATATATGTATAAAGCTTTCTGAATGTTGTCCCTCAATTTTTCAAATAGTTTAAAAATGTTTTCATGTTGAAATTACTGTCCCCAGTAGGTACAGTATCACCCATAAATAAGTAAACCTTGAACAATGTTTTTAATAAAAAGTTAATTTTCCCTTAAACCAAAGATATCAAGGTTTTTTAAAATTATTTCTTGAGGTGCAATCAAAATATATATTATTCGGTATCATTTTAATTGTACAGCATTGAAACCAAGAGTAAGATTGCATGCATATATATAAAAGGTGTACTTATTTTTGGACTGCTATGTCTATATTTTTGGTTACTGTTTCCGTGCTGTAGATTTTGGTAATAAATAATATCTAATGATATTTATTTTGATTGTATAATCTTCCACTGAAATCTTGGTATCTTTGGTTTAGAAGA
Organism: Doryteuthis pealeii; assembly: GCA_023376005.1. Classification (NCBI taxonomy): domain Eukaryota; kingdom Metazoa; phylum Mollusca; class Cephalopoda; order Myopsida; family Loliginidae; genus Doryteuthis; species Doryteuthis pealeii. Next base: position 55,106,695 of record CM042138.1, read on the forward strand.
AAATGACCATTTTTATTAAAAATTTGGTAGGGGTGTATTTATTTGTAGGTGATTGTCTATGTCCAGCTATTGACAAGTTTCTTGGAGTTCTCCATAGAAAGGAAAACATTTGATTTATTTTGAATGCATATTAAAAAGTGACTCATTAAGTATCCACTGTTTCAACAAATAATACTTTATTCTGACCTTTCTAAATAGAATGATCAATGTACATGTTTGAGTGTAATGCAATTTTTATGTGCATCCATTGTTGCTGTCTGAATTACAGATAACATTCTTATACTTTTATGTTTTTCTTTGTTCTAAGATCTAATCATTTGCCAAGGTGTGTTAAGGCTATAATAGCCTCAGGCTTAACTGGTTTGGAGTTGAATGAGGAAGTTCTTGTAAAAGAAAATGAGAAATATTAACATGTCTTTAGGGTGACACTGATAATTTTATAGCTTTTAGATCAGACACATAATAATCAATATGATTATTAATTATTTATATCATATGACCTTGTTTTAGGGAGCCATGAATAAATACCTTATTATATAAAGCAATGGTTTTAATGTTTAGATTTGTAAAATTCAATCTTCTACAGTTGTTTCACTATTGTTGTCTCCTTGTGTAAGAATAATCTTAATCTGATTCATCAATTGTCTGTCTGATTTTCAGCCAGACTTTCAGGAATTGTTAGTCATGCATGTGTAGTGGATTTTAAAGTTAAATGGAATTGGTATAATAACCACTGACAAATGGATTTTGTTCAGATCAGAATAAAGTGTCAATAGTATTTGATACAATGTGTCAGCGACAGAGAGCCAATTACTTAACAGTTACTGACCAGTGTTTATATCTCCCCTGTATAGCTGAATGTATGCATATTTATGCAAATATACAAGTCTACCTGCTAGTAGTATCACCTCAACAAAATGTCCCCTCTCATAACATTTCCAGTCACTCTACATGGATGAGTTATGATCCCATCATTAAAAACTTATAAAAACAAAAAACACATATAAGCAACATTGTTAGACTTGTAGAAATTAATTTCCTTTGTTTTGTATTTTGACAAGATTTTATGGGTTTATAGGATTTTATGAATATTTTTCAGATGTGATGCACCAAAAATGTAAATGTCTACAACATTTTAGGGTCCCGGGAGCATTGCTGCTATAAAAAGCTCAAGTTTTTTTAAAGGTTTCCCTGATATTCACTAGCAAATTTTACATATACATGTCAAATTTCATTGCTTTATCTTGAATAATTTTTGCTGTTAATAGGATTTGTCAATGAAAACACAATATGTTGTCCAAAAGTTTTCAGGAAAATAGGGGTATGTTTTGTCAACAGTTTTTCCAACTTCAAGTGCTTATATTTCAAAAAGTTACGGATAGATTTTGATAAAAAACCCAAATCTTATATATATATATGTTTTTATAAATATCATATTTGTTAAGAAAAATCTCATTTTTAATTTTTTGTGAGCATTGTATTTTGAAATTTAGGATGAATATCTGGAATAACATGCAGGTTATACCCTTCTTGCTTGAGCAGAAAACTTTTCAGTACCCCTTCCCCTCATATTTATGAGGCCATATTTTTAACATTTCAATTTATTTTAAAAACAATGATTATTCAAAAAATAAATTATGATTAATAAATGAAACAAAAAAGTATAACTAAAGTATGTAAGTTTTTAAAAGAAGAAATGCTTATTGTATCCATTCAATAATTGTTTGTTGTTTTAATAACTTTTCTCCTATGTGTTTTCTTGATTGCTGTCAAGTGTAGAGCATTTACAATACCATAAATAAGTAATCCAATCCTACCAAATTTTTTTAATAAAAAGTTTCCTGCTAAACTAAAGATACCAGGAAAGATTGTGGAAAATTATACAATCAAAATGGATATTATTAGGTATCATTTATTATCAAACTCTAGAATATTTAAACTGTAATCAAAAATATAAATGCAAAAAAAAGAAGTGTACTTATTTTTGGACTGTAATATATTAATATTTTTAGTTTCAATGCTGTAAAGTTTGGTTATAAGTAATACCTAATAATATTTATTTTGATTGTATAATGTTACATTAAAAATAAATCCTGGTATTTTTGGTTGAAAAGAAAATTATCCGTTCATTAAAAAAATTGTTTCTGGGTGAGGTTAGATAGTTCAGATTGCAACAAATCCACATCTAAAGAATATAAATTTTGTTTTTAATTTTGATTATGAAAAATGGTTTTGCTTAGATATCACTTTTCCATTTTTGGCACTCGTTTTTTCTCTACTGAATTTCATATTTTTTTTTACTAGTATATAAATATTAAGGGTTATTACAACATAAACCTCATTTATTTTTCATAACAGAAATTAGAATCCCAGTTACGAGATGTTGCTTATGGTACCAAACAAATCAAGTTAAACATGTCTCTAGAGCAGGTAAGTTTATTTAAGATATTTTACCTTAAGTCAAATCTCATATTTATATAAAAGTACTTTATTTAATTTTACTCCACATAGTGTTTTAGTATAAAAAGACTATTTCATTATTTCTGTTTTAACTACTGTGAAAAACATGTATTCGTCCAACTTTTGTTTTCAGTAAAGATTTTATCCCCCAAATCCTACCATAGTCTATTTTGTATTTATGGATATATTTATTCTAAGTTATTTAAATTTGTTATTGACAATGTGTTTTGATTCTGAAAGTAGATTTTAGTGTAATGTACATATCTTCAATGCAGACACAACTAGAAGGTATTTATACTTGCCAACTGCCTTTTTGTAATAAAAAATATTTTGACTAAAAATGTGTTTTTTTTCTTTTAAATAATTTTGTGATTCTTTGAATCCATAATAAACCTTAATAACTTATTGATGTTTTTTGTGCTTTATTTACAATATTTTTTGAATTGTTAATGTGTAGACATTGTTATATTGTGAATATAGATGTATAAATCTGCAGCCTAATGATGAAAGTTAGTTATTTTATGTAACAAATATTTGTTTTTCAACATAATCTCTTTTGATCTGAAATTTCCCTGAATTAAAGGCATTAAGCCTTTAATTTAGGGAAATTTCAGATCAAAATTAATTCAGTGTTAGACTATGGAACATATTGATTCACCCTTTTCTTATATATATATATATATATATATATATAACAGTTCACATATTTGTATGCCTATGTTAGAATATTCATTTTGGTTTTGATCAGAGCTGACTCTAGGTCACCAATGTTACTAATGCTAATATTTTTAACATAATTTACTATATGTATAATTTAGAGTATTAAAAGAATTTTATCATCCAACTACATTTTTAAAACAATACAGTTCATCAAATCTCTGTGCCTGTGCTTATTTTCACAGCGGATACGTGACAACTAACATTCTATAAAAACCAAAACAAAATTCTCTTTATCTGTTGTATTTCTCAAAACAAATGTTTTCACGCTGGTTAAGCGCTTTTCTCAGTCGCCCCTAAAATCTTTGATGTTAACTCTTCAATATATGAGTCAGTCCAACAGATCATAGACCCACATACACACAACACAAGCACACACAAGACTTAAATGGGGCCCAAATCTTTTGTTGTATTATTAAATTTCCCTCATATAATATCATAATAAAAAGGAAAAATTTATTCTGTTTTAGGATAAAACAACTGATTTGGATGAAAGCTTACAATTGGAACGAGGACAGAATCTTTTTGAAATTCATGTCCACAAGGTAAAGACATTTTCTTTCTTTTAATAACATCCTCCATAATGAAATTATCAGAATTTTGAGTACTAAATTAACAAATGACCATATTAGAATTTTATAGAAAACTTTGCTGGATTGTATACTTATTATAATTTTCTAATTATGTTTATTCTAAAATATGTATTTTAATATTATATTTTTTATTAAAAAAAATGTTGGTGTAACTGGTTATTAAATCTTATTTCACTATGAAAAACAGGTTTTTATTATCATTTCATTATTGTTATGATTATTTGGTAACAATGTTATATATATTCTGACATAGTTGGATCTCTTTAAGTTCTTCTATTGGGCTGTATTGGGTCTGTTCTCTGGTTGGGGTATCTCTCTTTGGGTTCCATTACAAGACATGTTTTTGTATACACTCAACTTTATTCTCCTGAATGCCTTTTTTTCTGATACATTGTTGACCTGCATCTGCATGGAGGGAACTGAGACTAAAAAACTCAATCTTGCCTAAAGGGGCTGCTAGACTCAACTCTCCTAACTTCTGACTCTACTTTCCCAGCATTGCTTAATCATGTGGCTCTCTAAACCAATGAGAGCCCTATTCTAGACAAACTAGAGTGACACTTTGTCAATCAAACAATATAAACTTGCTGTGATTTTCCACTGCTTTATCATTATTTCAAATTACTTCACACTGCTATGTCTATCCATTATGTAACAGTACATATCAATGGTGTGTCCTGAAAATAATACTGGGGTAAGCAAATAACATTTCTTTGATCTTGCAGGTGGAATTACAGATAAATTAAATGCATCACATCATCTCTGAAATGTCAACTGATTTTTTAAAAGTGTTTATATTTACAATTAACCCCCAAGAATAATTTTCAAAACAAAATTTAACAAATTTTATAAAGTTTTTCCATTGAACAATAATAATTTCAATTTGCATTATTAAATGATTCATGTTAATCTCATCATTCTAGAATTCATTCAACTGAAACAGAATTTAAAAAATATAAATTTACTTAAAAAATATTGAAAGACAATAGAAATAATGGCTCTCTTTCTCTGGCTACTGATTCTGTAGTCACTTATTAAACTCAATTCACTGCCCTGTCCTCTGGGGCGTTAGAATGCACCGACTGCACCTCTGCAGAGGGGTAAGACTCCCCCAATGGGGCCACCTGTTAGCTGTGGGTGGCGACCCATGATGTTTAAGGATAGAGCCCAGGTGGATAAGCAGTTCATGACTTGCAATACTCGACTTTGGCCCTATCTTGGGCTAGACGGGCGGTCGGAGAGGCCCCCTCCGATCAATCGGCTGGTCACGACAAGCCCTAGCACCTATATGATTTTCCCAACCCTATTGCCCTTATGGCAAGCCCCAACCCCTTTTTATTATATGGGTGCTAGAAGGTGGTGACTGCGGGTCTACATGTCCAGGGAATGACGTTAAACTCTATCTGATGGTGAGGTTACAGTTTTGGAGGTTTGGGGAATGTGGAGCACCCTTCATCACCATTGCTTCCTGGTCCACTCTGACCCGGAGTGGTAGTACCTGTTAGGGTCCCATTTATGGGTTGAATAGAAAAACATGAGTTGATAAACAAAATTGTATAATGCATTAAGAATGAATTTATTTCACAACTTTGTTGGCATTAAATGACCCACAGAGGTTGATATGCCGTAAAACAAAACAAAACAAACAAATAAACTCAATTCACAAATTCATATTTCACCAAGAAGTATCATATCATTTTATTGTGGAAAGAGATTATTGCAAATTGTTTTTTCCACATCATAAATACAAATTTTCAAAGGTGAATGTCTGTTTATAAATTTCAAGTGTTCATTACTGGAGTGGACTATTGTCAGTATCAGCCAGACAGTGAGGGAATCTATCCCCTTTTCACTAATGCTAGACCAGGGAGATTGTTTCTGCATCTGAGTTGGAGTGCCACATTTACCAACAGCTCCACATTTTACTGCACAGATCCAAGCTGTGCTATTCATGCGCTGAGTTGATGATCAATCCCAACCTTGTGATTTCTGGATGCTCTACCAATTGAGCTACAATAGATTCACTAAATCTCCCTAAAGTATTGTGTGATATGAATGAAATAAATGATATCTTAAATAAAGATATTTATAATTTTGTACAGAATAATTTTTATTGTATGAGCAATGCATACATTGTGCCTTAGAATTCATAATATACTAATATTTTTAACTGAAACTACATTGAAAAAAATGTTAAAATTTCTGTTACATTTACAACAATAAATTAAAATCTCTATTATTAATGTCTTTCTCTTTTTTCTTCTTTTTCTCTTTTATCAAATAAAACCATCTAGATATTTAAAGATACCTTCCAAGATTGTATTGTTTATGAATAGATTCTGATGTTATAGTTATTTAGAGCAGTGCTTCTTAAAATCAGTCCATATAGACTGCTGGGGGTGGATAAATTTTGGCAGGGTAAATAAAAGCACAGGGTTCCCCAGGAGCTGACTAAATCCTTTATAACAGAAGAACAAAAATGTCTTGATTATGTAGACTAGTTGCCAGATATTGTACATCTAGCAGAATGGTTGATTGGATAACAGATTTTTAATGAATAACTTCAAAATTATTATTTGTTGGTTTGAGTTTTATTATTTGATTCAATATACTTTAATTTTTTATTTCTAATCTTGAAACCAAAAACATTTTAAAAAATCATCCCCCATCAAAATCATCCTTCTCATTAAAAAATAATTCAAGAATTAAAAGTGCATTTACATTTATAGTTTACTGATTCTTTTCTTATGTAAATTGTATTAAACACTTGTAAAATAGTTATGTTTTGTAATTTAATATTTACTTAATTTATTTAGTGGTAAATGGAAATTAACTTTGGTTATAAAGACTGCATCAATTAAAAAGCTGAAGCTCTGGTTTAGAGTTTCCTTCTGAGATTGAATAGTTTTTGGATAAATTCTGATGTTATAGATTTAAAAAAATGTCCTACCACAAAATATATTTGTAAAGTCTTTTTATATTTATTTTATCACCAGGTCAACTTGTCACAAGATGGATTGAAGGCACTTGGTGATACTGACCCTGCTTTGTTTTGTACCTGGGAGTTTTATGAATTTGAAATCCAAGCAACACCTGTTGTTCATGGAGCTACGTGAGTATCTATTTTTCTTCCCAATTATTAAAATTTCAAAAAAATTTTCTTGGTTTTATTCATGAGTAATAAATGCCGATTTAAAAATTTGACTGAAGGCAGTAAAATGTATTGTGTAAAAATTTTAGATGAAATCATAAAAAAAACAACTGTGGAGCAGATATTTGTAAATTAGGCAAGTGTCATTTATTGAGAATTATAGATTTTAATAGCAATTTATAAATTCACCTGAAATTGGTAAAAGTTGTTTGTATTTCTTTGATTTAGTTTATTTGTTTTATTGAGCTGATTATTTTGTTGTTGTTGTTTTGTTTGCAGACCAGAATTTGACTTCACTTCACAGTACATAGTCACAGTTGATGATTTTTTTCTGCATTATATTCAAAAGGTATGTGTCCTATTTTCTATGACTTGTGTTCCTTTTGCTTGTTTGTTTGTAAACCAAACAGCACACAGCTAGTTTCAAGTAAGATAAATTGCACTTACCTTTATTTGGCCAATTTGTCTCTCACCAAAAAATACTCCCCTTCTTAATCAGTAGGTCTTTGTTAAAGGAGGTAAGTATTCCCTAATGAATGATGTGGTTCTTTAGTAAAAGTGTAGTATCAAGCAATACTAGAACACGAGTAGCAACTAGGAAGGAAACAAGATGGTTGCATGACAACATGCATGTGTGGACTGTAAATGTCTTATCCATATCAATCCTCCTCCCTACTATGGTTGGTGAGAAATAAAAACAAATATTGTTGCATTTAAAAATACATTTAATACTGTTTTGTATTATATTTTTTGTTCCTAATATTTTGGGTTATAACAGTCTTATTATAATCCTGTACTCATGTCATATCATGACTTCTCAGGCTGATCCACTAAGTAAGAGATGATATCCAATAATACCATGCATATATCATATATTAAATTGATTCTAATGATATAAAATCTTTTGTAAATAGTTTAGAATTGTTGTGTTAGATATTGAACCAGATGAAAAGAAATGATAACAACAACATTTTTATATTCACTCTTTTTTTTCTTGAGTTGAAATTGAATGTCTTTAGAATTGTTGATGATAATTATAATGAAAATTCATTTTTTTTTAACAATCAATGTCGACCATTTAAAAAAATTTTCTGTTTTCATCTTTATTGAAAGAATCCTCATTAGTCCCATCCTCATTCTCTAAGGATCAATATCAGCATTAGTATATCCATGCTATACTAACACTGAACGCAATAAATCATTTATACATACAAAAATATCTAACATTTTATTTATATAAGTTATCAACATGTTGATTTTGTGTAATGTTATTTGGCGATTAAAAGAAGATAAACAAACTCGTACTAACACTTATGTTTTATAGTTCACAATTGTAGTTTCTGATCTCTTTTATGTACAAAATATAATTTATAGCTAATGGCATATTACAAATATTAGGAGATTACCAATCAAAATCTTTTACTTCAAATGCACAAACTGAAAAAGAAAACTTATATTTTAATGAGTCCTTATATATATATATATATATATATATATATATATATATATATATATATATATGCATACACTTTAAGGAAACAATTTGTTTGTCTAGAAAATAATTTACCCAAATTTCTGTTTGTCTGTTTATGTATCTTTTTGCAAAACTGAAGAATATCAAATTTTACAAACATCTCTCTTATCCTGCAACAGGAAGTACTTCCTCTGTCTTTTATTAATATTATGAATTTATAACATGTGATTTAAAATTTCCTTTTGATATAACTTTTAATTTCAATCTTGTGAGCTGCTGCTGCTGCTATACAATAGCTGTTAGCTCTCTTTGTGAAAGTCCACTATTTGATTACAAAAGCAAATTAAAACAACTAAATGTCTACATTGTTTCAAGGCATAAACTCTTGCCTAAGGTGAGGACAAATACTAAAATATTTTAATATGCATCTGATTTTGTTATTTGTTATGAAATTCATATGAGCACCAAGAAAAGCATTGTGTGACTGTGTTCGCCTATTCAAAGTTTGAACTCTGGGCAGGAAATAGTCTCATGTTTTGATATCCATGCAGAATGAAGAATTAAAATGTTACATTTATCCTTTTCTTTTGTGTTTTATGACTTTAGGTTGGCTTTTATGCAGATAAAACATTCAGAGTTAATGACATAGAATTGATAAAGTCTAAAAATATCAAGAAATTTGATTCTTTAAGCACTGATAAATCTTTCTTTAACACTTTCTAAACTGAATTTACTTTGAAATTTTATCAATTTTAAGGGAACTAAAATTAAAATTTAAAATAAATTTGAAAAAAGAATTTATTTAGCATCTATCCATCCATTAGTATTATTAGATTCAGTTGTTGATCTTAATGAACTGGTTTGTCTAGAAAGAATTAACCCTGTTAATCTGACAAACAGTTCTTTTAGTATTTAAAAAAAAAAAAAAAAATTTTATACTTTCAATAAACACTACTTTTTAAATCCAATGTGTTTTTAAGCATATGGTTAATTCCATGTCAAATCATCAGGGCCATGTCACCCACCCCCTTCAATTTTTCTGAAATTGTGTACAGGTGTAGACTAGGTTAAATTAGACAATCCCCCAAATTTGAGCTTCCAATTCGAAATATTTGCCGAGTTATAACAATTTTATTTTTTTCCTGATGATTTCACATGGAATTGCCCATATATAATTTTTTGAAAGAGAAAAATGTCCCTACAGTATTTCTATGCAACAAATTTGATTATTTACAGATGTTAGCAAATAGTATTATAAACATTTTTAGGGGAAATATGTTATTAGGATTGAAAGTGTTAAACTGTTGTATTTTCTATGATAGGAATATGTCATTGTTTGACTGTAAAAATTCTAAAATAAAATATATTTCTGTTCTAATTTGACATCTTTTGTTATATACTGTAGCAAAAGAGGAGAAAATCACTTATCTTAAAAAAGGGTTTGTACCTTGTATGTTATCTGCTAAAGGAAAAAATAAATCTTACATACTTACCACCTTAAGTATAGCTTTAAATATGGTAATTTTGTATCCTTCCCAATTGTTGCAACCAATTTTACATTTTGTCTCCTCAATAAAAGCCATTACATTTTTAAGAGCTGGCAGTGCATTTTTGGCTTGTGAATGTGAGAGTAAGGTTGCTCTTTGTGGATTAGAAAGTTAATTTTTTATCCCCTTTTTTTCTTGAACTTTTAATGTTGGATTTTTGACTTCATTCTTTCCCTTTAGATTTGTGAACCTGGATTTGCATTATGGACTTCTTTACTGACCTTATTTTTAGCACATTTATTAACAGACACATGTATATTAGTTGAATTGGAAGTAAATAATGTGATTTGTATGTATATTCCATATAAATTAGTTTTATCTTTTATATTTCCCACTAATAGGTTTGTCCAACAATATCAGAGGAAAATCAAAGACTATCAATTTTGATTCATTTTAGTGAATTATTCCTTTTGTCTGAAAAATCATTTAATAACCAATCTGAAAAAGAAAAATCATTGAATTAATTTATATATTGCTATAAAAAATTAAATAAAAAACCCCCAGCTGTTAAATGTTGTTCCAGACATTAGATATAAATTGTGATGATAATATTTTAGAATACGATTATATTTTTAGGTTGAAAATAGGAATATGTATCAACCAAGAAAATATTTTTGTCTCCCAGTAAAAATACATGACTGTTTGCTATACAAAGAATTCTGGTTTTATATTTCATGTATCTTAAACATTTTTTACACTCTTTTCAAAATTAGATGAATAGTTAAAATATTGTCTGTTCTTTCTTTGCTGTTAACTGCTTCCCTTTGAAAAGATTTTTTTCATTTATTTCTTCAGGAAACTTGTACACTTGAACTGCAACATTCATTTGGTCAGAGTTTTAAAACTTTAGCTGTATGTCAATTAAGATTCCATGATTTGTTTGATCATCCTCCTGGTAGAATCCATTGCACAGCTTCTCTTACAGGTAAATTCTCATCATTTTAAATGGAAAATATCAGCATGTATTTATTTGATTAATTTATTTTTCTCCTGATTTTCTGTTCAGAAACCCCCAATCCATTTCATTTTAACTTTTTGTATTTGATTTCAAATATCTTTGCTAAAAATTGGGCCATTCACTGGATTTGATTTTTAAAATCCAAGCAAGAAAAAAAATTTCTTGACTAATCATTTATAGGATTAATATTGAAATCTTGAAGATTCTGAAGACTGATATTCAAATTTTAAAAATTCAAAAAATAATTTGATCTTATGAAACTCAGAGATTAGAAAAATCTTAGCTAATTCATAAGATAAATGACTGAAATCGATTTTGGCATATCAGAAGAAAAAAAAACAACAATTATTTAATATTAAAATTAAATTATGTATACTAGTCAAATATAATTATCAGATAAACAAATAATAATGAAAGTATTTTCTATTAATTAGTGAGCCCTAAAAAGATAAAAATCATTTTTCTTTTGTAGGTATTAATACAAGCAGCCCTGGTACTGGATTTGGCACCATTGAATACTGGATCAATCTCAAAGTTCCTATGGAACAAGCTTTAAGACTATATAAGGCAAGATACATTTTATATTCTTTTTTTTTTTGTAAGAATTCTCTGTGAATGTTAGAAAATACTAGCTTCACTGAATCTAATCATATAAAAAGTCTTTAATGTGAAGGCTATCTTGTATAAACAGGGAGAGAAAGTTGTGTTTTATTTTTATAGATCTCTTCTCTTGGTAGTACAATATAAAATATAGCCCTATTGGTGGGGTTTAGAATATGTTGAAGAGTAAGACCCCACCACCAAAAAGGGGGACCCTGGGTATAACACTAAATTGCATCTGAGGGTGAGGCTCCAGTTCTGGAGTTTTATGGAGTGTAGAGTACTCCTTCATTGCCATTACTCTCAGGTCCACTCTTACCTGGAGTGTTAGTAGCTGTTAGGGTCCCATTTATGGGTATAATAGATCTATTGGAAAATTATTAGTATTAGATAGAAATATTTGAAAGCATATAACTGTGTGCAAATTATTTGTATTAGGAATACCTGATACCATATAACTGTGTGCAAATAAATGATTATTATTATTAAATAGGAATAGTTACTTAAAACCATATATTTGTGTATAAATTATTAATCTTAGATAGGAATACTTGAAACCATATAACTGCAAACAAATGATTATTATCATAGACCAATAAAAATATTGTAAATTATTTGTATCAAATTTTGGCATTAAATAACCCAGAAGGGGTTGACATTCTGTTAAACAAATAAACCAAACAAATCTGTAAAATATTTTCAGCCTTTTCATGATCAAAGTGTTTTTTTTCTCAGTAATATGAACATATAGAAATTAACTTTGTATCTTTATTGAAAATCTTAAATTGTTTCATGTTTAAAAAATGAAAACAAACAGTTTTATAATTTGTTTGAAGTATTGTGTGTATACTTGTTTTGGAGGTTGGTTTTGAAGGCCTGTCACAATGAGAAGGAAGAGAAAGCAATGAGTATGTTGTTCATTTACTTGTGTTAATTAATGTTTCCTTAATATATCAGGATGAAATATTCCTTCTTTAGAAAACTTTGGAGTCCCATAAAGGGATGTTCATGACTTTATTAATCCATACTTGTATGTGGTGACAGTAATATGTTTCTCTATTTGTTTTTAGTGCTTGAATTTATTAATTAATACATTTATTGGCTATGACTTATTTACCATGTATTGAGATGCAAAGTATAATAAATATTTGTGCCTTTTGAGTCTTATACTTGATTTTTATACCCCATAAATTGTATATCTTCTGAATTAACTAAAAAGCAAAGTATTTCTTGCCAAAAAAAGTAAATTGCAGCTAAAGAAAAAAAATGTATTCATTGAAAGGATCATCCCCCATAACAACATATATATATATATATATATATATATATATATATATATATATAACACAGATGTCCATACAAAAAGTATCATCCACATACTAAAAGAAAAAACAACCCCCTATACTTTTTCATCATATCAGTCATATTTATTTATTCAGAGTTTTTACATTAAATAAGAAAACCCCAGTCAGTGACAGTAAAAAGAATTTAATCTATATTTGTCAGTTTTATAAATATCTTCAAAAGAAAGAAAAGATGAAGGTGAACATGTAAGACTGTATTCCTAAAAATTAAAAAAAAACAAAAAAAATTGCCTAGAATAGCAATATTGTACTACTTTTAAATGACCAAAAAGTAAGGTGTCCATATGAACACTTAGTCATTCCAAAATAGATATAATGTTTTAAAAAATGTAAAAATCATTCAGTGGCAACTTCATTAACTAAAGCAAACAAACTAATTGAAGAGGGTTGACAAATGATAACAAAACAAAAAAAACAAAACATGTGGTTTTCAGAATTTCACATAAAAATTTATTTTAAAACAAACCAAGTCTTTTATTATTTAAATATTGAAAATTTTATTAAAATCCAATAATTAGCTGATTTTTAATTTTTTTTATTAAAAAAAGAAGTGCTTTTAGCAGATGCATATTTCTGAACAGACTTTTTACTATTTAATGTAAAAATTGAAAAGAATATGACATTTCCCTAAGGTAAAGTAATAGATGAAGATAATCCAAGATTTATTGACTATTGTTATAGAAGAGAAGCAAGAAAAATATATAACTGACTGCATAGTGAAATGAGTAAATATTTCATTTCAATACTTAAATAACTATTTTCATAAAAATCTTTTTCTTGTTCTGCAGGAACGGACAAAAGCTCTTGGCTACATCTCTGCTAACAATCAGAGCACAATGAACGCCCTGAAGGCCTTGGATGAAGTGGCTGCAATGAGACCTGCTGATAATATCAACCAACTGCATATCAAAATAATACACTGTATTGGCCTGCAAGCACGCAGAAAAGGTAGCCGCACTGTGCAAACCATGTTAACTTTTCATCTTGTTTGTCTTTTGTATTAGATAAAGAATGTCCACAAGTTATTGACGCAATTCATATAAAGCTACTTTTATATTTTTTGAATTGAACATCATTAGCCAATTTGATTTTGAATATTATACTTATTTTTACTAGTCAAAGGAATAATTTTTTTTTCTTTGTTGGCATTTTCTGCTTTAGGAATAAAGGCACTTTTATTGTAAAAGATATTATATAATTCCAATACTCTTTGCACAATGTAAATTTGATGATTTAATTTTTGTGAAATTATGATCTGAAATTAAAGATGTTATACATTAGCTAAGTTTGTTATCCAAATCTATTTTTGTAATAATGGAGATTACTTCATTAGAATAGGACTGGTGAAATTTTGGTACTATCATAAACCCTCTAATGAAATAATAAAAACTTCTTAAAAAGCCTTTTTTTTTCCATATAGTCAGCAAGTTATTTCCTTTATTTTAATGAACATTAATAATATTTTAATCAATTTGTATTATTTAGTTTTTTTGAACTGTTGTCCTCATCTTTATTATTATATACACAACGGTTTGGCTGATGTGCCCTTCAGTTTTCTTCAGATGTTTCTTGTTGAACTCAGGAGCCTTCATATCCTAATTTGGAGCCTTCAAAGAAATTTGAACCTAACCCTTTATTTAATCCATTGGGGTAGATTGTCCTCATTCCATTAACCATGGCTGGGTACAAGTGTTAAGCTATGTTAAGTATTCTATGTTATTTTTGCCTGTAGTCAGGATTGAACCTGCAACCTACAGATGATTGTCACTTTGAACTGTATTAACTCAACCCTTATATCCACTGCACCATGTGTCCAATTGAAGAAGGCTGGAGAGCACATCCAAAATGTTGTGTGTATAACAATAAAAATGAGGACAACAGTCTGAAAAATTGAAATAATACAAATTATTATGTTTCATCTAAAACATTCAGAAAATTTTAATTAATGTTTATAATTTTTAGTTCAGAAATATATTTTTTTAAAAATGTTGTCATAAATAAAAATTTTATGATAAGATATATTGTAGATAAAACTTATATCATTTTGGTATTTATTTAGCACCCTATGAGGCCAGAATGTGACACAAAGTCGGTTTAAAGTAGGGTGCCCTGAGGAAGCATGCCTCCTTGAAGGAGGGCAGTTATAAAAATTGCTCAGTTAAGAACATCACATGGTATGAATACCAGGTGGTTCAATAGAAGCAAGGATATTTCTGTTTTACTTCATCTTAAATAATAAAAATGATATCAGTAAATAGTTGATTTGGTGGGTGATTTCTTTTTTTTATAACTCCTAGATTGAACATAATATAAATCTATAAATCAAAATATATAATTTACATAATTGTGATTTAACCTCTTACCTACTGGTTGCAAAGGCTGAAAACCATACTCTGCATTAGAAACATGATATTTCAAGTTCTGAATGATAAAATGGTAGTTCAGCAGACATATTTGCTACAGATTTTTTTACCAATGTGTGAAAGTGAGTTGACTTGAGATTAGTTGGTAAAAGGTTACTAAATATTATTCTATGTAACAATACATAAACATTTTTTTGATTTAACCCTTACTGTGCATAATCCAAGGTAGTGGGATACTTTCTGGAATGCTCCTCATCTTATATGATGTAGTATGCATATTTAATCTTTACTGGCTAATAGAAAAGGGTTGGGAGAATTGATTTAGATATCAGTGTATTCCATCTTTGATTTGTTTTTCAGTAATTCTGATTCTAATGATGAATTTGAAGAATTTGATCCTGAAAACATAAGTTCCATTATGATTTGTTTAGTGATATGAAAATGTTTGATTAAAGCACAAATTCTTCAAATCTATAGCTGTATCAGTGCTACTGTATGGCTGCACCACTTGGACTCTAACAAAATGCTTAGAGAAAAAGCTAGATAGGAAGTACACAAGGATGCTATGTGCTGTCTTGAACAAATTTTGGAAGCAGCGCTCCACAAGAAAGCAGCTGTACAGCCACTTGCCTTCTATCACACATTCCATCCAAGTAAGATAAACAAGACATGCTGGACAAGCAAGTAACATTCTCCTGTGGACACCGACACATGGACACACCAACAAGCAAGAACCGACATCAACCAGTTCTGGATGTTGTGAGGAGGACCCTAGCAGGGGTGGTGACCAATAGGGATGGTTGGTGAGAGAGAGTCATGGGTATCCATGCTGTCAGAATGACCTAATGATAATGATGATGATTTATCAAAAAAACATGTTTTAGTTATTATTTATGTAAATAACTTAGGGATATCAATTTACACAAGCTAATTCAGTATCTGCAAGTTAGTTTGCAAAAAATCAGCACAGTGAGGGTTAATTACTCTCTTTATAATTAGCATAGGGATAATTCAAAAGTAACTTTTATTGCCTGATTTGAGATTTAAGTTACTTTATTTATTGTAGGTTTAAAATTGTTGTGATGCATTTGTATACTTTCTTATATAAACCCCAATGAATTCACTATATCATGTTTGTTTCTTTATTTATTTTCAAATGAATTTTTCCTTGTAGATGTACAGCCATCTCCTTACTGTGTCTATCAATTCTTTGACTATGGTGATCATGACAGTATTATTCTGCATAACACAAACAATCCTCAGTTTAATGATCATCATACATATCCAGTTGCTATGACTACAGCACTCGATCAATATCTTAGATCATCAGTGAGTATTTATAATCATTTCTGAACTTTGGCCAATAATTTAGATTAATGTTTGAAGTGCATTCAGCTCAATTAGGAAAATAATTTCATTCATTTCCTTTACATGTGCAAACAAAAATATTTTATAGCATCATTTTTTATTTTTATTTCATGTACTGATACTAAGTTTGAACACAAAGGTCCAATATATTTACATTGGTAAACAATGGCTTTCTTTATGTATTCTCATTAATTAATTAGAAAGTAATTGAATAGTGTATACTGTCTAAAATACTGTAATAATAATAAAGCAAAAATTGATAACATGCAGAAGAATAGCAAATTTAGGTTATGTGGCGACAGAGATGAAACCGTTAATCACATGATAAGTAAATGCAGCAAACTGGTACAAAAAGAATACAATACATGACTGGTTGGGAAAGGTGATCCACTGGGAATTATGCAAGAGATTAAAACTTCACTGAGACTTTGAGATACAAACGAATCATCCAATCCAAGCCAAAAGACCAGACCTTGTGTTAATTAACAAGAAAAAAAAAGAACTTATCATTTAGTGGATTTTGCTGTTCCAGCAGACCATAGAGTAAAAATAAAATTAAAATGAAAGGATAGACAAATACTTGGATCTTATTAGACACCTGAAAAAGCTGTAGAACATAATGGTGATAATGATACCAATTGTAGTTGATGCATTTGGAATGGTCCCTAAGTGATTTGGAAGGAAACTGGAGGAATTGGAGATCAAAGGAAAATCAAGACCATCCAGAGCACAACACTATTAAGATCAGCTAGAATACTTAGAAGAATCCTGGCGACCTGTTATCATTTAGACTTCAGTGAGAAAACCACCAATTAAAAGTGGTGGAAAAGACTCTCAATAATGATAATGATAATAATATAGTTTTAATTAAGAAGAAAAGAACTTATCAATTTGTGGATTTTGTCATTCCAGCAGACCAAAGAAAGTGAAAAATAAACAAAGTGAAAAACTGGATAAATACCTGGACCTTGACAACTTAAAAAAAGCAAGGTAATGGTGATGCCAATTGTAGTAGGAGCTCTTTGAACAGTTCCCAAGAACCTGGAAAAGAGACTGGATAAACTGGGGATCAGAGGAAGAATTGAAACCATCCAAACAACAGTACTACTAAAATCACTTATGATATTTAGAAGAGTCCTGGAGATTTGTCAAGACTTGCTGTCATTCAAACTCTAGTAAAAAAAAAATGCCATTTCAAGCTGGGGGTGAAAAACTCACAAGGAGTAAAAAAATAATTCAGCTGAATCTATTAGGTCTAAAGATATGTCAACTGGTCATTGTTGTCATCACTTGTATTTTCTGTATATCTTGAGATGAAAATGGTTGTTGCATTTCTGTTGAGTATTTATGATTATCTCACACTTTATCTAACCTAAACTTAAAAGAGTTTGAGTGAGTATTTACCACCACTGGGAGTAGTGTGAATGACGGATGTTAGTCAAAGTTCAAATCCCTGGCATGAGAAACAACAATGTAAAAGTTGAGTGAATTTTAGCTGTACAGATTGACATTTAATGAATTATAATAGGGTATCTGTATAAATTAGTAAATTCAATGAACAGATATATATATATATATATATATATATATATATTTTTTTAATAGTATGTTTGAAGCATTGTGCGTATGTGTAATATAAAGATTTTTGAAGGCAATAGACAATGCAATATGTGTTGTAAATTATATTTATTTAACTTAGAATTAAAAAAAAAAAAGAAAAAGTTAAATAAATATAATTTTCAACACATTTTGCATTGTCTATTGCCTTCAAAAATCTATATATATATATATATATATATATATATATATATATAGGGTTCTTTTGATTAAAAATAAAGATTATTGTATTTCGAAGTAGTTCTATTGGAGCTTGAAAATTTGGTATGTAATTACCCAGGTTCATTTCTGATTTTGATTTTAAGCTGAGAGGTCACATTTTATCTTTGTTTTAACTGTGAGAAAACAAAAACATGAGCTTTACTGAATCATTGAGTTCTTTTTTTATAAGTGTAATTTTATCATTTCAACAAAATAATTTTGAAATCCATTCTGATCTATGACAAACAGCCCACAAAAGGAGGTGTCAAGTTGTAAGATTAAAGCCTACAATTAAACAAGTCTCTTATGCATCAAGTCATTATTTCTTTGATTTAGCCAGTAAAATATGATAAAGTTTACAGAAAGGCAATAACTGCTTTAAAGACTTTTTGTTATTCATTTATTCATCTATTTATTTTTATTTTCAGGATTTGAAGATCTTTGTGTTTGATGATACGGATCCTACAGAATCAAGTTTCTTGTGCATGGCCAATATTCCCCTGATTTCTTTGGTGCATGAAAATGACATCAGAGGATTATTTGAATTAAGAAGGACAGACAACACAGTTAATGGACAAATTGAAGTTGCTCTATATTGGCAAGATACATACCTACCTCCTTTGCCTGCACCTTTACAAGTTCCAAGCCATGTAATAAATTTAATTGATTCTTTTATGTTTTTTTCATATTATTCCTCAGATTTCTTAGATCAGTCAAAATGTACAAAGTATGATTAAAAGTACTGAGACTGAAACTTTAAATTTGAAAGATAAATTTTAAATGAAGATGTGTGCATAGCCGAGCACCTTATATAATAAAGTGATTATGTCTAAACAAGTCAGTGTCAATTCTGGATACTTTTTTAACAAAATGTTTTTGGCAAAACACTGGATTTTTGCCAAAAAATGCAGAATCCTTCATACTCAGCAGACTTAATTCCATGTAACTTTTTCTTGTGAGGGAATCCCTGTGGCATAATGGCTGATGTGCTGGACTGCAACATTGTTGTAAGCCAGTTCAAACTCCAGTCATGCTATTGCATTCACCTTTAGACTAATACACATAGGAAAGGTATGAACCTCCTCATCTATGGATTAAATAGTACAACTACTGTTCTTCTACAAGGATGGCTTTGACATTAAATAACCCATGGAGGTTGATATGCATTAAACAAAGAAATCAAACCTTTTCCTTGTTTCCTAAACTGGAAATTCATCTCAAGGTAAGATTTGAGGATATTCAAATAAATATGATGTGCAGCATTAAATAATCCATGGAGGTTGATATGCCATTAAACAAAGAAATCAAACCCTTTTCTTGCTTCCTAAACTGGAAATTCATCTCAAGGGTAAGAATTGAGGATATTCAAATAAATATGATGTGCAGCATTACACCATCTAAAATTGAGGAATTTCAGAGATGTTTCAACCAATGGAAAACATTATTTGTTAAATGCCAAGAGGTCACTGTTTTACAGAAAATTAATGTTTCATTCATTGTTTATTTCTGTCTTGATAAATCTAACTTCTGTTCTAATACTTTTTGAATACACTTTATTATCCTATCAATCTGAGAAGTAACCACTTTTGTATTAGGATAAATTAATTTTTTGTTTTTTTGTTACTGATAATTTTACTATGATTTTTATTTTTTGTTTATTGGTAAATTATATAGAGGATGGGGCAGAAATAATAGGTAGTCAATAATATTACACAATACACTAACTACAATAGCTGAGCTTTGTGTAATGGTTATTGCCATAGGAAATAGAATCTCTGACCTGAGATCAAATCCTGGATGAGGCTGTTTGTATTTCCCTTTGCACTAATGCCCTTGGGAAAGGCTTGAATCCATCTGTTTTCTGCCCAGATATGTAGTAGGGGAGACTAGGTTCTTTAGCTTTTGTCAAGCAACCAGTCTAGGAGAAGGAAAATTCTGAATTCACACTAGGTTTACTCCAATTAAAAATTAACCTTGTGTCACATTTTGCTCATGATAACCTTATATATAATAAGCAATAAGAAAATAATTATATAGTATGTCAAAATCTTATAATTGCAATATGTTGAAGTGTTCTTTTGAAATAGACATTGATATTTTTTCAAAAACAATTATTTTAATTTTATGTACATATCATTATCAAGTCATGTTGACAGCATGGGTTCCCTTGACTCTCACTTGCAATTCACCCCTATTGGTCATCGCTACTGGCAAGTCTTCTGCACAGCATCCAGGATCTGCACAGAGATGATCAATGCTAGCTTTTGCTTGTTGGCCTACACTGGTGTGTCCATGTGTAGGTGTCCACAGGAGAATGTTACTTATGATTTTGCCCTTACTTCTCCAGCAGTTTTCTTACTTGGATGCTTTGTGTGATAGGAGGCAAGTGTCCTTACAGCTGATTTTTTGTGGTGTGCTGCTTCTAGGATTTGTTCCAGACAGCATGCAGTATCCTTGTGTATTTCTCATCTTGCTTTTTGTTTAATTGTTTTGCTAAAGTCCAAGTGGTGCTACAGTTTGGAAGAATTCTCACTTTATCTTATCAGAGAGTTTAAAGAAAGACATAGTTAAATTTTGAAGATATTTTTCAATTTATAACAATGGTTTATTAAAAAAAGTGTGAGAAGAGCCCGTTTTGCACTCCTGCACCTTCGTTGTACAATGTCCAGACCCCAACGTTGTGATGTTCTGTGCTGGCCGATTTGAAGGGTCCGAGTCAGAGACAGGTTCACAAGGACCAAAATAAAATAAAACAAACACAAAGTCTGATAATAGGACGCTGATGGAAGAGAGAATGTGACACTTTAGCAATCTATCTCAACTGGCTGACTACTGGCTTCACTTGTGGATTCGGGGCTAACTCTACTGCTACCGGCGACATTAACACCTCTACGCCCGGGGTTGAACTGACTCAGGGCTGGGGCTTAGCTGAATTTATGTAAAATTCTACCTCACCACCACCCTGCCAGATGCCTGGTACTTGAATTCAACGCAGATTTTTAGATGGCATTATCCCTTAAAATTAAAGCAATTATTTCTCTTTTCGGACTTAGTGTCTTCAATACTTTGACCATTAATTTCTTCAAAAGTAATTTCCTCATAAAAATAGCCTTTTTGCTTTTAACACCCAGATGCCTAAAGATATTATCATTAAGTGGGTTAACTTCATGTGGCCGTACAGGTCTCTTTAACCCACGGCCCAATCCTTTGTGTCCGCAAAAGGACAACCACCCACCCATTTACTTATGATTGAGCTTTAACATATTCTATTTTTATTCATTTATTTATTTATTTATTTATTCTGACCATGTTCTCCTATATTATCACAAAAGAAAAGAAAAAATAACTTGTTCTAATGTCAGTGAATATATTTATCCATGAAAAACATTTTTCTTTTGCTAATTCTTCTTCATGTTTTATTTGCTTAAAAGTTTCAACATTTCTATCGAATATCCAACCATATATATTTCTTTTTCTGCTTTTTAAACAACTTTTCTGTGGCACCAATTTCAGGTAGACAGAATTGAGTTAGGAGCAACATTTTTATCCACATAAATTTGTGATTATCTAAATAATTTTTTTCTTTCTCCAGGTCCCAACCATGCCAACTGAAGTTACTGGCCCTTCTTTGGGTTCAGCCGTTGAAGGTAGTCATACTCCAAATAACAGCAGCAGCAGTAAGACATTAGGAAGGACATCCAGTCCCAAACCAATTGATACAATCTCAGGAACAGGTGCTCTCACCACGGACTTTGAGACTGTTTCCAGCCTGTCTTCATCAAAAGCCATGTCTAGCCAAATTTCCACATCAACACCATTCCCAAGCCAACCATTAATGAGTTCTACACCTGCAGTTCATTCAGTTGCAGACAAAAAAGATGTACAATCATTGGCTTCACAGCAACACCAGCAACCACAACCACAACCACAACCATCAGTATTACCAAAAAAGCAACAATCCATGCAACAACCTGTAAATTAATTTTATATTTTGTTTTATTTAATGCAATTACAGTATTGAAAATATGATTTATGTTTTATTACATCTATACATGTTGATAAAGTTGCTTTATCATCAAAAAAAAAATTTCAAAACTATATTAAGGAATCTTTAAAATATTTGGTAGACATGTCTTAATGTCTACTAAATATATTGGACTTGTGTTATTTAGTTGTTAGTCTAAATTTTGAAAAACCTTTTCTAATATTTCAAGATATAGGAATTGAAATTTTATATATGCACAGGAAGGAATTTGTACATGCTTTCATTGATATTGAATTATTTAGAATCATTTTCTTATAATTATGTCAAAAAAGGCAATATTATTATGAATGCTTTAGGATTTATTTGAGGAAAGTTTTGACTTAATAACACTAGGGTGAGTGTAAATTTTGGTAAATTCAGGCACAATTAAGCTGTTCTGGATTCTTTTGCCAAAATGGTCAACCACATTGAACTGAGAGATGCCTAGCTTGCTTGATAATCTTAGAGCACAGCCTTGGAATCCACAGTTTTAGGCCTACCTGACCTTACTTGATCTTCAAAGTTCTTGCAACCCAAGCTAAATTTCTACTGTGATTCAATTGCGCCCTCACCTTTTGCCCAACAAATATTTCTGATTTCTTCTATGGTATTATAGCCCTGTTTAAACTCCCTGTTGCATGCTTATCTGTACAGCTTTCAAATCACACAGTGAAGCAATCCATAATGTGTCACCACATCAACTACTATGATACTACTAACCCCAGTGAATACCTACCACAGCTTGAACTGATTTGGTCATGTAATATACATGCTGCAAACTAGCATGTACCAAAATAGTGCAAAAATTTTGACTCAACCTAGTATATAAATATTGTGAAATTGGTAAAATTATTTTTCATTTCAATATGTCTCTTTTCGGATTGTAGTCTTAATATACTTATAAGTTGAAATTTGAAATCCTAATTTTTAGGCAAAAAATTGACATCAATCCATAGATAAGTAATAATTTTGTTTGGTTAAAATTCATCCACAAAAAGAAGGATTAGGTTAGCCTGAAAAATTGATTTAATAAATGAATGATTTTATGACCTTATTTATTAATAAATGAATGATTTTATTAAACTGTAATCAAAGGGTTGATTTATGCTCAAGATGGATTTGTATGTGAGTAGATATTTGTAATTCTTTTATTTCATTATGAAACATTGCTGATTGTTCAAAATATATTTAATTTAATGGCTTAAACTAATTTTATTCAGGTGATGTCACCTCGTGCTGCGCCAAGAAAGTTAAAATTTACAACTGAGAAAAAACCAAGCAAAGAAGCAGTTTCTGATATTGAACCTTTAGAAAAATCCATTAATGAACAAGAAAAAGCATCAACAGAACAGAAAGTTAAAGGTAAACTAAAATGTAATTTTTAAAAAGTATTTGTTTAATGCTTGAAAGTCTATCAACTGTATATGGCTTATATGTATATGTTGCATTAAGTTGACTACTTGTATATTTTAGTTTATAATAAATATGCCTAATATTTTTTGTTCAGTTATAGAGCTGATATCAAATCAGTGTAAGAATCATGTAAGTGGTTCTAGCAGTAACATCCTTTGGGAATTTCTTTTTTTTTATTATATCTTTATCATAACAATGAAGTTAGACTTTAGTGTTAATGTAACAGTGCATTTAAAAATGGAATTTAAAATTTTGATAACAGTGACTTAAAGCTAAAATATACTTTCTAATTAGATAATTTAAACTGTAAAAATAATCATGTTATTTTTAAGTGTTTTTTGAAAATCTTATTAACAATGAGAGATATAAATTTACAAACTTTAATAATTAATGTTTAAGATTACTGAATGTCATTTAGGATTGGCCACTAGCCAGGTGTTTGTGATTATATTCTAAATTTCTAAAGGTAGGGATTTGGATGTATAATATTGGGATTTTTATGTGAGAACAAATATAGTTTGTAGAGTTGACTATCATATTTATAATGATTCATTTGTTTCATTATAAAAAATATTTTACATTCAAGAAACATTGTTTGATGTATTGAGAGTAAAAGAGGAATTCATAATTACTTGTATTTGTGTTATGTGAAATTTTCATATTTTCTATCAGAAAAATATTGTGCCTCTTATGCAATTTTTTCTATGCAAAATTATAGAAAAATATAATTTAAAAAATTAATTCATGTGATATTTTTTCAAACTTCCTAAATAAGTTTCTTGAGTTTTTCTTGTACAGGTTACACAATTCTGATATTTTTTATCATTACCACCAAAAGAAACATTGATATAAAATTTAGAAACTATGAAAAAAAAAAAAAAATGAAAATTATTTTTTGTAACTTTTCATTTTTCAGTTGAAAAACCTCAAGTTCCTCAAGTAAGTTATTCTTATTTTCGATCATAAAATATAAAACTTTGAATTATTGAAATTTTAGTATAGATTATTCATTGCATATTCAGTCTTATAATTGTGTGAAATGTCTTGTTGAAAAGTTTGGAAAAATCTGTTTATAAAGGTTTCTTTTTATACAACTTAGGAACATTTCAAAGGACAATTGTTGATTATATTCTGTATATCATTCTTGTTATCATTATGTTCAGCAAATTAGCTGAAAAAAAGTCTGAAGTATTCACCTGTAAAATGACTAGGTTTTAAAATTTACTAAAAAAAAAGCCAAAAAACAAACTATAATGCAGGTGTTGAAATAAATTCACAGCTTTCAACTATTTTTAATTATAATTATATGACATTACACAATTAATCAGTTAAAAATGGAAAACTATTGAAATTATGAAACAGTGTCAGTTTGTGTAGAGTTAAAAAAAAAAGAAAACGAAAATAAACACTAAAATTCAGATTATCAATGTTTTTCCTCTGCTGTAGTTAGATCAAATAGTGTGGCTTTGCGCTAGTCCTTTTTTATTTATCCATTCAATGTAGATGGTTGGGACATTAAGAGAAAAAAGTTACAAAAATTCCCTTGATGGAATAAGCCATTTTATATATAGATATCATCTCAACATAAGTCTATCTTAATTACTGATTATAATGTGATTTCTTTTACAGAAAACCAAAGACATTATAGAAGAAGGTAAGTTTTTTCAAATAAAAAAAATAATTTTGATCATTTCACTTATTTCATTTTCAACATTTTAGTAGAGATAAAATCTCAAAAGAAAGTTTTGAAAATTTCTTCCACCTTTCCTAGTTTGTATAAGAATTTTGCGCAGTTGTAAAAATTTATTTTGTATGTTTATTCTTTTTATAAATCTTACATTAATCAATATCAAACATTGTGGAAAAACTTATGAATTTATCACAATATATTTTTAATTAGTAAATTTCAGACTTTTATCAATATGGTCAAACTCCTTTGGTTTAAGAAATTGAAATATTTGCATAATAAACTTTTGAATGGATTAATGAAATTAATATTATCCATAATATTAATTAGTTGATATCTGTTAATGAAGCCATTAAAATTTTGTTTGTTACAGAAATCGAGGAATCAATAATTGAAGAAACTCTTGATGAATCAAAAGCAACTAGTAGTCTACTCGAACCACAACAGATGGCGCTACAATCAAACAAAATGGTTGAACATGATGATTCTGATAGTGAAGGATTAATCATTCCAACAGAGAATGATTCAAAGTCTTCAACTTTGAAAGACAAAGTAAATTGCAAGATTTTTTTTTATTTTTACTATTTTTATAAAAACTACTTTCAGATAATCAGTCTATAACAAATCTTTTCCAGCAGTAAGAAAACTCTCAAAGACTTAAAAAAAAAATAATAATCATCAAATAATTTTTTTCCTGACACTTATATTAAAAGGAATGATGATTAATACAACATTTGAAGAATTTTAAAAAGGATGACATTATATAATAGATGATAATGCATAAATAAGAAGAGATTATATATTAATCAGTTGTTTGTGATGCTGTTTATTGTATTTTGTATTTTATGCATATCTAGAAATACACATAAAAAAAATCAGGTGTGGCAAATTTCAGGTCATTATTTGTTTTTCAATTCTTTTCCTCTTTCAGTCGTGAAATTAATTTTTTTTTATTCCTTCTGATCAGTACATATGACTTACACAGGTTGACTTTTTATCCTCTAGCTTTGTAGAGTATAAAATGTAAACCTTATTACCTTATTTGCCTTAAGCAGTGTAGGAAGAAGAGACAGACAAAGAACTTAAATGATATTACTGCAATTGTTGTCTGTTTCTCTGAAACTGACTCAAAGTGCATCAACAAAATCTGCTGATGTAAACATGTAAAAGACTCGAGGATCTCTCAGGCCAAAAAGATCACTTTTGTTTTTTTCCAAACAAACTTAAAGATCACGATTCATCATAACACTCTCTTGATCTGATGACTCAGTTTAATTCTTTACTTCTCCAAAATGATGACCAAGCCCCTTTTTTTTTCAGGTGTATTCTAATGGTTTTCAATCATTGCTATTTATCATATATATAAAAAGCAAGGGTTATATATAACCAACTAAAGAAAGGTTTGAAAAATAATGTCTATTTTAATTTTTTTTATATAAATTTAAACTGGAAATGTGATACATTTGATAGATTACATCCAGATATTTTTCATATTTTTTTATTTTTAGATGTTATGAAAATTTTACCTATTTTTTTAATAAGTTACCTGACAGATTCAAATTTGAAAATTTATAATATTTATCTATAAATTATCTATTGTGGTAATTGATAAATCAATAAAGTTTAAAATAAAATATAAAATAATAAGATACAAAAATAAAAATAAAACTGATAATAAAATATGAAAATAAAATAGAATAGAATATTCCACAATTTCATTTCTGCTTAAAGTTTAATTTTTGTTTCCAAAAAGAAGAAACAGTCTCTTCAGGTCTTGTCAAGCTACTGAATGATATGTGTTTTTCAGCCTCTCAAAATTGAACAGTCAACACAACTTAACTTTTACAATAATAATTCATGTTTCACAAGAGAATCCCATAAATTAAGTGGAATTGTAGGATATTTTATTTTATTTTTGTATTTCATTATTGGTTTTATTTTTTGTTTTAAACTTTATTCATTTATGAATCCCCACACAATGTTTATGTCTAAAGGATATTAAAAAAGAGTTTTGTGTTTCTTTATAAAACAGTTTTATAATCACCATGTTGTTTATTTGTCAACCAATGCCCCTACATTCTCAACTCACCAACATGATCGATGCCATTATCTTGAATCCATAGACAGAGCAGAAATCCTGATCCACACATAAATAATCCCATCATCTATTATGGGAATTATCTAAATAATAGATGATGGGATTATTTATGTGTGGATCAGGATTTCTGCTCTGTTTATGGATTCAAGATAATTACATCGATCATGTTGGGGCATTGGTTGACTGAAATCCTTTCTAATCATTCAAGTAAAGAAAAAAGAATAAAAAGAACATGAAATCATAAGGATAAAAGGGGAGACTGATATATAGAAAGTTATAATGAGAGAAGAAAGAAAAAAGAAAGAAAGCAAATGAAGGAGCAAAAAAGAGATTGAATAATGTAATCTATCTAGTTATTCTCTGTTTTGTTTTGAGTGGCATTAAGTAATGTCTCATGTTACTATAATAATAGAATTTTTCATTATTCTGTGGTGAGGTCAGATTATGACACACACACACACACACACACACACACACACATATATATATATATATATATATATATATATATATATATATATATATATATATATATAATCACATTGAATTTTATATAAAAATATGATGCAAATTTTAAAGTTTTATTGTTTGATTTAGAATTAGAAAAACACTTTTCAAGCAATTTATTCAGTCAAGGTTTGATTTAGAAAAGTAAAAATGATGTATTATGAATATTCAA
Organism: Doryteuthis pealeii; assembly: GCA_023376005.1. Taxonomy (NCBI): domain Eukaryota; kingdom Metazoa; phylum Mollusca; class Cephalopoda; order Myopsida; family Loliginidae; genus Doryteuthis; species Doryteuthis pealeii. The sequence continues at coordinate 55,135,009 of CM042138.1, forward strand.
TGAGATAATTCCCAAACAATTTATCCTTATCTGCCTTGAACAAGCACAATAAATGAAATATCTGTGACATTCAGACTTATCTGAATTTGTCATTATTATTTATTTTTTATTAATTTAGAAATATTATTATTTTTTTCATCATCACTTGCTACTTTTATTGATGATTTTATATATGTACATTTTTAAACTTCTGAAGTAAAAAAAAAAAAAAAAATCAATTAAAAATTAAAAAATTCAGTTGTACACCCACCCTGATTTTTTTTGTTGTGTATGTTTTCAAATCTGGAGTCCATGTTAAAAGTGCATTAAGTGTAACCCAAAGCCAAACATTTTTATACCCTATTTTTCTGATGCAGGTATTATTGGGGAACGAGAAAACTTTTGGTAAATAGACCAAGCTTTGGCCTGTTTACCAAAATATTTTTTTGCTATTTCTGTTCCTAGGACATATGTTATTTTCCAATCTAACCCCCCCCCCCCAAAAAAAAAATTTCTTCTGGGAAGTGCAGAAATGATAAAATTAATGCTGGATTTGCAAAATATTTAATAGTAAATAAATGAAATTCTATTTCTTTATGCTGAGGCAAAAATTCCTTAAGTGTAATTTTATCTTGACAGGATGGTGACACAGTAACTGTTGTGATATCACATCTGACTTTGGAAATAGATTCAAAACCTGTAAGAAATGAAGATGTGAAGCAACTCTATGTAGAATACCGATTCCTTAATTATCCACCAGAAGAACTTGAAACTCCATATCCTTTGCCAAAACCCAAAAATGGTCAGCCTGTCTACTATAATTTCAGCAAGTGTAAGTATTTATTTAATCTATTTATTTCAGTTGCCTATAATACATTATTTCTTTTAGATGTATTATCAGTTTTTATCTAAAGTCTCATCTTTATCATTTATGATATGTTCAATATGTTTAATATATAAATAGTTGATGATATTATGTGAAGGCATATTTAAGGATACCTCATGTTATACTGTAAAATAAAGTGTTTTCATAATTACAACATATCCATGTATGTTATAGATATGTACTTTTATTTAAAGAAAAGATTATCGATGAAAGATATTAGGCCAGAGATGAAGCCAGATATTAGGCCACAGATTATCTTTTTGGGAGATAAAGTAAAATTTCTTGAATATTGATAAGATCTAACCTTAATAATGAAGGCAATTTTGAAACTTTCTATCTACAAAACTGTTGAATGGAAAGCAAAAAAGGAAATATTTGCTATATATTTATCTTCTCTTTGTTGCAATAAGCAATAAAAATAGCTAAAATCATCACAGAAAAATATGCACAACTGTTTAAAATGTTTTCTTTTTAGTTTGTATATTTATGACAAAAAAAGTATTTTTCATTGTCTCTATTCAAATTATGTCTTGGGAAATATTTTAAAATTTGTAGTATTTGTCTTTAAATCAAGAAAACACATGATTATTTATTTTTAGGTTTTCATGTTGATTATCAAAACAATTATGATAAACGTCAGTTTTTGGCCAGTATGTTATTACCAGATGATCCAGATGATGGAAGGTGAGGGTTTTTTATAAAATGAAATATTCTTTGTTTTGTTTTTACCTGTTTTTAATTTTATTGCAATGAAACTGTTTATTAAATGTGTTGCATTCAGTTGTTGAATCCATTTTCATTCAATTGAATGTTATGTGATGATGACATTAGTTCTTTTTTTATTTATAAAGAAATAAAGAATTGGTCTTTATTCTATATAAAGTAATGTTAAAAAAACTTATTTGACTATATGTTGCAGAAATCTCAGCAGATATACCTATTTATAATGAGAATAACATTTTCATATTTGTGGCAAACAAAATTATCTATGAATTTAAACTCATTTATTCATATCTTATTCATTCACAATATTCAAAACATCAGAATATTTATGCTTTACTTTATTTTAAATTTTGTCATCTTTGTCTTTGTGTAAAACTTTATGAAACATATCCTAATACTTTCTGAGATTTTAATCATTTACAGATTGCATATGTTATTATCTTAATAGACTTGTATTATTTATATATCTGATAATAATTAGTTTTTCTTATAATGGTACATGAGTATCTCATTTAATCCCCAAAGGAGAAATGAAAGTGAAATATTTACCCATAAGATGTGACAGAGTAATCAAACCAAATAATTTTTTTGGATATTTTTCTTCATACCAATTACTTTTTCAATGATTGAAACTCTTCTATGTTTTCATGTTTTTGTTGACTGATCCATTCTTCTGTTCTTGTTGACTGATCTGTTCTTCTATTTTTGTTGACTGATTCATTCTTCTGTACTTATTGACTGATCCGTTCTTCTGTACTTATTGACTGATCCGTTCTTCTGTTCTTGTTGACTGATCCATTCTTCTGTTCTTGTTGACTGATCCATTCTTCTGTTCTTGTTGACTGATCCATTCTTCTGTTCTTGTTGACTGATCCATTCTTCTGTTCTTGTTGACTGATCCATTCTTCTGTTCTTGTTGACTGATCCGTTCTTCTGTTCTTGTTGACTGATTCATTCTTCTGTACTTGTTGAGTGTTTTTTTTCTTCTGTACTTATTGACTGATCCGTTCTTCTGTTCTTGTTGACTGTCCGTTCTTCTGTTCTTGTTGACTGGTTCGACTGATCTGTTCTTCTATTTTTGTTGACTGATTCATTCTTCTGTACTTATTGACTGATCCGTTCTTCTGTACTTATTGACTGATCCGTTCTTCTGTTCTTGTTGACTGATCCATTCTTCTGTTCTTGTTGACTGATCCATTCTTCTATTTTTGTTGACTGATCCATTCTTCTGTTCTTGTTGACTGATCTTGTTGACTGATCCATTCTTCTGTTCTTGTTGACTGATCCATTCTTCTATTTTTGTTGACTGATCCATTCTTCTATTTTTGTTGACTGATCCATTCTTCTGTTCTTGTTGACCGATCCATTCTTCTGTTCTTGTTGACTGATCCATTCTTCTGTTCTTGTTGATTGGTTTTTCTTCTGTGTTGACTTGTTGACTGATCCGTTCTTCTGTTCTTGTTGACTGACTGTTCTTGTTGACTGATCCGTTCTTCTGTTCTTGTTGACTGATCTGTTCTTCTGTTCTTGTTGACTGATCGTTCTTCTGTTCTTGTTGACTGATCCTTTCTCTATTTTGTTGACTGATTCATTCTTCTGTTCTTGTTGACTGATCTGTTCTTCTTTCTTGTTGACTGGTTCGTTCTTCTGTTCTTGTTGACTGATCCTTTCTTCTTTTTTGTTGACTGATTCATTCTTCTGTTCTTGTTGACTGATCCGTTCTTCTGTTCTTGTTGACTGGTTCGTTCTTCTGTTCTTGTTGACTGATCCTTTCTTCTATTTTTGTTGACTGATTCATTCTTCTGTTCTTGTTGACTGATCCGTTCTCTGTTCTTGTTGACTGAATTCTGTTCTGTTCTTGTTGACTGATCCTTTCTTCTATTTTTGTTGACTGATTCATTCTCACTGACTGATCTGTTCTTCTGTTCTTGTTGACTGGTTCGTTCTTCTGTTCTTGTTGACTGATCTTTCTTCTATTTTTGTTGACTGATTCATTCTTCTGTTCTTGTTGACTGATCTGTTCTTCTGTTCTTGTTGACTGGTTCGTTCTTCTGTTCTTGTTGACTGATCCTTTCTTCTATTTTGTTGACTGATTCATTCTTCTGTTCTTGTTGACTGATTCTTGTTGACTGAATCCTTTCTTCTATTTTTGTTGACTGATTCATTCTTCTGTTCTTGTTGACTGTTCTTGTTGACTCGTTCTTGTGACTGATCCTTTCTTCTATTTTTGTTGACTGATTCATTCTTCTGTTCTGTTGACTGATTCTTTTGTTGACTGATCATTCTTCTGTTCTTGTTGACTGATCCGTTCTTCTGTTCTTGTTGACTGAATCGTTCTTCTGTCTTGTTGACTGATCCTTTCTTCTATTTTTGTTGACTGATTCATTCTTCTGTTCTTGTTGACTGATCCGTTCTTCTGTTCTTGTTGACTGAATCGTTCTTCTGTTCTTGTTGACTGATCCTTTCTTCTATTTTTGTTGACTGATTCATTCTTCTGTTCTTGTTGACTGATCCTTTCTTCTATTTTTGTTGACTGATTCATTCTTCTGTTCTGATCTGTTCTTGTTCTGGTTCGTTCTGTTCTTGTTGACTGATCCTTTCTTCTATTTTTGTTGACTGATTCATTCTTCTGTTCTTGTTGACTGATCCGTTCTTCTGTTCTTGTTGACTGAATCGTTCTTCTGTTCTTGTTGACTGATCCTTTCTTCTATTTTTGTTGACTGATTCATTCTTCTGTTCTTGTTGACTGATCCTTTCTTTGTTGACTGATTCTTCTGTTCTTGTTGACTGACTTCTGTTCTTGTTGACTGATTCATTCTTCTGTACTTGTTGAGTGTTTTTTGCTTCTGTACTTATTGACTGATCCGTTCTTCTGTTCTTGTTGACTGTTCTTCTGTTCTTGTTGACTGATCCATTCTTCTGTTCTTGTTGACTGATCCATTCTTCTGTTCTTGTTGACTGATCCATTCTTCTATTTTTGTTGACTGATCCATTCTTCTATTTTTGTTGACTGATCCATTCTTCTGTTCTTGTTGACCGATCCATTCTTCTGTTCTTGTTGACTGATCCATTCTTCTGTTCTTGTTGATTGGTTTTTTCTTCTGTACTTGTTGACTGGTTTTTTTCTTCTTGACTGACTTGTTGACTGATCCGTTCTTCTGTTCTTGTTGACTGATCCGTTCTTCTGTTCTTGTTGACTGATCTGTTCTTCTGTTCTGTTCTGTTGACTGTTCTTCTGTTCTTGTTGACTGATCTGTTCTTCTGTTCTTGTTGACTGGTTCGTTCTTCTGTTCTTGTTGACTGATCCTTTCTTCTATTTTTGTTGACTGATTCATTCTTCTGTTCTTGTTGACTGATCCGTTCTTCTGTTCTTGTGACTGAATCGTTCTCTGTTCTTGTTGACTGATCCTTTCTTCTATTTTTGTTGACTGATCTTGACTATCGTTCTTCTGTTCTTGTTGATTGTGATCTCTGTTCTTTGACTGATCCTTCTTCTATTTTTGTTGACTGATTCATTCTTCTGTTCTTGTTGACTGATCCGTTCTTCTGTTCTTGTTGACTGAATCGTTCTTCTGTTCTTGTTGACTGATCCTTTCTTCTATTTTTGTTGACTGATTCATTCTTCTGTTCTTGTTGACTGATCTGTTCTCTGTTCTTGTTGACTGATCGTTCTTCTGTTCTTGTTGACTGATCCTTTCTTCTATTTGTTGACTGATTCATTCTTCTGTTCTTGTTGACTGATCCGTTCTTCTGTTCTTGTTGACTGAATCGTTCTTCTGTTCTTGTTGACTGATCCTTTCTTCTTTTTGTTGACTGATTCATTCTCTGTTCTTGTTGACTGATCTGTTCTTCTGTTCTTGTTGACTGATCGTTCTTCTGTTCTTGTTGACTGATCCTTCTTCTATTTTGTTGACTGATTCATCTTCTGTTCTTGTTGTTGATGTTCTTTCTTGTTGACTGATCCTTCTTCTATTTTGTTGACTGATTCATTCTGTTCTGTTCTTGTTGACTGAATCGTTCTTCTGTTCTTGTTGACTGATCCTTCTTCTTCTTGTTGACTGATCCTTTCTTCTATTTTTGTTGACTGATTCATTCTTCTGTTCTTGTTGACTGATCCGTTCTTCTGTTCTTGTTGACTGAATCGTTCTTCTGTTCTTGTTGACTGATCCTTTCTTCTATTTTTGTTGACTGATTCATTCTTCTGTTCTTGTTGACTGATCCGTTCTTCTGTTCTTGTTGTTGACATCTTCTGTTCTTGTTGACTTGATCCTTTCTTCTATTTTGTTGACTGATTCATTCTTCTGTTCTTTGTTGACTGATCTGTTCTTCTGTTCTTGTTGACTGAATCGTTCTTCTGTCTTGTTGACTGTTGACTGATCCTTTCTTCTATTTTTGTTGACTGATTCTTCTGTTCTTGTTGACATTCTTCTGTTCTTGTTGACTGACTTGATTGACTGATTCATTCTCTGTTCTTGTTGACACTGTTCTTGTTGACTGATGACTGTTCTTCTGTTCTTGTTGATTGTTTGACTGATTCTTCTTCTGTTCTTGTTGACTGATCCATTCTTCTGTTCTTGTTGATTGACTTTCTGTTCTTCTGAACTTGTTGACTTATCCGTTCTGTTGACTGATCCGTTCTTCTGTACTTGTTGACTGATCTTCTGTTCTTGTGACTGATTCTTCTGTTCTTGTTGACTAATCCATTTCTATTTTTGTTGACTGATCCATTCTTCTGTTCTTGTTGACTCTGTTCTTGTTGACTGAATCGTTCTTCTGTTCTTGTTGACTGATCCTTTCTTCTATTGACTGATTCATTCTTCTGTTCTTGTTGACTGATCCATTCTTCTGTTCTTGTTGACTGATCCGTTCTTCTGAACTTGTTGACTGATCCGTTCTTCTGTTCTTGTTGACTGATCCGTTCTCTGTTCTTGTTGACTGATCCATTCTTCTGTTCTTGTTGACTAATCCATTCTTCTATTTTTGTTGACTGATCCATTCTTCTGTTCTTGTTGACTGATCTGTTTCTGTTCTTGTTGACTGATCCGTTCTTCTGTTCTTGTTGACTGATCCGTTCTTCTGTTGCTGATCCTTCTTCTATTTTTGTTCTGATTCATGAGTTCTTGAACTTGTTGACTGATCCGTTCTTCTGTACTTGTTGACTGATCCGTTCTTCTGTACCAGAAAATGAAGAATTAAAAATTTCTGAACATTGTATACTATGTTAATTATTTTTCTCAAAGTTACAGACAATATTTCCCCATTTTTGTTTTTCCCCTTTCATTCTTTACATTTGAATTTTCCTTCAGGATTCGTTTTACTGTTGTGAGTGAACCTGAAAAAGAAGCCCAAACTGAGGAATGTGAAGAAGTTGGTGTGGCTTATGTTAGCTTGTTGGATATTCTTCGCAAAAACAAAGATGTAATTGATGAAGATATTGTCAGTAAGTTTTTTATCTTTATTTTTGAAAATAGGCTGAAGAATTTTATCTTCAAAGATGGTACTCACAAGACTTTAAATTCTAAGTCTTTATGACTCAAATTTTTGTATTGTATTTGATTCATCTCTACAAAGTAAATTTTACAAAACAAGATAGAATTCAAATAACTAATATAGATAAAGAATTATTGTATGTTTGATTGTATTACAGTTTTTTCTTAATATGTAATATTTTCTATTTCTTATTATTGAATGCAAACACATTCATATAAGGTTATATATTGTTTTTATTAGGTCTCTTTGTAAATTTTAGTACTTTCTTTCCTTTTTTTTTTTTAGTATGGAATTATAAAACAGATTTAAAGATTTTGTAAACACTTGGAATATATAGAGCTCTCTTTTACTCAAAGTAAAAAAACAAAAACTAACTTTTAAACGTATAAGTAATTCAGATTTGATTCAAATGTTAAAGTTTATTTTGGTTGGTTTTATGGCATGTCAGAATTTTTTGGGTTATTTTACGCCAAGGTCAGTCTTTTTTTTTCTCAAGTATCTGGTTCCAAGTAACAATTCCTATTTAATAATAATCATTTGTTTGCATACAGCTATATGGTTTCAAGTATTCTTATCTAATACAAATGATTTTCAAACAGATTTACTTGGTACTAACAGGTACTCTGGATCTGAGTGCACCTAGGAATAATGGCAATAAAGAAGTGACTCCATATTCCGCAGAGCTCCAGAACTGGAGTTTCATTACTAGGGGCAGTTTAGTATCATACCCAGGACATCCTTTTTAGTAGGGGGTGTTTAGCAAGTAGGGGGGGCAATAGGTGTATCCTAGGCCTTACTAACAGGAGAGTTAAATATCAGGCATCAACCTTTTGCACCATATTATTTATAGGGTTTAGTTTTATAACATAAAAATCCACTAAATCCAAATAGTGTGATTATCAAGACTAACAAAAGACAAGAGTAGTACTACTAGTAGTAGTAGTAGTGATAGCAGCCTTCCTCTAGATGTGTCATATATATAGAAAAGTAATTTCTTGTTTTTGAAAACTATTTTTTTAAAATCTCTTAGTTTGAATACCTTTTCTTTCCTGACCTTATAAAAGATAGAAAGTACGGAATTAAATTTAAAAAAAAACATTGAATGAAATAAAATAATATGACTAACTCTGATTACCCTTTTCCTTCCTTCCTTTTGCCAACAATTCAAAGCAGAAAAAAAAAAGGAAAAGATTTCTATTATTTTATGCCTTTTCCAGTATAAACCACATTCTCTCTCTATGCAAATTTCATCGCTCATTAAATTTCTTTTTGTTTGTATTTGAAATTGCATAACATATTTTGAAAATTAGATGTAATCTTGTTGTGGAAAAATATTTCTTTAGTAGGATCTGGACATAAATGCTTTGTAAAAATTCTTTTCAGCATTTAGCTTTAGAATTTAAATAATTTTTAGTGTTTAAAATTTTATTATTTTATTTATTTATTTTTTATTTCTGTTCAATTAATTGATTTTTTTCCCTTTTTCTTTTTTTCAGTTTATGATATAGATGAACATACTGTGATTGGCTCACTAAATGTCAGTATTATATGTCTGGCTGCATTACGAGCTGTTGACAAAGAAATAGTACGAGAATAAACTACAAACTGCTGTCACTGTTTATATATACATGTGTATACAGACATATTTTTATATATACACATATATACAGACATATTTTTATTTATATTATTTTATGTATATGTATATAACAGTATTATTTTATTTTATTTCCTAGTTCATTAGATCATTATAAATTACTACAAATCTTATTGCTGAAATCTTTGTAAATAACATAATAAACCTAACATTATCATTAATCTTTTATTCTTTATTATTGCTTTAAATATGATTTATTTTAACCCTTTTGACTTTAGAAGTTTTGATAACAAACTTAGAATTTTACAAATTGTTTGGCATAATTAAATAGATTTTCAAATATGAAAAAAGCTTTTGTATCAGATGAGTTTAGTATTGTAATTCTTAAGTTGTCAGTTGTATAAAATAATCTTATTCTAATATATTAGTTACAAGGGAACCAAATTTAGCTTAAATGTTCTAATATATATATATACATGTATGTATATAAACATGATAATGGCAAGGGTTTGTTGGTGTTTATTTAATATGACATTCATATTTATCATCCAATCACAGTCAAAAAGTACATCCATCCGTCCAAGTATTCTATGATTTTTATAATTATAATTTGAATTTAATAAACATTCTTATTTATTCAATTGTTTTCTGTTTTTTTTTTTCAAATTGCTTTAAATTGTTTTAAATTTTTGAATTTGGTTTGCTAAATATGAACTGTGGTTGTAGGGCTGAAAGACATGATAATATTAATTATTATATAAGTTAAATTTAGGTAAGTAAATAAAAACCTTTTTTAAATTTGTAACTTTTAATATTAAATTTGGGATTATTCCTTTGAAAGTGGTAAATTTCTGATGCTAAATATTAGGAATTTTTTATCCAATCTGTATGTATTTACCAACCTCAATGAGTAGGATGTGACACAAGGTCATTTTTAGTGAAATTTAACAAGTTTGAATTCACCATTTTCCTTCTAGTCTGGTTGCCATACTAAGTTAATGGGCCCAGTCTGTCCTACTATTTACCCATAGCTGAAGGGAGAATATTTGGATATTGTACTTTTCCTAAGGATATTAGTGCTATGTGAAATGCAACGAGCCTTGTCATGGATTTGAACTCTGGTCACCATGTCCATTTCCTATGATTATAACCATTACACAAAGAGTGCCTCCTATTTTGATCCAATCTGTAATGAAATTTGGCAATTCATATAATTGTTTTGATTTGTCTGCTTATTCTATGTATGACTGATATAAAAGATTATTTTAAGATAATTCCTTCTCTATTTTTAATTTTGTTTCTCATCAATTTCTACACTTTTAGGTGATTGAATATCAGTAGAAATTTAATCAACTAAAAGAATATTAAATAGTTTATAGATGAGAAATTACACAAGTCCAATTTTAAGACATGACCAATATTTTCATAACTCTGTACAAAATCTATTGATTTTAAAATCAGGGAATATTTACACCCCTGGATAAAAAAAAAAGAAAAAAAGTGGCTACATTTTTTAATCATTTCAAAAAAATTATTTTTTTTTATTTAATTTGGCGAAATATACGACATATATATTGTTTTATACCACAATCCATATAATATTTTTTTTTGTTTTTCAAATAATTGACTTAATTGGCAAGTTGTCTGTCATTTACAATGTACCATTTCAATGTTGTTCCATTTATCTATAACAGATTCTTCAAGTTGGTTAATGTTCTCCAACATTTTTCATATCCTTATGTTTTCTATGAAGTTAAAATCTGTTGATTGACCAAATCAAAACATCACAAACATGCCACCTAAGTGAGCTGAAACATTACCTTGTTAGAAAAATAACCTCAAAAAATAGAAACCACAAATATAGATTTTAGCTTTTAGCTTAATTGTGGCTAAGAACTTAAGAATATACTAGCTTAACTCACTATTTTACTTTGTAAAGTGTCTATACACCAACCAAAAATCCCAAAACAAACACAGCAGAAATTTGGTATAAGTATGGGCACCTAATAAGGTTGAACTTACTAATCATTCATGACTGTTTGCTTATGTGACATTGTCACCAACAACTGCAATGTCGATGATGATAAACTGATTATCTAGTGGGTGAAGGAAAACATAAAAACACATCTTGCTTTAAATATAGGACGTTCCATTGTTTATACTATGATTTTTTTTGCACAGATACTGAGGCTATAGAAATGCATAGAAACTTTTGGTTAGATTCACAAATCTTTTTTGTTGCAGTAAGAACTAACTCCTATCAGATCTTGTTCTTTTTAACTCCTTTTTCCAGCAACAAAAATGAATTTCTGTTATGGAAGTTCTCAGAACAACAAACCCATCTCCCATTTATGTCAGGGCTTCTCAGTGGCCCATACAGCTGTGTGGGTGTGAATAAAATTTTGGCAGGGTTTATAAAAACATAGGGGTCCACAGGGGCTTAATTTGCTAGTTTAATAATAATAATGAAATTTATTGTGTACAGTGCACCACAACTCATCAAAGTCTCATGTCAAGTACACAGAATAATGTGTTAGTGTCAGAAACATGAACAGTTTACAGTAGTAATATGCATGTATGTGTGCGCGTGTGTGCATATGTGTGGAGAGGGGCATCAGGTATAGTGTCGGTGGACTACAGGAAGCATGGAGGCTTTGAAAGATTCAGTGTTTCGGCAGCCTACATGATACCTGCATTTATAAATCCCTTTTATAACAGAACAAAAATCATTGGATCATGTAGATTAGTTGCCAGGTATTGTAAACCTAGCAGAATGCCTGACTGGATGTGATAGCCATGAGTGATATTTCATTCACATATGACCCATTCAAAATACATGGGTCATTTAAATAAACAAATGATGAAAAGATCTACATCTTTTCAGTGATGTTAATGATGCATATAATCATATTTTCACAAGAGAAACATTTAAAAACAATTATATTTTCATCAAGTTGTGTGGACAGCACAGATTCTTCTGACTCTCTCTTTTGCTATCCATCTCTATCGGTCATCGCTCCTAGCAGGGTCAACTCAGCATCCAGTGTCTGCACATAACTATTGTATATAATTTTTGCTGGTCATCCAACACTGGTGTCCACAGGAGAATGTCATTTATGAGTTTATCCTTACTTTCTTTGTTTTAGAAAGATAAGATAAATATATAGCTGGTGTTTTGTTGGGTGCTGTGTCCAGGATTTGTTCAAAACAGCATGCAACATCCTTGTGTAGTTCACATCTAGCTTTTTTTCTCCAAGCATTTTATCAAAGTGGTGCAGCCATACAGTAGTACTGATATGGGTACAGCTTGGAAGAATTCCTGCTTTATTTTATCAAAGAGAGATCAGATTTCCATATCAATAACCTGTTTATAGTAGACCATGCCTTTCCTAAATGTATATTTACATCACTTTTTGTAAATTAGATATTTCTATTTAGGTATGTGAACTGGTCTACCAATTTAAGGGCTTTGCCATTTAATGTGCAGATAGCTCTATCTTGTTTAAAACACATGAACTCTGTTTTATCTGAGTTCGTGTAGAAGCCAATGTATCTTGCTACCTGCTCCAGGCTATGTAATTTTTTAGTGTGAAACCATTTTCCTTCATTAGATCTAATGATGTTTGTAGTAGATAATCTAGGCATATTATAAATAGAAATGGGATTAATGTATCTCCTTGCAAGACTGTGTCAAAGAAATCAGTGTCACCATTGCTTTTGTGTCTTTGTAGGGGTAACAGTTTATTTGGGTAGGCCATATGCTAGAAGTATTTGTTCTGTTTATAGAGTCAAATGCCTTGGAGAAACAAACAAAAGTGTTGTCTTCATATTTTTTGCTTCAGTTATTTTTTTTCAGCAGTTATTACAGTAAGAGTTATACCACTTTAGTTCTTAATGATTCTGAGGTTGCCTTTCGTTTTGTCCATTTCTTTATTGTATTTTGTATTTTGTTTATACACTACATTGCATAATCAAAGAAGTATTTTGTCAAATTTCCTTATCTTCCATATTTCAGGGGGTATTTTGTCAAGGCAGGTCTTTCTGTTTTTGATTTTTTTTTATAGAACTTTGTCAAGTTCATCCTCCATAAAGATGTCCTAGTTTGATGTCTAGTTGATCATTTATAATTTCTTTGGTAGATTCATCTGTGATTACAGGAGGGAGGGGGGTCATAGCAGAATCTTATTGTGTTTTCTCCTCTCTCTTTTTATAATAGGTTATGAGATGTCTTAAAAAAAGATTATTTAACAATAAGAATAAAAAATATACATTTAAAAAGGTAAAATTAGAATGCCTGAAATGTTTTTTATTTGGTAACATCTTATTATAATGGAGATTGTGTGTTTTTCTGTCTGTAACCGAAACTATATCACTACTCAAGTCACAATTCCCTTAGTTATTTACATAACATTCTCTATGATTTTATTTTTATTTAAACCCCAATTATTAATAAAATTGTTTTACCTTATTAATACTGTTAATCATATCTACATATTAACAACATGCAATTATATTTATTTATACAACAAAATAGCAGTTTACAGTGTAAACAAGAAGGCTAATTTGCATATTAATATTAAAAATGTGATTTTAATAAATATGTGATTAGTATTATTGATTTCTAATTGTTTGGTTTTATTTTAATGAATATAAGCAAAAATCTCTTCAATGAATCTTAAATTAAATCCATTAACAAGAAAAAATAACTGTCATTTTATTTTTACTTTCTCTTTTAACTAAATACTTAAATTAGAAAAAATAACAATGAAAGACAAGATTGATGGAAGAGTAAGTTTCAAATGTTCTATTTTTCAATTATACTCCTCTGTTTCAAAACTTTTTATCTGCATTCTTATTTAGTTTCATTAGCCTTTCTAATTTAATACAATATTTTATTACATTAAAACTTAAATACTTGCACCCGGAGGGTGCATATATTTGCTAGTATTTTTAATGAATAGAATTAAAATTGAATTAACAAAAAGATTAAGACTTGTTAAGTCAGTTTCAGTATTGCCAGGTATTTGTTGGTGTAGGTACTATCATATGATTCAATATTTCATTTATAATATTTGAAAATCAACTCCTCTCCTCATACTATCCAATGAAGCTAAGAAAAAATGTCTGTAATACTCTATTTGGGGGTGAATGGAAATTAAATTTGGTTAAAAGGAGTGTATCAAGTTAAATTTTTTTTAGAAGCCCTGGTCTATGTGGTTAGTATAATTGACTTGCTCTTGTGACCACTTGATGAGTTCCTACAACCCCCATGTTAATTGCTGCTTTCATGCTCAGATATAACATATTTTATTACATTTCAACCACCATTCATATTCTTTAACTTGTCACCTCGTTTCACTTCCGGCTACTTGTCCCATTTTCCAATTTTACCTATTCACACTTCGCGACCATTTTGCTTTAGCGTTTGCTTACAACAAAATCAAACTGAAAAAAAATTACTAAAATGCTGTAAAGGGAGGTAACTCTAATAATTGATTTTACGAGTTACTGGACTTGGAACGTAAATTGTAAACATGTTCTTTTTTAGTTTAGTCTTCCTTACAGTTAAATACTGCACAGGTTCATTATTGTTTTAATTCGTTAATCTTACTGCAATTGGTAATTTTAGTGTGACTTAACCTTAAATTAAGTTCACAAGGCGGAGATAATTTGATTGTTAAAAATAACTTAATTTCGGTAAATTCACCTACCTTAAATGGACCTGATTCAAATACATTGTTTTAAAATTTATATCTAAAATTTATTTTTCAAGGAAATGTAATGTAGATTTAAATACTTTGAACAAGTACAAAAACATTTTTTTGGAAAAATGTTTACAATCTTTTGTTTTCTTTTTTTTTTTTTTTTTTTTTTTACACTCGCTTGTAATGCTAACTTCAATTTCGATTCAGGCATTTTAGATTAATTTTCTTGCATTTTACGACATTTAAAAAAAAATCAACTTAAAGAAGCGAATTTGACAAAGTTTTTTTCCCTCTTAAAACTAGAAATGAAATGTAATATGTAGTGCGTGAAATTTTTTTAAAACATAAGATAAGTAATATTCCTTAATTCATTTGATTAATTCTTGAAAATATGTAATATATTTGCATTAAATACTCTGGTTTGTGAAACCGAATCTAAACACAGATTGAAAAAAAATGTAATTTTTAAACAGAGAAACGAACAAAGAAAATACCGACAATTGTTTGGACATATTTTTTCTAAAATGTCATTTAGTTGAGAAAAGTCTTAGACCTTTTAAAAGATAAATCCTTGGGTGAATAAAATCATTTTAATTTTGATCTTATTGATAAAAAAAAAAAAAACACGGTGATGGATGAAATCGGCAAATTTCAAACTGAAAGAATTAAAAAGTATATTTTTATGTCAATATTTTAGTTTTTTTTTGTATTTACTTTGTTAAATAACTTTGTAGACCTTTTGTACGTAAACATTATAGTCACATAAAAATCGTTTCCAAAGATTTTTTTCTTAACGCCAAAACGTCCGCAGCCAAATCACATGATGCCTAAACGTTCATTCCCAAACTCCTATGACCAGTCGGCTACGCTATTTTCCGATGAAAAATTATTTCTAATTATTTTATATTTTTAAAGAATGTTTATTGAAAATTCACTTTGAACACTTACAAACAGTATTTTTTTTTTTATATAAAAGAATATTCCACATCACAGAAAAAAAAAGTTAGGAATATTTTTAGATATCCTCTTATTCTATTAAAAATGTCATCGTTTTGTATAGAAATATTTTTAATTTAAATAAGTGACACATACGAAGTTTATCGATTTAAACATTATCATTTTTTGTCCTAATTGTTTAGTCCTAACTAAGAAATAATTTTATGAAATCATTTTAAATTTCCAAATTGAAGAATTATCTCTAATTCTCGTCAGTTATTTTAATCAAATGTGAATAATCATTTTAGTAAGACAAGTCATTCATTTTTCTTCTGAAATTTGGAAAATTAAATTCCTACGATTAATTTTGTTTTGCGGAAATATAACTTCCTGCTGATTATTGTTGTTAAAGACTTACTCTCGATGAGAGCTCTTTTTTCCTTAGAAGGAAGAAAAACTTTTTTATGTTAAATATCTTCTTTAAGTTTAGTAGCTCTATAAAACCCGTTTGGCCATCCAAATATGATAGACAAATTTCTTATATATACTAGCAAACATATGCACCCTCCGGGTGCAAGTATTTAAATTTTAATGTAATAAAATATCATTAAATTAAAAAGGCTAACGAAACTAAATAAGAATGCAGATAAAAAGATTTTAAATGGAGGGGCTATAATCGAAAAATAGAACAACTGAAACTTACTCTTCCACCACTCCCGTCTTTCATTGCTAAATTTTCCCAATTCAACTATTTATTTAAAATAGGAAGTAAAGAACAAAATTAGTTATTTCTTCTTATTAATGGCTTTTTAAAGATTTATCCCCGAAATTTTTGCTCATATTTATTAGAATAAAACCAAACATTAGAAATCAATAATGCTAAGCACATATTTATTAGAATCAAATTTTTAATATCAATATGCAAATTAGTCTTCCCGTTCTCTCTGTAAACCGTTATTTTTTTGTATATATAAATACTCGGGCCCAAGGCATGCAGATTATAATAAATACATTGGTAAAAATTTAACTATTTAGTTAAAATAGGAAGTAAAGGATAATATTACAGTTATTTCTTCTTGCGAGATTTTTGTTTATATTTCTTAAGATAAACCAAATAATTAGAAATCAATAATAGCACATATTTATTAAAATAAATTTAAATATCAATATGCAAATTAGCCTTCTCGTTCTGTAACCGCTATTTTGTTGTATATATAAATACAATTGCCTGTTATTAGTACGTAGATATGGTCAACAGTATAATAATGTAATAACTGAAGGTTTAAAAGAATGAAATCATGGAGAATTTGACGTAAATAATTAAGGGAATTGTGACTTGAGTAGTAATATAATTTCGGTTACAGACAGAAAAACATACAATCTCCATTATATAATAAGAAGATAATCTTAAGCCTTTTCGAAAAGTTGTTTTTAACATTTAAAAAAGAATTCTTGATGTCTTACAAGATTTTAGTTTGATTCAATTTTATATCAAAATTGTTCGAAATTTCCTTCATTATCATTGGTCATTTTCAAAGGTAGGTATGTTGGCACAAGGCAACAGGTATGGAGCATCCAGCGAGGATCGAACTCGTTGTTCATTAGTAATAGATCTGCGAGACTAGTTTGCTAACCATAACACCACGAAGGGACGCCCTGGAGATCTTATTTTCTTTTTAAATCCTGTGAAAATGTAGAGATTCTGAATATTTGTAGATCCTATAGGATTTTGTTACGTTAGAATTTAAAAATTTGGGTCGACGAGTGTCCATGATGTTGCAAAAAATCTTTTCTATATTCTGAAAGAGAAAAAAACCCCCCAACATTTCAGATATTAAAAACAAGTTTCAATGGATTTAAAAACCCAAAAACTTCATTATATCCTTGAATATATAAAAGATGGAGAAAAGCGCCCGAGGATGAAATTTTTGAACATACATACATACACACACACACACACACACACACACACACACACATACATATATATATATATAATGAGAGAGAGAGAGAGAGAGAGAGAGAGAGGGGTGGCGTGCAGAAGTTTTATGATGTCCAGGAACAAATCCATTAATTCTACCCCCCCCCCAACAGAAAAGATAATGTTTGGAAAAATAGAAAACCGAAGGAAATTTATGCAATAAGTTTTTAATTCAAATTACACAAATTGCCACATTGGTTACATGGGCATTCATGAAATAAACATAATAATTGTGTAATTTTTGTACGATTAAATTTGTTAATTTGATTGGATGCCCGAGGCCAGCGCCCTATTCAACCCTTCCGATATATATATATATATATATATATCGGAAGTTTCCCTTTTGAATATATATATGTGTATTTGGGCAGCATTCTTTTATTTATACACGTAGAATTAAACAAAAGGCACATCTCCTGTTTAATAATTTTATTTTTGATCTTTTCTAATTGTCTGGCCAACTTTTTAATGTTTGGGTGGAATTGGTGGATAAGTCCACCAAAGTTCAGTTCCCGAGTACTTTCGGCACTTCGAAGTGCCATCATCAGTTTATTCCAGTTTTTAAAAAATTATATTAATATTATATATATATAATCAAGAAAATTGTGTTTTCGGAATGACAGTAGAATTCGCAATAAAGAGATTTGCACCTAAATCACAAATATTTAACTAAAAATTCATAGTTGGATGTTAGGTACCAAAACTAAAAATTTCTTTCAGCCCCCCCCCCAAAAAAAAAAACACAAAAAAAAAAAAATGCACTTAATCAGTATTCACTTGGGACCAAACTCCTTATCACAGAATTGTGAAAAAAAACTACAACCAACCGTTACAAAACCCAATATGATCATAGACTCAGGCCTATACCCAAATCTTCTGTCACAGACAGTAGGCGACTCAGAGTAAATTTTTAATATGTGTAACCAAGCTAAAATGGCACCTCATAGCGAGATTTTATTAGAGCACTATACCTAAAATTCTTTAACTTATACAATGAAGCAATTTCTAGTTTAGTTAACAGTTGAATCATTATTTTGGGTCTGTATTCTCGTTGACAGGCCATCTTTCTATCATCCAAATCCTCGATTTAACGGAGATAATTTATTAGAATCCTTCACTTTTTAGTAAATAGAAGCATCAATATTATTAAGAATCGATGTTAGAAAGATAACCAAAGATTTTACGGTATATTTTAATATTCTTATGTTTTGACGTCAGATTAGATATAATCTATCAAAGCAATGAGGAATTTAAAATACAATTACAAATGTGTTGTGTTTGCCTCTGAAAATCGCCGCTAAACAATGTTTTCTCTCAATAAAATTTGATCCTTTGAAATCCTATACAAAAAAGTAATGATTTTGTGGATGATATTTTTTCTATACCGTAAAAATGCATAGAAAGTTTTAAATCTATAAATTTTAGCTTGATTATTTCAACAAAAAATATCATCACTCTTTAAACTTTAAAAAACACAAATTGTACAGTCAGCCAATTTAAAAAAGAACTTTTATGGCTACAAATACGTCTATTGTTTATATCAGATGTTCCCAACACGTATCCCGCAGACCACATGCGACCCATCGTGACTCGGCTCTTCACTCGGCTTTTAAAATGTTTTCTTCATCTTATAATGTTGACTGTGCATTGCAACTGCAGATGGAACTAATTGATCGTCATTGTCCAGAAGAAGTCCAAGTTTCTTGCTTGTCACATACTCAATATCTATAAGGACCATCTGGACATTCCCCAACATCATCCCTTACATACAGCATCTAGTGAGCATGTTTAGCACTACATAACATTGTGAACTGTTGTTCTAAAAAATGAAACAGGCTTGTAGTACACTGCATTTACAACTGTCAAATGAACACTTGTCTAATGTGCTCCTTCTGTCAACCTCTTCCTTTAAATCTGATATTGCATATTTATTCATGATTGCAACATCAGATATCTCATTAATAAATTATAATTGTTACCTGGTTAATTTAACTGTTTTTGTTTCTCTTGTCCTTTTAAGATCGCGGCTCTGGTCCCTCCTCAGTTAAACTTTGGGGACTCCCAGTCTATATAAACAGTAACAAGCAAACATTTGATGCATTCTTCTTTCACACAGTACTTGTCTATTTAATACACTGGCTTGAGACAATGTAATAATTTTCGCTTTTTGGAAGTTAAATCATTCTGCCTTATTTGAATTTTGCATACCACCTACATTAATTACAAATACACACAGAACAAAATATCTGGAACTGTAAAGAACATAAACAATTATATTCTATATAAGAAGTGTTTGCTATGTGTACCTAAAAGAGAACAATGGAATCGTCTGTTTTCCATAAATGGTAAAATTTCGGATGAGATTACGAGTATAACCTCATGGACTTGCGAATGCAACCTGTCAATTGTTAATTACTCGTTCTACTTGTAAACCTTTTTTATTTCCCTAAAATAGTCGTGTTTTCTCCCTACTTTCTTTGTTAACTCGGATATACAAGATACAACACTGTGACAATACTGACTTTTATAATTTCTGGGACTTATGTTTGCACATAAAACTCTGAGTGAACATTAACATATTACGAGGGTTGCGTGAATGTCGTTGCGAATTAGGCATAACGAGTTTGTAACGAAATGTAGCTCAATATTGTTGTAGAGGATTTTTCTGGATACTGTGATGTAAAGCTCAATGGCGAAATAAATTATTAATAAACAACAGGAGTTTGAGTTGAAACAGGCGTTTTCTTTTTATATATTATTTTTTGGTAATGAGCAACAGCTTACAAAAATTATGTTGTATAATTATTAATCTTTGGATATATACAGAGTACATAAATGTTTTACCATTCTTTTTAAATGCTTATTTGCATGTCGGTTCGGAAATTCCTTAGAGGACAAAACTTTGGGTCTGATACTTTTAATCCGTCTGTAGATTGAGACTACTGGGTTTGCTTCTGATTAGTGCAGGGATTTTGGTCTAACTCATCTGTGTCACTAAATCTAAAAAAAACCAAAAAAAAAAAAACCAAAAAAAACAAAACAAAAAACCAAAGACCCACGTGTGTTATGGTTTCCAGAAATAACTTTTTATTATTATTTTAACGCCAAAAAGCAAATGAGTATTTTATACTCATTAGAATTTTGGCGGTAAAATAAAAAATAAGTTATTTCTGGAAACCATGACACACGTGGGTCTTTTTTCTATTTTTAGATTTAGTGACACACACGAGTTAGGTACCGTTACAATCCTGTCTTTTATTTAGTTTATTTTGAAATATTTGTATGTATATGATAATTTAATACACTAATACTTACCTAAATTACATGCGGGTTGTCAGATGGTCATTATTAAAAATAAAAAGCACCTATTTGTTTTTCTTAAAGTTTAAGATGATTTGTATTCAAAGGGCGTTTGATTTCTTTTTCGTTCATTGGGTTGTGCACATCACGTGGTGTGATAGTTAGAAAGCTGGAATGTTAGTGAGTTGGATTCTCACTGAGTGTCCTATACGCCCGGCCTTGTGTTATAGGAAAGTATAATAGATAACTATTTTCTACGGCTCTTGTTTACACCGAGTGTATGTATTTACTCAACGCATCCGCCATGTGACACAATGTCGATTTTTCCGCGGAGTAGGCCGGTTGCTATACCAAAGCAAAAAGCCCAATCTATCCTACTATTTAACCATAGCTGGGAATGTGTGATTTGTTTGTTTTGTTTTACGGCATATCAACCTCAGTGGGTCATTTAATGCCGATAAAGTTTTGAAATAAATCAATTCTTAATGGATAATACAATTTTTTATAAACTCATGTTTTTCTATTTAACCCATAGATGGGACCCTAACAGGTACTACCACTCTGGGTCAGAGTGGACCAGGGAGCAATGGTGATGAAGGGGTGCTCCACATTCCCCAAACCTCCAAAACTGGAACCTCACCATCAGATAGAGTTTAACGTCATTCCCAGGACATGTAGACCCGCAGCCACCGCCTTCTAGCACCCATATGATAAAAAGGGGTTGGGGTTTGCCATAAGGGCAATAGGGTTGGGAAAATCATATAGGTGCTAGGGCTTGACGTGACCAACCGATTGATCGGAGGGGGCCTCTCCGACCGCCCGTCTAGCCCAAGATAGGGCCAAAGTGGAGTATTGCATGTCATGAACTGCTCATCCACCTGGGCTCTATCCTTAAGCATCACGAGTCGCCACCCACGGCCAACAGGTGGCCCCATTGGGGGAGTCTTACTCCTCTGCAGAGGTGCAGTCGGTGCATTCTAACGCCCCAGCCCACAGGGCGGGGGAATGTGTGAAGAGATGGATTCATTTTCCACACTTGAAGGTGCAGTAGTAATCTCGATAAAAAGGGGCTTTCTAAACGTTTGTTGTAGTCCGGGCAATCGTTTAGATTAAATTAATTCTCTTTTAGTGGCTATAACAGAGAGGACCTAAGTATATAGAGAAAAGGAGAGATAGCGATCTGCCCCACGTAACGATTACCAAGAGAGTGGATAAGCACTGTGAGACTGTATACTGCACACATACAAAGATTAATATTCGCGCAACATATCTATTATAAACTGTGACTCATTACTAAAATAATACATAAAAAGACAACGTATATTTTAATTTAAAACACCTGTTCTTTGTTTTGCTATGTGCTTGTTTTAATTATAATTCATTTCAGCATTAAACTTTCCCTCCCTGTAACCGGACACTTCCCTGCTACAATATCAAGCTACATTTTATTACGAACTATTTATGTCTAATTTGCTGCAACTTTTAAGTTACCCTTTCACAGCGAGTGTGGATGGGTTTTATTGTTTCATATATATATATATGGTTTCAGGTGAAATGTGGAGTAAGTACGTGCGCATGTTCACATATATAAATATGTTAAAGAAGCAAAAAAAAAAAGCTTAGGTTTTACGAAAGACCATTTATTTCTTTGGATGAGGTTAAAGGGAAAACAAAAATCCTAAAGTCTTACTTGTAAGTCAGGAATCCTTTTTGTTGTTAGTTTATGAGCAAGAAGTATATACATGAAAATGTAGTTATTAGTTTTGGGGGCAGTTTTTTCCTTTTCAGAAGTGAGGCTATAAACATGGGTAGATAAACAAAAACCCGTTTCGTTAAAAAAAAAAAAGATTTGCATCATAAGAAAAATGTTTTTATTTTATTTTAATTCTTTATTATTGTTTCATTTATTCATCTTATTTATCTTATTCTCCCGTAGGGCACATAGAAACATAGAAGATGAGACACATAGACACCATATAATAGATAAGAGACAGGTCCCACCTGAAAAACAGTGTAAGTCAGAAAATATCGGAAAACCGATAGTAGAATTATTTTCCCCTGCCGCTAGGGGGTGAATCACCAACATACGATGTTGGCGGCAAAACCAAACCCCATCACTTATCTGAAGGCTGTCGACCTGAGGAGTCACTTTAACAAGGGCTCCATCCACCGCCCACTTCAAAGGGCAGTTAGCCAGACGAGTCGCTAAAAAAAAGCACTCCCCAACACTTTTACTTATAGGACCAGGACGGACGCGTCTCAAAAGCATTCCCCTACACTTTTACTTATCCTAAGAACTTCCATATAGAGAGACGTCTCAACAGCACTCCAAAACGACGGCTAGTAGAAATCCTATCTAGAGCCACTTCACCAACGAACTGTTAATTTCACCTCTCAAGATAAGTCTTGTAGCAAAGCCAACACATTTGCAGCAATTTTTGTATCTTTGTTTAATACATGTCTATAAATTCCATTTGTGTTGTTTGTCTTCTTTCATCCGAATAATTGCCGACTACCGGGAGAATTAAGAGCTCCCTACGAACCCCGTAAATCCTCTTAAAAATGGAGTGTCTCTTAATATTATTAAAAAACCTTTCTAGACGTGAATCAGTTTCTGAAAGTTTATTCGGACATTTAACAAATTATGTTGGTTGTTTGATTGGATTTTAAAGCATGTCAACCATTATTGGGTTATTTAATGCCGAAGACGTTTTTTTTTATTCATTCTTGTTGGGTATTCAAAAAAATAAAATTCATTTCTTTAAAAGAAAATTTTTGTAAATTCATTTACATATGGTACACTAACAGGTACTACCACTCCGGATCAGAGTGGACCAAAGAGTAATGGCAATGAAAGGGTACTCCCATCCAGGGCTCCAGAATTGGAATCTCACCACAAGATGCAGTTTACCGTCATACACAAGACAGTAAGACTCTCTGTCACCACCTTCTAGCACAAACATGATAAAAAGTTTGGTGGTTTGTCACAAGAGTAATAGTATCGAGACAATCATATAGGTGCTAGGGATTGATTTGACCAATCGACTAATCGGATGGGATCTCGCCGATCGATCGTCAAGGTCAAGTAAGGAGTGTTGCATGACATGGACTGCTCAGCCACCAGGATTCCTTCCCTAAACATCACAGCCAACAGGCAGCCCCATATGGGGGGGGGGGGCTTACCTCTCTGCAGAGGTGCAGTCGGTGTATTCTACAGTCCCAACCGTGTACCGATTGTATATTGATTATGATATGTAAAAGTTTTCCAATGAATATCTATCTTCTATATATTAATACGCTTGTTCCTTAATCTTCCGTTCGTTATCATCTAGCAACACCCTCTGGTTAAAAATGAGACCACCCAAATCGTCCAAGATTAAATGCAAAAATGTAAATCCTGATTATATAGTGTTTCTTAATCGCCAAATTCTTATTTCTATGAGTGTCGCCACCTCAGCTAAATAATGGACCATTCCGTTTTTTATTAAAGAAAGACCGGGAATAAATAGGACATATTACACAGAAAAAATATAATAAGAAAGAAAGAAAGAGAGTAAGGGAAAGATAGCGATAACGCTAATCTGTTTCAATCGAACATAAAGAAAGAAAAAAAGTGAGAGAGAGAATTAAATCAAGCTTATTATACTTTTTACATATTGAACTGTTTTGCAATAACTATTAAATAAACACATCAAACGTTGTGGTATATCCACAGGTCCTGCTAGTCAAGATTTTTTAATACTTTTTACATATTTTACAGTAGCTCTTAAGTAAACACGTCAAACGTTGTAAATATTGAATTATCATACTGGGGTATATCCACAGGTCCTGATAGTTTCTCAATATTCCCATTGAGATCATTGTCCCGATGTATCATAAAAAAATGTTTGTTTTTCGTCCCGTTGGCTAGTTTCAAAGTAAATGATCAATATTCCCAGTTTAAGCAACGAAGAAACTGCTCAGTATTAGATGGGTGACCACTTAGTAACAGAATATACAGTAAGTAGCCGAAGGCCTTTATACCAGACTAAGCAAAATGTATTAAATAATAAGTAAAGCAATGACAATTCTTCTATGTACTTAAATGGGTAACCACTTAGTAACAGTATGTACTATAAGCAACCTAAAATCTATGCTTAAGCAGAACTTAAATAACAAGTTAAGCAACGAAGAGCCGTCTCTGTACTTAATGGGTAACCACTTAGTAACAGTATGTACTATAAGCAACCTAAAATCTATGTGCTAGACTAAGCAGAACTTATCAAATAACAAGTTAAGCAACGAAGAGCCTTCTCTGTACTTAAATGGGTAACCACTTAGTAACAGTATGTACTATAAGCAACCTAAAATCTATGTGCTAGACTAAGCAGAACTTATCAAATAACAAGTTAAGCAACGAAGAGCCTTCTCTGTACTTAAATGGGTAACCACTTAGTAACAGTATGTACTATAAGCAACCTAAAATCTATGTGCTAGACTAAGCAGAACTTATCAAATAACAAGTTAAGCAACGAAGAGCCTTCTCTGTACTTAAATGGGTAACCACTTAGTAACAGTATGTACTATAAGCAACCTAAAATCTATGTGCTAGACTAAGCAGAACTTATCAAATAACAAGTTAAGCAACGAAGAGCCTTCTCTGTACTTAAATGGGTAACCATTAGTAACAGTATGTACTATAAGCAACCTAAAATCTATGTGCTAGACTAAGCAGAACTTATCAAATAACAAGTTAAGCAACGAAGAGCCTTCTCTGTACTTAAATGGGTAACCACTTAGTAACAGTATGTACTATAAGCAACCTAAAATCTATGTGCTAGACTAAGCAGAACTTATCAAATAACAAGTTAAGCAACGAAGAGCCTTCTCTGTACTTAAATGGGTAACCACTTAGTAACAGTATGTACTATAAGCAACCTAAAATCTATGTGCTAGACTAAGCAGAACTTATCAAATAACAAGTTAAGCAACGAAGAGCCTTCTCTGTACTTAAATGGGTAACCACTTAGTAACAGTATGTACTATAAGCAACCTAAAATCTATGTGCTAGACTAAGCAGAACTTATCAAATAACAAGTTAAGCAACGAAGAGCCTTCTCTGTACTAAATGGGTAACCACTTAGTAACAGTATGTACTATAAGCGACCTAAAATCTATGGCTAGACTAAGCAGAACTTATCAAATAACAAGTTAAGCAACGAAGAGCCTTCTCTGTACTTAAATGGGTAACCACTTAGTAACAGTATGTACTATAAGCAACCTAAAATCTATGTGCTAGACTAAGCAGAACTTATCAAATAACAAGTTAAGCAACGAAGAGCCTTCTCTGTACTTAAATGGGTAACCACTTAGTAACAGTATGTACTATAAGCAACCTAAAATCTATGTGCTAGACTAAGCAGAACTTATCAAATAACAAGTTAAGCAACGAAGAGCCTTCTCTGTACTTAAATGGGTAACCACTTAGTAACAGTATGTACTATAAGCGACCTAAAATCTATGTGCTAGACTAAGCACAACTTATCAAATAACAAG
This sequence comes from Doryteuthis pealeii, assembly GCA_023376005.1. Taxonomy (NCBI): domain Eukaryota; kingdom Metazoa; phylum Mollusca; class Cephalopoda; order Myopsida; family Loliginidae; genus Doryteuthis; species Doryteuthis pealeii. The sequence goes on from CM042138.1 coordinate 55,161,141, forward strand.
TTAAGCAACGAAGAGCCTTCTCGGTCTTTAGATGGGTGACCATTTAGTAACAGCAGGTACTGTAAGCAACCTTAGGCTTGTGTGCGAGACTAATCAAAGCTTGGTAAATAACAAGCAGATGATCAACATTGAATAGGTACGTTGTTACCGGATGAGCAATCACTTTTCCCACCAGGAATGATCTCGTTGGTAAGTGTTTAATTTTGAAAGGGATTGCTCTACGATGCAGAAATGTGTTCTGCATCGACATCTCTGATACTTAAACAGCTCACTCAGTCAATGTTATTTTACAGGGAAAATAAGAGAGAGAGAGAGAGAGAGAGAGAGAGAGAGAGAGAGAGAGAGAGAGAGAGAGAGAGAGAGAGAGAGAGAGAGAGAGGGGAGGTGAAAGAGAAAGAACAAGAAAAACTAAGGATGAAAATGTACAAGAGAAAAAAGAAGAGGGAGAAAACGTCCCGGAAAAAGAAAAAAAATATCGAAGGAAAAGAAGAAGAAGAAGAAGAAGAAGAAGAAGAAGAAGAAGAAGAAGAAGAAGAAGAAGGTAATATACAAGAAAGAAAGAAAAAAGAAATAAATAAAAAGGTAGACAGAAAGAAAGAAAGAAAACGACCCGAGTGAGAAAGAAAGGGTATAACTAAAAGTTACAACACACTAACGGGAAATTAAATTCAATGGGAACGTGAAACAACTAATGACACTTTGATTAAGATAAGCGTGATTCTCTTTTTTTTAATCAAAATAAGGAGTTTCATCATGTTAAGTAGCGTCTGTTCGTCAGAGTGTGCGTGCATGTGTGTGTGCGTGTGTGCATACATCTCCCCATTGCACCATGAATGCGCATGCGTGAGGAAGAAAACAAGAAGAAAAAAAAGACAACTGGAGTGAGTGGGTGAACGAATCAATGAGAGAGAGAGAGAGAGAGAGAGAGAGAGAGAGAGAGAGAGAGAGAGAGAGAGAGAGAGAGAGAGAGAGAGATGGTGTGTGGTTATTGGTCGTAATTAGCCTTCATTTTCATCATTAAAATTCCGTCTTTGTGATTCACGAACTCTTTAGAAAAGGAGGGGCTAATGTTGATAACTTTCTTAGCTTAATTTTTTTTCTAAATATTGTTTAACCCTTTTTGTACCTTGTACGACTATAGTGGGATTCCTGGCGCCGTGCCGTGTGCGACTATAGTCAAATTCCTAGTCTTTTGCCATGTGCAAGTCGAATTTCGTACTTCGTTCCGTTTGTTAATCCGTATTTTATAATCGCTGTTCTTTTCTGGTGCCAAGTCATAACGTTTGCTTTATATTATCATAAAAATTATGTCCATTTAAAGTTTTTAAAATAACGTCTTTTTTGAATCAGTCATATTTTTTTTCTATAAAACACGCCACTGGGAGTTACCGAATAATGGAAAAAGTGTTAATCTTTATTCACTGGTATATAATATCTTCCAATGTACCATAGATTGATTGATTGATTGATTTTAACGGCATATCAATCCATATAGAGTTATTTCATGCCTAGAGATTAGGGAATCGCGTTTATATTTACATTGTTTCTTAATGGGGTTTTTCTTTTGCACACGGTTATGTGATATTTAATACAAATGATATTCACTCAGTTATATCAGTGAATGAAGAAAACGAAAAGATAAGCAAAACCTTGCTAAAGAACTGAAAAAGCAACAACAACAAAAAACAAACAACAAAAAACACCCCCCCCCAGACACCCCCAGAAAACAACAACAAAAAATCCCCAAAAAACCAACAACAAAAAACAACAAAACAAAACAAAAAACTGTGGAATATGAGGGCGAAAAGTAATACCGATTGTAGTTGGTGCACTTGGAACAGTTCCCAAAAGTTTAGAAAACAGACAAGAGGAACTGGAAATCAGAGGAAGAATTGAAACCATCCAGACAACAGCATTGTTGAAATCGGCTATAATACTTGGAAGAGTCCTAGAGACCCGAGGAAACTTGCTGTTTCTTAGACCCCAATGAAAGACCATCAGCTTGGTGGAAAAAAAACTCACATAGTAATAGCTTCAAGTAACTATTCTTAATATAATTGATTTACAATTATATGATATCAAGTATCTATATATTAATACTCGTGTTCCTCAAAAGTACGAACGTTATCATCTTGAAAAATAAAAAGAAGTTGAGATTAAATTAATTAAATTTATAAGAAAAACCAACAAAAACAGTTGGCCCGCAATCATACTTTAAATTATTGTCCGTATCAAAAATATATTTTGTTAATAATGTGACTACGTGTATTCACATAAAATGTATGCTAAATAAAATATATAGAATGTTTCTATTTCTCTGTGTATCGACACAAATTGTTTTTCACTCAACGATACGTTTACTTTAAAGTCAGTGGGGCACTGACTTTAAAGTATGTATTCACCCAGCCCTTCCGCCACGGACAGAATGAGGTAGAAGGGTAATTTTTAAGCAGGGTAAAATTGTTTTAAATTCAGAATTTGCCTTCTCCTAGACCGATTGCCTAACCAAAACTAAAGAACCAAGTTTACCCTATTATATCCCCATAGCTGGGAGAGAACAGAAGGATTCATGACTTTCTCAAGAACATTAGCACAAAGTGAAACGCAATCAGCCTTGTCCAGGATTTCAACGATAAGTGCGCCTCTATTGACCATGATTCTCTTTTTACACAAATAATTGTTTTCAATATTACTGTTCATCATTATCTACATATTCGTAATAATGACAGTGTTTGCGCAAAGATAAATGCTATTTACCTTCTGTTGTGGATACTAGATGTAGGAATGAACAAATTCACGCACCTATCAACAAGGGCGATTACAGGAAATCCTTCTAAAAATAAACAAAATTAAACTAATAATAATGAATAAATTTTAAATAATTTTGTCGGTATATGAAGTAATAAAAAAGAGCTTTTATTTTAAATGTTCAAATAAATGTTTATTTTAAATAAATGTTTACTCTAAATTAAAAAGGTTAAGTATGTTTCATTAGTTTTTGTTTCACGTATTGACGCCACCATATAGTGAACAATAAGTTTCTTCATAACTTTTTAGGGTTGCTGAAAATGAATTTGACATTTTTGGACAGAGAATTCAATGACGGAACATATGTAAAAAAAAGAAAAGATTATTATATAAAGTCGGTAGGATGTCTTACATTTTAAAATTTAAGTCTGGTAAATAAGAAACAATAATCCTCCTTTTTAACTTTTCTTTTAATCATTAGTTTATTTTTAAGGAGTGTGATATCAAAAGTTTAAATACTCATGTTTACAACCAGATATTTAGAAATGAATCAAATTCCAGCATTAGATGACCCATAAGAAGTCGATATGTCGTTATACAAATAAACCAAACCCAGAAGTGTAATCTCACCACCGGATACATTTTAGTGTCATACTCTGGACATTCTCAACTGTCGGTGGACTTTGGGTACCATGACTGCATCCTCTGCTAAAAATTATCCTAGGTATGACACTAAACTACATCCAATGGAGAAGCTTCAGTTCTGGAACACTAGGGAATATGGAATCACCTCTGTTCCCATTACACTCACGTCCACTCTGACCCGGAGTGGTAGTATTTGTGTTAAGAATAGTTACTTGAAGATAAATTGGTTACTAAATATCATTATTATTAACTACGTGAAGCTAGAAATTGCTTGACATAATGACATAATTGTGTGCAGATTATTAATATTGGATAAGAATACTTGAAACCATATAACTTTGTGCAAAAATATGTTATTATTTAATTGGAATAAGAGAAAAAACAGAAAAGAAAAATGGCAGACATAAGTATTAAATAACCCAAACAGGGTTGAAATGTCGTAAAACCAACCAACCAACCAACCAACTTTACTCTTTACCGTGAAACCTAGGCTTGAGCAATTTTGAGAATTCCTCAGTGATATTTCAAACAGTTAGCAATGTATGGATGATCAGAATTAGGGTTCTGATATTAAAAAAAAAACGATGCTCTACAGGACCTACGGAAGACAAGACAAAAGCTTTGAGGGAATTTGTCTATCATAAAAAAGCCATCATGTGAAAATTCAAAAAGTACATATCTTATAATGGAGATTGTCTGTCTGTCTGTCTGTCAGTAACCGAAACTATATTAGTACCAAAGTCACAATTCCCTTAGTTATTTAAATCACATTCTCCATGATTTTATTTTATCTAAACTTCAATTATCAATAAAATTGTTTTACATTATTAATACTGTTGGCCTTATCTACATTGTATTTACCTCGTACCCCACTTGTACGGGTTAGGCACAAAGCCCTATTAACGTGGGACCACCCACAAACCGAAGCTCGTGGGTGGCAGGTGAAAAATTGCGTTGATCCCGTCGGTATTCCCCCTCAAGGGGGCCGCCTCAGGCGCTGGACAATAAACCCAGCCCTGCCCCTTTAAGTCAAGGGGGCAGGTATTGCCTGGGGGGATACCCCCTGGGATCGACGCTATTAACTTGTAAAGATCCAGGGCCGAAGCCACTGGACCCTGGCGTTGGCCAGATCTACATACTAATAATATGCTATTGTATTTATATATACAATAAAATACAGTTTACAGTGTTAACGGGAAGGTTAATTTGCATATTGATATTAAAAATTTGATTTTAATAGATATGTGCTTGGTATTATCGATTTCTAATTGTTAGTTTTATTTTAATAAATATGAGCAAAAATCCCAGAGATAAATCTTAAAAGAAAGACATTAACAAGAAGAAATAACAGTAAATTTATTATTTACTTCCTAATTTGACTAAATAGTTAAATTCGGAAAATTTAGCATTGAAAGACGGGAATGATGGAAAATTGAAGGAAGAGTTAGTTTCGAAGTTGTTCTATTTTTCGAATATACCCACCTCTGTTTCAAATAATTTTATCTACATTCTTATTTAGATTCATTAGTCTTTCTAATTTGATATATTTCATTACATTAAAATTTAAATACTTGCGCCCGGAGGGTGCATATTTTTGCTAGTAGCAATAATAGATAATTTTAAGTTTTTCTTTCAAACTGTAAATCTATTGAAGATCGAATTAATGATTTTATGCATTCAATGTAGTTTGTAGCAAATCACTGTAGTCAATTTGGCCGTGGTTGAATATGCACAAGAGGTGAAAACAGTAATCTGATTTGGCGGGATCAAATCCAGCAACCAGATTTCTTTAGAGGGGGTTTGTTTTCAAAATTCATGTGTACGGATGCTCACGTCTTGAAAACAATCATGTTATAGTGAGATAATTTGTATTTCCGAAGTATGGTATTGTTTGTCTGAACAAAGAGAAAAAAAAATGCTTAAGAGATATTTGACTTTAGAATAAAATATAAAGAGCGAAATGAAACTATATAAAAAAAATCCGACGCATTTAATGGTGTTTTAAAGGTTTTTTTTTCGTCCGCAGCAAGGCGCGATATTTTTTTTTTCGAAATAAAAATACAGCTGATTTTTTATGGATAAAAAATAATAACACGTCAAATGATATCAAGGTTATGTCAACATAGGAAAAAATAAGCGAAAAAAAATTTATATGAAAATGAAGAAAAAAAAAAAAAAGAAAAAGAATATAAGGAAAAGAAAGGAAAGGCTTAAGACAAAAAAATGGCAGTTCAGCTATCAACCCCTTCCCACTACTCTTCCATTTCTCTGTGTTCTTTTCTTTCTTTACCTCTCCATCACCCTCTTTCCTTCTACCACACCCACCTTCAATTTTCTTTTCTTTCTCGTTATCTCCCTTTTTTCTCACAATTTCATTCCACCTTCTCCGTGTCCTTATTTTACTTTTCATGCCCATCTCCCTCTCTATTCTAATCTTCAATTCTTTTTCTTCTTCTTCTTCTTCTTCTTCTTCTTCTTCTTCTTCTTCTTCTTCTTCTTCTTCTTCTTCTCATCTACTTTTCCCCGTTCTTTTCTTCCCTTTCCTTCTCTTTCTCTCGCCACCACTTCCAAACTTATCAGCATTCTTCCTCTTCCTGTTCCTCTCCGTTTTCCTCCTCATTCTTACAATACCTTTCTACCTTTCTCTCTTTTCTTATTTATATTCTTTCTCTTCCTTCTCCTCTTGACATTACCTTCCCGTCTTCTCCACGTTCTTTTATTTCCTTTCCTCTTCCTGCTTCCACTCTTTCACAACCGAGTTCTTCTTCTTCTTCTTCTTCTTCTTCTTCTTCTTCTTCTTCTTCTTCTTCTTCTTCTTCTTCTTAATATTTCAGTTTTTGTTTTTATTACTCATAATTTACCATTATCATTTTTTGTTGTTCTTGTTGCTATTATGTTACTTTTGTTCAAGATGTTAGTTGCATGCAGTGTGGTTCTGGGGGTGAATTTAGCCATTGTGATAAAAAAGGGATTTTAGCGCTGGGGTAGTGATGATGTGTAGCATTATTAAAGTATTTAGAGTAGTCGTAGTAATTTTCAAGCTTGATTTTTTTTTTTGCGCATTCCAGCTGTGAATGGATCAGTCATGCGTTTCCCGCTTTCCTTTCAACATCTTCCAACGATGTTTCGCCCTTCGTTCTTTCCCCTTTTCAACGTCAATTGCGAATGTCCCGATCCATCGCCTGATCAAGTCACTGTGTTTTCAGCCCAATAACTTTCTGCGCCCTCTCAACAGATTCTTTCCTCTCTTGCTTGTCTTTTTCCCCCCGTGTGCCCTTTCGCATGCCCCACACTGCAACGACACCGCCGGCAATTCCTGCATTTCCATCACCTGACAACATTATCTCAACCGGTAGCAAAACGGAATAACCGGTGTCCGTTGTTTCTTAACACTGGGGTAGATTTCTGTCTGTTTGTTCTTTCTGTTGCTCTTTCTTTCTTTCTTTCTTCATGTCACGTCTGTTATTCTTTCTTTCTTTCTTTCTTCTTCTTTCTTTTCTTTTCTCTTTCTTTCTTTCTTTTCTTTCTTTGCTTTTCTTTCTTTCTTTCTTTCTCTTTTTTCTTATGTCACGCTTCGTTCTTTCTTTCTTTCTTCATGTCACAGCTTCTTTCTTTCTTTCTTCTTTTCTTTCTTTCTTTCTTTTTCCATGTCACGCTTTCTGTTTTTCTTCTTTCCTTTCTCCATATACACTTTCTTTCTTTCTTCTTTCTTTGTTTTTTAGTAGATTTTCTGTATGTCTTTCTTTCTTTATGTTGCTCTTTCTTTCTTTCCCCATGCACCTTCTCTTTGTTTCTTTCTTTCTTTTTTTTTAGAACGGCTTCTTCATTCTTTTCTCTTTTCTTTCTTTCTTCTCCTTTTCTTTTCTTTTCTTTTCTTTCTTTCTTCTTTTCTTTCTTCTCTTTCTTCATGTCAACGCTAGAGTTTCTTTGTTCATATACATTTTCGTCTTTTTATTTTTTTCCTATGTTCTTCTTTTGTCTTTGTTTCTCTTTTTCTTTTTCTTCTTTCCTTTTTCTTTTCTCCGAATTAATTAACGGCTTGTCTTCTTCCGTTCTTTTCTGTCTCCTTTTTCTTTTCTTTCTTGTTCTTTCTTTGGTATCTTCTATTTCTTTCTTCTTTTTGGTTTTCTCTTCTTTATTTTCCTTTTCTTCTTTCTCTTGCCCTCTTGTCTTCTTCTTTCCGCTGTCCCTGTTCTTTTCCTTCATATGTCACGAGGGTGGTTATTTTGTGATCAGTTTTTTTTTTTTTTTTTTTCTTTTTTGTTGCTTCTTTCTTTATCTATCTTTCTTTCTATTCTTTCTATCTTTTTCTTTTTTCTCCATAATTTCTTTTCTTTTTTTGTCTTTCCCTTTTTTTCTTTTGTTTTTTTTTTTTTCTTGTTTTCTTTTCTTCATGTCACTAAAACAGACAGTAACATAACTTTTCTTTTCTTTTTCTTCTCTTTCTTTATCTTCTTTTCCTGTTTCTTTCTTTCTTCTTCATTGATCGTACGAATTGTCAATACACGTATAAAATGAACTTTCTTTCTTTTCTTTTCTCCCTCTTTCTCTTTCCCTTTTCTTTTCTTTCTCTTTCCTTTCTTAATAAATTAGTTTTCTTTTTCTCTCTTTGGCATATCTATCTTTATTTTTAAATTTCGCTTATATTTTTCTTGTATTTTTCATTGTTCTTTTTTTACACATATTTTTTTCCTGTATGTTTTCTTTAATTATTTTTTCATCTTCCAATCTTTTTTTAAATAATCGTGTTACTATTCTTATACTGTTAAGAAGATACAAAGAAAGAAAATAATGAAAGAAATCAATGAGAGAAAGAGAAGGAGGAAAAGGTTTTGGAGATAAAAATCAAATAGTTGGTAGAAAGAAAGGCTTCGAAGGAAAGAGCTGCAGAAGGTGAAAAGAAAATGAATAAAGTTTATGTGTGAAAAAAAAATACATAAATTAAATAAATAAATATAAGATAGAAGGAAAATAAAGAAGAATGGTATAAAGAAAAGAAGAAAGAAAGAAAAGTGACATGAATAGAAAGAAGAAAGAAGAAGAGAGATAGAGTAAGGAAGAACAATAAATAAGAAAGAAGAAAGAAAGAAAGAAGGGAATGGAATAAGAAGAAAGACGAAAGAAAGAAAAGAGAGATAGAAGTAATAGAAGAAATATAACATAAAGAAAGAAAAAAGAAAGAAGAAAGAAGCGACAATGGAATAAGGAGAAAGAAAGAAAGAAGAAAGAAAGAAAGAGAGTAGAGTAAAAGGAGAAACATAACATAAGAAGAGAAAGGAATAGCGACTGTAGAAGAAAAGAAAGAAGAAAGAAGGAGAGATTGAGTAAAAGAAGAACAATATAAGTAAGAAGAGAACGAGCGAATGGAATAAGAAGAAGAGAAAGAAAGAAGAAGAAAAAAGAAAGAAAGAGAGATGAATAAATAGAAAGAAACAATAAATAAGAAAGAGAAAGAAGAAAGAGAAAGAAGTGACATGCAATAAAAAGAAAGGAGAAAGAAGAACGAAGAGAGAGATGAGTAGGAAGAAAAATAAATAAGAAGAAGAGAACGGCGACATGGTAATAAAGAAGAAAGAAAAGGAGAAGAAGAAAAGAAGAAGAGAGATTGAGTAAGAAGAAAAATAACATAAGAAAGAAAGAAAGAAAACGAGCGACATGGAATAAGAAGAAAGAAAAAGAAAGAAAGAAAGAAGAAGAGAGATAGGCGTAAAGAAGAAAGATACATAAGTAAGAGAGAGAACGAGCGAATGGAATAAGAAAAGAGAAGAAAGAAGAAAGAAAGAAGAGGATAGAAGTAAGGAAGCAACAATATAAGAAGAAAGAAGGAAAGAGAGCGGACATGGAATAGAAAGAAAGAAAAGAAAGAGAAAGAGAGAGATAGAGTAAGGAGAAACATACATAAAGAAGAAAGTAAGAAAGAAGACCGAGCGCATTGGATAAGAAGAAAGAAAGAAAGAAAGAAAAGACCACAGAGGAGATAGAAATAAAGGAGGACATAACATAAAGAAAGAAAAAAGAAAGAGGACATGGGTAGAAAGAAAAGGAGAGAGGAGGAGAGAGGAAGCGAGGGGATAAAGGGGGAGGAGAGAAAAGAAGAAAGAGAAAAGAAAAAGAAGAAAAGAGAAAGACAAGAGAAGAAAGATAGAAGAGCGATTGGGGCGCAAAGAAAGGTTCAAGATATTAAATAATAAGAAATTCTTTGAGTTATGTTTTAATTTTGGATATACCAATCGGTAACTAAATACAGCTGAGTGAGCAAGCATTTTTCCAATCAATAAATATATATTACTCCTTCATTTGATTTTAACCCCGCTCTCTCGGCGAACTTTTGAATAGTTTATCTCCACTACTAGTTTTGTACTATACTCCCTCGATTAACACATTGGTCATACCACCTTCAACACATACATTACATGCGGATAGTGCACTGATTATATATATATAATTTATATATATATATATTTAAGTAAATAAGTACTAAGTCGACGGGCGGCATAAAGTCGGTATCAGCCAGTCAGCGAGGGAGTCTAATCCCTTGTAATAGCGCTTAGACAAGAGAAAATTGCTTTAGCATTCTGAGGTGGAGCGCCACTACCAATCAGCTACTTACTTTACGCGCACAGGTCCCTGGTGCTACTTTCAACGCTGAGTTGGCGAGGACCGGTTCCAAACTAGGAACCTTGTGGTTTCTCTAGCCGAATGCTTGACGACACTGAGCTAACCCGGCCGATGCAGGTTCTCTTAGAACGGACAGAGCTGTATTAGTACCTTTATGGTTGTATATCTTATAATAGTAAATTCCTATTAAGTGAGTGTGCTGATGGCCAGCGATTGGTAGGATGCTGATTGAAAAAAATCAATTCGATCCCGCGACCTGAGACAGCTGCAAATGGCGCCGCACTGAAAAGCTGATACAGCGAAAACAGTTATTTATCTGGGTGACTAATATAGTATATATATATATATATATATATATATTTATTATATATGGATAATTCTGAGGTATATGATAAGAAACACCGTATTTCAAAAGAATAAATTTTTATTAGATTGGGAAGTTCGACGGTTAAAAACGTTTTCGGCGTTTTAAAAAACTTAACTCTCTAGGACCATTAAGTGAATAAATTTTGGCTAAAAGTGATGGACACACTTTCTCAAATGGAAACAATTGAAACGAGAATGAGAAGTTCAGTGATTTTTTTCTTAAATATTCTTCTCATTTATTTTTGAAACTTTATCGTCCGTAATGTTCTGATAAGGGTTTGAAAAAGAACCCAAAAAAACACAAAAGAACCAACAAAACACATCCCCCCCCCCCCCCAAAAAAAAAAAGAAAAAAACGAAAAACAAAACAACGAAAACGCTTTAAACGTCGTCTTCACCAATCTAAAATAAAATTCAAGTTTTTGTGGAAATCTTGTTTTTTACTTAATTTTAAACACACACACACAACACACCACCAACACCAACCACACATTTATATATATATATATATATTATATATATGTGTTGTGTGTGTTTTGTTATTTTATTTGGATTATTTATTATCCGAGAATGTAGTTTGAGATATGACAGATAATGAAAACCTATTTGTTGAAAAATTAAAACAATTTTTTGGTATAAAACTTTGCCTTTTCCGAGTTAAGCATTCCATTGTTTGTATGGTTAGCAAGCTAGTCTTGCATAATATCACTACTATCGACTAGCAAGTTGATTCTTTGCTGGACGTCCCATACTGTGTCGAACGAGTAGGGTTATAATACTACTTTGCCTTTGCGACTTCAATCAGAAAATACACATTGTTTTTTTTCTTCTTTTAAATTCTAAGGAATTTTTGACGGCACATTGTCAATTGAATATCACTGATGCCATTGTTACTTGGGAGCTTTTAAATTGGAAAAACTATTTGAAAATTTATTTTTTAGAATGGAAAACGTTTAGTTTATTAATAATAAGATTAAAAGTTAATTCGTAACAATTGTTCTGTTTAACATTTTGTAGGTTCAGTTTCATACATGATAATTTTTTTTTTTCTGTAAAAGGATAAGTGATCAACATTTTTATTTTCTGTAAAATTTATTTCCTCAATTGTTTTATAGTCTACTGCATCGTTATTAGGTATGCCAAACCGTGAAACTGTTCCCAGGTTCTAACAAGTACTGTTTTGCAATTGATTTACTATAAATTACTGTGTATATGTGGGAATTTGGGGGGACAGAAACAAGTTAATTGTTGTCATCTTTTCAACCAGGACCAGAATTGAGTAAAAATGGCGATGCATTGTTGTTTACAACGCCTATTATATTAAAGAAGTATGAAAGATAAACGTTTTTTAAACGGTTTTTTAAAACCCATTTTATTTTTGATACAAGAAGAATGGGATATAAAAGTCTTTTAAATAGTGTTTATCTCATTTTTTTCTTGTCTCAAACTGGATTTGAAAGGTGTTGGTTTTCAGACTGTCGTTTAAAAAAGGGGAACTAATGCTAACGCTTATATTCAACCTGGCTAGAAATTCATATCCTGAGTACACGTGGTTAACTTTAAGAACCTTGATCTGTCTTTGTGCCTACCTCACTTTTCTTCTTAACTCATTTTACTGGATCGTCGAATATGATCAGGATCTGTGTATATGTACATGTTCTCCTTCTCGTCTATATCAACGTGATTTTATTCCTATACCCAAACAATGCTGATCCATTCAGCCGACCGGGACTCCTGTTTCTTTACCAATTTTTACCAGTGGTGATCTTTTTCTTTGAACTATCAGGTCAATTTATCAGCCTGATCACATATATCATAACGCCTCTGCAACAAGAGCGACGACCGGTTTACACTTGGACGACCATTACATATTCTAATCTGTTGTTTCAAATGAAGTAAGGTTTTGATAAATTAACAGGTGGTTTTAGAAGCTTCGTAAAAGTCAAAATTGAAATCCATTTGTCAAAGGATTTAAAAAAAATAAAAAATGTGTAATAATTTTTGAAAGTAAGTGACATGTCACATTATCTTGATGAAGGCAGTTGAATTTTATGTCAGTTGTAATAATACCTGTTGAATTGGACAAGCAAAGTAATTTAGAACACTAAAAAAAGACTCCAAAGAGAAAAGTAAATAAATAAACTAACACACTCACAAACATAACAAACAACAAACAACCAACAAAAAAATAACAAAACTAAACTAGATAATCATAGTTTTTTTTGGTCTTCGTCGCGGCGTGTCCAGTCTTGCGGCTAGCTGATGTTTTTCCCTCACGTTGTTTAAATTGTTCAAAAGAAGATCTATCGGGCCCACCAAACCAACGGTCTATCAAAAAAACCGCTACATAACCGAATAGCCTCACAAAGAAGCAGAAAAAAAAACAAACACAAAAAACGAAAGGTAACAAAACAAATAAAACAAAACTCGGCTATAAATGTTGATGACAATTTTCTTTTCTTGCTTCATCTGACGGGAAGATGAGTGTACCACTTTTTACATATGGACTTGAGCACTGATTTTCTCACTATAGCGATATGAAAGGCGAAAGACAAAGACTCTTTGTAGTTCTCCTTCATTCTGGTCTAACGGTCAGAGCCTCTAACCTCTGGGCTATATTTCCTTCTTAGAGAAAAACTAATTTATGGTGGGGCGAGGGAAGGGCCCAAGCAGGTCAGCAGCCCTACCACCATGCCTGGGTCGCAACGTCATATCTGTTATGCCTTGTTGCTCCCCTTTGAATTATAGAGTTCGGACTTCGGAAAAGAAAAAACCGTTTTCCACCAATCGCATGAGTCCCCAAATCTATGCGTACTTTAAAAACATGTCCTATCCTTGGGCTGCTAAGCTTGGCCTTTTACTAAGCACCTAAGAATTCCTGTTTATTCGGCATTAAAAAACTAACCCTTTCATCCCCTATGGAGATTCCTTTTCTATCTATATTTTATCATCTATCAAGTTCCCTATTTGTTTATATAGATCCATAGCTTTCTTGCCCCCCCGTACATATCGTTCACCCAACATGTATTATACACATACTATATATACTCACTCTATAACAATACATACTGATATAGACATGCTCGCATCTATCCGCGATGCATTATTGTGCATTATTGCATCTAAATATGTGTACCATGAGGAAAAGAGCTGGAATTGTTCAATTTAACCATAAATCTTCGGTCTTAATGATAGCGAACAATAGTGAAGCACTAGATAATCTTTTTTTTTTTTGGGGGGGGGGGGCGTAATGGCTAACGTGGGACTGCGATATCGTGTAAGCGAGTCGAACTCCAGTAGTGCTAATACGTTCACCTTCGGACTAATACCCTTGGGAAATGTTGAAGTCTCCTATGCCCTAGCTATAAGTTTAAATAGGCATTAACTGTTGTTCTTCTAAACAGAATGGCTTTTGCATTAATACCCCATTGAAGATGATATGGATTACCAAAGTAACCAAACCAAATTTCGGGGATTTTTCATAACCAACTATGGAACTGGGCTCACTAGAATGAAACGAAAAAAGCTAAATAAATTACAAAGATCATATTGGATTAAAACTCTCCCCCGCAATCCCTCCTTAAAAACTTAAATTCTTTTTCTGCACCTTTAAGCCAGATACGTATCTAAATTTATAGACACGATACATATTATGCTCTTTATGTATTCCAATTCTTATTATATTGTATGAAATGTAATCGTACCAATCAATAGACACGCCATAGGGTTTTTCATTATGGGCAATACTTAAAAATATTCTGAGAGAATAGCAATTTCTAGTCAATTTGCAAGAAATGATAAAATTATAAATTTGCGCGTTTGCACTAAACGTCAATTTCTATCATCCCGCATTCTCAATTAATGACGAATATATGAAATGCTGAATCTCTTCTTAAATAGAAGCATCAGTTAATCACAAAATCTGTTAAAAAACGGGACATCCGACTGGTAACATATTAGTAAATTATTTTTATATGTGTTACTTCCTTTCTTGTACTTTTGCTTTCTCTCACTTCTCCTCTGCCATCTCTCTGTGTTGCTCTTCTTTCTCGTTCCCTCCTCTCGTCTCTCTCTGTCCAGCTCTTCTCTCTCGTCATCGCTCTCTCTCTATATATATTATATATAAGTCTATACAGTCGTTTTCGCTGTATCATTTGCTTTTAGTGCGGGAGGCTGCATTTGCATTTGGCAGTCTTCTTCTCTCTCTCTCTCTTCTCTGCGTCTCTCGTCTCTCTCTATATATATTATATATATTTATATATTTTTATTATTATACATAATATCTACATATTATATACTACTTTACGATGAACAGTGAAAAAGAAATTGACCTTGTGTCGCATCCTGCTCGTGCGAGGGGTTGGGTCATTATATACATGTATCGTATATATGTATTGGCATATATACTTATATATACTATATAATGTTATTGTTGTGATGTATTGTTGACATTTAATGTATTGGAGTATATTATATGTATATATACGTATATTACAGTACTGTTCGCTGATTGATGTTTTCAAGTGGCGGCTGCTTTGGCAGGCTGTCTCAGGTCGGGATAGAAATCGATTTTTCGTCAATCAGCAATTCTACAAATCGAGCCATCAGCACTACCCACTTTAAAGTTAGGGAATTTATGATATAAGTTATCATACATAAAGTGCTACTAATAAGCTCTATCGTTCTAAAGGAGAACTTGCATATATATATTATAATATAATATAGTAATATATATATATATATAATAGTAAGAGTCGATGGGGTGGCCTAATGTCAGTATCATCAGACCAAACGAGGGAGTGTATCCATTCATTAGCACTAATTAAGCGAAGAAGAATTGTTTTTTTTGCGTCTGAAGTGGAGCAGCCACACTACATCAGCTTATCATTTACCACAACAGATACGCTGTGCTATCATGCGGCGCTGATTTGGCAAGGGCTGTATCAACCAGTTAGAAACTTTCGTTCTTGGCAGTGCTCTAAGACTTGAAACTAACGGCACGTATGTGTGTAGTAACTTGTAAACGGCCAAGAAAGACGCCAATTCATAAGCGATATTTTTTATTTAGATGCACATAATTTTTTAACAATGCGTTAGAAAAAGCTATTTTCAATACAATTGCATCTGCAATGTTCATTTTGGTGGG
>CM042138.1:55176673-55201881 GCA_023376005.1 Doryteuthis pealeii
AAGAGATTATCAAAAATTTTTCAAAATATACTCCAGTCGTGGACATGTCAAACAACTTATTAGCATGGATTTTATATTTTGAATATATATATTATATATATATATATATATATTTACGTATATATATATAGTACTATATAACCGTGCAGCGTCACTCTATATCAAAAAGTTCAGGTGTGCTTCAACCAATGAAAAACGTGTCTGTATGAGTTGCTGTGAACACAGTTGGCATTTCAAGGGGAAACATTTACGTTCATTAACGTTTTGAACACGAACTTCATTTTTTTTTTAATTAACGTTTTCATTCATTGCTAATTTCGTTTGGGTAAATACAGATTAAACACGATATTTTTTCCTAAACACACCTCATGATTTGAAGAAAATTAAAGTTTCCGTCATTTTCTTTTCATTGTCCTCGATATTTTGGTCGGTCCGGGCCTGGACGGAGTCTTGTATAAGCTTCTCCCATACCCAACAGACAGAGTGTTTTTATGAAAAGTTTCCTAAGTTGATATGATATAAAGAAAAAGGAAAGGATATGAGAATTTAAAAATAGGAGAAATCTTGTTTCATCTCCCAGAACCCAAATACAGATAATCTTACATGATATTTTTGCTTCTTAGCGGCGCATAATTGCTCTCTAAAGTACAGTTTTAATTTTTGAAATTTCAGAGTAGCGTTTAGAGATGTTTTGAGAGACTACAAGGAACTATATTGATAGATTAAGTAGAAGCAAGTCAGGCTTACATTATATTCGGAGTTTGCTATACTCAGCTACCTTTATACTCAAGCAGGACAAACATAGAAGCACTTAATTTAGGGGTCTTTGAAACGCTTAAAATGTTTTACCATATAAATCAATACGTAATATCGCTTTTCTCTTCATGCTTTTCGGATAGCAGCAAAAACCTGGTATAATGTCGTGTTTCTGTGAGCAACGAAATAACGGTAAAACGAAGCGTTTGGAAGTCTCCGTAATAATTTTTATGTGTTAAAAATGATGTATACTAATAAGGAAAACTGATTCATCTACAGAACTACCTTAAAGCAGAAAGAAGATAAAGAAAAAAAGGGAAAACGAGGAAATGTTCGAACTGATAATACCAACATGAAAAGGAGAATAAGCTAAAGAAGGAATAAAAGAAAAACCCAGAAGAAAACCCGAACGTTCGAAGACAAAGAATAAGAATGAAAAAGAGAAGCCAAAAAGAGAATACAGGAAAAGAAAAGATAAGAAAAGAAAGAAAGTAAGAAAGAAAGAACGATTCTGGTAAAAGAATGAATGAAAGAAAGAATGGAAAGAAATAATTGAAAAACATTTATATCTGAATAAGGAACGAAAAGAAAAAGACTACAAGAAGGTAAATACCGAAGATTGAAATGAGCCCTTATTATTTTAAAAATATAAAATAAAACAACAATACGAAAGAAAATTAAGTTGCATACCAAGAAAATAAAAATAACGCGAATGCTTCCTGTAATAAATGAAGAAAGGGGGGAAAAAAAAATGATCTTATCAACAAGAAATATAGGGAAAATATGAGAATTGAAAAGGAACTGATTGCATGAGAAGAGAAAGCATTTACATAATTTGGAGTTGGTTGGATGTATGGCGGAAAATGGAATGACGTAATAGCGATTCAGTAGGAGGAGTTGACTACAGGATTAAATGAATTCAATTTATGATTATGTTAATCAGATATGTTTTAAATGAAAGCGAAATACATGAAAGACAGACTTGCGTAAATAAGCCGCATAACAGCATTGATTGAATGTTAAGAATAGAATAAGAAAAATAAATGAGAACAAAAATGAAAGATAGAGGACACTAAAAGTGGGGAATGGAGTAGATGAAAAGAAAAAATAGTTATGAAAATATCAAACCCAAATTTGAGTAACTGGAGCGAGAAGAAGAAACAAAAGAGAGAAAAGTATTAATGGTGGTTATTCTTTCAAATCTCAGATTGGTATCTTTATTTTCTATTAACTTTGAAAAGAAAATATTTCGTTTCCTAAGTTAGCTTAGATCTTGGCTTGGCCAAAGTCGCTCGACCATTCACGGCGCCCTAGGTAGAGCTTAGATTTGGCACATTGCTCTCAAGTAGCATAGGTAGAATGTAACCACAATGTGCCCTGTTGAGGATTCCAACTCACTAATAGTAATTCGAACTGACTAAAATTACCATCACCGCACGGAATTACCAAAAAGACTAAGTTGAGCTTACAGTTCGGCACAAGGCCAGAATATGTGAGTACCTAGTGATAATCGACGATTTTAATCTGCAAGTTATCCTGATAATTATTTACATCACACAAAGCACCCGAGGGTGTGCTTTCGTTGTAGCGGTTATCCTTTCATAAGTGATATCGGCAACCGAGTTCAAATCCCATGGACAAGGCTGTTGCTCGTTTCACTATACTAATCGCAGATCTATCACCTTCGGAGTGTGGTGGAATCTCTCTCTTCGCTACTTTCCTCCCGCCTAAGGGTGAATATTTAGGACAGACTGGGCTCCCTTTGCCTTGGTTGGAGAAAGAAAACTTTAAAAATCGATCTTGTTCACATCTTGGCTGTGTCGAAAGAACTGATAAACACACTCATAATGCATTGCAGTTTTCATAAGACAGTAAATGTGGGATTGACGAAGCTTCAGTTGTGACCAAAGGCCAGTGGTGTGGGTTTCAGTTGATTAATCGAACTTACCTCTCTCTCTCTCTAGCCTAACTTCACTACATTAATCCAAGGAAAAACCAATGTCATAATGACGTTTAGAATGGCATAGTACGAGGGAAATTCAAAAATACGCCACTCTTTACGGTAAGCCGAGCTCATCGCTGGATGATTGATAGGCAGAACCATCACTAATCTGCAGAGAACAAGCTACCTTATCTCTCAGGAGAGAAAGCTTTTAAAAGGTTAAAGTAGTTCATAATCACAAAAGAAGGGACGAAAAATGTACCAGTGAAATGACATATCCATTTGTGAAGAAAAGAACATCTTCTAGTCAAATTATCGTTCAATTAATTTTTATATGGTATAATATATCTCTGTGGAAGACTCCTGGCTAATGATTTTTATTAGGTTTGGGGTTGTTCGTTTTAAGTTTACTGGTGGTGAAAAATGGCTAATATATTTGTCTACACAAGTATTATTGACACACACATCTCATTACCAGCGCCGAGTAATAAATTTCATAATAAACTCTAGATGAATTTATATATACGTAGTATATATTATATTATATACCGATGATTATTTTTGGTATATTTCTCGTTTGTGGGAGGCTACTATATCTGGTTTGGGCATTGTATTTAAGCATTAAAGAAATAAATATCATAAACTCCTTTGTTTTTGTATAGAAGTTTAGTTTATTTGTAAATGTTCAAGATTTCTTGATTGAGTGGAGGACTCAGCATATGAGTAGCACAGGGATCTGGTGCGGTAAAGTAAGGAGCTTGATGTAGGTGTGGCGCTCCACCTCAGATGCAAAAAAACATCTCCTTGATCCTGCGGCTACTGAAAAAGGGATAACTCCCTGCGCTGATTGGCTTATACCGACTTTAGGGCGCGCCCGACGACTTACTTTCTGACGGGTCCTATACCTCGGCGGGTCTACATATATATGTATTATATATAATATATATACTAGTATAGGTGTTCGGGATAAAAATATTTGACATATTTATATTTGTTCATTTTTCTCTGTAGGGTTGGAGGTATTGACGCATACTACGATCATTTAAATGCTTGTACCCTTCTTCATTCATATACGTAGGTAGATGACAGATAGAATGGAGTGATGGAAACACCTGATCATGAAGAGAATAACGTGTATCATGTGCATGGGTAAGGCGGCATATATGTTCAATGTACAGGCTAAACAAATCGAGAAAAGTCAATCCCTGTAGTACATTTCGACCTTTAGGCCCAGCTGGGGTAGTGGTTAAAAAATCGCCCCGCCTGTCAGCTTGCTAGTCGAGGTTTCGAGATCACACACGGGGCAGTCTTCCATGTCTTCAATGATAAGACCAATCAGGATTCGGAATGTACATGATCAGCGGATTGACATTTCTTCCGATTTTGTTTAGCCTTACACTTTGAACATATATGCCGCGCTAAATTTCAATAGCATTTCTGTGGTTCCACTAATTAATTTCAAAATTAGGTATGACGACAATCAATTACAGCACAGATCCGTCCAAAAATTGCGCAAAAAGTCCATCAATAATAGAATAATGACCTGCTGCTCTGCCGTGTCGTCTGACGTCTTACTTCATGCTGTCGTGCGATAAGCCCACAAACAGTGGTATATGAATAAGTTCAAACACTGAAGAAGAATTCTGCGGGTAGCCAGCCGGTGTGTGGTGTTGAATCCTGCTGTCACCTTGGCAGTCGAAATTCTCTCTAATCACACACGAAGTCAGGTCCCGTGTCTATAACCTTTGCTGATGAGAACCTAATAGTCGAAGTCCTCATACAGGATCTCGACAGATTTCGTCGATGGTTTGGTCGCGATCTGTTCACGCCGGTTCGACATTTGGAACGATAGTACATGCTGTCGCCCTCTACGAGATCTATATTATAAACTAATTAATTTTCGATTAAATCTTCTGGTTCATGACTTCATTAAGCACAATCCCTCGTAAAGAAGTGTCGGCTAAAAAGGCCATACAAAAATAGATATCACAGTTGTTTGGACCGTCATCTTTCATAATTACTATTATATATACTAATACTTGATACTATATATGATATATAATAACCATAAGACCTTTTATGGCAACTTATATATACGAATACTCATATATGATATACTAATGAGTGAGTCTACAGATGCCATTGTATATATATATGTGTGGTCGTACGTGTGCTGTGGTGTCGTAGTCGGTATGTTTGTGTGTGTGTGGTTGAGAAAGAGGAAAATGTGGATATTAACAAACACAACCAAAACTATATTCAATTGATATTCTCGCCTCTATCATTGGTTTGAAGCTTCTTCAGAATTTATTGATTTTTAAGTTTTTGTCATCATTCTGCCGTTATAGTAAAAGTAAATGGGTAGGGGAGGGAAGAAGCCCTTAAATCAATAAATTCTGAAGAAGTTTCAACTAATAATGAGGCGAAATATCAATTTGAATATAGTCGTTTGTGTGTCATATCCACATTTTCTTTTTACTCTCAACCACATTTTATCGGACTTATTTAATTCTTCACTCATCATATATCATATATATCTATATCATAACTATACTATATATACGCTTATGTGGTGTGTGTGGTGTGTGTGTGTTGTGTGGTGTGATTATTAATATATGCTCCCCATAAATTTGGTATGTGCTCTCTGATTGGTGATTTAAATTAACATTCACTACTAAGCATATACGCATATGATCTTGCCCGCAAAACTTGATCTCTCTGTGAAATCGTAAAAAATATATAAACAAAACCTATGATTAATAGTTTTAAAAACAGCAGTCCCGCTACAGCAGCTGTCAGTGGCCGGGAGGATAAGTATATCAGGGCTGGGCAAACAGTCAGTCTGAGTTCGACCTAGCCAAGATTAGTTGTTTCATCTAGCCACACTGAAAAGGCGTGTAACACCGAACCCGAAACACGTATGCTGTGATGACTTAGTTATATATATATATATATCTACATATTACCTATATATTATGCTCCCAACACTGTAGACTCTCTAAATGGAATTTAACACTGGGGATCGCTTGCATACACTTAAACATATCGAGGGTTTCATATTATTAACGAATTGAGGACGACTTAACATTGTATGTACTCTTATACAGGTTAAATTTCCTTCGTGCTTGTAGTACTTAATAGCCCAAGGGTTAAGAGCTCTGATAGAATGAAAAAATCGGTCGGGGCTTGATCCCCGCGGTGGAGGCAGGCTGTAAGTTCTAGCCACACTGAGGGAGTATAGCATGTATAAATAAATTCAATGTAGTGTTATGGTTAATTTTAGAGCTAACTCGTTTACTTATTTGTTTTTTGCAAGAAGTAAATAAATCTATAATAAAAATGATTTATACGAAAAATCATAATACCAAATAATGTTAACACAGTCAAAGGAGTATTTTCAATGCTACTTTATCTCCTTTAACACTATACTGTTTAAAATACCTTGGAACTACATCTAATATAACCACGCACCACTTAATTTAGACTAACAAAATTTGGAAAAAAGATGCTCTCCTCCCCTCCTCTCTCTCTCTCTCAGGATTTTGTATCAGCGAGAATATTACCTAAATTACCATTGTTCAACTTTTGATAGGCTTCATACAGTTTAAAAAGATAAGAATTTACTATAGTGCACGATTATGCTTGTGAAAGCACACGAAAAATTTGCACTGTATCTAAAGCGAACACCACCAACATGTTTATGCAAAAATATTGCACAAGCTGCAGCGAAATAAAGACTCCACATCAGGGAGAAACAAAATTTATGATAACACACACAACACACACAACACACGCGCGCGCGTGCTGTACGCCATTCTCAATGGATATTTCTCTATAACGGCGTAAAACACATTAGTTTGACTTTAAATATCTAACTACTTCAGTCATTACCGAATATGGTGAGGCACTGTCGGTCCAAATAATGATTATATAGTTTTCGTGTATTACGGACCCTAACGTTTGAATCTGAAAATCTGGTAAAAACTAGTGCCTCTTATGCGCAAATAATTACTATTTTAAGAGTCATTTATTCATTATGGTTACTTAAAGGCTTGAATTTTTTTTTGGAGGGTGGCGGGGTTCAAGCACAACAAAAAAGAAACTCTCAAAAATCTCTCAAATGCTTTCACAGTTTCGACTTCGTGTAATGATAGAGTTGGACGAGAGACAATGAATTATACATAAGATAAGGAAAGAAAATCTGGTAAAAGCAGAATTTTGTGGGTACTTTTTTCTTTTCTTTTCTTTTCTTCTTTCTTTCTCTTTCGTTTTTCTTGCCTCTCTCCTTCTCTCTCTCCTCTCTCTTTCATTTCTTTTCTGTTTGTTGTTCTTTTTATCTTTTATCTTTCTCTTTCTTTCTTAGTTTCTTCTATATTTTCTTTCTTTTCTTTTCTTCTTATTTTCTCATTTTGTTTCTTTTCCTTTCTTTCTTTCTTTTTTCTTTCGTTTCTTTCTTTTATTTTTCTTTCTTTTTCCTCCTTTTTCTTTCTTCTCTTTTTTCTTCTTTCTTTTGTTTTTTGGAGTTTTTTTCTTTCTTCTCTTTCTTTTCTTTTCTTTCTTATCTACTCCTTTCTTTCCTTTTCTTTTTCTTTCGTTTTTCTTTTTTCTTTTGTTTTTCGTTTTATTTATTTCTTATTTCTTTTCTTTCTTTCGCCTTTTTCTTTTTTCTTCCTTTGTTTTGTTTTGGGGTATTTTTCTTTTTCTTTCTTCTTTCTTCTTTCTTATCTCTACTTTATTCTTTTTCTTTCTTTTCTTTTCGTTTTTCTTTTTTCTTTTCGTTTCCTTTATTTTTATTTTTATTCTTCTTTTTTCTTTCTTTCTTCTTTTCTTTTCTGTTTTTGTTTTTGTTTTTTGACTTTTCGTGCCGTAGAGCGACTGCCCGACTTTGGGTTCTGCTCTGTCAGTGGATAAAAGCTTTCCTCGTTCGTGTGAATTGTAACAATTATAGTTTTCTATATATGAATTAAAAGTTTAAATTGTAGCATAGAGGGTGAGAGCAGGTAGCAGCTCTACCCTACCCCTAGAGACATTCTTCAAGAGTGGCCACTCTGTTTCAGGAATTTTAACTCTTAGGTCCATTCTGTGATAAAAAACACTTTTTTACTTTTTGTTACTATTGATATGATATATGAAGAATGTTTAGGACCACATCAATCCTAACCACGCGTATTTCTGTGAACGGGCTGTACTCCCAGAATACTGTGATATGTTTTCTGGCTACTGGTGATATTTACCTGAACCATCTACCACGGTGACCAGAATGTGACACAAGGTCAAATCTTGTGCGGAGACCCTTTTGCACACAGATGCACGGTTGAGGCAGTGCTAAAAACTTGACTCGCGTTTGCATCCATCATCTAGAGGCACTTCAGACATCAAAGCAATGAACTAGTCCTTTGTCATTGTTAGACGAGAGGGCTGATGCTGCCAGGGAGGCGGTCCCTTGAAAGCCAAACTCTTCAATGTAAGGTCGGACCGAAAACGAAGTTGCATAGCATCTGAGCATATGGGGTAAACAAAAACAAACGTGAGTCGTAGACTCTGAAACAGTTTGCATCTATTTCCATGACACACCAGAAATCCACACCGAGCACACACATAGATTAACTTTGAACAACAACATCTTTGAGGCCGTAACACAGATTCTCAAAGATACTTTGATTCAAAGTTAACTGACCTGAAAAATGTAAACGTTTTTACAATAAAATAACTGGCCATTATATCTTTATTCATATATATCCACTGAAAATTTCATTAACTTCGGGTTACTTCCCTGATTTTGGGGTGTTTTTTTTTCTTCGATGGTCGGTGACATACGATTTGTGGAATTTAGGTCGTGTAGTGTTCAAATTAACTGTGTTCTTCTTAGAAAGTCATGATGAAGTAAATAAAGGATTTTATTGCTATGAACACACTTAATAGAAGTAGAGAATACCAAACATAACAGATGATATAAAGAAGATTCTATGCATACGTGTATGAACAGGAAAGTCTTAATAAGAAGAGTTACTCTTTAGTAATAAATATTTGAGGCTGCTTGTAAAATGATGTAGGTAAACTCTTACAGTACACCATGTTCTTGTATGCAAGCGATACGAAGTTGGGGCTCAATGCCCCTGTCCTGGATAGAAGGTAAAAAAGAGATCTTTGACTTTGCGCCCTCCTTCTTTACCACCACCTAGCGCCCTACTGCATTTACAGGTAATAATTATTTCTCGTCTGTTCCCTAATGTCAAATAGGAGAACCGTGGGGCGAGTAAGGAATGTGAATCCTACAATCCATAGGAAGATTAATATGTCGTCTAAACAAATAAACCAAAATAACCATTACTGAAACTTGCCTTAGATCAAAGAAATTCAAACCAGTAATTATTAGCTATACCTTGCTAGTTTTAATAGTATTGAACGTTTGTTGACTCCCATCGTATAGATCTTATTTACATTTTTATCTTATTTTAATTATATTTAGTTCAATTGTGTAAGCTTCAACAAACGTTATACTATTTAAAACTAGCAAAAGGTATATAATAATTAACTGGTTTTTTTGATTTCCTTGATCTAAATTGCAAGTTTTCAATATGGTTTATATTTGGTTTATTTGTTTAACGACATATTAATCTTCTATGGGATGTAGGGATTACATTCCTTACTCGCCACGGTTCCCTATTTGACATTAGGGACACGAGAAATAATTATACCCTGTAAATGCAGGTAGGGCGTGCTAGGTGGGTGGTAAAAGAAGAGGCGCCAAAAGTCAAAGATCTCTTTTTACCTTCTATCCAGGACAGGGGCATTGACCCCACTTCGTATCGCTTTGCATACAAGACATGGGTGTACATGTAGAGTTTTACCTACTTCTTTACAAGCAGGCCTCAAGATATTTATCTACTAAAGAAGTATCTTCTTATTAAGACATTTCGTTATACACGTTGCATAAGATCTTCTTATATCATCTGTTATGTTTTATTTTTCTACATTTAAAGTTGTGTTCATGCAATATATCCTTTTTATTACTTCATCATGATATTTTCTAAGAAGAAACAGTTAATCGAACAATAACGGACCTAAATTCCACCATCGTATGTCACCCCATCGAAAGAAAAAAAAACAACCCCAAAATCAGGGAAGTAACCGAAAGTTAATGAAATTTTCAGTGGATATATCAATGAATAAAAGATATATAATGTGCGTTATTTATTTAAAAACGTTTACATTTTTCAGGTCAGTTAACTTTGAATCCGTATCTTTATGTGTTACGCCTCAAAGATGTGTTGTTCAAATGTTAACTATGTGTGTGCGTGTGTGGATTCTGATGTTGTCATGGAAAAGATGAAACTTTCAGAGATCATACGACTTCACGTTTGTTTTTTGTTTCCCCATATGCCAGCAGCTAGCAACTTCGTTCGGTCCGACCTTACATTGAGAGTTTGGTTTCAAGGACCGCCTCCCTGGCAGCATCAGCCCTCTCGTCTAAAATGACAAGGAACTAGGTTCATTGCTGATGTCTGAAGTGCCTCTAGATGGATGGAATGCAACGGAGTCAAGTAATTTTAGCACTGCCCTCAACGTGCATCTGTGTTGCAAAAGGTCTCCGCCACTTTCCTTGTGTCACATCTCTGTCCGTGGTAGATGGGTTAGTGAATATCACCAGTAGCCAGAAAAATATCACAGGTATCTGGGGTACACCGTTTCAAAAATACGCGTGGTTAGGATTATGGGTCCAAACATTCTTCCAATATCATTCAATAAAGTAAACAAAAGAAAAAGGTTTTTTATCACAAGAATGGACCTAAAGAGTTAAACAAATTGCTGAAAAAGGTGCCACTCTTGAAGCAATGTTCTAGGGGGTAGGGGTAGACTGCTACCCTGCTCTCCCCTCTATGCTACAATTTTAAACTTTAATCAATATAGAAAAACTATAATTGTAAACATTCACACGAACGGAGAAAGCTTTATCCACTGACAGCAGACCCTTCTACGGCACGAAAAGCAAATAAAAACAAAAACAGAAAAAAAGAAAAGAAAGAAAAAAGAAAGAAAGAAAAAGGAAGAAATAAATAATAAAAGAATAACTAGAAATACGAAGAAAAACGAAAAACGAACGGACAAAAAGAAGAAAGAAAAAAATAAGTTAAAGAAAAAGAAGAAAAAGAAAGAAAAAAGGGAAGAAATAGAAAGAAAAAAAGAAAGAAGAAATAAGCAAAAAAGTAAAAAGAGCAAATACTAAAAAAAGACAAAAGCGAAAACTAAAGGAAAAAACAATTCAAAAAATCAAGACTAGAAAGATCCTACACCCTAAAAAGGCCAGCCGAATGAAAAATAAAAGAAAGAACAAAAGAAAGAAAAAGAAAAAAGGAAAAAAGATAAACAAAAGAAAAAAAAGGAGTATATAAGATAAAAAAGAAAAAGAAAGAAAAAAGATAAAACATACCAAAAAACCAAAAGAAAAAAAGAAAAAAAGAAAAGGATAAGAAAAAAGAAGAAAAAGAAAGAAAAATAAAAAGAAAGAAAAAGACGAAAGAAAAAGAAAGAAAAAGAAAAGAAAAAAATGAGAAATAAGAAGAAAAAGAAAAAAAAATGAGAAAAAGAAAGAAAGAAAAAGAAAGAAAAAAATAAGAACAACAAGAAGAAAAAGAAAGAAAATAAATAAGGAAAAAAAACTAAAGAACCAAAGAAAAGAAGAGAAAAAAAGTAAAATGATTGAGAAGACTAAATTGTCTTTCGCGTGATTGAATCCTTATCTTAAATGAACTCTTGTCTCTCTCGTCTAAACCTCTCTATTACAACATATAAATCGTCAAAAACGCTTTGAAATAGACTTAAGCCGTTTCATATGTATGTGACTATGAAATCGTCCACAGCCCTCCTAATTTTTAAGTAACCAATAACTCTGATTAAGACTATCGTAAAATAACGGCGGTAATTTTTACCACTAGGTTACAGATTTCAGATCAAACGTTAGGGTCCGTAATACACGAAAAACTATATAATTCATTATTTTTCCACCGACATGCCTCACCTATCGGTATGACTGAAAGTAAGTTAGCCGATATTTAAGTCTCAAACTAATGTGTTAATACGCCGTTATAGAGAAAAATCCATTGAGATGCGCTCGTACACACGCGCTCGCCGCGTGTGTATGTGTGTGTGATGTGTGTGTTATCATAATTTTTGTTTCTCCTGATGTGAGCTTATTTTTCGCTGCAAGCTTGTTGCATTTTTGATAAACATGTTGGTGTGTTCGCTTAGTAGTACAGTGGCAAATTTGTGTGTTCAAAGCATAATGACAACATATAAATTCCTTATTTTTAACTGTATAAACCTATCAAAGTTGAACAAATAAAATTTAGGTAAAATTTCGCTGATACAAATCCTAAAAAATCAGTATATATACACGAGCATCTTTTTTCCAAAATTTTGTAGTTAAATTAAGGTGGTGCGTGTTATATTAAGAAATAGTCTCTATAATTAAAGGTAAGATAAAGTACATGAAAATAACTCCTTTACTGTATACATTATTGTATTATGATTTCGTATAAATCATTTTATTTATATAGATTTATTACTTCTTGCAAATAAAACAAATAAATAAACGAGTTACTCTCAAATTAACCAACAACTACATTTGAATTTATTAATACTAGTGTTAATACTCCTCAGTGTGGCTAGACTTAGCAGCCTGCCTCCACCCGGATCAAGCCCCGACCGATTTTTCATCTATCAGAGCTCTTAACCCCTTGGGCTATTAGTACCTACAAGCACGAAGGACAATTATAACTGATAAGTACATACATATGTTAAGGTCGCCTCATATTCGTTTAATAAGAAACCCTCGATATGTTTAAGTGTATGCAGCGATCCCCAGTGTTAAATTCCATTCAGAGAGCTCTACCAGGTGTTGGGAGCATATATATATATATATATATATATATATATATATATATAAGTCATCCACAGATACGTGTTTCGGTTCGGTGTTACACGCCTTTTCAGTGTGGCTAGATGAAACAACTATCCTTGGCTAGGGTCGAACTCAGACTGACTGTTTGCCAGCCTGATATCTTATCCTCCCGGCCACTGACAGCTGCTGTAGCGGGACTGCTGTTTTTAAACTATTAAATACATAGGTTTGTTTATATATTTTTACGATCACAGAGAGATCAAGTTTGCGGGCAAACGATCATTGCTTATATGCTTAGTAGTGAATGTTAATTTAAATCACCAATCAGAGAGCACATACCAAATTTATGGGAGCATATATTAATAAATCAACCACACACACACACACACACACCACACACACATATAATATATATATATATATATATATATATATATATGATGAGTGAAGAATTAAATAAATCCGATAAAATGTGGTTGAGAGTAAAAGAAAATGTGGATATAGCAACACAAACGACTATATTCAATTGATATTTCGCCTCATTATTAGTTGAAACTTCTTCAGAATTTATTGATTTAAGTGCTTCTCTCCCTCCCTACCCATTTACCTTTTTACTATAACGGCAGAATGTACAAAAACTTAAATCAATAAATTCTGAAGAAGCTTCAACCAATGATGAGGCGAAATATCAATTGAATATAGTTGGTTGTGTTGTTATATCCACATTTTCCTCTATTCTCAACCACCACACACACAAACATACACACACACACACACACACACACACACACATATATATAATATATATATTTATATATATATATATATATATATATAGTTGCAATAAAAGGTTTATGTTATATATATATATATATATATATATATATATATATATATATGAAAGTAAGTAAACAAACAATGTGTTTATTTTTGTATGGCCTTTTTAGCCGACAATTTTTGGAGGATTTGTGCTTAATTGAAGTCATACATAATTTTGAAAATTAATTAGTTTATAATTAATGAATTTAGGCAGGCATATATGTTCAAATGTAAGGCTAAGCAAATCGAGAAAATGTCAATCCCTGTATGTACATTTCGACCTATTAGGTCTCATCAGCAAGGTTATAGACACGGGAGCCTGCTCCGTGTGTGATTAGAAATTTCGACTGCCAAAGCTGACAGGCAGGATTTCTAACCACTACACCGGCTGGCCTACCCCAGATTCTTCGTTCGTTTTGAACTTATTCATATACCACTTTTTGTGGGACTTATCGCACGACAGCATGAAAGTAAGTAAACAAACAATGTGCTTTATTTTTATATGGATTTTTAGCCGACAATTTTTGGAGGATCTGTGCTTAATTGATTCATACCTAATTTTGAAAATTAATTAGTTAACAATTAATGAATTTAGGCGGGCATATATGTTCAAATGTAAGGCTAAACAAATCGAGAAAATGTCAATCCCTGTATGTACATTTCGACCTATTAGTCTTATCATAGACATGGAAGACTGCTCCTGTGTGTGATTCGAAACCTCGACTGCAAGCTGACAGGCGGGGATTTTAACCACTACCCCAGCTGGCCTAAGGTCGAAATGTACATACAGGGATTGACATTTTCTCGATTTGTTTAGCCTTACATTTGAACATATATGCCCGCCTTCATCATCATGATACACGTTATTCTCTTCCATGATTCAGGTGGTTTCCAGTCATCCATTCTATCTGTCATCACGTATATGAATGAAGAAGGTCCAAGCATTTAAATGATGCGTAGTATGCGTCAATACCTCCAACCTACAGAGAAAAATAACCAAATATAAATATGTCAAATTTATCCCGAACACCCTATATATATATATATATATATATATATATATATATATATATATAAAGTAAAGTCGTCGGGGCGGCCTAAAGTCGGTATCAGCCAATCAGCGAGGGAGTCTATCCCCTTTTCAGTAGCGCTAGATCAAGGAGATTGTTTTTGGCATCTGAGGTGGAGCGCCACACCTACCATCAGCTCCTTACTTTACCGCACAGATCCCTGTGCTACTCATATGCTGAGTCCATCCACTCAATCAAGAAAATCTTGAACATTTACTAAATAAACTAAACTCTACTCAAAAACAAAGGAGTTTATGATATTTATTTCTTTAATGCTTAATACAAATGCCCAAACCAGATATATGTACCTCCCACAAACGGAGAAATATACCAAAATAATCTCGGATATATATATAATATATAATTATATATTATATAATTCATTAGAGTTTATATGAAATTTAATTACTCGGCCTGGTAAGAATGTGTGTGTCAATAATACTTGTGTAGACAAATATATTAGCCATTTTTCACCCACAGTAAACTTAAAACGAACAACCCCCAAACCTAATAAAAACTCATTAGCCAGGAGTCTTCACCACAGAGATATATATACATATAAAAATTAATTGAACATAATTTGACTAGAAGATTTTTTCATTCAACAAATGGATATGTCATTTCAACTGTACATTTTCGTCCCTTCTTTTGTGACTTATGAACTACTTTAAAAACCTTTTTAAAAGCTTTCTCTCCTGAGAGATAAGGTAGCTTGTTTCTCTGCAGATTAGTGATGGTTCTGCCTATCAAATCATCCACGATGAGCTCGGCTTACCTAAAACAAGAGTGCAGATAATTTTTGAATTTCCCTCGTACTATGCCATGTTCTTAAAACTCATTAGTGACATTGTTTTTTGATAATGGTTAGTAAGTTAGGCTAGCAGAACATTACTAGTAAGTTCGATTATCACTGAATACTCCACACTCCTGGCCTTTTGTCACACTAAGCTTAGTCAATCCCAATTTACTTGTCTTAAAACTCAATGCATTATGAGTGTGTTTACTCAGTTCCTTCGACACAGGCAAGATGTGACACAAGATCGATTTTTAAAGTTTTCTTTCTCCCAACCAAGGCAAAGGGACCCAGTCTGTCCTAATATTCACCCTTAGGCGGGAGAAGTAGAAGAGAGAGATTCATGCCTCCCCGAATGGTATTATCACGAAGTGAAACGCAAACAGCCTTGTCCAGGATTTGAACTCGGGTTGCCGATATCACTTATGAAGGTAACCGCTACACGAAGCACACCTCGGGTGCTTTGTGTGATGTAATAATTATCAGGATAGACTTGCAGATTAAATCTCGATTATCACTAGGTACTCCATACTTCTGGCCTTGTGCCAACTGTAAGCTCAACTTAGTCTTTTGGTAATTCGTCGTGATGTAATTTTAGTAGTTCGATTACTATTAGTGAGTTGGATCCTCACAAGGTGCAGCATTGTGTTACATTCTACCTATGCTACTTGAGAGCATGTGCCAAATCTAAGCTCTACCTAGGGCGCCGTGAAATGGTGAGCGACTTTGCCAAGCCAAGATCTAAGCTAAACTTAGGAAACGAATATCTTTCTCAAAGTTAATATAAAATAAAGATACCAATTCTGAGATTTGAAGAATACCACCATTAATACTTTTCTCTCTTTTTTTCTTCTTCTCGCTCAGTTATCAAATTTGGTTTGATTTTTCATACTATTTTTTTCTTTTCATCTAACTCCATTCCCACTTTTAGTGTCTCTATCTTTCATTTTTGTTCTCCATTTATTTTCGTTATTCTATTCTTTAACTTCAATCAAATGCTGTATGCGGCTTTATTTACGCAAGTCTGTCTTTTTCATGTATTTCGCTTTCATAACAACATATCTGATTAACATTAATCAATAAAATTGATTCATTTATCCCTGTAGTCAACTCCTCCTACCTGAATCGCTATACGGTCATTCCATTTTCCGCCATACATCCAACCAATCAAAGTTAATGTAAAATGTTTCTCTTTCATCATCAGTTCCTTCAATTCATATTTTCCTATATTTCTTGTTGATAAGTCATTTCTTTTCTTCATTTATTACAGGAAGCATTCGCGTTATTTTTATTTCTTGGTATCAACTTAATTTTCTTTTCGTATTGCTTGTTTTAATTTTATATTTTTAAAAATAATTAAGGGCTCATTTCAACCTTCGGTATTTACTTTCTTGTAGTCTTTTTCTTTTTCGTTCCCTTTATTCAGATATAAATGTTTTTCATTATTTCTTTCATTCTTTCTTTCATTCATTCTTTTACCAGATCGTTCTTTCTTTCTTACTTTCTTTCTTTCTTTCTTTCTTTTCCTGTATTTCTCTTTTTGCTTCTCTTTTTCATTCTTATTCTTTTCTTCGAACGTTCTTTTCTTTCTTTTTTTCTTTATTTCCTTCTTTATTTTCTCCTTTTATGTTGGTTTATCAAGTTCTGATACATTTTCCCTCGTTTTCTTTTTTTCTTTATCTTCTTTCTCGCTTTTAAGGTATTCTTAGATGAATCATTTTCCTTATTATATAATCATTTTTACACATAAAATTATTACTGACTTTCCAAAACCTCGTTTTACGTTATTTCGTTCTCACGAAACACCGACATTAATACAGGTTTTTGCTGCTATCCGAAATAGCATGAAGAGAAAAGGTAGTTACTATTGATTTATATGGTAAACATTTTAAGCGTTCAAAGACCCCTAAATTAAGTGCCTTCTATGTTTTCCTGCTTGAGTATTAAAGGTAGCTGATATAGCAAACTCGGAATATAATGTAAGCCTGACTGCTTCATACTTTAATCTATCATATAGTTCCTTGTAGGCTCTCAAAACATCTCTAAACCTACTTGAAATTTCAAAATTAAAACTGTACTTTAGACAGCAATTATTGCAGCGCTAAGAAGCAAAATTATCATGTAAGATTATTTATTTGGGTTCTGGGAATGACAAAGAAATTTCTCCTATTTTTAAATTCTCATATTATTTCTTTTTCTTTATATCATATCAACTTAGGAAACTTTTCATAAAAACACTCTTCTGTTGGGTAGTGGGAGAAGCTTATACAAGATTTCTCCCAAAAATATCGAGACAGAAAAGAACAAATGAACGAAACTTTAATTTTCTTCAAAATATGAGTGTGTTAAAAAAATAATTTCGTGTTAAATCTGTATTTACCAAGACTGAAATTAGCAATGAATGAAACGTTAATTAAAAAAAATGAAGTGTGTTCAAAACGTTAATGAAACGTTAATGTTCCCCTTGAAATGCCAAACTGATTCACAGCAAACTCATACCAGACAGTTTTTCATTGGTTGAAGCACACCTGAACTTTTGATATAGAGTGACGCTGCCACATATATATATATATATATATATATATATATATATATATATATATATTCAAAATAAATCCAGCTTAATAAGTTGTTTACATGTCCACACTGGATTATATTTTGAACATTTTTGATAATCTCTTACACTTATATATATATATATAATATATATATATATATATATATTATACTATAGCATATATATTACATATATATATAATGATTTCGATGTCCTTAGCTCCTGAAAAGGATTTTCACTTTAGAAATAACAGAGGAGGTAAATATTGCACTGTTTCGACCCAAACCGATAATAAAAGTATCGAGGATTAGCACTGACTCTTTAGAATGAAGTAAACTGGAGTCTAGAAAGTCTTCATACTTATTTTATAAATGGTTCAGATATGCATACGTCTCATGTAAATTTTTAGATTTTATCATGAAAAATAAAAATTAACTTTATGATCATAAAGTTAATTTTATTTTTTATTAAAAAGAAAGAATAAAGTATTAGGATTGAGAGAGAGAGAGAGAGAGAGAGAAGAGAGAGAGAGAGAGAGAGAGAGAGAGAGAGAGAGAGATAAACACCTTTGCATCTTTATTCTTTCTTTCTTCCTTTCTTTCTTCTTTCTTTCTTTCTTTCATTAAAATAATATGTTCTATTTTATCTCACTCTCTTTCTCTTTCTCTCTTCTCTCTCTCTCTCTCTCTCTACTCTCTCTTTTCTCTCAATCCTAATACTTTAATTTTTCTTTTCCCGCCACCTCATATCTCCTAGATCGATTTGGGATCAATTTCTCTTTCTTTTTCGTTACTGTCTTCTTTTCCATCTCTTGTTTACTTCCTCCACCCTCCATTCATTTTCTTTTCTTTCCTTCATTATTGTCACTTGCTCGTCAGGATGAAGTAGACACCAGTACTTGATAATCTAGATACTTATTATACAAGTCTGGCCTCAGATCTTGTATAATGGTTAGCAAGCTTGTCTTGCAGTTCCATACTACTAAAATCAACTTCTATATTGTTGGGTGTTCCGTGATTTTGACCTTGCGTCCACATCCTACCCGTGGCGAACGGGCTGCGAAAATACATACTTTCGTTAATTTTTTAAATTCTTTTCCCTCGTCCTGAAGGATGAATCCACCGTTTTCTCTGTCATTCTTACCGCTTTCTCTCAAACTATCTTTATTTAACATTTAAGTCCCTTTTTGTTTGCTCCTCTATTTAAAGAATAAAACTTACTTTCCCATTCTTAGCATTCCTGCTTTCCTCTATCATTATTTCAGTTTTTTTATTGATTTGATACGACCAAACTTTCAATCATTTTCTCACCTTTTATTTCCAGGTTATTTAATAAATTAATTTCTAAATATCCATCAAATCTTCTTTTCGCTTTTAAATTTATTTCCCTTTCTCTCTCCCTCCTCATTCTCTCGACTATTTTCCTTTCTGCTTCAAAAAAAAGTCCATTAATGCTCACTTAATTCACTGTTACTATGCGAAACTATTTCCTTTGAAAAACTGTGAGGCTCAAACAGTAATATCCGTTCAAATCAACTTACTACAACTGCATCTATGTCGATAGTTGCATGGTTGGACCAACACAACCAAGTATGATGTTGGTTAGAAATTATTTTCTTTATTCGCCTCATTCGATTCGCTTTCAGAGAACATGTCTCCATCTTCTTTTCCTCTATGATTTCTTGAAACAGTTTCTTTCTTCATTTAAATGCCTTCTGTCTTTCTTCTTTCTTTTTTTAAAAATAGCGTAATTTCTTTCTTTTTCTTTCCTTCTTCCATGTAAAAAAAAAAAAGGTAATTACATTTTAATGATATTTTTTCTTTTTTGTTTCCTCCTTTCTTTATTTTTCTTTCTCAACATTTAAAAAATTGGCCATTATTATTTTATAGTCTTCTTCTTTCTTTCTTCTTTCTTTCTTTCTTTCTTCTTTCTTTAAAACTATTTCATTTTTCTTATTATATTTTGAAAATAATTTTCTTCCTTTTCATTTTTTGTTTCTTCTTTTTTCATTTTCCAAATTTTCTCATTCTTTTCCCTTTTCTTTCTTTCTTAATTTCTTTCTTTTCTTCTTTCTTTCTTTTCTTTCTTTCTCTTTCAAACTATAGCATTTTCTTACTACAGTTTGAAAATCTTTTCTTTCTTTCTTCTTTCTTTAAAAATTCTTTCTCTCTATCTTCTTCCATTCTCCACTTTTAATACTTTTCATTCATTCTTTGTTCTTTTTTCTTAAATGAGTAGGAAACTTTCAGAAGAAAATATTAAAGAAAGTGATTTTTTTAAGAAAAAGAACAAAAGAATGAATGAAAGTATATTAAAAGTGAGATGGAAAGAAGATAGAGAGGGAAAAGAATTTTTAAAAGAAAGAAAGAAAAGAAAAGAAAAGGGATTTTTTCAAAACTGTAGTAAGAAAATGCTTATAGTGTAGAAAGCGAAGAAAGAATAAGAAAGAAAGAAATAAAGAAGAAAGAAACCTTTTAAGAAGAAGAAAGGAAGAAGAAAGAAAATTTGGAAATGAAAAAGAAAGAAACAAAAAAATGAAGGAAAGAAAATTATTTTTCAAAATATAATTAGGAAAAATGAAATAGTTTAAAAAGAAAGAAAGAAAGAAAGAAAGAAAGAAAGGAAAGAAGAAAAGACATAAAATATAAATGGCCAATTTTTTAAATGTGAAAGAAAGAAAATAAAGAAAGGAGGAAACAAAGAAAAATACAATAAAAATGTAAATGACCTTTTTTTTTTAAATGAAGAAGGAAAGAAAAAAGAAAGAAATTAGCTATTTTTAAAAAAGAAAGAAAGAAAAGAAAGAAAGGCATAAATGAAGAAAGAAACTTGTTTCAAGAATCATAAGAGGGAAAAAGAAAGATGAAGACATGTTCTCTGAAGCGATCGAATGCAGGCAAATAAAGAAAAATAAATTCTAACCAACATCACTTTGGTTGGGTTGGTCAACCAATGAACTATCAGACAATAGATGGCAGTGTGTAGTAGTTGATTTGAACGGATATTACTTGTTTGAAGCCCTACACAGTTTCAAAGGAAATAGTTCGCACCAGTAACGTGAATTAAGTGACATAATGACTTTTTTTGAAAGAGAAAGGAAAAGTCGAGAGAAATGAGGAGGGAGAGAGAAAGGGAAATAAATAAAAGCGAAAAGAAAGGATGGGAGTGGATATTTAGCAAATTAATTATTAAAAAACCTGGAATAAAAGGATGAAGAAAAGATGAAGTTTGGTCGTTCAAATCATAAGAAAAAACTGAAATAATGATAGAGGGAAAAGCCTAGGAAAGCTAAGAATGTTAGGGAAAGTAAAGTTTATTCTTTAATAAGAGAGCAAACAAAAAAAGGGACTAAATGTTAAATTAAAATAGTTTGAGAGAAAAGCGGTAAGAATGACAGAGAAAAACGGTGGATTATCCTTCAGGGACGAGGGAAATAAAATTTAAAAAATTAACCGAAAGTATGTATTCCCAGCCCGTTCCGCCACGGGTAGGATGTTGACGCTAAGTCAAAATCACCGAACACCCAACAATATAGAAGTTGATATTTAGTAGTAATGAACTGCAAGACAAGCTGCTAACCATATACAACGATCTGAAGGCCAGACTTGTTTAATATTATATCTAGATATCAAGACTGTGGTCTAACTTCATCCTGACGAGCAATGGACAATAATGAAAAGAAAGAAAGAAATGAATGGGAGGGTGGGAGGAAGTAAACAAAGATGGAAAAAGAAGACAAGTAAACGAAAAAAGAAGAGAAATTTGATCACCAAATGATTAAGACTAGGAGAAAAGTGGTTTTTTTTTAAGAAAGAGGAAAAGAAATCAATTAAATATTAGGATTGAGAGAAGAGAGAGAGAGAGAGAGAGAGAACGAGAGAGAGAAGAGAAAGACGAGTGAGATAAAATAGAACATATTATTTTAATGAAGAAAGAAAAAGAAAGAAGAAAGGAAGAAAGAAAGAATAAAGATGCCAAGGTGTTTATCTTTCTCTCTCTCTCTCTCTCTCTCTCTCTCTGCTCTCTCTCTCCTCTCTCTCTCTTCAATCCTAAATACTTTGATTCTTTCTTTTTTAATAAAAAAAAATAAACTTTGATGATCATAAAAGTTTTAATTTTATTTTTCATGATAAAATCTAAAATTTACATGAAGACGCTATGCCATATCTGAACCATTTATAAATAAGTATGAAGACTTCTAGACTCCAGTTTACTCATTCTAAAGAGTCAGTGCCAATCCTCGATACTTTTATTATCGGTTTGGGTCGAAACAGTTTTTTTGCAATACACCATCCTCGTATTTCCTAAAGTGAAAATCCTTTTCAGGAGCTAAGGACATCAAACTTCATTATATAATATATATATATATATTAATATATATATATATATATATATATATATATATATATTATATATAAAGTGTAAGAGATTATCAAAAATGTTCAAAAGATAATCCAGTGTGGAACATGCTAAAACAACTTATTAAGCTGATTATATTTTGGAATATATATATATATATATATATAATATATATTATATATATATTATATATAACTTTCAGCGTCAACTCATATCAAAAAGTTCGGTGGCCTTTCAACCAATGAAAAACTGTCTGTATGGAGTTTGCCTGTGAATCAGTTTGCTTTCAAGGGAACATTAACGTTTCATAACGTTCTTTGAACACACTCATTTTTTTTTATTAAAACGTTTCATCATTGCTAATTTCGAGTCTTGGTAAATACAAGCATTTAACACGATATTTTTTTAACACCACCTCATATTTTGAAGAAAAAATTAAAGTTTCGTCATTGTTCCTTTCTGTCTGCGATATTTGGAGAAATCTGTAAGCTTCTCCCACTACCCAAGAGAGGTTTATGAAAAAGTTTCCTAAGTTGCATATGATATAAAGAAAAAGAAATAATATGAGAATTTAAAATTAGAGAGAAATTTCTTGTCATTCCAGAACCCAAATAAAATAATCTTACATGATAATTTTGCTTTCTTTAGCGCTGCAATAATTGCTGTCTGAATTACAGTTTTAGTTTGAAATTTCAAAGTAGGTTTAGCAGATGTTTGGAGAGCTACAAGGAACTATATGATAGATTAAAGTATGAAGCAGTCAGGCTTACATAATCCGATTTCTATATCAGGCTCTTTAATACTCAAGCAGGAAAAACATAGAAGGCACTTAATTTAGGTCTTTGAACGCTTAAAATGTTTACATATAAATCAATATAATACCTTTTCTCTTCTGCTATTTCGGATAGCAGCAAAAACCTGTATTAACTGTCGTTGTTCGTCGAGGAACGAAATACGTAAAACGAGGTTTTGGAAAGCAGAATAATTTATGTTGTAAAATGATTATATAATAAGGAAAATGAATCATCTTAAGAATACCTTAAAAGCGAGAAAGAAGATAAAGAAAAAAGAAAACGACTGGGAAAATGCTTCAGAACTTGAATAAACACAACATAAAAGGAGAAAAAAGAAGGAAATAAAGAAAAAAAGAAAGAAAAGAACGTTCGAAGAAAGAGATAAGAATGAGAAAAAGAGAAAGCAAAAAGAGAAAAAGCTGGCAATAGACAAGAAAGAAACAACTAGCCTAGGATAAGAAAGAACCTGAATCATCTGTGAACTAAGACACATAAGTGAAGAACAAATCTACGCTACGAAAAGAGAGCTGTACTTGTGATATCAACACCGAGACAAAAAGCAACACTATATGAACTTACCCACGAGTGGCATTCGATATACATGAGCAGCCATATAATGCAGATGCCGACGTCAAACAACCGCCAGAGCGTATAGTATCTCCATAATAGCTATATGCCATACTGATGTGGAACAAATACCCAGTGAGAAGAGAGCGGTCCGAACACCACATGCGACAGAAAAGAAATGACTACAAACAAGAAATATAGGGAAAATATGAAATTGAAAGAACTGATGATTGAAAGAGAAACATTTACCATTTAACTTGATTTTTGGATGTATGGCGGAAAAGGAATTGACCGTAATAGCGATTCAGGTAGGAGGAGTTTAAAGTGACTACAGGATAAATGAGATCAATTTTTTAATTGATTTAATGTTAATCAAGATATGTTGTTAATGAAAAGCGAAATACATAAAAGACGACTTGCGTTAAATAAAGCCGCATACAGCATTATTTGAAGTTAAAGAATTAAAAAGGGGGAAGGGGGGAATAACGAAAATAAGGAGAACAAAATGAAGAAGAGACACTAAAGTGGGAATGAGTTAGATGAAAAGAATAAAAATAGTATTGAAAAATCAAACAAAATTTGATAAACTTGCAGCGAGAAGAAGAAAAAATAAGAGAGAAAAGATATTAATGGTGGATTTCTTCAAAATCTCAGAATTGGTATCTTTATTATATTAACTTGAGAAAATATTCGTTTCCTTAAGTTTAGCTAGATCGTGGCTTGGCAAAGTCGCTCACCATTTCAACGGCCCCTAGTAGAGCTTAGATTTGGCACATGCTCTCAAGTAAGCATAGGTAGAATGTTAACACAATGCTGCCACCTTGTGAGGACTCCAACTTCACTAATAGTAATCGAACTACTTAAAATTACATCACGACGAATTACCAAAAGACTAAGTTACGCTTACAGTTGGGCACAAGCCAGAAGTAGGAGTACCTAGTGAAATGCGAGATTTAATCTTGAAGTCTATCCCTGATAATTCATCTACATCACACAAAGCACCCGAGGTGTGGCTCGTTGTAGCGGTTACCTTCATAAGTGATATCGGCAACCCGAGTTCCGAAATCCTGGACAAGACTGCTTTGCGTTGCACTTTCGTGGATAATACCATTCGGGGAAGGCATGAATCTCTCTCTTCTACTTCTCCGCCTAAAGGGTGAATATTAGACAGAACCTGGGTCCCTTTGCCTTGGTTGGAGAAAGAAACTTTTAAAAATCGATCTTGTGTTCACATTTCTTGCCTGTGATCGAAGGAACTGAGTAAACACAGCTCATAATGCATTGAGTTTTAAGACAAGTAAATTGGGGATTGGACTAAGCTTTAGTGTGACAAAAGCGCCAGAGTGTTGGAGTATTCAGTGATAATCGAACTTACTAGTAATGTTTCTGCTAGCCTAACTTACAACCATTATCAAAAAACAATTCACTAATTGAGTTTAAGAACATGGGCATAGTAGAGGGAAATTCAAAAAATTATCTGCACTCTTGTTTTAGGTAAAGCCGAGCTCATCGTGGAATGATTTGATGGCAGAACCATCACTAATCTGCAAGAACAAGCTACCTTATCTCTCAGGAAGAGAAAGCTTTTAAAAAGCTTTTAAAGTAGTTCATAATCACAAAAGAAGGACGAAAAAAATGCTACAGTTGTAA
>CM042138.1:55201981-55229481 GCA_023376005.1 Doryteuthis pealeii
AAAATTAAGAAAGAAAGAATAAAGCAAAAGAAAGGAAGAAGAAAGAAGGAAAGAGAGGAGAGGAATAGAGAAGTAAACGAAAGAAAACCAAAAACATAAAGAAAAGAAAGAAAAGACGAGCGACATGGGAATAAGAGAAAGAAAGAAAGAAAGAAAGAAAGAAAGAAAGGAAGAGAGATAGAAGGTAAGGAAAGAAACAATAACATAAGAAAGAAAGAAAGAACGATCGACATGGAATAAGAAAGAAAAGAGAAAGAAAAAGAAAGAAAAAAAAGAGAGATAGAAGTAAAA
Source organism: Doryteuthis pealeii (assembly GCA_023376005.1). Classification (NCBI taxonomy): domain Eukaryota; kingdom Metazoa; phylum Mollusca; class Cephalopoda; order Myopsida; family Loliginidae; genus Doryteuthis; species Doryteuthis pealeii. The sequence goes on from CM042138.1 coordinate 55,202,273, forward strand.
AAAAGAAACAATAAACATAAGAAGAAAGAAAGAACGAGAACATGGAATAAGAAAGAAGAAATAAGAAAGAAAGAAAGAAAAGAAAGAAAGAGAGGAAAGAAGAAGAAAGAAAGAACGAAAGAGAAGCGACATGGACATAAGGAAAGAAACAGAAGAAAGAATAAGAAAGAAAGAAAGAAAGAAGAGAAAGAAGAAGATAGAAATAAAGAAGAAACAATAACATAAGAAAGAAAGAACGAGCGACAATGGGTGAAAGAAAGAGCGAGAGGAGAGAGAGAGAGAGAGAGAGAGAGAGAGAGAGAGAGAGAGAAGGAGAGAGAGGGGGGAGAAGAGAAAAAGAAGAAAGAGAAAGAAGAAAGAAAGAAAGATAGAAAGAGCGATATGGGGCAACGAAAATTTCAAAGATATAAATAAGAAATCTATGAGTTGTTTTAATTTTGATCACCATCGTAAATAATACAGCTGAGTGCAGCAAAGCATTTTTCAATCATTACTATATATTAACTCCTTCCTTTACTTTTAACCCCCCGCTCTCTCGGCGACTTTGAATAGTTTTATCTCCCACTACTAGTTTGTACTATACTCCCATCGATCTACACCATTATCAAATACACACCTTCACCACACACATACATTCAAAGAGAGAAAATATATATATATATATATATATATATATATATATATATTATATATATATGAGGAAGAATGAATAAAGAAAAGAAAGAATAGAATGGATAATAAAAGAAGAATTTAATCAATATCACTTACACATGTGTTTCGGTCAGTTCATCTGTGTGAAAATACTTCGCAACAGAGAAGATTCGACCTTCATTAGAGTGAAATTTTATTTTTTTTTCAAAAAAATAAAATTTCATCTGATGAAGGTCGAATCTTTCTGTGTGCGAAATATTTTCACACAGATGAACTGACCGAAGCACATGTTGTAAGTGATATTATTAAATTCTTCTTTATTATCCATTCTATCTTTCTTTTCTTTATTCATTCTTCCTCATATTGTCGGATTCATTTCCAATTTCCATTTTTACATATATATATATATATATATATATATATATATATATATAAGTAAGTAAAAAAGTCGACGGAGCGGCATAAAGTCGGTATCAGCCAGTCAGCGAGGGAGTCTATCCCCTTTTCAATAGACAATTTTTCGCTAGACCAAGGAGATTGTTTTAGCATCTGAGGTGGAGCGCCACACCTACCATCAGCTCCTTATTTACCGCACAGATCCCTGTGCTACTCATACACTGAATTGGCGAGGACCGGTATCGAACTAGGAACCTTGTGGTTTCTAGCCGAACGCTCTACCGACTGAGCTAACCCGGCCCCTGCAAGGTTCTCCTTAGAACGGATAGAGCTGTATTAGTAACCTTTATGTATGTATATACTTATATCAGTAAATTCCCTAACTTAAAGTGGGTAATAGTGATGGCCCGATTGGTAGAGATGCTGACTGACGAAAAATCGATTTCGATCCCGACCTGAGACAGCCTGCAAAATGCAGCCGCACTGAAAAGCATCGATACAGCGAAACAGTACTGTATCTGGGTGACTATATATATATATATATATATATATATATATATTATATATATATATATATATATATGGAAATAAATCTGAGGGTATATAGAAATAAGAAACAACAAGGTATTCCAAAAAGATAAATTTATTTTAGATTGGGAAGTTGACGTTAAAACGTTTCGGCGTTTTAAACCTTATTAGGGTATTAAGATGAATAAAATGTTGGCTAAAAAGTGATGAAAAACTTTTCAAAATGAAACGAGAGATGAGAAAGTATCAGTGATTTTTCTGAAATATTTTCTCATTTCATTTTGAAACACTTTATTCGTCGTAATGTTCTGATAAAGGTTTGAAAAACAACAACAAAAAAACACAACCCCCCCCCAAAAAAAAAACAACAAAAAACAAAAACAAACAAACCGAAACGCTTTAACGTTGTCTTCACCATCTAAAATAAATTCAAGTTTTTGGAATACATTGTTTTTCTTATTTAACACACACACACACACACACACAACACACACACACACACATATATATATATATATATATATATATATATGTATTTGGATAATTACATCCGAGAATGTAGTTAAGAGATATGACAGAATAATGAAAACCTATTTGTTGAAATTAACAATTTCTTGGTATAACAAACTTCGCCTTTTCGAGTTAAGGCGTTCCATTGTATTGTAATGGTTAGCAAGCTAGTCTTGCATATCAATTTCTACTGAATAGCAAGTTCGATTCTTGCTGGACGCCCCATATTTGTGTCGAACGAGTAGGGTTAGTACCTACTTTGCCTTTGCGACTTCATCAGAAACTACACAATTGTTTTTTCCTTCTTTTAAATTCTAACGGAATTTATTGACGCAAATTATCATTGAAATATACGCTGAATGCCAGTTACTTGGGAGCTTTTAAATTGGAAAACTATTTGTTTTCTAGAACGGACAAACGTTTAGTTTAATTATAATAAAATTACAGAGTTATTCTTAAAATTCCTTCTGTTTACATTTTTGTAGGTTTCATACATGATAATTTTTTTTCTGTCAAAAGGATAAGTGAACAACATTCTTATATTTTCTGGTAAATTTATCCTTCAAATTGTTAAGCACTTATCGTTATTAAGTATGCAAACCGTGAAACTGTTCCCAAGTTCTACAGATACGTTTTGCAATTGATTTACTGTAATACCCCGTGTATATGTTGGGAATTTTGGGGAACAGAAAACAGTTAATTGTTGTCATCTGTCTTCAACCAGGACCCAGAATTGAGTCCAAAATGGCGATGCATTAGTGCTTACACCCATATTACTATTACAAGAAGTATGAAGATAAACGTTTTTATCAGTTTTTAACTCATTTTATTTCTTGATACAAGAAGAATGGGATATAAACGTCTTTTAATAGTTTTTAATCCATTTTATTTCTTGTCTCCAAACTGGATTTGAAGGTGTTGGTTTTCAGACTGTCGTTTAAAAGGGGGAAAACTATGCTAACCGCTTATATTAACCCTGGCTAGAATTCATATCCTGAGTCACGTGGTTCACTTTAGACTTGTCTGTCTTTGTGCCTACTCACTTTTCTTTCTAACTCATTTTACTGGATCCTCGAATATCGATCAAGGATCTGTGTATATGTACATGTTCTCTCGTCTATATCACGTGATTTATATCCTTTATACCCAACAATGATGTCCAACCCGCCGACCGGGACATCCTGTTTTCTTTACCAAATTTTTACCAGTGTGATCTTTTCTTTGAACTATCAGATCATTATCAGCTGATCACATCATACGTCCGTCTGCATACAGCGACACCGGTTAACACTTGGACCACATTACATATTCTAATCTGTTGTTCAATGAGTAAGGTTTTGATAAATAAACAGTGGTCTTTAGAGCTTCCATAAAAGTCAAATGAAATCCATTTGTCAAAGGATTTTAAAAAAATAAAAAAGTGTAATTTTGAAAGTAAAGTGACATGTCACATAATCTTGATGAAGCAGTGTATTTTATGTCAGTTGTATACCTGTGAATTGGACAAGAAAGTAATTATATCGACACTAACAAAAAGCAAAAGAAAAAAGTAAGTAAATAAACAAAACACCTCACAAAAAACATAAACAAAACCAAACAAACAAAAATCAACAAAACACTAACATCGATAATCATAGTTTTTGGTCTTCGTCGCGGCGTGTCCAGTCTTGCCGGCTAGCTGATCTCTATTCCCTCACGTTGTTATTGTTTTCAAAAAGAAGATCTATCGGCCCACAAACCACGGTCTATCAAAACCGCTAAATACACGAATCAGCTCCACAAAGAAGAAAAAAAAAAAAAAAAAAAAAAAACAAAAAAAAAAGGAACAAAACAAAACTGAGCATAAAATCGTATTGATGACAATTTTCTTTTCTGCTTCATCCTGGACGGGAAGATGAGTGTAACACTTTACAATATGGACTTGAGCACTGATCCCTCACTATCGCGATACGAACGGCAGACAAAGACTTTGTCAGTTTCCAATCTCATTCTGTCTAACGGTCAGCCTCTAACTCTGCTATATTCTTCTTGAGACTAATTATGGTGGGCGAGGGAGGGCCCCAACACAGAGTCCAGCAGCCTAACCACCACTGCCCTGGGTCGCAACTCATCTGTCTATGCCCTGGTTGCTCCCTTGAATATATAGAGTTCCGGACTTCCGGAAAAGAAAACCGTTTTCATCGCATGAGCTCCCCAAATCTATCGTACTTAAAAACATTCATATCCTTGGCTGCTAACCTCTGGCCTTACTAGCACCTAAGAATTCTGTTTATTACGGACATTAAAAAACTAACCCTTTCATCCCTATGGAGATATCCTTTTCTATCTATTTTATCATCTATCAAAGTCTCCCTAATTTGTTTATATAAATACATACATATACGCTTTCTATGCCCCCCCCCGTACATATACGTTCACCCACACATGTATACACATACTTATATATACTACACCTCTATACATACATACTGATATAGACATGCTCGCATCTACACGCGTATGCATTATTGTATCTAAATATGTGTACCATGAGGCAAAAGACCTGGAATTGTTACAATTTAACCATAAAAACTCTTCGGTCTTAATGATAGCGAAACAAATAGCTGAAGCACTAGATAAAATCTTTTTTTTGGGGGGGGGTGGGGCGTTATGGCTAACGTGAAGGACTGCGATATCGTAGTAAGCGAGTTCGAACTCCAGTAGTGCTATTACGTTCACCTTCGGACTGATACCCTTGGAAAAGGTATGAGTCTTCTCACCCCCCAGCTATAAGTTAAATAGCACTACTGTTGTTCTTCTACAAGAATGGCTTTGGCATTAAATAACCCATGAAGATTGATATGGCATTAACCAAAGTAACCAAACCCAAACCTTTCGGGCACTTTTCATACACCAAATATGGAACTGGGCTCACTAGAACTGAAACAGAAAAAAGCTATAATAATTAAAAGATCATATTGATTTAAAACTCTCCCCCGCAATCCCTTCTTAAAAACTTAAATTCTTTTTCTGCAACCTTTAGCCAGATACGTATTAATATCTATACACGCATACATATCTATCTCTTTATGTATTACCCCAAATTCTTATTATATTTGTATGAATGTAATCGTAACCAATCAAATAAAGACACGCCATAGGGATATTTCATTATGGCAATACATTTAAAATCTTCTGAGAGAATAAAGCAATTTCTAGTCCAATTTGCAAAGAAATGATAAATCTATAGAATTGTGTTTGCACTAAACGTCATTTTCTAATCATCCAGTATCTCAATATAATAAAGAACTATGAAATGCTGAATCTCTTCTTAGATAGAAGCATCAGTATAATCATCAAATGCTGTTAAAACGGGAATCCGACTGGTAACATATTAGTAAAATTATCTTATACTTTTATGTGTATCTTTCTGTACCTTTCCCTTTCTCTCACTTCTCCCTCTCCCTCTCTCTGTGTATCGCTCTCTTTCTCTCCCCTCTCTCTCTCTCTCTCTCTCTCTCTATATATATATATATATATATATATATATATATATATATATATATATATATTCATATACAGTACTGTTTCGCTGTATTGATAGTTTTCAGTGCGGCTGCATTTGGCAGGCTGTCTCAGGTCGGGATAGAAATCGATTTTTCGTCAATCAGCAATCTCTACCAATCGAGCCATCAGCACTACCCACTTTAAGTTAGGGAATTTACTGATATAAGTATATACATACATAAAGGCTACTAATACAGCTCTATCCGTTCTAAGGAGAACCTTGCATATATATATATATATATATATATATATATATATATATATATATATATATATATAAGTAAAGAGTCGATGGGGTGGCCTAATGTCAGTATCAGTCAGACAACAAGGGAGTGTATCCCCATTTCATTAGCGCTAGACCAAGAAGATTGTTTTTGCGTCTGAAGTGGAGCGCCACACCTACCATCAGCTCCTCACTTTACCATACAGATACCTGTGCTACTCAAGTGCTGAGTTGGCAAGGGCTGATATCAAACCAGAAACTTTGCGATTCCTTGGCAAGTGCTCTACCGACTGAACTAAACCGGCACGTATGTGTGTACGTAATTGTAACCAAGAAAAGACACCACATCATAGCGATATTTTTATTAGAGCAATAATTTTAAAATGCTGTTAGAGAAAAAAGCTATTTCCAATACAATTTGCATCTGCATGTTCATTTTGTGGGTTCTGCGTTCGCACTGGACATCATTTTTTAATTTTAGATATTTGCTATAGGAGATAACCATGAAAATATAGTCATTCATTTCTTTTTAAATAGAAGCATTAGCATAATTAGGGATCGCTGTTACAATGGGAAACCAATGGGTTTACGAGTCGTCTAGTATCTATTACAAGGCGCTTACTGTAGAGCAGTGATTTAGAGCATTTTACTGCTAGTATAATAAGTTCCATTCTCACTGGATATTGTGGCCGTTTTTTTCTGGCTAATTTTAGTAAACAGGAAACAAGCTTACACCAGTACTTACATATGTACACATATTGAGACAGCAATACATCCAAACACACACACACACACACATACAGAGAGACGAGAGAGGACGAGAGAGAGAGAGAGAGAGAGAGAGAGAGAGAGAGAGAGAGAGAGAGAGAGAGAGAGACACACACACACACACACATATATACACATATACATATATATATCTATTCGTGGTCCACGTGCATTGACTCAAACCAGGTGGCCCCAATCCAGTCCAACCCTTTATCGTCTCAATTCACCTCATCCAATCAATCACAGCTTAGGATTATTCTCTTGCACCTTCCCCTTCAACTACCTAGCCTTCCATGCATCAACTCATGCTCTATCTTGGCAGTTTTAGCTCATCCCCACATCCCCAAATTCCCATACCCGAACATTCCGACCTCATTTTGATCGATCGTCACCCTTTACTCCACCTTATCCTCTGGCTCGTTACCGCTCCCCTCTTACCTTTTGTCGAGTTACTCAACCATCAAGCTTCTCTCCCTTCACATCGACTTTCCAGCCTGGTTCCCGACATTAACCTCGAAACGGAAGCTGGCCATCTCCGTAAACGTCTTCCCCCTTATAACGTCAACAACATCACCGTCAAGATCAGTGAAAAGCTATTTGCCGGAAGTCGAACGTCACTTCCGCTCTTTCCACTCTCTGTTCGTCTCTTCATGTCTACCTGTCTTCTTCTACTTCGGCCACCTTCCACCCTGAGTCAATTTCTTGTTATCTTTCATTTTTGTCTCCTCTTTTACTCGATATCTGCTTCTTCCTCGTTATCTCATTTTCACTTCCGACCTAATTTTCATCTCTTTATCCTTTCCTTACATCTTTCTTTCTATTTTCCTCTTCAACACTCTTTTTTTTTTCTCTCTAAATTTCGGATCTAAATACCAAATAGAGACTTTCTTTTTTCCTTTACTGTCTATCCTGCCATTGCGAGTATAAAAAGAACGAGACTGAAAGAAATATAAGAGAAAGAAGAAGAGGATTAAAAAGCTGATCAGATATTGTGAGAAAAGAATGGGCGTGCAAAAAAAAAAAAAAAGAGATAGGAAAGAAGAAAGAAAGAACGAAAGAAAGAAAGAAAGAAAGAAAGAAAAAAAGAAAGAAAGAAAAAATAAAGGTAAGATAATAAAAAGAAAAAAGACAGAAAAGAATGAAGACGGGAAGGAAGGAAAGAAGAAAGAAAAAAAAGAAAGAGATGAAACAAAAGAACGAAAAAAATAAAGAAAGAATAAAAGGAAAGAAAGAAATGAAGGGAGATAGAAAGAAAATAAAAGATAAAAGAAAGCAGACAAGAAGAAAGGAAATAAAGAAAGAAAAAGAAAGAAAAAGATCTGAAGAAAAGAATTAAATAAAGAAATGAAGGCAAGCAGAAAAGAAAGAACAAGAGAAAGAAAGAAAGACATACATACATGAATGAATAATTAAATAGAGGAATGAAGGAAGGAAAGAAAGAAGAAGGAAAGAAAGAAGGAAAGAAAAGAAAGAAATGAAAAAGTATGAAAAAGAAAGAAAGGTAGGAAGAAAAAGAAAAGAAAAATAAAAGAATGAAGGTAAGAAGGAAAGAAAGAAAAAAAGAATAAAAAAGCAGAATTTTATCAATATATCAAGTTTGGAGAGATAAATTGAGAGAGAGAGAGAGAGAGAGAGAGAGAGAGAGAGAGAGAGAGAGAGAGAGAGAGAGAGAGGGTATACAAAAGAAGAAAAAGAGAAAGAGAATATGTAAAAGAAATGGAAGATAAAAAGAGCGGGCATGAAGCAGAGAGAGAGAGAGAGAGAGAGAGAGAGAGAGAGAGAGAGAGAGAGAGAGAGAGAGAGAGAGAGAGAGAGAGAGGACAAAAGGGAAGAAATCGGAGAAAAACAAAACAATATAAAAGTTATAGTCAGGGTAGAATCAGATGACAGAATTCTCCAAAAATGTAGGACGTGGTTAATTGCTAATAACCGAAAGCATTCTACCTTCCATGTCGAGCTGATTAATCAATTACTGTGTATATTTCCCCTTTGCTTCCCGTAGGGTTTGATCCCGGCTCTCTTGCTCATATGTCACTTGCAGTATTGCAGACCCCGTTGAAGACTAATGATAGTCGGAACCAGACAGAGAATCACTCACTCCATTCCCTTATACGCTTTCTCGCTTAATTATCTAATCATTCAACCGGATAGATCCAGTAGTTGACAGCAGCCAGAAGTCTGGGAAGTGAGACCCGTACTGAATTTCCATTAAAAAAAATTGCGTCATCGCCCACAATTCCGGCTAGACCTGGAGCACATATACTGGACTAGAGATAGTTTTATTTTGAAAGAGCTCTTCCTCAGCGTAAGACAAAATGTTAATAGAACAATAATAGTGTTGTCCACGTTAAAAAAAGAAAGAAAAGAAAAAATATCTTATGGACCTAGGTTCCTTAAAAATAAAGAAACATATCTTTTAAATGGCCATTTATAAATACTTTGTATGTCATCTCATCTTTTATCATTACTTACTAAAGTTTGCTTAGTCTAGCAACCAGGATTTAAATTGCTTACGGTCTACTAAGTGGTCAGACCGTATGTCCATGTTATTCACTAAGGTTTGCTTAGTTTGGCATAAAGACCTCACTTTGCTTTCGGTACCTGCTATTATTTAGTGGTTAGACCGTGAGTAATTGTTATTTACAAAGCTTTCCTTAGTCTTGCACACAGGCCTTAGTTGGTAACTTACCATTTGGTCACCCATTTAAGTACTGAGCAGATACATCACTGCTTAACTTAATTTTCGGTTCTTTCAACGCCTCTTCACCGTAAGTTAGGTACTTTTGTTATCCAGTTTATTCTTATTCTTTTTTGTATTTAACCAACTCTCTACCACGAGCTGGATGCGATACAAGGTCAATTTTTGGGCGGAGTACAGCTGTTTTGAATTCAGAGTTTTCCTCCTAGTTTGGTTGCCTTACTAAAGCTAAAGAACCCAATCTATTCTATTATTTACTCATAATTGGGACCTATTTGTTAGTCAGTTTTTATTTTATCATTTTTTTTTTTCTGTTATCTAAAAAAATTACCTACCGATACTTAATTACGGCAAGTAGAGCTACCAGCTCTTTTTGCATCCTGTAGTGAGACTCTAGCTTTGGGTAGTATGGAGTCTCCTTTTCATTTACATTATTATCAAATCCACTCTAACCCAGAATAATAGTACCTTTAAGGATCCCATCAATGGGTCAAGCATATCTGGTTGAGCTAAAGTTTACAAGGATTTTTTAACTACATTTACTTTTAAAGCGTTGATATTGTAACTAAGCATGAAGTGCTTATTGTTTAACATTCTAGAGAAGAATTTTTGCATCGTGTATAGTTGGAGACCATAATTGTTAAACTGATTTCGGTATAAAAATACCCAAAAAGGGTTAGCATATTGTGAAACCAACCAACCAACCAACCAACCCTCTCTTTTGCTCTCCAGAGCAGTAGTATTGAGTATCTTACTCATTAGGTTTAACTCTCTCTCTCTCTCTCTCTCTCTCTCTATATATATATATATATATATATATATATATATATATATATATAAAATAAATATATAAAGGTTTTACATATCTATTTATTTGGTAACAAAGGAACAGTCACAACCATTTTGGTTTCATGCGTCAACAATCATCAGGTGAACTTGTTTCAAATGCAAGGAAAATCGAAAAAAAAATATAGAGAGACCTACGTCGAAACAGCTGTCCAGTGTTCCGCACGTTTCTCGTTCTCAGTAGGATTGTTTTTAAATTCCTTTCACTAAATATATTTAGTGAGAGCAACCACATATCATGATATTTTTGATATATATAATATAATTTATATATAAGATTTTTATATAATAATATATAATATAATAAGATTTATATATAATAATATATTTAGTGAGAGCAACCACATACCATAATAATTGTTTTGTAATGTTTTCCGTGCGTATTGTGTATAGTGAAATGTTTATATTTGTCATAGATCTAAGTTGTTGTTTATTAAACAAAGCTTAGTAGTCGCCTATATAAGTAGTAAACATGCTCATTGCTACTTAACTTAGTCAGGAACCGGCCCTTTCAGAATGACGATCCCAAAAACTAATCACAAATATATTCATTCTATTAGTTTTTGTTATTGTTTATTTTAACATATTTTCTGTGTACGTTTAATGTTATCTTTCGCCCAATTATTTTCTTTTCCCATGCTAATGGCAATTCTATACTAACGCGTAGAGTTTAACACACGAACAAGATCTACTTCACTGACAAAACCTACCACACTGACAAGACATACTAGGATATTTGACCATTATAAGGCCTCGGCCCTTTTACTTCTCACTCGTTAGAGATGTCTATATACCCATAATACAAACCCACGGTCTATTCAATTTACATGAACTATACACTTTTCACCATTTAATACTACATTACGGCATACACATAGAACATGCATATCATTAACTATATATATATATATATATATATATATATATATATATATATATATATATATATATATGTTGTTCTGGTTCAACGGGAGAAAATTCAATATTTTATAAAAAAAAGGAAGGTCCGCAAAATGTATTTTGTTCTCAGAAAATGTTTTAAATTCTTTTTGTTTACATATGCTATACACACACACACACACACACATATATATATATTATATATATAATATATATATATATATATATATATTCTCTCAATCTATATCTAATTATTTCTTTTTCCATTCATTTATTTTATTACTTATATTATTTATATTCCTTATTATTATCCATTTGTCTGGTTTCCTTATCCAATTTCAAAACTTTTTTTGAATGAATTAAATTTGACTAAATAGATGTTAATACTACCACCCCTTCATCGATACATACATAATATGACTGGCCTTGTTTCCCTGACGTATACATCCGATTATTTCCTGTATAGATAGATACATTTAACATGTCATGCTGATATTTCTATGTCAAGGTGATATTTGCTTCTAACACACTTCTGGATTCTGGGTAAAAAATTATTTTCAGGTTGTTAATTCATTTTTTTTTTGTAGTGGCCTGTCTGATGAAGTTAAATTTCCATTGGGGAGTTTTAGAAATTTATTTAAATTTCTAAAAGCCCCTTAAGTTTTTGGTCAAATAAATTTATTATAGAATTATGTTTTTTTGAGTTTTTCCTTCCTTTCAATCGTAAATTTGCTCTGTATTTAATCTAAAAAGATTTTTATACATTGAGCTCTCATTAGGGATTATTAAAATGCATGTATTTGCACCTACTAAACATGCAATAACCATACAGTGTGAATTTAAAAATCCCATGTAGAATCATCCCTTACTACCAGTTTTTGGATACCTTACATAGGGGCCGGGTTAGCTCAGTCGGTAGAGCGTTCTGCTAGAAACCACAAGGTTCCTAGTTTGATACCGGTCTTCGCCAACTCAGCGTATGAGTAACACAGGGATCTGTGCGGTAAAGTAAGGAGCTGATGGTAGGTGTGGCGCTCCACCTCAGATGCTAAAATTTCTCCTTGGTCTTGCGCAAGTGAAAGGGGATAGACTCCCTCGCTGATTGGCTAATACCGACTTTAGGCCGCCCCGACGACTTTACTTTACTTACTTATATATACTAGCAAATATATGCACCCTCCGGGTGCAAGTATTTAAGTTTTGATATAATAAAATATCATGTTAAATTAGAAAGGCTAATGAAACTGAATAAGAATCAGATAAAATATTTGGAACAGAGGGGGTATAATCGGAAAATAGAACAACTTTGAAACTAACTCTTCCATCATTTTCCATTACTCCCGTCTTTCAGTGGTAAATTTTCCTAATTTAACTATTTAGTTAAAATAGGAAGTAAAGAATAATATTACAGTTATTTCTTCTTGTTAATCGATTTCTTTTAAGATTTATCCCCGAGATTTTTGCTCATATTCAATAAGATAAAACCAAACAATTAGAAATCAATAATACTAAACATATATTTATTAAAATAAAATTTTTACGATCAATATGCAAATTAGCCTTCCCATTCACACTGTGAACCGCTATTTTGTTGTGTATATAAATACAATTGCATGTTATTAGTATGTAGATATGGTTAACAGTCTTAATGATGTAAAACAATTTTACTAATAATTGAGGTTTAAATAAAAAAATAAAATCATGGAGAATGTGATGTAAATAACAAAGGGAATTGTGACTTGTATAGTAATATAGTTTCGGTTACATAGAGACAAACTCACAATCTCCATTATAATCAGATATATATATATATATATATATATATATTGGGCGTTCGATAGCAATGCTGCAAAAACATTTTGAACAACAATTTTTAAAAAGACTTATTTCAAATAAGCACTTAGGAGTGCTAACGCTGAGTTGTCAATATGTTTTATTTTATCGCCATTAAAAAAAGGTTTATAAACTATTCTCTTCTTCTTCTTCTTCTAAAAGAAAAGAAAAGAAAAGAAAAGAGAGTGAGTAGAGTCAGCAATTTTAGTATTGTGATCACTGAGATCTGGGATTTATTGAATTTGATATTAGAATATGCGATCAATCATATCATCTCCTGACTTAGTAGAGACAACGGGTTGCTTTCACTGCTTGCACGCATACAGAGAGAGAGAGAGAGAGAGAGAGAGAGAGAGAGAGAGAGAGAGAGAGAGAGAGAGAGAGAGAGAGAGAATGCACCTGCTGCGTAAGGATTATCGTTGTAGAAAATGAACCCGGTGACCCGAGTTCAAATCTTGGGCGATGCTCTTGCGTTTCACTTACACTAGATAAAGTATGAATCCAATTATTCTCCACCAGCTATGGTTAATAGTAGACAGATTAACTTTAGATTGGCAACCAGTCTCGGAGAATGAAAAACTCTGAATTTAAACCAACTGTACATCCTGTTTGTGGCGGGGGTTGGGTAAATACACACACATACACACATATAGACATAAATTAACACAGGCATACACCCATATCCACACAAACACATCAATACTGATACACACGTATTTGCACAAATTCAGTTCGTCATATGTTTCAAAACAGTGAAGGCCTAGGTGTGAGATTAATGTATACTATTTAATGAACTTGGGTAGCAGACCAGTGTTAAGTGAGTGCTCAATACTTCTGGCCTTGTGCCAAACTAAGTTGAATTCCATATTGGATTATGCTCCATTACAGCTAAATCAAACATTATTTCTCATGGGATTACCAAAGTTAAGCAACATTGTGATTGGTCAGTTGACGAGGGACCGGTTGGGAACATCATAAGTAGAGGGAAAAAGGGAGGACAACTGTTGTGTGGGGTTTTGTAAGCTCAACTTGCAAACCACTTGACAAGTACAGTGAGTTTGATTCTCACTGGGTGTTCAAATGATATGGCCTTATGCCAATATAGCTTAACTTAGTTAAAAATCATCTACTTCTATATAAAACACGGGAACCACATCAAAGTGAAATGAGTTCGATCATTTTCATGCTACATACGAGTGGCCTTCTGACAAATTTAAGGAAAATTAAATATTTTCAAAATGGATGCATCACGTGGGGTAATGGTTAGCAAACTCGGCTGGTAAAGCCTTTTTAGTATTGAATATCTAACTCATTAGGTTTATCTTTATCCGATTATATGTATCCATCTTGCGTAGCAATTGTAATTCTTCAGAATATTATATAGCCTGATATCCGTGAGGACATGAAAATATCACATACACAACAGTCGTTCCGATAGTAATGCCTTTTATTTCTGTCTATTGAATCAGGGACCACAATAGCATCATTTCAAGCAAGGTTTTCAACTGCAAAACATTATTCTTTCACATAGTCACTTTATTGATCAGTCTTTTGCCAGCGACGAGCCAAATTCTGCATGCCATAAAAATGTCCACGTTTTTTTGTAGCTGAAAACTTTCTCTATCCAACGGCGTTATTGTAGTTACTATATTTTTTTAGTTTATATGGAAATAAAAGGATGCATTATTTTCATAGTGTTCTTTAAATGAAAATAATGTTATAGAAATATTATTACGTATCGCTTTTTAACACAAATCTATTAAAAATATTTTAGTTAGTTTGTTTTTCTTGTATAACTCTTAACAGAGTAAGTTTAGAATTAACCGGAAACTTTAGTCCGTCTCAAGAAACAGCGTCTATACTTTCATGGCGAAAACATTAACTCATTCTAAAAATATATTTGCTAAAAATAAATGAAGAAACACCTTTGTAAAAGCGAACAAAATATGAATGAACTAACGAGGAAAAAAAGAAGAAATTAGCAAGTCTATTATTAACTTGTGTACGTACTTTTAATCCAACACACACACACACAAAAAGGTAAAAGTAAAAAAAAAAAAAAAACCCAAAAAACCGAAAGATAGAATAACCATGGACACCAAGGGTCAGTGTCATATATTTTGAGATTCACGGTCTTCAAATATCTTCGAACTATTATTGGTATCCATTGACATGAGTAAAGGGAGATAATCCTAAAATATCTCTTACGTGCTTCTGACAACTGAGTAGCTACAATAGGTCTCACCCAAAAGTCAGCAATGTCGACTGTTTACGTTACAAGGTCTCAATATCCAATCGATTTCCAATTGTGGTTACTTTGATGGAAAATTATTTTTAGCATCTGATGGATTTTCTTTGTCAGATGACGATCTATTTTTCCCTCAGCATTTCTCAAGTCGCTTTTCTCAAATGTTAGTAGAGAAGTTTGTGTCTTTTTGTCTTCACCCTCCTATATATATATATATATATATATATATTATATATATATATATAATATATATATATATATATATATATATAATAGCATCCATAAATAAGTAAACCTCTACCATTTCTTTTAAAATAAAAAGTTAATTTTCTTCCAAATACAAGATAAAAGACATTTTTTTTTCTAACGGAAAAATATTCAATCAAAACGAACATTATTGTTGTATTATTTATTACTAAATTCTACGACATCAAAATTCTATAACTGAATAATACATTTTCAACACATCTGTTAGCAAAAATGGAGTTGTATAAATATACACCCTGTCTGAAGTTATAACAAATCACACAAACTTCAAATTTGGTTTGAAAAAAAATTAAATTTTAAACAATCAAATTAGATAACAAAACAAAGCCTGAGTTAAAAATTTAAATATGTTTCAATGTTTTATTGAAGTTATTTGACGTAATTTAAAAAAAGAAAAAATACCGTCTGAAGGTATTGGGCAAAACTAAATAATCCCCTTTTACTTCTATAAAAAGGTAATAAAATCATCAAAAATTGATCAACATTTATAATGAACTAATGACGAATACAAATGATAAATCTTTGAATCTTTTACATTTTAATATAGTGACACTTCTTTTAATAACAGCCAATAATCTATTATTCATTGATTTTGTTATTTTTCTACTTCAGCAGGTTCAATTGCCGAAATGGTAGTTTTAATTGCTTCCCATATATCTGCTTTGCTGTTATATTGTTTACCACCTTTATATAATTTCATCTTCACAAATGACCATAGATTGAATTCTGATCAGAACTTGATTCTGACTATTCCATTATTTTCTCTCCTGTAAATCTTTTATGTTAAAAAAAAATTCACCGGGTAAGTTTAGATACGTGAGAAAGAGAATTGTAACTTAACTTTGAAACTGCAAGATCAGCACTTGTCCCATGAAAAGAAAGCATTGGCTACGAAATTGCAATTGTTAGCACTGATTAGTTTAACTCCTTCATCGACTTTGACTGATCCAATAATGGTTTGGTCGACAATTCCAGCCCATATCATTACACTACCGCCTCCTTGTTGCTTCTTTTAGCCACAGGCACGTATGAATTGGATAAAATCCATCATTTGGCCCATTTATCAGCTTCATCAAATCTCACTTGAAATTCGTCCGTAAGAATTACTTTAGAAAAGTCAATTTCTATGTATTTCTTGGTTCAAATTTGACGCTTTAAAATATTTGTTTTTGTGAGAGTCTTTTTACTAATGAATTCACAAAATATCCCCTTTCTTGTCTGCCTTTATTCCAGCTTTTTAAATTATCTAGTCAAAAGTAGTTGTTTCACTATAACTAGCTTTTGTTTACGTTCATATTGAAGAAGCAAGTTTTTAAAGCCTATTTATTTGCTTCAAGTTCTGAACTTATATATTCCACAGCCTTCTTTATCGTTCGATAATTTTCACTGAAACTTTTCCACATAACTAACTAACTAATATATATATATATATATATATATATATATATATATATATATATATATATATATATATATATATATAAGTAAAGAAATAACAAAAGACTTAGAGATTTAGAATTATAGTCCATTTCAGGGAGCTTACAAAAGCTGAAATAGCTAAATAGACTAAAATCTCTAAGTCTTTTGTTATTTCTTTACTTATATATTTCCTCTGTGACTCTATCATTAAGAGCACACATTGAGCTCTCAAACTACGACAGGTCTTTTAAATAAAACTCTTGTGTCATAAGAGAGACTTTTGGGAATATATATATATATATATATATATTATATATATATATATAATATATTAAATTGTTGGCATTTTATTAAAAATGACAGACAAGGATTTAGTGTTTAGGTTTTCTTGTCGCTACTGTGGTTGTCCAAATATTGTTTATGTAGTCCGAGAATGGGTACTTTCGACCAACTTTGATTTTGTGGAGTACTAGTGTTCAAGGGATTTTTAGGAAGGCGTGACACCATGTATGAACGTGTAGGCCATTGAAGCTGGTTTGAAGTGTAGATATAACAGCCATGGATCACGTGACCGTGGATCCACTAAAGCGTATGGGTTGTACTTATATCAAATACATTATTTCTTCAAAAGTCATCCTCGAGAAATATAATGAAGAATTTCAATCTAAAGTTTTATCGGATTTTAATATTTTGCATATACACATATTGCTTATAAATAAGTGTTCTGTACAATGCCTTTCAATAACATTTGTGTTAATAAACATGCATTTCTGGGCGCCTTGTGTTGTTTATTAGCGGAGTTAATTTAGCAAACTATTTGTTGAGAGTTCGATTCTCACTAGGTGAGTAATACTTTTGGCTTTCTGTCAAACTAATCAATGCTTAGTAAATTCCTACTTATATAGCGGAAGTCACCGTAGTGTACTGACTAACGTGCAGGACTACAACATCGTAGTAAGCGAGTTCGAATTTCTTACATTATTCCATTCGCTTTCGGACTATCCTTGGTAAAGATATGAATCACTCCCCGGCTATGTGTTAAATAATACTTCTAGTGCTTTTCAACAAAGGTGGCTTTGGCATTAAATAACCCACGGAAGTTGATATGCCATTAACCAAAGAAACCAACCAACCAACAAACTACTTATATGTAAATACATGAGAATACTAAGTATATCATTATGATGTATTTGTTTGTATTCTGTCATAAGAGCAAAAATAACGACATTGCGAGACTTTCATTAGCGTACTAGTTTTAAAATACTCTGATTTATAGAATAATTTATAGAATAAAGTCTAATGTGCAACTCTATAATAATTATGTGAGGTCTCACTTCGTGCTTAATTCGAACGTTAAGATTTCTTCGGGAAGATTTCTAAAATGCTAATTATATATATTTACCAACCCCTCCGCACGAGCAGGATGCGACACAAGGTCAATTTCTTAAGCAGAGTTTAACAGGTTTGAATTCAGAGTTTTCCTTCTCCTAGACCGGTTGCCTAAACAAGGTTAAAGAGCCCAGTCTGCCCTACTATTTACCCATAGCTGGAGGGAGAGTAGGATTCATACCTTTCCCCAAGGGTATTAGCGCTAAGTGAAATGCAATTACTACCCGTCCAGGATTTGAACTCGGAGCGACGAGTCCATTTCCCATGATTTTAACCATTACACCACGCGCTTTCTTAAAATGCTAATTATAGACGAGTCTTCATTCATCTTGTTGAAGTTTATTATGATAAGAATTGGATAAACAGGTTTAACTCGGGAATGAACTTAATGGAAGACAAAGGCAGCTTTTAAGCTGATAGCTTAACATTGTATGCATTTCTTATTCAACTTTTAAGCAAGCAGTTTAGATAAGAGAGAGAGAGAGAGAGAGAGAGAGAGAGGGGAGAGAGAGAGAGAGAGAGAGAGAGAGAAGAGAGAGAGAGAGAGAAAGCCCTCGGTGAAATTTGAATTCACATACTCTATCCTTAGGGCATGTCTGCCCGGAACGACACTTTATCGATTAGGTTATGAAAACTAACCAGCGGACGTCATTCAAATTTAGTCATATAACTACATTTTTCATTTATGGATTGGTATTCCATGCCGCAGTGCTTGTTTACATCTAGTAGTCTGCAGTATTACGATACTCGTGTATTTTGACAAGCAAGTCTTTTTTTTTAGCATTATTTTAAAACTTATTTTTATACGTGTAAAGTAAATATAGATTCGTTCTTTCTTTTAAAGCTAACACACTTATATACGTATATATCTATGTGTAGAAATAAGAAAGCTTTTTTTTTTTCGATAACCCCAGACAGATACATAAAGAATGTCTAATTTTGTAAATGAATATTCGCCATATTGTGTAATGAACACGCAGTGTAAACAGAATCTAATTAGGAGAAACGCCATAACGGATTATTCTCTTTTCTCTCGGCACCTCGGCATAAGGTGGCTAGCAGTCTATTGTTAAAGAGTTCGATTCTCAACGAGTGCCTCATATTTCTGGCCTTGTGCCAAACTGATATAAGCTTAGTAAATGACTATCTTGAAATAAGGCGGCAAATATTCCATTTGGTTTGGACAAATGAAGCACACGCACAAACACACGTATACAATTGAAATATCAAGTTAGGATAAAATACAGGGTGCGATGAGTAAATTGTCGTCCAAATTACGCAAAAAAACAAAACATTAACATTGGGGCCGGGTTAGCTCAGTCGGTAGAGCATTCGGCTAGCAGGTTCCTAGTTCGATACCGGTCCTCGCCAACTCAGCGTATGAGTAGCACAGGGATCTGTGCGGTAAAGTAAGGAGCTGATGGTAGGCGTGGCGCTACAACCTCAGACGCTAAAATAATCTTCTTGGTCGAGCGCAAGTGAAAAGGGGATAGACTCCCTCGCTGACTGGCTGATACCGACTTTAGGCCGCCCCGACGACTTTACTTATCAGATATATTTACCAAAATTACTTGAAAATATCTTGAAATACTATAGATTAGATTCATTCAAAGAAATCACTATTGGCTTTAACAACAGCCTTCAGATAACTTGGAAATTTCTTGCAAGTCTTTCTAACGGTTTCCTTATTGGAATTGGTAAATGCTACCCTTATCTTTGCCTTTCAGTTTATATCTGGTATTGCACGGAGTTTTGGTGGTCCCTCGCTCAACCACATGACACACATAATAATTAAGGGGATTGCAATCTGAGGAGTTAAGTGTGATGTGGTCGCGGAAATTTTCTTACTGCCAAAACTGAATTCTTCTGCTTGTGTGGCGTGGCGCAGAATTCTGTTGTTAGATGTAGAGGCTGCCAGCAGGCATCCTCTTGATCCAGGACAGTAGTAACTTCTTCAAGCACTTGATGTAGGCCTTTGTGTTGAGTCTGAGGCCACGTGGAAAAATGAATGGAAGCATAACATCATCATCATCATCATCATTAGTGACCACACCGGACATCATAATATAGATTAGGTGTTTTGTTCTTCATCACTAACGGTTGTTCTTGTGAGAACCATCTAATCATGACAGAAAATTTTCTTATCTGAGAAAAAGTAAAGCATATTTAAGTTGGAATGGATGCTTGAAATTTGTTAAAAAACTTTCCGGCGCAGTCGTTCCTCATTTCCTTCAAGGCATGATAAAAATTGGCCCTTTATCATTTGTATGAGAAATACCGTATGTCTTCATGCACTAATCAGTCTGATAAGCAACTCAGCCACTCCCATGTCTCTGGCTATGGACCTAACTGACTTTTGTGTCAAAAATTGTGTTACACGTAATAAAAAATATAAGAGTTGTTCAATGTTTAAATCCTTTTTAAAACCAGTTCAAATGAAAATAGGTTTATGTGGCACAAGGGTAGAAGTATGGGGGCACCTTCTGTGACTGTGAAGGGCAATATTTGAAAAAACAGTTCCGACCACAGATGTGAAGGTCGTCCTGAAGATATTAATGTTGCGCCGGTACACTGTTGCTGTTGTTTTTTCTTGGACTTTCTCTTTTTGGTGTTGCGCCAGATGAATTCAGTCAGGAATAACCCACTACGGAGAGCTTGCCACCCAAAGACGGTCTTGAGACAAATTTCCCCTGTAATATATATATATATATATATATATAATATATATATATATATATATATATATATATATATATTCACACACACACACACACACACACACACACACACACACACATACACATATATATATATTATATATATATATATTCACAGAATTCCACACAAAGTAAACCAGCCTTCCCATTATGCCCCACAAACTAAACTAGCACTGGCATCATGACCTAGGTCATGGGTAAATACATACGTTGTATATGGATACATTGCATTTTAAATCAAATATGTTTTCTTACAATTTTTCTAGGAATCGAACCCCACATTATTTAAGTGGAAAAATGATACTATCAAAACGGATATTATTAGGTAGTATTTGTTACAAAACCCTACACCATTAAAACACTTCCATCAAAAATTGAATTAACAAGTCTAGTTTTAATCATTTTCAATTCTTTCTCAGATCTTTGTTTCAGTCTGTCTTTTTTAGGACCCTTGATATGTTGATTAATTAAATTAAATTTACATTTAATTTAGATGTTAAATATTGTCTTTGTTGTTTTACTCTGAATTATAATGTTAACCTATATAAACGTTACCACTTAAGCAACTACAGGTATTTTAAGCAATCTGAGTCCTTTGTTTATCAAAATGACTTGATTCGGCATTAAATGACCCGAAAAGTGTTGATATGCCGTAAAACAAAATAACCAACAACCAACATTATGTAACAAAAGATTGAACTTTTTCTTGTTTCTGACCAGAAAGTCTTTCTTTTCAATCGGTTTTGCATAAAATAAACGCAAAAGATTTATTTTTCACCTCAAACTTTGCTTTTCTCACCTGAGAAATGAAATTTTCAGTACATGATAAGAGATTATATTTGGGTGCTGATACATGAAAGCAATTTACTTTAAAGTAAAAAAATCTCGAAAAACTACTCACATGCAACATTTTTATTCATATTGTCACATTCTGCTTTAAGGTCGGTAAATATGTATATAATTGAAAATGGAAAAATATGGCCAGTTTTACATAGAAAATAGGTTAATTTCAAAATTTCCTTATCCAGGACACAAAAGCAAGTTTTGAAGGGAATAATGGTCGGTACTGCCAAAATTCCACGTGTTTTTTTTACCCTCCCCCATAAATTTAAATTCAACAAAACTAGGAACAAATGAATGAACCTAATCCAACTTTTGCTGCATTATGAAGAGGAAACATTTATTTTACAGTCTTTAAAATGGAAAAAAAATTATTAATCAAAATCTGTATCCGTTAAAATGGCGTATTTTTGCCGTTTTTTCTCTCTTGAAGATGTGCTCTTTTTAACGTGATTTATTTCATTGTTATAATTTTAAAAAATCATAGATTGAGATTTAAAGAAAGGGGTGGGTGCTGTCGTATCGGAATTTTGGCCATACTTAGAATGATGGCCATTTTCTATACTTTTCAAATATAAGCAGATAGATAGATAGATAGAGAGAGAGAGAGAGAGAGAGAGAGAGAGAGAGAGAGAGAGAGGAGAGAGAGAGAGAGAGAGAGAGAGAGAGAGAACTCATCCAATACATGAACAACATTTTTGTTAATTCATACTATTTGATTTTTTCTACCAGTAGTATCTTGTGTTTTTTTTTAAAATTCATTTTTATCAAAGATTAAGAGATAGCAGATCTCCTAGAATGCTAAACAGTGCGAAGTCATTAAAGCTTGCACTCTTCTGCATTCTAACTGATTTTTAATAATACTGAATGGATTCAAATTTTTCTCAGATTTCTAATTCTTCCAACCATTTCGCAAGACTCCCCAAGACTTTTCCAAATGTTAAGTAAGACTGTGTGTCTCGTGGCTAAGAGGGCTGCATATTTCCTACCGGTGCTGCTTGTCGATGTTCGAGCAGTGGTAAGTATTTTTAACGCTGATTTTCAAGGCGTTATCCGCTTAGATGATTGGCGCAACAAATGTTTATTTGGCCTTACACCACACACAACACACAGGCACACACACAAACACAAACAAACACACACATATATATGCATTTATGGGTATGTGGTGGGTGTCAGAGGGTCACTAATTAGGGCCAGAGAGCCCAAATTAGTAATCCCCTGACACCCACCACATACCCACAAATGCATATATATATATATATATATATATATATATATATATATGCATATATATATATATATATGTATGTGTGTGTGTGTATGTAAGAAATGCAAGAGAAGTTAGAGAGAGAGAGAGAGAGAGAGAGAGAGAGAGAGAGAGAGAGAGAGAGAGAGAGAGAGAGAGAGAGAGTGGGGGGGTCTTATTTTTATTCTTCAACCGGAGACGGACGAGTTTTCTTGAAAGGTAAATTAAGCTCTTGGCTCCGGCATCTTTCTCGATTGCTTTTTTTTTTTTTGCCTTGTGATTAGAAAAGTTAATGAAATGATATTTTGTTCTATTTTGGGGCCCAGCAAATGGCGCTTATATCTGAACTAATTACTAATCAATCTAAACTCTGGTAATCAGAGGATGTATTTTCCGAAGCATTTATTTAAAAATTATTCCTGCTCAACATTTTTGTATTTTTTACTTTTTGCTTTGTTGAGGATGAGGTGGCCGAAATATCTTCAATATAAGTTTATTAACATCAGATATGAATAAAACATAATTGATTTTTCATAAGTTAAGGTATAAATAATCTTGTGTTTTCTATGGATAATTATACATATATTCTCCGGCAAACCTCGATCAGGTGTTTTCTTTATATTCTACAGAACTCAAAAATGAAAACTTATGAGAATAGATTTGAATAAATTTGTAACTATGTACAGGTTGCGATATACTAATATGAAAATACTCTCAGATAGATTGGCAGACATATACATACATACATACATACAGATATATATATATAATATATATATATATATATATAATTATATATATATATATATATAATAGAAGAGAGAGAGAGAGAGATAGATACTAGATAGATAGATAGATAGATGTGAACAGTGTCAGATAGATATATAGACAGATAGATATAGAAAGATAAATAAGTATATATGAACATACACACACACATAAATAGATTTGAAGATATAGATAGATAGTTAGATAGATATAGATAAGATAGATGTGAACCGACTGTCAGATACTGGTTCAGATTTTTCAAAGCTTCACTTTCAAATTCCACGCATTCACAGTTCAGGAGTAAAGTGGCAAAAGTTAGGCAATATATTTCAATGTTATAGCAATGCAAAGGCGTTTGGATTAAGGCGATTTTGGGCACCACTGACCTTGCGATCCGGGACTGACACCCTTTGTTCCGCCACTGGATAGATAGATAGATGTGAACTGACTGTCCGTGTCGTTCGTTCGGTTTCAAACTAAAAAAAAGTGATTTTAAATCCTATCTACATTCAATTATATATATATATATATATATATATATATATATATATATATATAATATATGAAAGTAAGTAAAACAAACAATGTGTTTATTTTTGATATGGCCTTTTAGCCGACAATTTTTGGAGGATATGTGCTTAATTGAAGTCATACCTAATTTTGAAAATTAATTTGTTAATTAATGCCTAAATTCATTAATTATTATCTAATAATTTTCAAAAATTAGGCATGACTTCAATTAAGCAACACACACACACACACACACACACACACACACACACACACATATATATATATATATATATATATATATAAAGAGAGACACACAGAGAAAGAGTGAATGTGAATGATTGATAAGATAGATAAAGGCGCCAAATGGAGTTACGAAAGTACATATACTCAGATAACTCTTTATAAAATTAATTGTATTTCCTTCCTCGCAAACATCGATAGATAAAATAGTAAATAATAAGGAATTAAAAAAAGTAAAAGAAAGCAAACGTTTGCTTCTTTTAAGCGATTTATATTAAATTAACAAGGTAAAACATCCGCAAACGATCCAATCATTTCAGTAGACAATTTAGAAATGGTGACATTTCAGCCAGGAAAATCTACTTTAAGAATTGAATTATTATCTCGAGACATTTAACAGAATGTGGAAAATCTAATGGCAGCGAAAGTATTGATTTTAGAAAATAGAATATGCAGACCCTCATCGTAAGATAGAAACGATGTGCGGAGAGAGATGTGGTGCGGTACGGTATTAAACCGATATGCTCGACATTTATGCAATATCATACGGTATATAAGAGTAATTTTTCTATAAGAGTAAATATAATAATGTGTGTAACGCATAATAAATAGATCGTAATTGTCGGAAATTTCATCCATTTTGCGCTTGATGTGAAAATGAGACGTGTATCTGACAAGCACCTATAGCGTTTGGAATTCGATTGTCCTCTCTCCTTCTCTCGTTGTCTTTCTGTCATATTTGCTCATCTTCGCGCCCAGATACGCACGCGTTGACTCATTCACCATGGGATATTTGCCATAAAATAACACGTTTCGGCAGTTTGAAGTATTTTGTCATAGATGTTGACAGCTTTTTAAAAAATGGAGGAAGAGAAGCCGATAAGAGAAGAAAGAAGAAGAAGAAGAAGAAGAAGAAGAAGAAGAAGAAGAAGAAGAAGAAGAAGAAGAAAGAATGCCAATTTGAATCACCTTTTAAATATAAACGCAGTGCTTTATTCGTTGTTTGAAAATGAAAAAAAAAGTCTTTGTTTAATGAAATGTATTCGAATGTGTAAAATGAAACCAATTTTCAACTGCAAACAAATTCAATAAACACTCAAGCAGCACAAACTATCAATTGGTTAATGGTTACAAGCAAAACGTTTGTTTCCAGAAAAAAATCCCCGAAAAAAAAAAATTAAAACAACAGGAAGCAAGATTGAACTCGGAAAAAGAAGACGTTATTACTTCTTCGTTTAAAATCAAAATTTCTTTGGTTAATAAGTTTTACGATATGTCAACCCCTCCGCACTTGCAGGATGTGACACAGGGACTATTTCTAAGCGAAGTTTAACAGGTTTGAATTCAGAATTTTCCTTCTCCTAGATCGTTTCCTATACCAAGTTTAAAGAGCAAAGTCTGCCCTACTATTTACCAATAGCTTGAGGGAGAATAGGTTGGATTCATACATTTCCCAAGGTATTAGCGCTATGTGAAATTAGCGCTAGCCTCATCCAGGATCTGAATGTGTGTTGTCGTGTCCATTTACAATAACCATAGCAAAACTGACGCCTCATCACACACAGTTATAGCTTCAAGTAACTATTCTTAATACTATTAATGAATACTATTAATGAATACACACTTAAATGGTTTCAAGTAACTATTCCAATTTAATGATAATGAATGTGTGGGGAAAAGACGAAACGGTCAATCACATAATAAGCGAATGCACAAAGATAGTACAAAACTCGGCACGACTGGGTGGGAAAGGTGATTCACAGAGAATTATGCAAGAAATTCAATTTTCACCATACAACTAAATGGTATATGCACGAATCTATCCTGGAATATTCTCTGGGACTTTGAGGTACAGACGGATCACCTAATCCCAGTCAGGAGACCAGACCTGGTATTGATCAACAACAAGAAGAGAACTTGTCATCTCGTGGATTTTGCCGTCCCGGTCGATCACCGAGTGAAAGTAAAAGAAAGCGAAAAGATAGACAAATACCTGGACTTTGTCAGAGAACTAAGAAGACTGTGAAACATGAAGGTGAAGATTCGTGCCAATTGTAATTGGTCTCCAGGAATGGTCCCTAGGGGTCTGGAAAAGAGTCTAGATGAACTGGAAATCAGAAGAAGAATGGAGACCATCCAGACTACAGCATTGTTGAGATCGGCTGGAATACTTAGAAGACTCATGGAAACCTGAGGAGACTTGCTGTCACTCAGTCTCCAGTGAACCACCGGCAGATGTGAAAAACTCTAATAGAGTGATAATAATAATAATAATAATAATAATAATAATAATAATAATAATAATAATTAGCCACCCTTCACATGCGACATCTATGGTGGTGGCTGTTTTTCAAATATTGGCCTTCAGAGTCACAGAAGGCGCTGTAACTTCAGGGGCACGAGAAATATATAGTTTTCCGAGACTGCAATATTGATAAATGAATGGATGGGTAATAATAATAATAATAATAATAATAATAATAATAATAATAAAGATGATAATAATAATGGAGGAACTGTAAATCAGAGTAGGAATTGAAACCATCCAGACAACTGCATTGCTGAAATTGGCTAGAATACTCAGAAGAGTCTTAGAGACCTGAGGAGACTTGTTGTCACTCAGACTCCAGCGAAGACCATCAGTTAACGCTGGTGTGAAA
>CM042138.1:55234481-55239481 GCA_023376005.1 Doryteuthis pealeii
ATATATATATACATATATATATATATATATATATATATATATATATATATATATATTGGTAGTGCCTAAATTGTACGTTAACATTTAAACTGAAATAAAAATTTCTTAAAAGAAAGCAATATTTTTGATCTCGCGGTAAAAACGTTAACTAACTACACATTAAAAATGAAATGTTGTAGTTTTAATTTAGTAAAATTACTTAATATTCTAGATAAAAACAATAGTGAAATGAAAAGCTAAATATATAAAGTGAATGACCAAAAATGTATTTTCCTTTATTTCGATAATGTTACGATAAAAGTAAACACATCCACAGTTTAGATCCTGGACGAAGCAGTTTGCATTTAACATAGCGCTGACACCATTAGGAAAGATCTCGTTGCTAAGTTACAACTAAAGGAAAAAAAGATGAAAAGTCATATTAGAAGTTACCAATATTTATTTCTCAGATGTTGTTTTTACTTTTAGAAACTGTTGGAAGTTTTCAACCAACCTTGTCTTCAGTTGGTTTGTCACGACTTGTTGCATGTTCTCAAATTATTCCCAAATGTCGACCACGGTGCAGGGTTTTGATTTCTAGGAACCGGAAATAGTCAGACAGTCTCATATCAGGAAAGTACTGCAGGAATTTGTTCACATAATGAGTCTGAAAAGTAACGACACTGATTTTTTTGTGTTTAGAAAGTAATGATACTTTTTGTCAAAAAAATTCAGGTTGGCAACTCTGATTGAAATGTTGACCATAAAACACACAGGACAATATTCAGTTCATGTTTGTCTCTAATAATTCATCTTCAGCTGAGTTATCATGGATTATCTATAGCGCTTCGAGATTACGGTTGGTTTTTCTTGTCGATCTTTAAAATTTTAATTTTGTGGTTAAATGTACCGCAAAAATGTTCCACACGATCCAATTCTGTGTTAAACTTCAGGACAATCTGGCGGAAAAATTTAACAAGTTAACACAGGCTCATGCTGTTAGAGTTCTTCTACCGCACACAATTTTTTTTGGGTCGTACATGCCATTTTTAGGTGGCCGGGAGAAAAAGATGTTCTAATGTCTTGTCTAATATACATTTAGATGAAACGACGGAGGCGGACTCGTGTCTTGATTTATAATCAGGCGATTTCATATGATTGAGAGAAACAGCGAAACACCTCGATGCATAATTATGTATTTGCATAAACACTCAGGAAAGCCTGTCCTACATTTCTCATGAAACATATTTACTTATACGTTAATTTAAATCACTTTTTATTTGTTATGGTTTTAGTGGCTGCTGTGTTACTTTGAATAGAGATCTTGAAGAAGTACTTTGTTTTCAAAGACAAAAAAAGAAAGAAAGAAAAATACAACAGTGATCTCGAAGGGTGATTGATTTTCTTTCTAAACACCTGGTGCTTTTTCAGAATCTTTATTCAGATTGATTGATTGATTGGTTTTAACGGAATGTCAAACTGTCAAGTGTTATTTTCATGCCTAGTGGTTAGGGAATTGCATTCATTGTACAATTATATTTACATTTTTTGTGTAGTTATTTCTTAACAATATTTCTTATCATACATCAAGTATTCATATCTAATATAAATAATTTGTACTCATATGATATAAAGTATTCCTATCTAATAGTGATAATCCCATAGTTTCAAGTAATTACGTCTATTCAATAATAGTCATTGTTTACACTCGGTTATATGGTTTCAAGTGACTAATAATAAGCCATTTTAGCTTTAACTATTCTTAATAAAACCAAGTTACAGTTATGCAGCATCAAGTTTTCATATCGAATAATTTTTAAACAGATTTATTTAACCCATAGATGGTACCCTAACAGTACCCCTCCTTCCGGGTTAGAAAAAACCTGGGGGGGATGGGGATAAAAGAGTACCCCACACTCCGCAGAGCTCCAGAACTGGAGCCTCGCCATCAGATGCAGTTTACTGTCCTAGCCATGACACCCTTTTAAGGGGAGTTCTTACTCCTCTGCAGGAACTACAGTCAGCATATGCTAAGCCCCGGCAACAGTGTAGTCTATATGCAGTCTTAAAAGAAACATATACAAAGCAAAATTAATTAAAAAAATCAAAGTTGAGAACACAAAAAGGGACAATAATTATTATTTTCGAGAAACCGCTTTGTCAGGAAGGCTTAGAATACGCTGTTTGTATCTCAAGTTAATGTTCAACTTTAAATATTAAGCCCCATTCAGGTTCATCAGTTGTGTAACTTCCGACCCGTGTTCAAATGTTTCATTGTCTCTCTTATAAAATACACAAACCTTTCGCTAATCGCTTCAGTTCTAGGATAAAACCTGCTTATCAGATAATATTAAGTCCGAGCATTTTAGCAGAGAACGGATCACGAATATAAAATACAGTAATTTAAGATTGATCTTTATTTACAAGAATACTTGAGTCATTTTTCAACCAGTGCTGACCCTGTCCCGGAAATTGAAAATCTTTTAAAGCGGAAGAACGAATAAAGGTTCACTGGTCGTCATCCAAGTGCAAGAAATGTTTTCACATAAATCTTACTGTAATGACCCAGTAAAGGATTTCTATTTTAATATTATTTTTCTCACTAAATCTATAAATAAAATAAAACGTATTTTCTTCATTTAGGTTTATTAAAAAAATCGAGATAGCTGCTGTTAAAAATAGTTTCAGTGAAGGAAACTTGAAGGGAATGTATAAATAGGGTTTTAAACGTCAGAAGGTTCCCAGTAAAGGGAAAGTATGAATACTTAGTTTGGTAGTGTCCTAGATTTGCCCTGTAGTGTTTGGTATCCATAATTCAGCTAGTAAATAAAAACTATTTTGTGACTTATCTGTAATTAGTTTATTCCCTGCTAAATAAATGAATTTAAAAATTAAACATCCTCTTACTGTACTAATTCCATAATTTTTGCATTGATAGTATTACTTGACCGTAAATATTACCTATTTAAATAATAATATCAATTGACGGTAAGCTACTCAGTGTAGACAACGTCGGCAGTGAGAAGGTTACGATTAAATTGCACTGAAATCACTGGTTCCCGCCAATTCACCAGTATTAAGCAACTATGAGTCTTCTCACTAATTACATGAGTAACCATTAAACAAAACACTATAGACTTTTAATTGGATTTAGATCTGGATTATTCACTGGCCATGCCATTTAGATTGAAGGATTCTAAAGAGCCTTTTATAGTTATGTCTGTTATATCAAGAATCTGGATTCTGGATGAAGTGATCTCTCCCCCCTCTCTCTCTCCCCCCTCTCTCTCCCCCCTCTCTCTGTCTGTCTCACACACACATGCTGTTCGTGTATATGTGCTTGTGTTGGTGTGCGAGTACGCTTGTAAATGTACGTATATGTAGGTGAATGCATGTACGCACAAATGAGCTATCTTGGTATTCTCTCTCTCTCTCTCTCTCTCTCTCTCTCTCTCTCTCTTCTATATATATATAATATATATATATATATATATACATATATCAAGTACAGAATGCAACCTAAGATCTGTGTACCCGACTAAACAAATTCGATAGGGAGAAACTCATACCGATTTTAGGATCACTCGCTTAAAAGCACCAATGAAAAGTCATTAAGTTCGATAAATGCTCTCGTTCAATTTAGAGAAATTATATAATTGATAATAGGCATTTATTATCAATCTTCAGTGAGAAATTATAATGTTCGGGGTGAGTGCGAGAGCAGATCATACACAGCTATTATCAAATTACACTAAAAATTGTTTTAGTTAGAGTTAGACCATTTTAACGATATTGCTCTAGCAAAAATATCGCTATTATGTTCCTTTTTCGTTGTTGCACTAACCTTTATACAAAAGTCGGGTCGTTAAAATATAGACTGTTAAATAAAAATACAATAATGCTTGTAACGCAGTCTTCTTAAGGAAAGGTTACCAGTTATAATGCACATTTAGCGTAGCGGTTATCACGTATGAAATGGAGTTCAAATCCTGGACAAGGCTGATTGGGTTTCACTTGGCGCTAATGCCCTTTAGAAAGGCACGAATCCATCTGTTCTATCCTTAGCTATGGGCACATTAGGGTTTGTGGGGATCTAAATTAAATCAAAATTGAGCGTCTGGACGCTAGCGTTTAGGCTTAACGGTCTAATGAATAAAAGTCTCCATCTATACTTCAAAACAGTTGTGTCTTGTTATTTCTCTTCATCTCTTCATTTCGTATTCCCTATTGGTTCTTTAGTCTTGGTTAGACAACCGGTTTAAGAGAAAGAAAACTTTGAATTCAAACAAGTTGTAAGTAAGTAAAGTCAAGTCCTCGGGGTGGCCTAAAGTCGGTATCAGCCAATCAGCGACGGAGTCTATCCCCTTTTCACTAGCGCTAGACAAAGGAGTTTGTTTTTTGCGTTTGAGGTGGAGCGCCACATCTACCGTCAGCTCCTTACTTTACCGCACAGACACCTGTGCTACTCATACGCTGAGTTGGCGAGGGCCGGTATCGAACTAGGAACCTTGTGGTTTCTAGCCGAACACTCTACCGACTGACTACACTCAAATTGAACTTGTATCACATCCTGACCGTGACGGATAGGTTGGGTAATTACCTACAAGTGGCACCGCAAAATCTGCTAAGTCGAAACGTCTCTGAAAATCACTTTTCATCATTTCGTAGAATTTTTCGCGAAGTGAACATTATCGTATTCACAGTTAATTTTCCCAAATTGCTTTCAATTTTCCTTGGCTCCAGTTTTCTCAGATAAGCACCCATTTAAAAACGATCTGGTGCAATCTGTCTTAACCCGAGCAGTTACAAGAAAATGTTTAATATATTTAATCGGATAAGTAAGGAAGGAGGCAATTTAAAAAGGCATAAACTAAATTAATCAGCACTTAATTATAAATCATTTCGATCACATCCCATTAACGGAAAAACCTATTCTTTTCAGCACAGAAAAAAAAAATGTAAAAAAACAGCGAAAAGCAAAAGGCAGTTCATTTGAAGAGTTGTTTAAGAAGATAAGAAAA
>CM042138.1:55251981-55299481 GCA_023376005.1 Doryteuthis pealeii
CCCTTCGGTCTTCTTCAGGTATTTCTTGTCGGACTCGGAATCTTCTTGTCATAATTGGGATTCTTTTTCTCGTACTCGGGAGCCATCACAGAACCTTGAACCCAACCCTTTATTCAATCCACGGGGGTATCCTGTTCTCATTCCGCTAGCCATAGCTGGGGTACAGGTGTTAAGCAGTATTAATTCTCATTCTGTGTATGTTCGAACCATGTCCCTCAACCAACCAAAAATGAACTGGTAACTGAGCAGGACCAGATGGGATATATATATATATATATATATATATATATATATATATATATATATATATATGGGAGAATATGTGCTTAATTGAAGTCGAACCTAATTTTATGAAAGTTAATTCATTAATGATTAATTAGGCCGAAATGTACATACAGAGATTGATTTTATCTCTATTATCTATCTAGCCTCTATCTATTTAAATAGGTAAATCCCGCCTAATTAATTATTAATGAATTAACTTGCATAAAATTAGGTTCGACTTCAATTAAGCACATATTCTCCCAAATATTGTCGGCTGAAAATAGCCATATCACAAACATCGTCTGTTTGTTTACTTCTCATATATATATATATATATATATATATATATATATATATATATATATATATATATATGCCTCACCTCCGAGAGAACCAGCATGTTAGCTTACATTTACAAGCATTACTAAGATTCGAACTCATTTCACCGATTTCACTTTTCAGGTGGAAACTAACTGCGCATAAATCCGTTTTTTTTTAAATTTCTTTTATTTTTAAATCCTTATTTTTGATTTGTTTAACATTAAAAGAGATGCTGACGATAATTGAATAAAAAAAATAATAGTCAATAAAGGTTAATGATGATCAAGGAGGCTATTTTAACCCTGGAAATGGAGATAAGCTTAAAAGTAAATATATAAAACTTAAAAGGAAGAGAATAAAAGGGATAAAATGAAAGGAAAATGTATGAATACATTTCTCTTTATTTAAAAGAAAAATCACTTCGTCTGATATACTATTTTTACCTTGAAAAAGCGACAAAACTGATGTCAAACAGTGTATCCAATTTGCAAGATTTGAAGTTATCAGGAGCGAAGACAAAAGATGAAAAGGAAAAAAAGGATTTATCAAAAAAGATCAAAGCCCAGTGAGGAACATTAAGATTTGAATATAAACTATTTAAAATTACGATTTAAGAGTTAAGTGATGAACAAAAGAGACGAGAAAAACATGGAAACCATTCAAAGTAAGGGAAACGGTGAAGAGGGTAGAAACAATAGATTAGAAAACATGAAAGAAAAAGGGAATAGAAAGGATAGATAGAGAGACAAAATAGGTTTGCATTATTTATAATCCATGCAAATTTATCTATCTATCTATCTATCTATCTATCTATGTCTGTTATTATCTATCTATCTATCTATCTATCTATCTATCTATCTATCTATCTATCTATCTATCTATCTATCTATCTATCTATCTATCTATCTATCTATCTATCTATCTATCTATCTATCTATCTATCTATCTATCTATCTATCTATCTATCTATCTATCTATCTATCTATCTATCTATCTATCTATCTATCTATTCATATGTATCTATCTATCTAATCATATCTATCTATCTATCTATCTATCTATCTCAATTTATTCATATGTATGTATCTATCTAACTCAATTTGGTAATATCTATCTATCTATCTATCTATCTATCTCATGATCATATCTATCTATGTATATATGTATCTGTAATTATCTATCTGTATGATCTATCTATCTATCTATCTATCTATCTATCTATCTATCTCAATTTGTTATATCTATCTATCTATCTCATTTTGTATCTATCTATCTATCTATCTATCTATCTATCTATCTATGTGTATCTATCTATCTATCTGTATCTATCTATTTATCTATCCGTATGTTCATTATCTATCTATCTATCTATCTATCTATCTATCTATCTCAATTTGTTCCATATCTATCTATCTATCTATCTATCTATCTATCTATCTATCTCTGTTTGTTCATGTATCTATGTATGTATGTATGTATGTATCTATCTATCTATCTATCTGTTCATTATCTATGTATCTATGTATCTATCTATCTGTTCATTATCTATCTATCTATCTATCTATCTATCTATCTATGCTAGTCTATTCATATCTATCTATGGATATTACCAAAATTCTCATTATGTTTATACGCATAACCCAGCAAAGATAATAATGATCTTAAAATGCTCTTAGATGATAATTTAAATTTCAACTATATAACGATTATACTAAAAGTCATTTTTAAACCATCCAAAATTGAAATCCAAATAAATAATATAATATATATACTATATATATAATTCTATAATATTTATATATATATATATATATATATATATATATATATATATATATATATATAGATAGATAGATAGATAGATAGATATAATTGTAACCCAGAAAAATGCAGTCTAGTAGAGCAATACAATTAAAATCTCAATACTATGAGATAACTATGCAATGTTAGTTAGGATTTTTTCATCCTTGCTAAATAAAAGTATCAACATAATCATGGACTGCTGTTACAGCAGGAAACGAACAAACTTGCCGGTCATCTAGTTTTAATAATACAAATTTCGTCACTTATCTCTCCAAAAAAATAATTAATTCTTATTAGTGGGATCATATAGTTTACTATATATTCCCAACTGCAGTGATTCGTGCTTGAGTCTCCTGTGTTCTAGAATGCTGATTTTCAAGGCACTTAGATTCTACTGGCTTGGTCCGTATTTATTAGTTGGTGCCCGTACAGTATTAACTCAGTTTATTAAGTGTCATAAAGATATACTGTATAATGACAGCAGTGAATGAACTGATTGGATTTGAATGGAAGCGTCCGTACGTAACGGTTATCGTCGTTAAAAATTGGCTCGACAGAAAATGTTCAAATCCTGGATGAGGTTGTTTGCATTTAAATTCATGCTAATGTTTATCTTTCCAGTTATGGACAAATAGTAGGACAAATGGAACTTCTTTAGACTTGGAATCTAGGAAAAGAAAAACTCTGAATTCAAACCATCAGCTCTATACTTTATTGAAAAGATCCAATTTGTGCACTGAGTTGGAAAGAGCCGGTATCGAACCCGGAACATTGTAGTTCCAGGGTGGATACTCTACCGATTGAGCTAAACTGGACTTATTTAAACAGTACATTTTTTTAATCAAATAAGTTTTCACAAATATTAATCAAACATCAAAGGGCGTCTTTAGTTACCCGCGGCGTTTCAGTGACGCAGATGTTGTCACTTGATCCCAACCGATGAAAGAAATGGACAAACACGCCTCAACAGTTTAGTTTCCACGTTTGTTAATATTTTAATAAATCATGATGGCTATCTTAGTGAGTTTCCAAACTGTCCCTTCTAGAGAAGAGGACTGTCTGAATTGGGCCGTGGGACACCAATTTATGTCTGCCTCGACTAGCAAACGCTATTTACAGACAGAGTAAATTGATTTGAATGGAAAAAGAATGAATGAATAGAGAGCTAGAGGCCGAAAGGACTTGGTATCTTATTCCTTCGAAGCGATCAGAAATTCCCGCATCTTGGAAAGGCAGCAATGTTTTTATCTTTTTATTTGTTTTCTTTTTAATATTTTTTCAGTTTCTAGCGAAGCCTTTGGTGTGTTCATGTCAGCGCGCGAACTAACACCGGCTTTCTCAAACGACATTAATTTAGTTTGTTTTTATTTTTTTCGTATTTAAATTTTTTTTCATTTGCAAAAAAAAAAAAAAAAGATGAAATAAAATAAATGAATTAATAAAATAAAAAATAATCGTAAGATGACATCAACGTCATCAGTATCGTTTCTCTGTTATTCCGTAATGTAACACACTGAATAGGCATTACTTCTTTGATGTAGAAGAACGACATAAAAACAAGTAAAAGGAGAGTAAGGAGGAGAAAGGGAGAGCAAGATTTTTGTAGTGGTGGGGGTGGTAGGAAGGGGGGGGGAGTTGGAAAGGGAAGCTATGTCGTGTAATTCCGAGCGCTTAAATTCTTCTATAGAGACACATTCCGAAAATCTGATCGCATTCGACAGCTTTCCGAATGGTTAAACTAGAACGTGTGTTTACTTTGATGTCAAAGAACGCCTGGCATTTGTCTGTGTTCGCACATGATGTTGCCGCTTTTGTAAGGCATCTTCTGGGTCCCATTGTCTCTTTTCAGGACTAACAAAAGCAGACACGGAAAGAGAATCGGAACAACGCTTTTGCTCACAGAAATATTTTGGAAAAGAATTAACCCTGCTGTATGTGCTAAGTGCGTAAATGCATAAGTCAGCAAATACATATCTCAATATGTACATTTAAGTACTTACGGTAGATGTGTGAGCAGATTTTAATGTAACGATGCATATATATATATATATATATATATATATATATATATATATATGGGCGTGTGTGCGTGAGTGTGTATATATGTGAGTGTGTAAGAGTATTTATATAAACATAGAATTTTATCTATGTGTGTATACATGTATTCTTTATATATATATATATATATATATATATATTATATATATTATATGTGTGTGTGTGTGTGTGTGTGTGTGTGTTTATATGTGTGTATAAATGAGTGTATTTATATATACATATCAATGTAAACACAGAATTCTATCTATGTATTTATCCATATGTCTGTCTATTTCTGTATACATGTATTCTTTATATAGTTGTATTGTATTTCTATATGTAAGGTCAGTTATACATTTATTTAAACATTCAGATAGAATTCTTTCTTTCTATCTATGTATGTAGGTACGAACGTGCGCACACACACCGGACATACGCGTATATATATATATATATATATATATATATATATATATATATATATATGTACGAACGTGCACACTCACATCCGGACATACGGATCTATATATGCCTATGGATGTAAATATATATAAACACAATACTTGTTTATGTATCTACACTCGATTCGATTGGAGTCTGCAAAAGAAAGAAAGAAAGAAAGAAAAAATGTGAGAGAAGAACAAAATTCTAAGTTTCTTTTTTCTTTTAGGTTTACTCTAAAACCGGTAGCTGAAATAATTCTGATTATTAGGTAGCGTATTTAGAAATTTACTCGATCTCCGAAGTTAAGCAGCGCTGAGCCAGCTCAGAACTTAGATGGGTGATTTCTTAGCAGGTACCGTAAAGCAGAAACGCTAGGTTTAGTGTATTGCTCAAAGTGACTACCACGAAGGAGATGACAACCAGATTTACATAAAGCATTTAAAAAAAGTGTGTCTCAGGATTTTTTTTATCAATCTACACAATCAATTAGTTCAAAACTCAAAGCCACTCGGAAGATAATTCCTGATAACTTCCCTTTGATATGCTCAAGAACAAAATCAGTTCGAAGAGCTGGAAATCAAAAACACAGAATGTTATCTTCTCAGAGTAAAAAAAAAAACTCACTCTCTTATGTAAGATGACCTTGATTATTGTGGAAGACACCTCGATTGCCAGAAGAAGGAAACAAACATTGGTGTGATCCTCTGGTGATTGTAGCATTATGGCTTAGGCCAGCATCTGGTTCTCTTGAATTACGGCTTCTTAGATCGTCACCTCTGGCTGTATACAGAATCAGATGA
Source organism: Doryteuthis pealeii (assembly GCA_023376005.1). Classification (NCBI taxonomy): domain Eukaryota; kingdom Metazoa; phylum Mollusca; class Cephalopoda; order Myopsida; family Loliginidae; genus Doryteuthis; species Doryteuthis pealeii. Next base: position 55,257,651 of record CM042138.1, read on the forward strand.
AATGGCCAACTTCGTCGAGAAAACACACGTGGGAAGAAAATTATAGCGAATATAGTTTTATTGCCAACACAGCTCCGAGTTAACATAGACTTAGGGAAGAAAGAAAGGCGGCCAATTCTCTTAGCAGGAACCTTGGTTAGCCTGAACGCTGGTAATCTGAACATTAGCTACATAAATAAGAATAACCTCCCCTTGTTTCTTTCACTTTGAGGAAGCCATCTGTTTTGGTCGGCCATTTTCATTTCACCGTAATCAATATAACTGCATATTTTAATACGAAAATATCATAAAATGTATTCTTAATAACAATTAAGTTCATTTCAAATAATGCACAAGCACAATTAAGAACACATTTTATGATGTTAAAGCATTCAGTTGTATTGATTCGAACAAATTCGTATTCCCAGAGTAGATTTACGGTGAAATGAGAATGGCCAACCAAAACAGACGGCTTCCTCAAAGCAAAGAAACAAGGGGAGGTTACTCTCATTTATGTAACTAATTTCAGATTACCTGAACGCTTTGGTTGACTTTCCAACTACTGTTTGAAAATACATACTGCTTTTATGTGGGTTTCGTCCTCTTTTTCTGGTCAGATTGTAAAAAGGCTCGTTAATCAAGTGTAGTTTCCACTTGACATAATGTCAGCAAAGTTCATTAGACTTAAGTGCTGACGGCGACGCCACATATATTGTTACATTATGAAGTGAATTAACGGCATAACAATATTTTTAAACATAGGAATCTAGTTGTTCATTTTTTTTAGAGGTTGCTAGAAAGGTTGATATTTCATGTCGCATTTTGTAAACAAAAATTTTGATGGGTTTTAAAGATTAAAATATCATGATCATACACTTAGAAATAACCAAGGTTGGTGGAAAGCAGTTGGGAAAGATTTCATAGCAAATTCCCGTCAAATACATATAATTGCTTGATTGGAACAATAAAACTATGTGCAAATTATCTGTATTAAGAATAGTTACTGGAAGCTATAATCGTTTACATATAATTAGTAACTTGATACTTTTTAATTGCCTGACTGTTTTTGGCGTTGAATAACCCAATAAGGGTTGAAATGCCGTAAAACCAAACTGAAACTATCTAGATATCAATTTGGATGCGGTTTATTTACTCTGTAAATAGAATTACAAAAATGTGTAACTAATGCGCATGCGTTAAAAGCTAATTAAATATGATGTGACACTCTCGGAAATCATTGTGTGTTCTTGGTTTTTTCGTCAATATGAAGCGAAAAACAAAAACAAAAAAAGAATAAAACAGAAAGGGAGGTAATAATGAAATGTAAAGAAATTTATCAAGATCGAAAAAAAAAAGTAGAATATCTCCATAGCAGATTAAAACTAGAAAGAAATGCATATTCTTAAATGAATTAGTGAGTCGGCGGAATGGCGTATTGTCGGTATTAGCCGGACAGCGATGGAGTCGATTCCCTTTTCACTAACGCTAGACCAGGGAGATTGTTTTTGCATCTGAGGTGGAGCACAACATTTACCATTAGAGGAATATTGTGAGAATAACAGATTGGTAAATTTTAGATGACAAAAAATGTAACATAATAAGATACTATTAGCGTTATTCGGACTATTGTCCCCATTTTCATTGTTATTTGTAAAAAAAAAACCCAAAAAAAACACAATATGAGTCTAGGTAAAAAATCATACATAAGTAAAATAGGTAGATATTCTAGCCAAACCAAGACATTAGGTTCCCAAAATTCACCCTCAATTGTCCAATTGGACACAGGGCCGAGTGGATTAGGCAGTTGGGTTAAAAGACAGTTCTAAGTGACAGTTATCTCTGGTTCCCGAGTTCAATCCTGGGTGAAAGCAGTTAGAAAAAAAAAATTAGCACAACTCCTACCCCAGCTATGGTTAGCGAAATGAGAACAGGATACCCCCTAAAGGGTTAGGTTCACGACAAAAAAGTTCCCGAGTTCGACAAGAAATATCTGAAGAAGGCCGGAGGGTATATCGGCCGAAACGTTCATAACAATGAAGATGGGGACAATAGTCCGAATAACGCTAATAATACTAATCTTCAAGCCTACATCACTGTTTACGCCACAATACCCTCATGAATTGCGTAAATTTATCAATGAGAATTAAATTTATAGTCAATATCATTAATACATATAATAAATAATTGTTTAAAATCCTGCAACTTGTCTCATATATCACTAAGAAATAAAGGTTTACATGATATATGGTGTGGTTAATTTGCATACTGATTTTAACAAAACCGAGTTTAATAAATGATTACTTGATTTATAATATTATTGTTTTATTCTCCAACGTATTAAAATCAATCCTATGAATGATTTTATATAGAAGCAAATTAAAATATAATTGTAATTTTTATATGCATTCTCCTTTAATTTCGTTAATCTTTCTAATTTGATTTATTTTATTGCATTAAATCTTAAATACTTACGCCTGGAGCGCGCACATTTTTGCTAGTACACAAAGGGTCGGGTTAGCTCAGTCGGTAGAGCGTTCGGCTAGAAACCACAAGGTTCCTAGTTCGATACCGATCCTCGCCAACTCAGCGTATGAGTAGCACAGGGATCTGTGCGGTAAAGTAAGGAGCTGATGGTAAACACCTCAGATGCTAAAACAATATCCTTGGTATAGCGCTAGGACAGGCTGATACCGACTTTAGGCCGCCCCGTCGACTTAACTTTACTACTACTACTACTACTACTACTACTGTTGCTGCTGCAGCTATTGTAATGGTTATCATGGATGGAAATGGACTCGGTGACCCGAGTTCATATCGTGGACGAGACTGTTTGTATTTCACATAGTGCTAATACTAGGCATGCATCTAATTATTCTCCCTCCATCTATGGGTAAATAGTGGGACAGACTGTACTCATTAATCTTGGTTAAGCAATCAGTCAAGGAGAAGGAAAAATCTGAATTCAAACTCGTTAAACTCCACTTAAGAAATTGACCTTGTGTCACATCTACTCGTGAGGCGGGATTGATATATATATATATATATATATATATATATATATATATATATATAATGGAGAATGAATGTGAAAAGTATTAGTATATGAAGGTGCTCAATGCTAAAATACCAGAGTAGATTTAAAATCAGAGATTGAATATTATGGATTTAATATCCCGTAACTGCAGTTTCATGCGTACTTGCAATCATCAGAGGGTCAAAATCTCTGATTATATATATATATATATATATATATATATATATATATATATATATATATATAAGAAAATAAACCTGGATTTCCATAATTGCGACCTTGTATCACATCGTATCCTAGCGAACTGGTTGGGTAAATACCTAATGAATAGCGAGTTCGATCCTCACTAGATGATTACTGTCAAGTCTCACTGAAAGCCCCGGTTCCTGCTAGATCACCGAAGTTAAGCAGCGATGAACCTGTTAAATACTTAATTGGGTGACTATTTAATCTGGTACTGTAAGCAGCCTGAGTCCTTTTTTTTATTTTTAAAATGACTTGACCGCCCTGTCGACTGGGGCGTTAGAATGCACCGACTGCACCTCTGCAGAGGAGACTCCCCAATGGGGCCACCTGTTGGCCGTGGGTGGCGACCAGTGATGCTTAAGGATAGAGCACAGGTGGGTGAGCAGCAATACTCCACTTTGGCCCTATCTTGGCTAGACGGGCGGTCAGAGAGGCCCCCTCCGATCAATCGGCTGGTCACGTCAAGCCCTAGCACCTATAAGATTTTCCAAACCCTATTGCCCTTATGGCAAGCCCCAACCCTTTTTATCATATGACTGCAGGTCTACATGTCCTGGGAATGACGTTAAACTCTATCTGATGGTGAAGTTCCAGTTTTGGAGGTTTGGGGAATGTGGAGCACCCCTTCATCACCATTGCTCCCTAGTCCACTCTGACCCGGAGTGGTAGTACCTGTTAGGGTCCCATCTATGGGTTAAATAGTAAACATGAGTTTACAAACAAAATTGTATTATCCATTAAAAATGAAATTATTTCAAAACTTTGTCAGCATTTACCAGTAGAAGTATTCGGCATAAAATGATCCAAGGGGTTGACATGCCGTAAAACCCAACCAACCAAACCAAACCTAACAAGACTTGATTCGGAATTAAATAGTCCGAAAAGGGTTGATATACCGTAAAACAAAACATCAAAAACCAACCTCGCTGCATGCCTCATACTTACGACATTGTATAACATCCTATCGTGGTGTAATGGTTAACAAGCTAGTCTTGCAGATCCCTTACTACTAAATAGCGATTTCGATCCTTACCTCATACTTACGACATTATATAACATCCTATCCGTGCTGAACAGGTTGTGTAAATACAGGGCGTCCCATCGTGGTGTAATGGTTAACAGGCTAGTCTTGCAGATCCCTTACTACTAAATAGCGATTTCGATCCTTACCACATACTTGCGACTTTGTGTCACATCCGAACGAGTTAGGTAAGTACCTTCTTTGGATGTTAATAACTAAAGCCTTATATTGAATAAACGACATAAATAAGAGAAGACATCTGCTACTCTAGTAAAAGCCGTGGGCTATTTCTAAAAGAGGGGAAATGATATCACAAAGGAACTAGAGGTTCAGATAACCCATTATATATAGAGAGACTAACACATTTTAAATGAGGTAAAGACAAAGAGAAAATATAGTCATTGCATGGATAAACTACAAAATGCCGTATACCAAGATTCTGTGCGTTGAGGCGCGTGGTGTAATGGTAATTGTCGTAGGAAATAGACACAACGACACGAGTTCAAATCCTGGATGAGGCCCTTGGCATTTCACATAGCGATGATACTCTTGAAAAAGGTATGCATCCAACTATTCTTCCCATCTTTATATAAATAGTAGGACAGATTTAATCTTGGTTAGGCAACCAGTCTAGGAGAAGGAAAACTCTGAATTCAAACCTGTTAAACTCCGCTTGTTGACCTTGTGTCTCATCCTCCTCGTGCAGAGGTGTTGGTTAAATATGTATACCATGATCCTGCTAACATGGATAATAGAATGTCTGAAAATGTTCAAGATATCAGAGCAAGTCATATGCTTTGTCACAGTGCAAGTGCTATAGAAATCTAATGAGGCATCTTCCAGCGAGACTCACTACTGTTTGTTATATAATGATGCCTCTAAATTTTATACTAAGAAGGCTACAAACTTACAAAATTGCTAGAAAAGATAAAAAACACCTCATGTTTATGTATGATGTTGAAATACTTACTAAGAATGAAAACAAACTAGAAACCAAACCCCATGCAAACTATATGAATCTACAGCCACGTTATAGGAATGGTATTTGGTCTGGAAAATGTGTCATGCTTATAATGAAAAAAGGAAAAGAGAAACAGATGAAGCAATAGAATTGCCCATTCAGAAACAATTATATATATATATATATATATATATATATGTGTGTGTGTGTGTGTGTGTATTTGGGCAGCATTCTTTCATTTATACATGTAGAATTAAACAAAAGACATCTCCTGTCACCAATTTTATTTTTGATCTTTTCAAGTTTTCTGGCCAACTTTTTAATATTTGGGTGGAATTCGCAGATAAGTCCACCAAAGTTCAGGTCCCGAGTACTTTCTGCACAAAGAAAAAAATAAACAAAAGCTCCAAATACTAGAAGCTCTATACATAAAACAATACAAACCATCCTTAAACAAAATTAATTTCCAATGCAGTACACACATTTTAAAATGCCTACCTTTCTCATCAATTCTTCTCCTTCCAGCCTACACATTAATATAATAAAAAACAAACAAACTGGAACACATCACCCCTAATGATGGCACTTCGAAGAGCCGAAAGTACTCGGGACCTGAACTTTGGTGGACTTATCCACGAATTCCACCCAAATATTAAAAAGTTGGTCAGAAAACTCGAAAATATCAAAAATAAAATTGTTAAACAGGAGATGTGTCTTTTGTTTAATTCTCTCTCTCTCTCTCTCTCTCTCTCTCTCTATATATATATATATATATATATATATATATATATATATATATATATGCACTCCCCTATAAATTCATCTTTTTTCTTATCCGGGAATCTAATTATCGCTAACTTTTCTTGTAAACACAAGAAGCAAGAATCAGTTAAACTACGACAAATTTAGATTTCTTTAAAATTTTCCATTTAACAATTGGCGTTATATTTTGATTTTTTAAGTTCTAAACATAGCTAGCTAAGGTTGTTACATTTTTTAGTTTAATATTTGACAACGAGTGTTTATGATTTGCAAACCTAGTTTTAAATCCTGATTTTTTTTTCCTGTAAAATTTAGTAAACTTGATTTCTGTGTAGACGTTATGGATGCAAGGTATATTACGCCTTTGGTCAAACACTTTCCTTTTACAGGGTTCATATCCAGGTTTCGGCAGATGCAATTTTTCTGTCTGTCCTTTTCCTTATTGCTATTATTAGTGTGGCTGTTAAATCATTTTGTTATTATGTTTTTTTTATTATCTTCTATATTCTTCACACAGGAGAAACTGATCTTTGAGTTGTTCTGATTAAAGAATTAAAGGTATGGTTACCTGGGAAATGTGGGTTGATTAAATTTAAAAAAATATCTTACCTATTTTCGTTATCACCTTTGGGTTGAATGGCATGTTATACCACATAATCCTTCTATTTCTGTTTTTTTTCCTATTTAGTTTTTAATTCTTTTGCTCTTTGTTGAATTTTTATTTTATTTCTCGTATATCCGCTATTATTTAGTGCTTTATTATAAATATCGCTAAAGCTATCGAAAATTTGGTGGGTAGAGGAATTTTTACTAATTCTGTATTCCACAAAGTCTGGATTTTCTTAATTATCGAGGGTAGGTGGTTGGACTCAGGATTAACATATATGGGGTTTGTGTTTGGTTTCATAAAAAGCTAAAAATTAACTGTAATAAGACTGAATTTAACGTCTCTAAAGTTCGCAATTTTTGTATTCGATTTGATGTCAACAGAAAATCCTATGTTCTTCAGTGTTGCGATGATATATTTTCTAGTCGGGTCGTATTTTTGTCCACACGTGTTTTTAACGACCAGTAAGCCGTCATCACGGTAAATCCCAACATCACGAATGTCCATTTTTTTTGTTAAGTTGTAGAGTATTAGTAGACCAACTAGATAGAGAGATTTATATAGATACACAATCCTGAATAGACACTCTCTCTGTCTCTGTCTCTCTTTTTGCTCTGTCTGTCTGTCTCTCCCCTCCCTCTTTCCCCTCCCTCTCTCTCTCTCTATCTATCTATCTCTGTATATATTATATATATATATATATATATATATATATATATATATATATATATATATATAAGAAAGTAGAAAACAGAGAAACTTATATAGTTACATGTTCTTATATTTCCATATATATATATATATATATATGAGTGTGTGTGTGTGTGTGTGTGTGTGTGAGAGAGAGAGAGAGAGAGAGAGAGAGAGAGAGAGAGAGAGAGAGAGAGAGAGAGAGAGAGAGAGAGAGAGAGAGTATTGTTTTACCTCTGTTTTTTTCTTTCGTACTCATGTACAATAATATTGCTTTTTTAATATTTTTAAAAATATTTGCCACTATTAATACGCAGTCAATTACGTTTTTATTTAACGGACAATTTAGTCATCAAACTCTGGTCACTTGGAATAAAAATGCGTAAAGGAAAAGAAAAGCATTTCTTTTTTATGTTAATAATAAGGAATTCTAATTTTTTGTTTATTGTCTCGCTGTCTCCATGTCCCTTCTTTTACCTTCTGTTTTTTTTTTACGTTGAAAATATTTTCGGCACAGTTTAAGTGGAAGCGGAGATCTTGTTGGTTGTTATATTATACAAATCATTCGTTATTGTCATCTTCTCTCTCAAGTTTTCATTGTACCATTTTTCTTTCTATTCATATCCGATGTGTGGCTTGGTTGAATGGATGTATGGGGAAGAGACAACAATGGTAAAATACGATATTTCTAATAGAAAACATTTTAGAAAAAAAAATCTGATTAAAAAATAAATAAAAGCAAAAACGGAAGAAGAAAAAACGAAATTTGTCCAATGATGCAATTGTAATTGATATTAAGTCATAAGAAATGCAAAAAAAAAAAAGAACAAAAAGAAAAAAAAGAAAAAAAAAAGAACAAAAAAGCAAGAAATTATTGGAAGTATTTCCATGCTACATACGCCAATTATTATTTAAAATTTATTTATTTATTTATTCATTATTATTATTATTATTATTATTATTATTATTATTATTATTATTATTATTATTATTATTATTATTGCCATTTAAGTTTCATGTTTTGATAAATGGTGAATAATGAATTTAAAATGCTGACACTATTAATCACCAGAAATTTAATTCTTTCAAATTTACAAAGAAAATTAATTTCTTTAGGCAAGAGAATTTTATACTCTATTTATCAAATACAAAATATCAATTTGAGGCGCCTAACGTAGATAGATGAATAGCGAGTTCACTTCACACAATGATTTATCAGTGCAAATAGTTTGATCCTCACCGAGTGCTTGTATACTTTCAGCTTAAGGAGATGCTCATTGCAAAGAGGTTATCATCGTAGGAAATGGAACCAAAGTTCAAATCGTAGACGAAGTTGTTTACGCTTCACTACAAGCTGATGCCCTTAACATGAATCCATATCTTCTATGGGTAAATAGGAGGGCTGACTGGTATCTTTAATTATGGTAAGGCCATCTATCTAGGAGAAGGAAAATCCTGAATGCAAACCAATTGTACTCCGTTTAGAAATTGATCTTGTGCCACATCCTGTCTGTTTTGGAAGGTTTGGCAAATTCATATTCTACTTTTATCTTTAAAAATAAAGTAATTATTTATAGTGTGTCCGAGGGCTTACTGAAAAGTTCTTGGTCTAACCATAAAAGAAATGATGTAAGTGAAATGTACATGCGATGTTACATATTCATTTTGCTGTTAAACATACATGTCCTTTTTGGTTTGGACGAAAACATTTCAGCAATATTTCATACTGAAAACATTATGAAAAGAGAGAGAGAGAGAGAGAGAGAGAGAGAGAGAGAGAGAGAGAGAGAGAGAGAGAGAGAGAGAGAGAGAGAGAGGGGAGAAGTATTTGCTGATCTCTTTTTTTTTTCAGTCTTTTTTCTTTCTCTATCTATATACACACACCCACACACATACACACACATGGAAACACACATATCTATATATGTGTGTGTATATATATATATCGTAGCAATAATTGACACCTCACTGTTCGATGATTGCGTTGACAGGAAACACAGAGTCACGGGGGTAGTGGCACAGGCACATAATATCGGTTGTTTAAACCAGCTCTACCACTTTTTCCGGGTGTTGAGCAAACCTTTTCTTGTATGTTATTTTCTCGTTTATAGGTATTATTAATTTAGCCTATCTATCTATCTATCTATCTATCTATTAGATTTCATATATATATATATATATATATATATATATATATATATATATAATATATATATATATATATTGAGATTTCAGAAAGAATATGTCCCACACTTGCGATCTTATGTCACATTATGCTCGTAGCAAACGGGTTGGATAAATATTTTCCATTGAGTATAGGCAAGAAATATGCAAACTTCTAGATTCCTCACTGTAATTACATTCATATAATTGTCAAATCTACTCATAGATCTTGTTCCATTTTATTTTCCAATCAGTTAAATCACCATCACCTGGCGCAATGCAATCTTCCTATTTCTTAGTTTTATTTCATTCAACTTTGTGTTACATTAAAATGAGATTATTGAATTTTCAGATCCAATAGTTGAGTTATTCGACCTTGGTTATCAATGATGGGCCATGGAATGTAGTTTAAAAAAAAAAGATTTTTGTATTCATAGGAAGGAAGCAGTGAAGTTCAAGTATTTTTCCTGAACAGAATAAGATTTTGAAAGGAAAATACTTTTCCTAGAGGAGGGTTTTCATTATCTCCCATGACCTGCGGAAATTCATTAGGAGTGAAACTGAATGGCAGTAGAATATCGCCTGGCCGTCTTCAGTGTGAATGTAGGATGCTGCTGCGTTTTATCCGACGGAGATGACAACTAATTGGATATATCCTGGTTTGTTAAAAGCCGTGTGCTACGACGCATTTCTGTCAAAAGAAGTTTAAAAATCTTGACTGAAAGTAAACGAAAATAACGCTTAGAGAAGGAATGTGCAATTTGAAGAGCTAAGATGAATCTCTTTGAGACAGGTGGATGCAAGTCAAAGCAAAAAGCAGAATAAGATCAAATTTTTAAGGATAGAAAAAGAAAAAAAAAAAACGTGACTAATGAACAAGTGGGTTCGTGCCAGTTACGTGTTGTGATTTAGGTACATCATATTCATCAAAGAAAAAAAAGATAAAATAAAAAGGTATCTATGAGAATAAAGTTAATTCTCTGTTAGTGATAGAGAAGAACATTACCGTGGGTAGATTTTGGAAGAAGCACTCATTAGAGTACTGTTAACATGATTTTTATTACCTCATGGTTAGTTGGTTGGTTTTAACGGTATATCAACTCATCTGGGGTTATCTTATGCCTAGAGGTTATGGAATAATATACTTTGCACGTCTATATTTACATTTTTGTATTTAACAGTTTTAACGATATATAAGCATTGTCAGGGATGTTGTTGAGGGGGTTACTTTTATATAGTATTGATCAGGTTTAGGTTTATATATTTTGCTATAATTTTGTTTCTCTCAAAAAGGACAGAATGTCATCTATGTTGACAAATAGATCTTTCATATTATTTGCGTTAAAAAGCGTTTTCTGTTGAAGAGCGAAAATTCCACATTCTATGAGGAGTGTTTAACAGCGTAAAGAGCTTGACATGTTTCACACTGTAGTTGTTGTTCTTGTTTGGCTATCAAAGAGCGTGTAAGTCTTGTGTGACCAATGTGTAATCTGAATATAATGACTTGTTCCTTCTTGACTTTCTAAAGGTTGGTCCCCAGTATTCCAAAGTGGGTTTGATTAAGAAAACTTTATTGTGAATGTTGATATTCCAGTGTCGTTGCCATTTTATATGAAGGAATCTATCAATTTTAAGTTTTAGTGCAAATTATTTGTATTAGTAATAGTTACTCGAAACTACAATTGTTTACAAATCATCATTATCACTCGTAAAAATACGCGCCCCCCGCTCGCAAATATTTAAGTCTCAATTTAATAAATATTATATCAAACTAGACAGACTTACAAAACTAAATAAGAACGCTTATAAAAAGATTAAACCTATTTTTATTATTTTTTATTGATTTCTATATAAAATTATACATAGGATTGCTTTTCATAAGTTTGAGAATTAAACAATGATATTAGAAATCAATAACACGAAGTAATTATCTATTACACATAGTTTTGTTAAGACTAGTATGCGAATTATCTATACTATATACTATGTAAATCTTTATTAATTAGTGATACATAGTACTCAATACAGGATTTTAAACGTATTAATAATATGGACTATTTTCGGGCAAATCTTAGCTAGAATTTAATAGACATAAAATGCTAATTGATATCAAACAATTATTGCTTAATAATCATTGAGATTATGACTTAAATAACTAAGGAAATTGTGACATCTGTGGTGATGTAGTTTCGGTTACAGACTGACACAATCTCCATGTCCATAAGATGTATTACTTGAAAAAGATTAACTTCGACATTAAATCACTCAACGCTAGCATTTTTACAATCAGAGAGAGAGAGAGAGAGAGAGAGAAGAGAGAGAGAGAGAGAGAGAGAGAGAGAGAGAGAGAGAGAGAGAGAGAGAGAGATGGGACAAAGGGAAGACAAACGGATGAAGGAGAAGTGGCGAGAAGCGAGATTGATTGTGAAATATATCAATCGAAAGAAATATATGCATATATAGAGAGAGAGGGGAAGAAAAAGAATCTACTGTAGCTTTGGCTAAAAAAATTATTAGATATTCAAACAAATTTATATATTGTTACAATTATATATATATATATATATATATATATATATATATATATATATATATATATATATATGTGTGTGTGTGTGTGTGTGTGTGTGTGTGTGTGTCCATATATATTTATGTATATTAGAGAGAGGGAGAGAGAAGAAGAAGAAAAAGAAGATGATGATGATGATAATGAAGAAGAAGAAGAAGAAGAAGAAGAAGAAGAAGAGAGAAGAATTTAGCAAGAGAAGAATGAAGGAAAGAAAATTAGAATAAGAGAAGAGAAAGAGTAATAAAAGTCAAATAAAAAAGAAGAAATGAAATAGAATAACGAAAAATGTAAAGGAAACATAAAGAGAGATTAAAATGATAATTGAATAGAGAAAGATAGAAAGAGAGACGAAGAGTAAGAGAATGGAGGTTAGAGAATGATTAAAGAAGGGAGGACAAATAGTTAGAAATGAGAAAAAGAAAGAAAAGGTAAACGGAAAAAAGAACGAGATTGAGAAAACAAAGGGGGTGAAGACATAAAGGAAGAAACATATAATAGGAAAAGAAAGATAGATAGATAGATAGAGAAGAGAAAGAGAGAGAGAGAGAGAGAGAGAGAGAGAGAGAGAGAGAGAGAGAGAGAGAGAGAGAGAGAGAGATGATGGATGTAAGAAAAGGTAAATGAATGTAAGCGAAAAGAGAGAAAAATGGTAGAGAGTGCAGAGAAGAGGAAAATTAGAGAGAAAGAGAATAAAAGATAGAAGTAAGAAAAAAAAGAGCTCAATGGAAAAACACCCCAAAGAAATGAAGAGAGAGAGAGAGAGAGAGAGAGAGAGAGAGAGAGAGAGAGAGAGAGAGAGAGAGAGAAGAGAGAGAGAGAATGCTGGTGTAAGAGAAGGAAATTAGTAGAGTAAGAAAAAGACGAACGAGAGGAAATATAATAAAGAGAGGTGGAAAAAAGAGCTAAATGGAAAACAGACAAAGGAGATTTGTGTGTGTGTGTGTGTGTGTGTGAGAGAGAGAGAGAGAGAGAGAGGAGAGAGAGAGAGAGAGAGAGAGAGAGAGAGAAGAGAGAGAGGGGGTAATGAGTGCAATAGAGAAAAGCAAGAGCTATAGAATAATCCGTTCCTTAAAAACAGTTTATGCGTATCGGGCTAAACGTTAAACCGTGAAAAGAGCCAAATTATCATTATTATTGTCTTTTTCATAAACTGAATAAAACGATGTTGGGTTGTTTGATTGCAAGCTACAGCTATCACGCGAACGTGCTCACGCAAAAAAAGAAAAAAAAAATTCTTACAGGCATACTCAAATATATGCACAATCATATATCTATACGGCACATTTGTACACGCATTTAAATTGTCAGACAATATGGCGGGCAACTAGTCAGACTCTAATTCTTAAACAATCACCTTATTACGGCAATCTAACACAAAGGGAAGGACTCATCAAATTATATTTACAACAACAGACATTTTGGCTGTTCAAGTTGTTTAGGGGGCAAGCTACAATAGGCAGAACCGGTCCCCAATAACTCACGTGGAAAATCACACCGGGAGCTCTGAAATTGCTTCACAATAACACATTATCTTTGTTTAGTGGATTTTATGGACTGTGCCATTGTTGCAGCCGTGCAAGAAGGAAATCTTGCATTCTCTTTATTGTCCACGTTTGAATATGATTCAAATTTAGACATAATTACGATCTTCCTCGATCTACTATCGTCAGGAACTGACTTTTTGCTCTCCTCAAGAGATCTTTTATTTTGTTTAATTCTTTTTTTGTTCAAAGTTTCCTTTTTTGCCGGGAATAGTGGTTAGGTTAAAAGAGAGAGAGAGAGAGAGAGAGAGAGAGAGAGAGAGGAGAGAGAGAGAGAGAGAGAGAGAGAGAGAGAGAGAGAACTTCGTAGGAGGAGATTTTAGGAAATTTTTTTATATTTTTCATTTTTTACCATTTTTTCATCATTTATTTATTTAATTTATTTTTTTTTTTTTTTTTTACTTTTTGCCGATCCGACATGTAACTTTGTTCAACTGTTTAATATTGAGATAAAATGGGTATTGTTATAACCAATGAACGAATTGATTGTCATTTCTTTCCTCTTTTGCATTCACAGTCTTTATTTGTGTTCGGTTAATAGGGTTCACTTTTTGTTTTCTTTAATCCTTTTCATCATTTGTCTTCCGAGTTGAGTTGATCTGGCGGTGAAAAAAGAACATATAAAAATCATAGGATTATGCGCATGCCCGGCAAATCTTCATAAAACACGAATTCATGAAGATTCGCCAGTATAACACACACACACACACACACACACACACAATTACTGATTATCACTCAACGTAAAAATAGTATTTTAGTTAACATGCTAGCGTTATAAACCTGACAATGAGTTCTATTCTTGGTTGGTTGATTAAAATTTAGTTTGATCTTATTCTTGGTCAATTAATCCGGATTAACTGAATTTGTAGAATCCGTTGGCTATATTATAATATGATATATACTATTACTTATATATATATAATATACCAAGCGTGTTGGTAAATCCTCGCGGTGAGAAAAAACCCAGCAAATAGTTTTGATGGTAAAAATATACTACCAAACATCAACCGGGGAGAAAAAATTTTTTGGAAAAAAGAAAAGACCAAGATAGTTGTACCAACAAAAAGTAATCTATTGGTACAGTATTTGGACAAAAGAAAAAACAATTTATATGTATATATATGTATATAAGATATATATATATTCATATAACCGCTAGGAGAATAAGCTAATAAGTAAAAAGTGCTCAATACCCAAGTAGAGCAAATAATAAAGATAAATCTAATGAGTCAGACGAACCTATTAGTTTCACTTAATGCTCTTCAGGGCCAAGATCTGACTCTTAGCCCTGAAGAGCATTAAGCGAAACTAATAGTAGGTTCGTCTGACTCATTAGATTTATCTTATATATATATATATATATATATATATATATATATATATATTGGTGTTCTAGGGCAAATGCTTATACAAAAATATGAGAACAAATTTCATAAAGGTGCTCAACGCTTATACAAATAATTTGCACACAGTTATATAGTTTCAAATATTCCTATCTAATACTAATAATTTACAAGCAATTATATGATTACAAGAATTTTTTAAGAACCATTAATGCATTTCAAAATCATTTAAAATATTATCTCATATTTATTTAACCTATAAATTGGTCCCTAACAGGTATTATCACTCCAGATTAGCGTGGACCGGGCAGTAATGACAAACTCAACAGGAGCCTCACCACCGGATACAGTTTAATGTCATGCCTAGAGCCTCATCTTTACAAATAGAACTTTACAGTGGTGACCCGGACGTTTATAGAGAACTCATTATATTTTAATTCCTTTTAAAATTCTCATTGTGGAACCAGTAGTAATAATACATAACATCCACGATTGTGCAGTTGGGCATAATCTTTAGTCTTCAAGCCGGAGACTAATTATGAGAATAGTGAATTCGCCTTAGTCAAAAACTAACAAAGAAAAAATCAAACGAAAAACGCTGTTAGTGAATTACCAAAAATTCCATTATTTAAGAAATTTAAAAAAAATAACACACTCCAAAGAAATTGAATGAGCCAATTGTAAGTGCCCTCATATCTGTGTAGATTTCTTTTTTTTAATTAAACAAAAAGGGTGATTTAATTGATTTCATCAATTTCCTTAAACCACCGGGTATTGCGGAAAAAATAGAAAATCGAGTTTCAATGTCGGAGAGGTGGCCGTCAAATGAAAAACAACAAAGCAAAAAAAAAAAAAAAAAAAAAAATAGAATAACAACAAAAACAAAACAAAAAAACCCAAAAAACAAAAACAAAACAAAATACACCCCCCCAGAAAAAAGCAAAAAAGAACTCCCCCCAAAACTCCAAACAAAACAAAAAGAAATGATTCCCCCCCAAAAAAAAAAAATAAAATAAAAAAAAACAAATAAAAAACAAACGACAAAACAAAAGAAGAAGTCTAAAATAGAAATAAAAATAAATAAAAAGGAAAGAAAAAGATAAATAAGCAAAGTGCTTCCAATGAGATTGATGGTATTTAGTCTTGGAGAAAGCGAGTAACTTCAGGCAAATGTTTTTCTTTTTTGACGACTGTTTTTACTTTTAAACACAGACACACATTTCTTTCTAACATACACACATAATCACTGTACACGATACACAATGGACAAATGTACACAATCAGACACCAATAACAACATATACACACGTGCAAAATACACATACGTCGAGGCGTAACGTGTTTCTCGTAACGGTTATTGTCATAGGAAATGAACTTGGCGAGCCAGGTTCAAATCTGGGATTAGGTTGTTTGAATTTTACTTTGCGCTTGAAAAAGACAATCATCCATTTCTTCTTCTTCCATATATGGATAAATAGTGGGACAGACTAAGAAATTTAGCCTTAGTAAGACAACCGGTTTCGGTAAAGGGAAACTCTAAATTCAAACTAGCTGTACCTTGCTTAAAAGAGTGGGTAAATGCATACGCCATATGTAAAATTGAGAAATGAAATGGTTGCTCTATATCTACACATAGGAGAAATATTCATATAGTCATACGTACTAAAACTCTCTCTCTCTCTCTCTCTCTCTCTCTCTCTCTCTCTCTGACGGGTATTTTAGAGATAGTTGAGGTAGTTTTATATTTTTGTCTTCCGAAAAAATGATTGGTGTTCGAACCCAGGTAGAAGCTTGGATATTGAATGCAGATTTTCATGGCAAACAAACTCCTTTTAACTTGAAAGAATGGTGTAAGTAGCTGTGTGTAAGACTGAAGTAGGTACTTACACTTACAAAATGCAATTCATATACAGACATTCAGAGATTCATCTCTTTTCCAAGTTCATTAGCGCGAAGTGATTTGAACTCGGATCACAGCCTTGTCCAGGATTTGAACTCGGATCACAGATTCCATTTCCTACCACGATAACCGCTAAGCATATATATATATATATATATATATATATATTTTATCAATATACTTTGTTTTTGTATATATATATATATAAATATATATGCCCAATATATTATTTCAACAACGGATACAGATACAAAAATACATCTCAAATATAAATATATATATATAGAGAGAGAGAGAGAGAGAGAGAGAGAGAGAGAGAGAGAGAGTCTACATTTAAACAAAATCTTTTTTAGCTTGCAGTGGGGATCTTAAAATGCATTTGAGATTTTGGCACAACAAAACACGCCTGCATTTACTGGAGTAATGAGTTCGATTGTCACCGAGTGCCCCTTATTTCAAAACTTACACTAAGTTTAGTTAATGACAACGAATTTGTAAATATTTTGAGCACGTCACAATATATACACCCACACATACTTAGGCGGGTTTAAATCTACAGGAAAAAAAACTCACTTATTTACTCATACTCATGCACTCACCTTTCTATGTGTTCAAACGTATATATATATATATATATATATATATATATATATATATATATATATATATGCGCGTACGTGTGTGTGTGCGTGTGCGGTATGTGTATGGCTTACAAATAATCATATACAGAGTACACCCTGTATATTCCACATACATAGGGCATAGATTTTAGTACTCACACGGTACTAACGTTTGAGTACACATTCTTATACACACTTCTTGCACAATAAAACACGCCTGCATGACTGTTTAGTTCCTTGCAGACACTGGGCAAGCGCTTAATTTCAATTAGCTGTCCTCTTGTCTACGGGCGCTTTTAATTAATTTTAATTAATTTCCGACGGGTCATTTTTACTGAAGGCATCGTCAATTTTCCGATCAAAATAAACTCACATAGATCTCGTTCATTTGTCAATAAACTTTCTCACTCACTTAGCTTTCTTCATTTTATTCTTTCACTTCAGAAGAACAGTTAGACTTATTTACATTTTTATTTTATTTTAATTATATTAGTTCAATTGTGTAAGCTTCAACAAACGTTATACTATTTAAAACTAGCAAGGTATATAATAATTAACTGGTTTTGATTTCTTTGATCTAAGGCAAGTTTTCAATATGGTTATATTTGGTTTATTTGTTTAACGACATATTAATCTTCTATGGGATTGTAGGGATTACATTCCTTACTCGCCACGGTTCTCCTATTTGACATTAGGGACACGAGAAATAATTATTACCTGTAAATGCAGGTAGGCGCTAGGTGGTGGTAAAAGAAGAGGCGCCAAAGTCAAAGATCTCTTTTTACCTTCTATCCAGGACAGGGGGCATTGAGCCCCCAACTTCGTATCGCTTTGCATACAAGAACATGGTGTACATGTAAGAGTTTTACCTACATCTTTTACAAGCAGCCTCAAGATATTTATCTACTAAAAGAAGTATCTTCTTATTAAGACATTTCTGTTATACACGTATGCATAAGATCTTCTTTATATCATCTGTTATGTTTTGTATTCTCTTCTATTAAGTTGTGCTCATGCAATAAAATATCCTTTTATTACTTCATCATGAATTTTTCTTAAGAAGAAACAGTTAATTCGAACATAACGGACCTAAATTCCACCATCGTATGTCACCCCATCGAAAGAAAAAAAAAAAAACCAAAATCAGGGAAGTAACCGAAGTTAATGAAATTTTCAGTGGATATATCAATGAATAAAAGATATAATGTGCCAGTTATTTTATTTAAAAACGTTTACATTTTTCATGTCAGTTAACTTTGAATCACGTATCTTTGAGAATCTGTGTTACGCCTCAAAGATGTGTGGTTCAAATTTATGTGTGTGCGTGTGTGGATTCTGAGTGTTGTCATGGAAAAGATGAAACTTTCAGAGATCATACGACTTCACGTTTGTTTTTTGTTTCCCCATATGCCAGCAGCTAGCAACTTCGGTTTCGGTCCGACCTTACATTGAAGAGTTTGGTTTCAAGGGACCGCCTCCTGGCAGCATCAGCCCTCTCGTCTAAAATGACAAGGGCCTGATGTCTGAAGTGCCTCTAGATGGATGGAATGCAAACGGAGTCAAGTAATTTTTAGCACTGCCCTCAACCGTGCATCTGTGTGCAAAAGGGTCTCCGCCAAGATTTGACCTTGTGTCACATTCTGTCCGTGGTAGATGGGTTAGGTAAATATCACCAGTAGCCAGAAACATATCACAGGTATCTGGGTACACCGTTCAAAAATACGCGTGGTTAGGATTATGGGTCCTAAACATTCTTCCAATATCATTCAATAAAGTAAACAAAAGTAAAAAAGTGTTTTTTATCACAGAATGGACCTAAAGAGTTAAACAAATTGCTGAAAAGGTGCCACTCTTGAAGAATGTTCTAGGGGGTAGGGGTAGACTGCTACCCTGCTCTCCCTCTATGCTACGATTTTAAACTTTAATCAATATAGAAAACTATAATTGTTAAACATTCACACGATCGGAGAAAGCTTTTATCCACTGACAGCAGAAACCCAAAGTTCTACGGCACGAAAAGCAAAAAAACAAAAACAAAAAACAGAAAAGAAAAGAAAGAAAAAAGAATAAGAAAAAAAAGAAAAAGAAAGAAGAATAAAGATAAAAATAAAGTAAAACGAAAGAAAAAAAGAAAAGAAAAAGAAAAAAAAAATATTCAAAAACAAAACAAAAGAAAAAAAAAAAAAAAAAAAGAAAAAAGAAAAGAAAAGAAAAAATAAAAAATAAAATAAAGAAAAACGAAAGAAAAAAGAAAAACGAAAGAAAAAAGAAAAGAAAAGAAAAAAAAAGGAAAATAAGAAAGAAAGAAAAAAATAAAGAAAAAAAAAATACTAAAAAAAAAACAAAACAAAAGAAAGAAAAAAAAAAAAGAAAAAAAAAAAAAAGAAAGAAAAATAAAAAGAAAGAAAAACGAAAGAAAAAAGAAAGAAAAAAGAAAAGAAAAAAAATGAGAAATAAGAAAGAAAAGAAAAAGAAAGAAAAAGAACAACAAAAGAAAAGAAAGAAAGAAAAAAAAAAGAAAGAAAAAAAAAAGAAAAAAAAAGAAAAGAAAGAAAAAGAAAAGAAAGAAAAGAAAAAAGTACCCACAAAATTCTGCTTTTACCAGATTTCTTTTTCTTATCTTAATATTTAAATTCATTTATTCTCTCGTCCTAACTCTATCATTACAACAAAGTCGAAACTGTGAAAGCATTTGAGAGATTTTGAGAGTTTCTTTTTGTTGTGCTTGAACAGCCCACAAAAATTTAAGCCTTTAGTAACCAATAAATGAATAAAATGACTCTTAAAATAACGTAATTATTTGCGCATAAGACGCACTAGTTTTTACCAGATTTTTCAGATCAAACGTTAGGGTCCGTAATACACGAAACTATATAACTCATTATTTTCCACCGACATGCCTCACCATATTCGGTATGACCGAAAGTAAGTTAGATTTAAAGTCTAAAACTAATGTGTTTTACGCCGTTATAGAGAAATATCCATTGAGATGCGCTTACGCACGCGTGTGTGTGTGTATGTGTGTGTATGTGTGTGTATTCATAATTTTGTTTCTCCTGATGTGAGCTTATTTTCGCTGCAAGCTTGTTGCATTTTTGCATAAACATGTTGGTGTGTTCGCTTTAGATACAGTGCAAATTTTGTGTGTTCAAAGCATAATGTACACTATATAAATTATTTTTTAACAGTATGAACCTATCAAAAGTTGAACAAATGGTAAATTTAGGTAAAATTTCGCTGCTAAAAATCCTAAAAAATCAGTACGTATTATACACGAGCATCTTTTTCCAAAATTTTGTCGTCCAAATTAAGTGGTGTGTTATATTAGAATAAGTAAGGTATTCTTAAACAGTATAATTAAAGGGGATGAAAATACATGAAAATAACTCCTTTCCAGTATACATTATTGTATTATGATTTTCGTATAAATCATTTTTATTATAGATTTATTACTTCTTGCAAATAAAAAAATAAATAAACGAGTTACACTCAAATTAACCAAACAACTACATTTGAATTTATTAATACTAGTGCTAATACTCCTCAGTGTGGCTAGACTTAGCAGCCTGCCTCCACCCGGGATCAAGCCCCGACCGATTTTTCATCTATCAGAGCTCTTAACCCCTTGGGCTATTAGTACTTACAAGCACGAAGGACAATTATAACTGATAAGTACATACATATGTTAACCTCATATTTGTTTAATAAGAAACCCTCGATATGTTTAAGTGTATGCAGCGATCCCCAGTTAAATTCCATTCAGAGAGCTCTACCAGGTGTTGGGAGCATATATATATATAAGTCATCCACAGATACGTGTTTCGGTTCGGCGTTTCACGCCTTTTCAGTGTGGCTAGATGAAACAACTATCCTTGGCTAGGGTCGAACTCAGACTGATTGTTTGCCAGCCTGATATCTTATCCCCCGGCCACTGACAGCTGCTGTAGCGGGACTGCTGTTTTTAAACTGTTAAATACATTGGTTTGTTTATATATTTTTACGATCACAGAGAGATCAAATTGCAGGCAAACGATCATTGCTTATATGCTTAGTAGTGAAAGTTAATTTAAATCACCAATCAGAGAGCACATACCAAATTTATGGGAGCATATATTAATAAATCAACCACACACACACACACACACACACACACACATATATATATATATATATATATGATGAGTGAAGAATTAAATAAATCCGATAAAATGTGGTTGAGAGTAAAAGAAAATGTGGATATAGCAACACAAACGACTATATTCAATTGATATTTCGCCACATTATTAGTTGAAACTTCTTCAGAATTTATTGATTTAAGTGCTTCTCTCCCTCCCTACCCATTTACCTTTTCACTATAACGGCAGAATGTACAAACACTTAAATCAATAAATTCTGAAGAAGCTTCAACCAATGATGAGGCGAAATATCAATTGAATATAGTTGGTTGTGTTGTTATATCCACATTTTCCTCTATTCTCAACCACACACACACACACACACACACACACACACATATATATATATATATATATAGTTGCAATAAAAGGTTTATGTGATATTATATATATATATATATATATATATATATATATATATATATATATGAAAGTAAGTAAACAAACAATGTGTTTATTTTTGTATGGCCTTTTTAGCCGACAATTTTTGGAGGATTTGTGCTTAATTGAAGTCATACATAATTTTGAAAATTAATTAGTTTATAATTAATGAATTTAGGCGGGCATATATGTTCAAATGTAAGGCTAAGCAAATCGAGAAAATGTCAATCCCTGTATGTACATTTCGACCTATTAGGTCTCATCAGCAAGGTTATAGACACGGGAGCCTGCTCCGTGTGTGATTAGAAACTTCGACTGCCAAGCTGACAGGCAGGGATTCTAACCACTACACCGGCTGGCCTACCCCAGATTCTTCGTTCGTTTTGAACTTATTCATATACCACTTTTTGTGGGACTTATCGCACGACAGCATGAAAGTAAGTAAACAAACAATGTGTTTATTTTTTATATGGACTTTTTAGCCGACAATTTTTGGAGGATCTGTGCTTAATTGATTCATACCTAATTTTGAAAATTAATTAGTTAACAATTAATGAATTTAGGCGGGCATATATGTTCAAATGTAAGGCTAAACAAATCGAGAAAATGTCAATCACTGTATGTACATTTCGACCTATTAGGTCTTATCATAGACATGGAAGACTGCTCCGTGTGTGATTCGAAACCTCGACTGCAAGCTGACAGGCGGGGATTTTAACCACTACCCCAGCTGGCCTAAGGTCGAAATGTACATACAGGGATTGACATTTTCTCGATTTGTTTAGCCTTACATTTGAACATATATGCCCGCCTTCATCATCATGATACACGTTATTCTCTTCCATGATTCAGGTGGTTCCATTCATCCATTCTATCTGTCATCACGTATATGAATGAAGAAGGGTCCAAGCTTTTAAATGATGCGTAGTATGCGTCAATACCTCCAACCTACAGAGAAAAATAACCAAATATGAATATGTCAAATTTATCCCGAACACCCTATATATATATATATATATATATATATATATAAAGTAACGTCGTCGGGGCGGCCTAAAGTCGGTATCAGCCAATCAGCGAGGGAGTCTATCCCCTTTTCAGTAGCGCTAGATCAAGGAGATTGTTTTTGGCATCTGAGGTGGAGCGCCACACCTACCATCAGCTCCTTACTTTACCGCACAGATCCCTGTGCTACTCATATGCTGAGTCCATCCACTCAATCAAGAAAATCTTGAAAATTTACTAAATAAATTAAACTCCACTCAAAAACAAAGGAGTTTATGATATTTATTTCTTTAATGCTTAATACAAATGCCCAAACCAGATATATGTACCTCCCACAAACGGAGAATATACCAAAATAATCTCATATATATATATATATATATATATATATATATATAATTCATCTAGAGTTTATATGAAATTTAATTACTCGGCCTGGTAATGAATGTGTGTGTCAATAATACTTGTGTAGACAAATATATTAGCCATTTTTCACCCACAGTAAACTTAAAACGAACAACCCCCAAACCTAATAAAAACTCATTAGCCAGGAGTCTTCACCACAGAGATATATATACATATAAAAAATTAATTGAACATAATTTGACTAGAAGATGTTTTTCATTCAACAAATGGATATGTCATTTCAACTGTACATTTTTCGTCCCTTCTTTTGTGACTTATGAACTACTTTAAAAACCTTTTTAAAAGCTTTCTCTCCTGAGAGATAAGGTAGCTTGTTCTCTGCAGATTAGTGATGGTTCTGCCTATCAAATCATCCACGATGAGCTCGGCTTACCTAAAACAAGAGTGCAGATAATTTTTGAATTTCCCTCGTACTATGCCATTTTCTTAAAACTCATTAGTGACATTGTTTTTTGATAATGGTTAGTAAGTTAGGCTAGCAGAACATTACTAGTAAGTTCGATTCTCACTGAATACTCCACACTCCTAGCCTTTTGTCACACTAAGCTTAGTCAATCCCAGTTAACTTGTCTTAAGACTCAATGCATTATGAGTGTATTTACTCAGTTCCTTCGACACGGGCAAGATATGACACAAGATCGATTTTTAAAGTTTTCTTTCTCCCAACCAAGGTTAAGGGACCCAGTCTGTCCTACTATTCACCCTTAGGCGGGAGAAGTAGAAGAGAGGGATTCATGCCTCCCCGAATGGCATTATCACGAAGTGAAACGCAAACAGCCTTGTCCAGGATTTGAACTCGGGTTGCCGATATCACTTATGAAGGTAACCGCTACACGAAGCGCACCTCGGGTGCTTTGTGCGATGTAATAATTATCAGGATAGACTTGCAGATTAAATCTCGATTCTCACTAGGTACTCCATACTTCTGGCCTTGTGCCAACTGTAAGCTCAACTTAGTCTTTTGGTAATTCGTCGTGATGTAATTTTAGTAGTTCGATTACTATTAGTGAGTTGGATCCTCACAAGGTGCAGCATTGTGTTACATTCTACCCATGCTACTTGAGAGTATGTGCCAAATCTAAGCTCTGCCTAAGGCGCCGTGAAATGGTGAGCGACTTTGCCAAGCCAAGATCTAAGCTAAACTTAGGAAACGAATATCTTTCTCTAAGATAATATAAAATAAAGATACCAATTCTGAGATTTGAAGAATACCACCATTAATACTTTTCTCTCTTTTTTTCTTCTTCTCGCTCAGTTATCAAATTTGGTTTGATTTTTCATACTATTTTTTTCTTTTCATCTAACTCCATTCCCATTTTTAGTGTCTCTATCTTTCATTTTTGTTCTCCATTTATTTTCGTTATTCTATTCTTTAACTTCAATCAAATGCCGTGTGCGGCTTTATTTACGCAAGTCTGTCTTTTTCATGTATTTCGCTTTCATTAACAACATATCTGATTAACATTAATCAATTAAAATTGATTCATTTATCCCTGTAGTCAACTCCTCCTACCTGAATCGCTATTACGGTCATTCCATTTTCCGCCATACATCCAACCAATCAAAGTTAATGTAAAATGTTTCTCTTTCATCATCAGTTCCTTTCAATTTGATATTTTCCCTATATTTCTTGTTGATAAGTCATTTCTTTTCTTCATTTATTACAGGAAGCATTCGCGTTATTTTTATTTTCTTGGTATCAACTTAATTTTCTTTTCGTTTTGCTTGTTTTAATTTTATATTTTTAAAAAATAATTAAGGGCTCATTTCAACCTTCGGTATTTGCTTTCTTGTAGTATTTTTCTTTTTCGTTCCCTTTATTCAGATATAAATGTTTTTCATTATTTCTTTCATTCATTCTTTTACAAGATCGTTCTTTCTTTCTTTCTTTCTTTCTTTCTTTCTTTCTTTTCCTGTATTTCTCTTTTTGCTTCTTTTTTTCATTCTTATTATTTTCTTCGAATGTTCTTTTCTTTCTTTTTTTCTTTATTTCCTTCTTATTTTCTTTATTTCCTTCTTTATTTTATGTTGGTTTATCAAGTTCTGATACATTTTCCCTCGTTTTCTTTTTTTCTTTATCTTCTTTCTCACTTTTAGATGTAAGGTATTCTTAGATGAATCATTTTCCTTATTATATAATCATTTTTACACATAAAATTATTACTGCCTTTCCAAAATCTCGTTTTACGTTATTTCGTTCTCACGAAACACCGACATTAATACAGGTTTTTGCTGCTATCCGAAATAGCATGAAGAGAAAAGGTAGTTACTATTGATTTATATGGTAAACATTTTGAGCGTTCAAAGACCCCTAAATTAAGTGCCTTCTATGTTTTCCTGCTTGAGTATTAAAGGTAGCTGATATAGCAAACTCGAAATATAATGTAAGCCTGACTGCTTCATGCTTTAATCTATCATATAGTTCCTTGTAGGCACTCAAAACATCTCTAAACCTGCTTGAAATTTCAAAATTAAAACTGTACTTTAGACGGCAATTATTGCAGTGCTAAGAAGCAAAAATATCATGTAAGATTATTTATTTGGGTTCTGGGAATGACAAAGAAATTTCTCCTATTTTTAAATTCTCATATTATTTCTTTTTCTTTATATCATATCAACTTAGGAAACGTTTCATAAAAACACTCTTCTGTTGGGTAGTGGGAGAAGCTTATACAAGATTTCTCCCAAAAATATCGAGACAGAAAAGAACAATGAACAAAACTTTAATTTTCTTCAAATATGAGGTGTGTTAAAAAAAATCGTGTTAATCTGTATTTACCAAGACTGAAATTAGCAATGAATGAAACGTTAATTAAAAAAAAATGAAGTGTGTTCAAAACGTTAATGAAACGTTAATGTTCCCCTTGAAATGCCAAACTGATTCACAGCAAACTCATACCAGACAGTTTTTCATTGGTTGAAGCACACCTGAACTTTTTGATATAGAGTGACGCTGCACATTATATATATATATATATATATATATATATATATATATATATATATATATATATATATATATATATAATGATTTCGATGTCCTTAGCTCCTGAAAAGGATTTTCACTTTAGGAAATATCGAGGATGGTGTATTTGCAAAAAAACTGTTTCGACCCAAACCGATAATAAAAGTATCGAGGATTGGCACTGACTCTTTAGAATGAAGTAAACTGGAGTCTAGAAGTCTTCATACTTATTTTATAAATGGTTCAGATATGCTTACGTCTTCATGTAAATTTTAGATTTTATCATAAAAAATAAAAATTAACTTTATGATCATAAAGTTAATTTTTATTTTTATCAAAAAGAAAGAATCAAAGTATTAGGATTGAGAGAGAGAGAGAGAGAGAGAGAGAGAGAGAGAGAGAGAGAGAGAGAGAGAGAGAGAGAGAGAGATAAACACCTTGCATCTTTATTCTTTCTTTCTTCCTTTCTTTCTTTCTTTCGTCATTAAAATAATATGTTCTGTTTTATTCTCTCTCTTCTCTCTCTCTCTCTCTCTCTCTCTCTCTCTCTCTCTCTCTCTTTTCTCTCAATCCTAATACTTTAATTCTTTCTTTTTCTTTCTTAAAAAAACTTTCTCCTAGTCTTAATATTTGGGATCAATTTCTTCTTTCTTTTTTCGTTACTGTCTTCTTTTCCATCTTTGTTTACTTCCTCCCTCCCTCCATTCATTTCTTTCTTCCTCCTTTTTCATTATTGTCACTTGCTCGTCAGGATGAAGTAGACAACACTCTTGATATCTAGATACTTATTATACAAGTCTGACCTCAGATCGTTGTATAATGGTTAGCAAGCTTGTCTTGCAGTTCCATTACTACTAAATAGCAAGTTCTATATTTGTTGGGTGCTCCGCGATTTTGACCTTGCGTCACATCCTACCCGTGGCGAACGGGCTGGGAAAATACATACTTTCGTTAATTTTTTAAATTTTATTTCCCTCGTCCTTTATCCACCGTTTTTCTCTGTCATTCTTACCGCTTTTCTCTCAAACTATTTTATTTAACATTTAAGTCCCTTTTTTGTTTGCTCTCTCTATTAAAGAATAAACTTTACTTTCCCTATTCTTAGCATTCCTGCTTTTCCCTCTATCATTATTTCAGTTTTTCTTATGATTTGATACGACCAAACTTCAATCATTTTCTCACCTTTTATTTCCAGGTTTTTAATAAATTAATTTCTAAATATCCACTCAAATTTTTCTTTTCGCTTTTAATTTATTTCCCTTTCTCTCTCCCTCCTCATTTCTCTCGACTATTTTCCTTTCTCTTTCAAAAAAAGTCCATTATGTCACTTAATTCACTGTTACTGATGCGAACTATTTCCTTTGAAACCTGTGTAGGGCTCAAAACAGTAATATCCGTTCAAATCAACTACTACAACTGCATCTATTGTCTGATAGTTGCATTGGTTGGACCAACCAACCAAGATGATGTTGGTTAGAAATTATTTTCTTTATTTGCCTCATTCGATTCGCTTCAGAGAACATGTCTTCCATCTTTCTTTTTCCCTCTTATGATTCTTGAAACATTTTCTTTCTTCATTTAAATGCCTTTCTTTCTTTCTTTCTTTCTTTCTTTAAAAAAGCTAATTTCTTTCTTTTTCTTTCCTTCTTCATTTAAAAAAAAATGGCCATTTACGTTTTTAAAGTATTTTTCTTTTCTCCTTTCTTTATTTTTCTTTCTTTCAACATTTAAAAAATGCCATTTATATTTTATAGTCTTTCTTTCTTTCTTTCTTTCTTTCTTCTTTTCTTTCTTTCTTTCTTTCTTTTTAAAACTATTCGAAACTATTCACTTTTCTTACTATATTTTGAAAATCATTTCTTCCTTGATTTTTCTTTTTTTTCATTTTTCTTCTTTCTTTCTTTTCTTTCTTTCTTTCTTTCTTTCTTTCTTTTTAAAACTATTTCATTTTTCTTACTATATTTTGAAAATAATTTTCTTTCCTTCATTTTTCTTTCTTTCTTTTTTCATTTTCCCTTCATTTCTTTCTTACTTTCTTTCTTTCTTTCTTCTATTTCATTTTTTTCTATATTTTGAAAATCATTTCTTTCCTTCATTTTTTCTTTTTTTTCATTTTTTCTTTCATTTCTTTCTTTCTTTCTTTCTTTCTTTCTTTCTTTTTCTTTCTTTCTTTCTACAACTATAGCATTTTCTTACTACAGTTTGAAAATCCCCTTCTTTCTTTCTTTCTTTAAAAGATTCTTTTCTCTCTATCTTTTCCATCCCACTTTTAATACTTTCATTCATTCTTTTGTTCTTTTTTTCTTAAAAAAATCACTTTCTTTAATATTTTCTTCTGAAAGTTTCTCCTCATTTATTTATTTTATATTTTTCTTGTCTTCTTTTAAATTTTTTTTCCTTCTTCGCTCAATTCCTTCTCTTTCTTCCATTTTTGATTATTTCTACTTTTTGTTTCTCCATTTTACCATCTATTTTCTCTTATATTTTTATTTAGTGTCTTTCTCTATTTAACTTTTCTTTGCTCTTTTCTCTCTTTTTCCCCTCTCTCTCTTTCTCACTGTATTCCTCTCTATCTCTCTCACACACATACACAGTTTCCTTTATCTGTTTTTTTTCTATTCGGCTTTTTCTCCCCTCTTTTATTCTATTTCCCCCTCATTTTACATCCTCTCTCTTCTCACTACCATTTTTCTCTCTTTTCGCGCAAACTCTTTTTCTTATTTTATTTATTTCCTTCTCTTACATCCACCATTCCTTCTCTCTCTCCATTCTTTTCCTTTCTATACGTTTTTTACCTTCTATATCACTTAATTTACCTTCCTCTGTTTTCTCACTCGTTCTTTTTTCTTTTTCCTTATACCTTTCTCTAACTTTTTCTTATTCTATTTATTTTCCTCTCTTTCTTCAATCATTCTCTCGCCTCCATTTTCTTACTCTACATCTCTCTCTATCTAACACACACAGACACACACACAGACACACACACACACGCGTGCTTTCATGGGTTTTTTCCAATTATTAATTCCCTGGTAGCAGCGAAGAAACTTATTAATTAATCAACAGTCAAACTACTTGCCGAGATAGTTGGACCGGATGTGAAGTTGTAATGGGAATAGGGAACTCGGCTCGGTGAATTTATACACTGGAGTATCACAGAAGTAGTGGCGGGAACTTTTTGTGGTAAGCTGAGCGATGATGACGACAATCTTGCTTCTTTTTTGTTGTTGTTATTCTCGACGAAAGAGCTACAAAAGATGAAAGGTACTGAAACAGGAAACTATTTTGACCAGGACTTTAGAGAAATTCATCAGCCACGTCATAACAACCTTCATTTCACTTTATCATTCTTTAGTAATGGCTGTTTTATTATGAGGATGGCGCAGGTGGTGGCGTAGAGGAATTATTATGGTGGAGGCAGTTGTGGTATTGGTGCTTGAGGCGAAGGGGCGGGTGGGCAAAATACATTTTTTTATGATCACTTTACGAAAAAATATTAGAGAGAGAGAGAGAGAGAGAGAGAGAGAGAGAGAGAGAGAGAGAGAGAGAGAGAGAGAGAGAGAGAGAGAGAGAGAGTTATTTGTCTTCTCTTAATTTTAAGCTCCATATTTTCATTTCAATATTTTATAATTTTTATTTTTTGATTTTTTGTTTCAGATTACTATTTTTTTGGTCTTACTCTTCTCTGATCTGGAGTTTGTGTTTCGTTTGCTAACCCTGATCAAAGAATTAATTTCGTGAGGGTTTTTCGTTTGAAATTTTCGTCAAGATGGAAAAATTAGGCGCATATTGCTTGCATATTAACAGCACCTAATGACTTAACTCTCGGTGCTTATTTATTCACAAATTAACCGGTTGTCATTGACTAAACTTAGCTTAGTCTGGCACAAGGACAGAAGGATACACAGTGAAAATCGAATTCAATTGCAATAGTTTACTAGCTTAGATTGGTAACCATGACAACACGCCTATTTTTACAATTAAGTTGATGTATCGAGTAAAAATTGTATCCGAGAACATCCGAACGTGTTATAACTTCCACTTTCCTGAGACGCAGACCAGATGGGTAATTTGTTGACGAGCATTAGAAGAGGTTTTACGTGTCCATTTTATATTCTTGGTGGAAAATAAATTAATGGAATCTGAAGTTAAGTATTAACATCAATTTTTATGTGGAGATTGGTAAAAGTGCTTGTGAAATGTAAGTCCTATTAAAATAATTAATGGTGAACATAATATGAAGAAATCGAATGTTTTTGAGTGTTATAAGCGGTTCAAGGAAGCTCAAGAAGATATGAGCAACGACGCAAGAAGTGGGTAGCCAAAAGTACAAATGTGGACAAAGTGCAAATCTTTGTACGTTCAGATTGAAGATTAAGTGTGCAACTGAAAGTAGAACTGAATATGAATAGAAAAATCGTGTGACAGATTTTAACAGAGGATTTAGAAATGAGGAAAATTTCTTCTTAGTGTCTCAATTCTTGACTGATGAACAGAAACAACATCGGCTTCACGTTTCATTGGATATTTTGAATAATATAAAGTTGGTTAACAGGGTCGTTATCAGTGAGGTAACCGATTGTTTTCTGTTTAATGGCATATCAACCTTCATGGATTATTCAATGTGAAATCCATTCTTTTAGAAGAACATTGGTGGTACTATTTCCCCCATAGAATGAGGAATTCATACCTTTCCCACGAGTATTAGCCTGAAAGTGAACGTAATAGCACGACTGGAGTTTAATATCACTTGGAAATAAAACATCAGAGAATGCAATAAAAAACAAAGGATTCGCCTCAGCCGAAACAAAAAGCATTTATGTTTCGCTTGCAATTCAAGACCATGTATGTGTATTTATTTGATCATAAGGAGATAGACTAATAGACATTCTTAGCCCAACACCAAACTGTCAATTCTAATGTTTATTTGGAAGAACTGAAATGCTTATGAGTATCTATTCGGAGGAAAAGACCCGAACTCTGGCCTGAAAAAAGAATTCTTCACTATTAAAATGTTCCAGCGCATGATGCGTTAGGTGTTCGCGAGTTCCTGGTTAAAACGTACATTACACAAATGGACCATCATCAATATTCAGTAGATTTAGCTCTTTGTAATATTTGGTTATTTCTATAATTTAAAAATGTCCGAAAAGGACAAATATTTATTGACTTCAAGCAACACGTGACTACATTACTTAAAGATTTTCTGGAAAACAAATTCAAAGAATGTTTCCAGGAAGCGCACTGCTTCACAAATGGAGTACTAAAAAGGTGACAGCAGTAAATAATCAGGTAAGAAAAGTTTGCTTTCACAAGGTTATTCCGAGAATTAAATTGCCAGAGTTCGTATATATATATATATATATATATGCAAAAAAAGCTTTATTAAATGCGACGGACAAGGAAAATTTGATTAACTTTTTTCTTTTTTCCTTACAAGAGAAAGGGAAAGTATAAGGATTAAGGAAGTGAAAAAACTCCCATTTTCTTTTCTTCCGAGTCCAACCAATCATGTCATATATATATATATATATATATATATATATATATATATATAGTATATGGAAATAAATCCGACAATATTAAGAAATTTGAAAAAGCAAGTGTTCCAAAATAAGATAAATTTATTTATCGACGCTTAAACGTTTCGGTTTCTTTAAACCTTAAATCTCCTATCATCTATAAAACATCTATCAATTTCTTTCCCCCATAATACATGATGAAGGTTTAAAGGAACCGAAACGTTTAACGTCGATAAATAAATTCATCTTATTTTCGGAACATTTGTTTTTTCAAATTTTCTTATATATATATATATATATATATATATATATATAATGTGTGTGTGTGTGTGTGTGTGTGTGTGTGTGTGAAACATACATTTTATTCAGAAATATATTTATTATGTTATTAGAAGGGTTTCATTTATTTTTAGTAATGATTTTTATGGGTCCGAAATAACTAGCCTCGTTATTTTTTCTTGTTATAAATATTGTCAGCCAAATTTTATCCAAATCAACATTCTAAGACATGAAAGTAAAACAAAGCTATATAAGTTAGAGAGTTAAAATAATTATTCTTCCGGTTAGGACGTTGTAACCAACCAAAGTCAAAGACAAATGATTTGTTTTGAGAAAATATTCATTGCTTCGAAACAAACAGACTTGGGGAATAGCTCTTCGAGCTTAGCTCGAAAAGCCCCCTACCCCCGGCGTCGCCACTGATGACATGATACACATCAATTAAAATCTACAGTTCTTGAAATTAAAAACATATTCAAATATGGATTTAGAAGTCTTCCATTGAGTGTAGTATATTGAAATTTATACAGCTTTTAGAACTTCCATCCCACACAACTAATCATCGAATGCAGTTAAGTGTCCTACTGGAACACTTTAGGACAATGGAGAGGTCCTGCTCCGAAACTGGAATCAGGAACCAGGCAAAGATTCATTTGTTCTGTTGTTATGTTGAAGAATACGTAGCTCGAGTAATAGAGGTGATAGTCTTCGAAATACATATGTCCTTGGAAAATGGAATATCTGACACAACACAAATGAATGGATTCTCGAATGAGGCTAGCTCATTATGCAATTATTTTATTTCATAAATGCTATTGTCTCAGAATAAATTATCGTTACGTGACTAATAAGGTAACATCCTTATTATATTTTATTAAGATTTTCTTAGAAAAATAAGGGGTAAAACGTTTTTATATAGGGCGTGGATTTTATTGAACTTTGGTATTTGCTAATCTTCGCCAATTTTCCCCGGTCGTTGTACAAACAGACAGATAGACATACAGAATATTTCTATATATATATATATATATATATATATATATATATATATGTGTGTGTGTGTGTGTGTGTGTGTGTGTCTGTGGTGCATAAGCATCAAATTTTATCATCTGATACAATGGGGAGGATGTCCTTCCTATATCATAATTTCATCAAATTTTGTGGATCTGCAGCGGTTTTGATGAGTCATTTGAGGGCTCACGAGAGGAAAGGTTCTGGTGGTTGTCTTATAGGACAGAGGGGGACAGCAGTGATCTGTAAAGATTATGCTATTGCTATACATATTCTATTCTGTCTAGTAAAAATTTGGTTAAAATAAAGACATATTAAAGAAAAAGAGCCGATGGTTTAGTGTTTGGTCTTATGAGATTGAAGTAGGTTCTATTTATTGGCGAATTCATTGTTTTTTATTTGTAATCTCGAGGAAATTCTAAGGGAGATAACTTGGAAATTAAATCGTTCTTAAAAAATAAAGAACATTTTATCCTCTTTCTTTTTACTTATTTGAGATGAGTGATTAGATTTTGAGCCAGTTGTCTGGTGTTTCATTAATTTGCTAAGCACCAATATAAAAGAGAGCTGCAAATGTATTGAAATAGATAAAAGTAATAAAATAAAAATTCAGATAAAAGAATACCGTAGGAAAAAAAAAAGGGTCATATTTTTTATGCGTTAAAATATGATAAAACGTGTAAAAGAAAAAAAAAGACATCTTCAGTTAATCATGAAATATGATTGTATCCTTTTATCCGAACTCGACCCTGGCGGCTTTTAAGAGGACCTCAGCATCTACAAAAAAGTGACAATGTAGATAAAAAAAATCGAATAAAAGACATGTGTATCCAAATGGTTGGAATTTCATTCATTGTGGACGCATTCGCAAACACACACACACACCACACACACACACACACACACACACACACACATACACACTTACGTATCATCTCACAAACATATGCAGATACGCACAGTGCTCTGCTCTTTTCCCTTTATTTTGACAGAGCTGAAAAAAATGAATGAATAAAAATTATAAAAATATACGTAAGTTGGGGAAAATCATTTGGAATTTCAGTAATTTACATGCATATATTCATAGTGGCACATTAACTGCTATATAAATCTCTCTCTCTCTCTCTCTCTCTCTCTCTCTGTCTGTCTCTCACTCTCTCTCACTCTCTCTCTCTATATATAATATATCTGTTCATATTTATCTATTTATCTAAGTCTGTTTAAATCTGGATTATGTGTAATAGGTTTTTAAAGGATGACACTTATATCATTTAAAAAAATATAAATAATTATAGTAATTAAAGACAGCAGAGTGACCTATTATAGGCATAAATCAAACAGCGAGGGAGTCGATCCCCTTTTCACTAGTGCTTGTCCAGGGAGTTTTTGCATCTGAGATAGAGCGCACCACACCAACCATCAGCTCCTTCAACAGTCTATAAATGTCTGTGCATGTCTGGACATATATATGTGTTTGCTAATAGGTATATCACCAAGTACCCACCCACACACATATATATCTATATTTGATGTTTATTTGAATTATAATAATCCGATTATTCATTAAACAACAATACGAACAAGAAAAATAGTTGAAAAAATCGTAAGCTGACATTAGGCAATGAATCAGCTATATATATATATATATATATATGTG
Source organism: Doryteuthis pealeii (assembly GCA_023376005.1). Taxonomy (NCBI): domain Eukaryota; kingdom Metazoa; phylum Mollusca; class Cephalopoda; order Myopsida; family Loliginidae; genus Doryteuthis; species Doryteuthis pealeii. The sequence goes on from CM042138.1 coordinate 55,292,508, forward strand.
TGTGTGTGTGTGTGTGTGGTATTTGTGGAAAAGGTGACTTACCGGTGAAAATGGTCACAATGGTTAGTTGATGCAGGTTTCACAATGATAAGACAGTGATATAACAAATATAAAGTGCTCAATACGGGAGTAGAGCAAATCTATTATAATAATGGTACACAGTAATAACCTACTCAAGTTTCACCATAAGGATCTTCAGGGTTAAATCCACTGGATTAATCAAGATATTGATTAATTGCAGTCGATTGTATGTACAATCGACTACAATTAATATATATATGATTCATTGCCTATATATATATATATATATATATATATATATATATATATATATATATATATATATATATATATATATATATATATATATATATATACATATATATATATGTGTGTGTGGTGTATATGTATGTGTGTGAGTGGGTGGTGTTTGTATATTTGTGTGTATGTATGCATGTATGCATGTATGTATGTATATATGCATATATAAAGGTATATATGCGCATCCCTATTGTATATTATGCCCATTACCTTAAATTGCTACTAAAACTCTTATTCAATTCTCATATTTTATTGTCTTCTTTGTTGAACGGACATTTATGACACGCCTACACACTTATTTCCCCTCCCAGATTACTACTGTCATGTATACACACACACACACACACACACAAATATATATATATATATATATATATATATATATATATATGTATATGTACTTACGTATGTACATTAATGTTCTACTTTATAATACCCTATATATATACATATAAATATAAATATATATATATATATATATATATATATATATATATATATATATGCACTTATACATATATATGTGTGTGTGCGTACTTACATATGTACATATATGTTCTATTATATTTTTTATATACGTCTTGTTATTTTTATCAATTTTGCTTTGTTTTCTTTTATAGTATATTAATATTTTTTTTTAGACAGCCAGAAAGAATGTTTTACGATTTACCCTTTTTTCTTTTGTTATCGTTAAGCGTACATTTCTTTTGTTGCCTCATTCAGTCCAGTTCTTAGACTAGCGCCATCGTCTGATAATCTCTCTTGACAGCACTGATATGATCTCTTTCGACAAAAGAGCTCTTCAAATCGGAGGCTTCTTTGGCGTTTACATTTTACACTCATTCTCGATAAATTTCCCATTTGCAAAATTAAAGCCGGGCCAGTTCTTATGCGATATATCCTCGCCTGCTGGCATCGGGCTTACTTTATACAGAGAGATGATCGTTCGAAAGTTTATACGTCACGTCGACTCCACAGCGTTTTTGGTGAGAACATCGTCTATTATAATGTCTGCCGAAGTTGTCAGCATACACTTTCTTTCTTTCTTTCTTTCTTTCTTTCTTAACGTATAATAGTATGTACATAGGCAAGCGATTATTATTTTTGTATTTATTTATCTATAATGTGTATCAAGAAAATGTTTTTTGTAAACTTTTCAGGTTGGCAACTCTGATTGAAAATGCACCCTATCGGCGGGATAAGAATACGCTGACCGTATACCCTACAGAAGAGTAAGACGTCACCGCCACAAAAAGAATGTCTTTGAATTTTGCAGTGAAACTTATCTCATGTCTACATCATCATCATCATCATCATCATCATCAAAGCACGCCAACAGCAATGATTCTCTTGATGTCATCGCCCTTGACAAGTCATCTACATGGATTCCAGTGTCCATACAGATATAAAGAAAGTAATATTTTTTTCTGGTCGACCCACACTGGTGTGTCCATGCGTATGAGTTTTGTTGGGCGTTGCTTTCAGGATTTGTTCAAAACAGCCCGCAGCATTTTTGTGTAATTCCAATCTAGTTTTTTTTCTAGGCGTTTTGTTAGAGTCCGAGTGGTGCAACCATATAGTTGTACTGATATAGAGACAGCTTGGAATAATTCCCATTTTATTTTATCCGAGAGATCAGATTTCCATATGGTCGATAATTTGTCAATAGTATTAGAGGGGAGCTGCACAAGAATGCTGCGCGCAGTCTTGAACAAGTCATGGAAGCAGCACCCCACGAGGAAACAGCTGTTGAATTCAAGAACATATAATATAATATAATATAAATCAGTTAAAGCGACAATTCTTCCAGGCTGTGGTTATATCAGTACTGCTGTATGGCTGCACCACCTGGACCCTAACGAAGCGCCTCGAGAATATGCTAGATGGGAGCTGCACAAGGATGCTGCGTGCAGTCTTGAACAAGTCATGGAAGCAGCACCCCACAAGGAAACAGCTGTACGGTCACCTGCCACCCATCTCACAAACTATCCGAGTGAGACGGACAAGGCATGCAGGACACTGCTTGGAGAAGCAAGGATGAACTCATAAGCGACGTTCTCCTGTGGAAGCCAACACATAGACATGCAAGTGTGGGGCGCCCAGCAAGGACCTACATTGACCAGCTATTTGAGGATGCTGGTTGCTCCACAGAGGAGCTCCCAGGTGCAATGAATGATAGGGAAGGCTGGCGAAAGATTGTCATGGATACCCGTGCTGTATGCGCGACATGATGATGATGATGATTCCATGCCTTACCTTTGCGTATGTAATCGGGATTATTCATCTTAAGAGTCACACACACAAGAACGTCGTCCTTGGGAAAGAGTACTTGGCACAATTCAATAACACTGGTTTACAAAGAAATTGAGGCAAACACAAAAAAGGAAGTTTTAACCTAATTAAGAGGTGCTGAATTCAGATTTGAAATCCGTTTTTACTCATCACCTCTAGTTTTTTAGATATGCATACTGTACATTTTATACACATACTGTACATAAAGGCGTATATGCATTCAGGGTTAATTTCTAATATTGTGTGACTTATGTCTTCTTTTTTAGTTATTATGCAATAAATGTAAGTGATAGCATTACATTATATATATATAGCTATATATGAAGACGGATTTTGGCAGTTAAGCGTAGCCAACACGTCTCAATCAACAGCAAACACAGCACCAAGGAGAATCCTCTGGTTGACATGAATAAGGTGCTTCTTCCTCCTCTTCACATCAAGCTTGGTTTGATGAAGAATTTTGTGAAAGCCATGGACAAAAATGGTGCTGCCTTCCAACACTTGTGTACTGTTCCCAGGTCTCAGTGCTGCTAAGCTCAAAGAGGGCATCTTTGTCGGACCTTAGATCCGAGAAGTGCTGAAGAATACTGATTTTGAGGAGCTTCTTACCTTAAAGGAATTGAGAGCATGGGAAGCATTTAAGTCAGTCTGTAGTGGCTTCCTTGGTAACACACGCGTACCAAATTACCAAGCCTGTATTGAGAAGTTGCTAAAGACTTATGAGGATATGGGATGCCGAATGTCACTCAAAATTCATTTTCTCCATTCCCACCTCAACTAGCAGTGAGTGATGAGCACGGAGAAAGATTCCACAAAGACATTACGAAGATAGACAGCAACTACCAAGGCAAGTGGAACCCCGGCATGATGGGAGACCTCTGCTGGATGCTCTTGCGTGACATCCCGGAGGTAAAATACAGCAGATCATCTAATAAAACACACTTCTAACTGTCTGCGGTACTATGAATTGTGTACATTGTGTCATCCAAGTATATTTATTCCGTCAATGTTCTTTATCTATCCTGTTTTATCTGTAATAAGTTGCTGCAACTGTTGAAATAAGCACGTATATACTCTGTATATACTAAAATGAGACTATTTAAAAGACAGAAAACTAGAGGTGATAGAGCAAAACTGTTTATAAATTTGAATTCAGCACACACAAATTAGTAAAAAACACCTATTCCCATTCTTACCTCAGACAAAAAATATTTTTTTTGTAAACCAGTATAATTAGAAAATTGGTAAATACCTTGTGCAGATCGAATTCCTCTTCGATTTAGGAAAAGTTATTCAAAACAGATGCCCTAGGTATGACTCCTAGGTCCTCTTTAACCCGGAGTGGTAGTTCCTTTTTGGGGTCAAAATATCATTATTTTATCATATAAGTTGCTTAGCTCTGCACGTCTTGTTTTGAGGTGCTGTTGCGTTGCAGTCTCGAAAAAGTTGTTGGAGACAAAGTTGAGGTGAAAAGATGACGACGAGTTCACTCCAGGAAAAGGATAAAGTCAGACACGGGGTCAGAGAAAAAAAGGTCTCAAAAACAGACGTGAAATGATAATTTTCAAATCAATTTTCAAAAAATCATAACCCACCCTTAATGGCAGTAGGGGATTGCTCACCCCAAAATTTAGGTCGTTACTTATCACTTTGTCAGTTACTTACTGACATTTTTAAAAGATACCCAACTCTCGTGCGTGACCGTTTCTTGCAACTTCCTTGAGAGTCCACAGTCGGGCACCAGATTCACTGGTGGTAGGAGGCGGCCACTTCATTCCGGCATGACATGTCGGTGGGCCCTAGAATACGTCGGCTGCATTTCACATCAGAGGGGAACGACACTCCAACCAAGTTCTGATTATTCTTTCGTTAAAAGACTCGATTGTTTTTTCGTCGCAAGGCTAGATTCTTCTTTCGTTACAAGATTTAATTCTTCTTTCATCGTAAGACTCGGTTCTTCTTTCGTTGCAAACTCGATTCTTTTTTTGTCGCAAGACTCGATTCTTTTTTCGTCTCAAGTCACATGTTTGTAAGATAATCAGAAAAAAGTCCTCTTCATATTAGTGCTCACTGTAGGACATTGTGCTTATACATTGAACGTTTTATATAAAAGCAACAGTTTTTCTCGGGAGATTATATATATATATATATATATATATATATATATATAATATATATATAATAAATAGATATATAAAGGTTTTACATATCTATTTATTTGGTGACAAAGGAACAGTCACAACCATTTGAAACATGTTCACCTGATGGTTGTTGACGCATAAGACTGTTTCTTTGTCACCAAATAAATAGATATGTAAAACCTTTATATATTTATTTATTATATTATATAACAGCTCTATTTTATATTGAGCACTCTACCAATAATACTGCGTTTGACACACCGTTCCAGTAAAAGCTGAAACAGTGACAATCCCCCCCCACACACACCACTATATATATATATATATATATATATATATATATTATATATATATATATATATATACGGTTGCAATACCACTCACGACCAACTCAGGGTCTCCTTTGAAGATGATCAGTAAAATCCTTCATTTTGACCTTCCCTATTACAGTCACGTCCACCATTACCACATATATGAATATAGTGTTGAGCTGTTGATATCTTCGGTTAGTTTCATATTTCACAGATTTCGAAATAGTAAGAATATTCAATTTTCAGAATTTGAAAAAACAAAACAAAAACAAAAAGACAATAAAAAACAGTAAAAAACAAACAGACAAAAACAAGGTAGCCAAGAATTGTTTCTTAGAAAAAAAAATATAAAGAAAAAATTTCTAAACCTAAGAATAATCATATATGAAAAAGTCGTAAAGACTGGTGTAAAAGTCAGATAATTAAAAACAATTGTTAAAACAAAATTATTTCCGTAATTTATCAAAGGAGTATTCAGTTGCATTAACTGTCAATTGGACGATTATTATAGCGGTAATTAACTTATAATCTCTCTTTTTCTGATGTAATTGTATTTAATTAGGTAAATGATAATATATATATATATATATATATATATATATATATATATATATATAATATATATATATATAGAGAGAGAGAGAGAGAGAGTGTGTTCAAGACTGTATTTACCAAGACAGATGGGATTAATAGATTTAACGTATTAAAAACAATTCTCATTTAATGAATGGATCTACTACGTTACTGGTTAATTTTACTCGGTACATTTGTGGCGCACCCTGTTTATGGGACCTAGTATATACTGACTGCATTCTTTGCATAGAGATACCTACCAATAAAAAGGTGGTTTCTGGATGCGAGAGTAAACTGCATCCGGTGGTGAGACTACAATTCTGGATCTCTGGAGAGTGTTGAATTACCACTTCGTTGCTATGATTCCCAGGTCTACTTTGATCTGTAAAATAGATCGGTTTGAACATTATTAGCATCAGATAGGAATGCATGAAATCGTATAATTGTGGGCAAATTATTATCCTTATTCAATTTTTAGATTTAATTTCAGTTTCTTAAAACCCTTCACCGAGTCTTTACCCAATATGTATTCTATGTGTTTATGTTGTTTTTACTGCCTCTTTTTGGTGTTACTCACATTAATAGTACTCTGCTAAGGGGATAAAAAAGTTCCGCAAAGAACAATTTCTTTTCTGAACTGCTCATTGCTAAATGTAGACTTTGCGGTAAACCATGTACTCTGAATGAAGCAAACTAGCACAACGGGAGTACAAAACTAGACACGACTGGGTTGGGAAAGTGATCCACTGGGAATTATGCAAAAAATTTGATTTTGACCATACAACAAAATGGTATATGCATAAACCAGAATCTGTTCTTGAGAACGAAACACATAAAATTCTCTGGGACTTTGAAATAAAAACGGATCACCTTATCCTAGCAAGAAGACCAGACATAGTGTTGATAAACAAAAAAGAAAGAACTTGTCAACTGGTCGATTTTGCAGTTCCAGCAGATCACAGAGTGAAGCTAAAGGAAAATGAAAAAATGGACAAATATCTGGACCTTGCTAGAGAACTGAAAAAGTTATGGAATATGAAAGTCAAAGTTATACCAATTGTAGTTGGTGCACTTGGAACGGTCCCAAAAGGATTGGAAAAGGGTTTGTAAAGTTTGGAAATCAGAGGAAGGATTGAAACCATTCAGAACACTGCACTGCTGCAATCTGCCAGAATACTCAGAAGAGTCCTGGATACCTGAGGAGACTTGTTGTCACTCAGACTCCAGTGAAAGACCATCAGCTAATGCTGATGTGAAAAGTCAACAGGAATTATTATTATATTATTATTATTATTATTATTATTATTATCATTATTATTTCACTCCTTGTGTTTTT